>VDFB02000013.1:232653092-232987512 GCA_007258455.2 Sequoia sempervirens
TAGCCTTAAAGATCTTGAACTTTTCCAGAGCTTCAAATTTCTCCGTTAAGAAAGTAGCCCACATCATCCTTGAATAATCATCAATAAGCAGCATGAAGTACCTATATCCTTGTAAACTTCTAGTTCTAGCAGGACCACACAAATCAATATGCACAAGATCCAACAATCCATTTGAATTTTTCTATTTACTTCAAAATGAAATTCTTGTTTGCTTTCCCAACTAACATTCTTTGCATATGGCATTAGTAGGTTTCATCAGCTTAGGAAGATCTCTCACACCCTTAATGGAACTTATCTTGACAATATTATCAAAGTTAACATGACACATTCTCCTATGCCAGAACCAACTTTCATCTATTTGAGCAGCCAAACATCTTTTACTAGCAACACTTAGGTGAAAAATATTAACTTTTATTTTTGTACCTGATGCAATCATATTTCCAGAATTTCCCAATATTTTACACTTTCCATTCATGAATTGAAGATCATATCCCTTATCAACCATCTGTCCAACACTTAAAATATTATGCTTCAAACCTTCTACATACAAGACATCATCAGTGTTATGCTTACCATCAAGAGAAATGCATCCTCTTCCATGGATCACACTAGCTGTATTATCACCAAATCTTACAACACCACCATCATACTTTTCCAAACTCACAAACTTACTTTTATCTCCTGTCATATGATGAGAACAACCACTATCAATTATCCATTCATCTTTCTCTTTAATTTGAGTAGCCAGGGCTTTCTCCACATTTGTACAACTAGCAGATTCAGTAGACACAAGATTATTTTCCTTGATAGCAATAAACACAAATTCATCTTCACTTGCATTTCCTTTTTCAAATTCATCATTTGTCACACCTTCATTAGCAACATAGTAACACTTCTTTTGGAATTTAGGCTTGTTAAATATTGGCTTGGAAACTCTCTTAGAACACCTTGATGCAAAATTACCTATCTTATTGCAAGAGAAACATTTAATAGGAAACTTCCCCTTATACTTATCTTGTCCTCTAGCTTCTCTTTTCACAATCAATGCTTCAAGTTCTTCAAGCTCTCTTTTTTCTTCATCTAGCTGTCTCATTTCATCCTCACACTTGAATGTCTTTCTTGATGAACTTTCACCCAGATCATATCTCTGTTTGTCTCTTCCAAAGGTAGTGGCCTTGAATGCAGATTCAACCTCAAGAAGGGCATCACCGAATTCACTCAACTCAAAAGCAGTAAGCTTACTAATCAACATATTTTTGGTAACATTTGTCACAGTTCGAAGCTCTTCAATAACACTAGCCTTGACTTTGTAAGAATCAAGCAAGGATCTAAGCACTTTAGCAACAATTTCTGATTCGTCTATCTATCCACCAACACATCTGATACCACACACAAATTCATTCACTCTTTACATAAAAGTAGTAACATTTTCATCATCACCCATTTTCAACTTTTCATATTTCCCTTTTATAGAGTTTGTAGCTTAGCAATCTTCACATTAGCATCACCTTCATACAATGTCTCCAACTTTTTCCATATCACATAAGAAGTCTTTAGATCCATCACATTTTTCATCTCAATATCAATCAAAGCACTCAACAACGCCTCCTTAGCCTTGATATTATATTCAACATAAGTACTATTTGGTGGAATAACATATCTATTACTTGTAATGCTCTAGTATAGTTCACCAATGCATCTCAAATGGCAATCCATTCGAGTCTTCCACAAAGAATATTTTTTTCCCTCAAATATAGGATTATCCTTCTTATAAGTTGCCATCCCAGATCACCTCAAGTTGTTAAAATTCTTCCAAGGAACCACAAGCTCTGATACCAATTGTTGGAAACACAAGGGAATACAACTGAGAGGGGGGGTGAATCAGTTGTCACCGAATTTCAAAATTATTCAACTTATTAACCTTATTCTCAGATCTGATCATTAATCATGAAAGCATAAATGAAAAACACATTAGAATCACACATAACACCAAGATTTTTACGTGGAAACCCTATTAGGGGAAAAACCACGATGGAGGTCAGTCCACAAGATTATACCCTGTTAAAAGTATAAGAGAATATGAATGGGGAATACACATGCATTCAAGCACACTGCCTAAAGCTCATTGCTCAAATATAAATAGGCTTACTACCTAAAGGAAGACACATTGTCTTACAGAAAGGTTTTGATTAAATCCATCATACTTTTAACTGGGAAAAGTAGCATCTACTAATGCCTGATTACAGTTCCGGTTAAGCACATGAACACTTCTTCACTCTCTGCTCTACCTTCGAATGATCTAACTTTATTCACACATAGGACTCATACACTTCACATCCTTTCTATCTCATACTCTTCCAAAAGATAAAACAATCACTTATATATATCCGCAACAAGAAATTCCATCGCTATAAGTCGGATCCAAAGAAATAATAAAATAATTACAAACTGTCGGCCCAAAACAAATAAAGATTAATCATGTGAATTAACCAAGGTCAGCCACAACATAGTGAAGACTGAAAATAACATCCTCAAACATGAACCACTTCAATTAATTACTCCTCGAAGATCCACAACGTGCTTCAACACCTTGTTGGCCAAGAACATGAAAAACATGAACACATAAGAGAAAATCTTGGATCACGAGCACAATGATCGATGCAGACGTGTAACATAGATAGAGCATGAACTAGAAACATCCACAAGCATCATGAAACACTAGAGAAGAATCTACAACAACTGAACTTACTGAAATCACATGATCTTCATTCAAGAACACAAATTGAAGTAACAGAAAAACTGTCAAAATATAAATCTTCATAACTTGATCAAATCTTCACGTGGATCTCTGAAACTTGATGCAAATAAACTAGATATACTCAAAAAGAAAACCTTTAGTCCACAACCTTAGAACAACAATGTACTGAACACACCAACATAAGGAACTTCACTTCACCATTGACAACCTGTAGCACTTCTTATTACAATTTTCTCAATATCCTCGACATATACAACTTCTAATGCAACAATGCTAATAGTGTTGACATCAATGACAACCACATATCAGCAACACACCACAACATCCAACACTCCTTTGGAACATGTGCATATGCCTCACAACCAAAAACTCTAAAATGTATAATGAAGGCTTGTGAACCGACCATGCCTCTATAGGCGTCTTATCAACAAGAGATGATGTAGGAGACTTGCTAATCAGGTAACAGGCAGTGGCAAAAAATTCAACCCTGTCTAAGGGGGAAAATCATTAGATTACAAACAATAAAAACGTGCTTGAAACGAGAATCTAAGCTTCAATCAAACACATTAATCTAAGATCTAATCCTACACATATGAAATGAAACTAAGCTATTTGAACACACATTAAGAAATCTATTATTACTAAATTGAATGTAAAAAAAGGAACAGTGTTACCATCCCATATTGGAGAGTATTTGCCTGATGTTGGATTGTTATTATCACCACGAAGCCTCCATAGTTCATGTGCAAAGCTTTGATGAATGATGCTTGATGTTGGTTGACCGAAGGAATGATGAAGCTCTATCAATGGTGATCTTGAAAGCACTTCGTTGCATAAGGTATGTTGATTCTCTGATCCTTTTTTATTAGGAGAGAGGTTTGTTATATAGAAAATGAGATTTTGAATCAATGATCAATATTCAACAAGGTTGGATCAAGATCAATGGTTGAAAGGTGTTGAGAGGATTTAGACATGAGAAGATTGTGCAAAGTAGATTGCACAATTTGTGTGATTGAGGAATAGATTGATTAGTCAAGATTTAGATTGATTAGTTAGGATTTAGATTGATCAGTCAGGAATTGATGGTTTAGTTAGGAAATAGATTGATTAGTTAGAAAATTAGATTACTTAGTTAGCAAGCATAATTTGCTAAATCAGAAAGTGGGTGAGGAATTATGAATTAATTATTTTAATTAATTAATTCCTTTTTGGAGTTGAACGTGCTAATAAAGTTTGAATTTTGCAAACAAAGTTGCATTAGTTTGATTTGATTTTTGATAAATGATTTGAATATTTTGATTTAATTATTCAAATTTTGGAGGGAAAGTGTCGTAATTAAATTATTATGATTTAATAATTCAATTAACTTAGGGGAATAAGGCGATTTAGTGATGTAATTAAATAATCAACATTATTTAATCAATCAGGACGAAATAAGATTAGATTAGGACTTCATTAAATAAACATAATTTATTTAATTTGTCAAAATGGTGAAAAACTGAATTAATTAAATAATGTCATATTATCCAATTAATAGTAGAATTAGGGTTTTCAAGACTTTATTAAATAAATGAAATTTATTTAATTTGTCAAAAAATGATGAAAAAGTGAATTAATTAAATAATGTCGTATTATTCAATTAATAGATGAAATTAGGGTTTTGGATGCTGTTTTATGTTGTGTGATGGTTGAATCATGTTTTCAAGATGTTCTGGGATGTTTGCGAGATGATTCTGAGATGTTATGAGATGTTTTGGGGTGATTTGGAGTTGTTCTAAGATGATTCTGAGATGTTCCAAGGTGACTCTGAGATGTTCCAGGGTGATTCAAAGATTTTTCAAGACATTATGGGTTGATTTTGAGATGTTTCGAGTCATTACAGGTTGATTTCAAGATGTTCCAGGACATTACAGGCTGATTCTGAGATGTTCTGAGACATTTTAGGTTGATATGGGATGTTGTTTGATGATGTTTGATGTTGTTCGATGTCGTTTAGGGTGTGTGATAATATTCTGAGACATTACGGGTTGATTCTGAGATGTTCCGAGTCATTACGGGTTGATTCTGAGATGTTCTGGGACATTACAGGTTGATTCTAAGATGTTTTGAGACATTACAGGTTGATATGGGATGTTGTTCGATGCCGTTTAGGGTGTGTGATAGGTGTTAGGTCAATTTTACATGTCTAGAAGCCCAAAACCTTTGTTCTGGGCCAACAGCACTCAACATACTCCTAGCCTTCTCCATCAGTGTCCTATTCATTCTTTTTACAACTCCATTCTGTTGTGGAGAATACAAAGTTTTCTTCTATCTATGAATACCAAAATCTTTACAAAATCTATCAAAATAATTAGAGAAAAATTCATCGCCATTATCAATCCTCAAACATTTTAGTTTCTTTCCAGTTTGCAACTCAATCATTGCTTTAAATTCTTTAAATCGACTGGAAACTTCAGATTTACTCTTTACAAATATACCCATGTCCTACTATAATCATCAATAAATGAAACATAATATGTGGATTTACCAATTGAAGGAACATCTACAAGACCAAATACATCATAATTAATAAGATCCAATACACCACAAGATTTATGAGAACTCGAGTAAAACTAAACGCGATCTTGTTTTCCACTAATACAATGCTCACATAAATTGAATTCAAGATTACAATCGACAAACCTTCAACAAGGTTTTTATTTTTTAAGGTCCTTAGACCCTTTTCTCCAATGTGGCCAAGTATCTGGTGTGATAACATAGTTTTCTCTACATGTAACTTTGTCTTAGAATAAAGAGCACCCTTGGGTACCCAAAAACCATGACCAACTGCTGAAGGTGAAACCCTCACTTCTTCTACAAACTTTCTTTTCACAAAAGTATTATTGCACTCAATAGTGCCTGCATCAAGCTTATACAATGTACCATATCTGACACCTCTAGCAATCACCATAGCACCTCTAACCATCTTGCATCCTGCATATGAAAATACTACGTGCACACCCGTATCTATTATTTTGCTCACAAATAACAAATTTTGTGCTAATCCAAGGATATGCAACACACCATTAATCCTTTTTATTCTACCATCAGGAAATATAATTTTAGCTTTACCATGTCCACTGATGTCTAAATGAGAATCATCATCCAAGTACATCTTACCTCCATCAAATTCTTCATATTCACAAAACCAATCTCTATTAAATGTCATATGAAAAGATGCACCTGAGTCAATTAACCATGCATCATTACTTGTACGAGTTTCCAAAGCTGCAATGATGCATCACCATCTTCCTTCTCAAACTCATAATCAAAATCAAATTTCTTCTTTTTCTTCTTTGCATTTCTTACAAACACATCCAGGCTTACTGCAGTTCCAACAAATAACTTTGGACTTTCCAAGAGATTTAGATCTCCCCTTGGACTTGGATTTTTCACGCTTCTCATTCTTCTTGGATTTTTCCTTAGGTCTTCCACGAACATTTAGGGCCTCCTTGGTAGTGATGGATACCTTCCTCATCTCTTCAAAAAGCAAAGAACCCATCACATCTTCAGTCTTCAATATAACATAAGTACTCCCAATAGGCATAACAAGAGAATCCCATGAATCAGGCAAAGAACAAAGCAATATTTGACATTTCTCCTCCTCATCCATTTTGAAACCAACTGATTCCAATTGAGCCACCAAAATATTGAATGCTTCTAGGTGGTTTATGATTTGTCCACCCTCTTCCATTCTCAAGGAATACAACTTCTTCCTCAAGAAAATATTGTTCACTAAAGATTTGTCCTGATACATCTCACCAAGCTTCTTCCATAGTTTCTGTGCATAAGTCTCTTCATGGAAATTAATTAAAACAAAGTCTTCCAAGCATAATCTGATTAGACCCTTGGATTTACGGTCCATAACATCATATTGAATAGCTTGGGTAAGATCTACAAGCCTTGAAACATTCTTATCAATAGGATCCCATAGACCTCGATCTATCAACAGATCCTCCATCTTTAGCTTCCACATCTCAAAATTATTTCCAAAACATTTCTCCACCTTTATTCTCCCTAATGAAATTTCCATCTAAAAATTCTTGTAACAAGATCACAAATTGTCTTCTACACAAGCTCTCACTCAAATCTGGATTAGTTCAAAAAACCCAAAAACCCACAACTGAAACCAAAGGTGATCAAGCTTTGATACCACTTATAAGGAAGCTAAGGTAGCGAAACAACATCCTACACTAATCTTGAGAGGATAAAAATGCAAAAAATTACAAATCTTTAACAATTACAAAAACTTAAACATAAATAAACACAAATATTGTTCATACCATAACATAATGATTTACGTGGGGAAAACCCTTTCGTGAGAAAAACCACACACTCCAAAAGCCGCCCAATATATTATTCAGAATTCAAAAGATTATAATATACTTGCAGAGCAAGCTTCTCATAGGAGTATCACCACTAGAGATCAAGAGACAATGCAACTGCTATTAGACTCTTAGAATACACCCCCGTCTGCATACAACCCAACTGTTTATAACAAATTTTTTGGAACCTTCTAGAATTAGGATTTTACAAGGTCATTTTTCATTTGGAAAAACCTTGAAGTGTTAGTGGGAAAACCTACGTGTCAATGGGAAAAAACCTTGACGTGTTAGCGAGAAAACCTTGACGTGTCAGCGAATTTTTTTTCCAGGGCGATGCCTCGAACCCTATATCTTGTTACAAGTGTACAATATTTGCATAATTAGTCACCACATATCAATAATAAACCATATATAATTGCAAGGTTGAGACACATTTTCCCAACAAAAGGTAAGTTTATCAGTTATTTCACTCAAGCTTTGCATGGTATAAAGAACAAGGTATCCTTGATCCTTGACAGTTGATAGAAGGATAGGTGGCAGTAGCCCACCATCTCGTTGAATGGAAGCGTTGAGTCAGTTTGACCCCACAGGCTAGCAGGAGTTTGACGTGTGGCAAGGACATAAAGGTGGATGTCTTGAAGCATGAATTTGAGGTCAAATCAAATTATGACTCGTGACATGTGAACAGGTGATGATTAATGTTTATTGGAGAGACTTCACCACATCGGTAGGAGTCATTTTTGGGTCTCTTTGATGGAATGATGAAGCCATATCGAGATGATAGTGGAATGTCGATGAGACAGTCTCAAGAGTCTCTTCAACATAATGATGGTGGTAGGAGTTAGTGGAGAATGAAGTCACTAAGGTTCATCAGGAAGACATATGGATATCAATGAGATGAAATGATTAGTCTCTTCGACATGTTGATAAGGTGGGACCAAACGATGGTGAAGGATGATGCCAAAAGGACATGTGGTGATGAGTGTTTGCTCAATATATCAAGTCACATTGGTGATGTTTTCTATACAATGATGACAGGGACGACAGGTAGGTAGTGGGGACCACCTAATCAAATCTACAAGGTATATCGATGAGACCTTCTTATATCGGTGTGAGTTGCTTCAACATCTCTTTGACATTCCAATAGAACTTCATATAAGAGAAAATGCCATATCAAAGAGAGTTGCTTTGGTGTCCCCTTGACACAATTAATTCATGGTGAAGACCTTGGTGGGACCCAATAGGAAGGTGATAGTGATGGAAGGTGACTATACTGATATATGGAAAAGAGTGATTGCTCAACACACATATTCACATCCTTGTTGTGAATTGTGTGGAAATGACATGGATGATAGATGGCAATGTGGGCCTATGTCTTTCACAAGTGGTATCGTGTGAATGGTGTTTATCGACAGGACCCTAATATGTTTCTTCCTGATATGTTAAAGTGTCTTTGATGGTGTAAAGTGATAGTCATGAGATGGAGATCAATGATTCCAGTTTAAAGAGGTTTAATCCAACGATGTTATTTTAAAGTTTCCAAGATCAACAAAGAGCATGAGGATCATGGTGCGAAGAGATAAGATCAATGGCCCAAATTCAAAGATAAAGGTACACAATGGCTAAGTCTGTATAAACAGGGTTTTTACTAGTAACCAACATAGAGGAAAGAATTAATTAGTCCAACTGCATCTGTGACCGATGTTGGTGAAGGTTTGATCAATAAAGCAACGACACAACTTGCAAGGGAGATGGAGAGTAGAATCAGATCATACAGTAAGAGGAACTCATTTAATGCATATCTAATTCTAGGGTTTTGAAGGATGCTATTCTTAGCAAATTCCCTATGATAGAATTTAATGTTATGAGGCTTGATGCAAAGGTATGTTGTAGAGTAAGATATTTGGAAAACCCTGACAATTGTTTCTAGATGAGCTAGATGGTGGTGTAAGGCTCGAGATGAACAAGAAGCTTGTTGGTGAAGATAGCAAGTGTGGTAAACCCTAACTGAGTATTCTAGATGATCCGAATAGCGGTGAGAATCTCGAGGTAGTTATTAGAGATCGGTGGAGTCAAGGAAAAAGAAGATGATCAGATAATTGTAAAAGGAGTGGGGTCTGCAAGTGATGAGTGAGTGAGAATAGTCTAGAGGGGAAGAAAGAGCTTAACATAGTTATGTATTGCTTAGTATGTAATGAAGATAGATAAAAATAAAGAGAATAGTGCAACAGACAGAGTATGCACTAATCCTGAATGAGTAGACCCAAACAAAAAGTAGAATATGATTAAGGGTTAACATTCAAGGTGTACAGGTATAAGTGCAACAAGACAAAACAAAGAAGGTTCTAAGTGCAGAGGAGAAAGAGAGTGCAGAGCAGAGGGGATGTGTTGCTGAGATTGCATCATCACAATAGAGAGTGAGTTGTAGAGATTGTAACAAAGTATTGTGCAGTTGCAAAGTAAGTTGCAACATTGAATTGTAAACAAAAATATATTTGTCAATGTAAATCTGATTGGTTGGTTCCATTAGATAACTGAGTTGGTGTAGAGTGCAGGGGATTGCTGTCTCCTTGGAGTTCATGCTCTTAAATCAGGGAGTTGGTGCTTCCTTGGAGTTGGTGCTCCTAAATCAAGGGATTGGTGTCTCCTTAGGGTTGGTGCCCTTAAACATTATAATAAAAGATTTCTTTGTGACACTAGATTTGAGCAGTAGACTCAAGCAACTTTTGTCACCGTGGTTTTTCCCATCTTGGGTTTTCCACATATATCATGTGTTATGGGATTTTGTGTGGCAATTTTTATCTCTCTGGATGGTTAGTATCTGCACATTAAGGGTTAAAGAAAGGTCTACACAAAAGGTTTTAAGAGCTAAGTTTTAAGATCTACTGATTCACCCCCCCTCTTAGTAGATTGTTGCGTTCCAACAACTTGTATATAGACCATGGATGTTATTGTGATCCTATTTGATACTAGAGTTGGATTTATCTAAATGTGCACATTGTGATGGAGTACCATTAGACTCATTATGATAAAGTGTTACTGCCAAGACACGATGAACATTGGATTTTTGATTTTTAGATTTCAAGCAAGATGTTTGATTTTGATGGGGGTATGGGATGTGTATGAATTATTTGGTAGTTTAGATGTAGGATTTTTTATTTTCCAAATGTTGGATTGTGGATGATGGAGTGTGGATTTGGGACTTTAAGTATGTTTGGGACCAATGACTTTATATACCTTGTGTGTTGGTATTGAAGACAGTTTTGAAGAAGGTGGCCACTTTTGAGCGATGGAAGGCCTTTCTTGAGATGGCTCCACAGTTTAATTGACTATTAGATTTGTATTGATATTTTATGATTTTCATGATCTAGTTTTCTTTGGGATCCATTTTGACTTTATGTGTCCACTTAGATTTTTGGATTTATGGTGTAGGAGTACCAATCCATTTCAATGAATTTGCTTTAGTTGTTTCATGAAAATTTGAGTCTATGTTGTTTAAGTATAGATGGTTTTGAGTGTTTGAGTTCAAATAAGGTCTATTGAGACCATTTTTATGTAATTGGAAAACTTTGGTGTCTTTTGGGTCTATATTGTAAAAGTTGCAAATCATGTTAAAAAAGTTGTCAATTTTGACAAAAGTTGTCAAGGAGGGTAAAATGCCATTTTTATTGTGTGAGGTCAGGTTATTAGGTTGAATAAGGTTTAAATAGACAATTTCAAGTGTTTTAGGTGGTTAGGAGAGTCACTTTGCAAGATAATGTAAAAAAGAGCAAAATGTTGTCATCAAAAATTGCAAAAAATGCAACTTTGTGAACCCCAACGGTCATGGGGAGTTTGAAAGTTAGTTGAGGGATTTTGAGTTGGTTTTTCTTGGTGGGAAAAAGTTTGAAAAGGTGAGAAAAATCATTGTAAAGTTTGTCTTGGTGGATTTAAAGCAAAAACCAATAAAAATCTCATTGTTTTCTAGAAATTTTTTGTGTAATTCATTAATTGCAGGCCTATACGGTATTGTACAAATACAAGATTGCTCAAATTCCTCATGAATTCATTGGTGGAATGAGTCAATTTCATTTTGTATTTGGTTTGAGAGGATCAAAGTGAATTTGAAGAATTTTATTCTTGTTTCTTTGTGACTGCCCGGGTATACCCTATTTTGGGGTTTGTGAGCACTTAACATGTCTTAAGGACCATTTCACCGATTGTGATCCCTGTGACTGGTGAAATTTTTCCTAAGGAGGAGGTTTAGATGTAGGCTAATTGAATAAAGCAGGGAGTAAGGTTGGGTGAGAGTTTTGATGACTGTCCTAGGGAGTTTAAGAGGGTTTTTACCATGAAAATGGAGGTTTAGTGCTAGTGTTTGATGATTTTTTTTGGGGGAAGTGATATCTCTTGATATTTTAAGCATATGCTAGAATAATGAAAGGTGTTTGAACTGGTGACAAGGTCTGGTAAGGTTTGGAAGGTAGGTTTCCAATAAAACCCCATGTAATTTGTAAGAATGAGGGTTTCATGGTAGAGCACTTTGGGAAATGTGACACTGCAAATAAATTGTGAAATCTAGAGTTTTGATGGAAGGTTAGTGCTTCCCTATTGGTTTTTTGGGTTGGTAACAAGATTAAAGGGGTGTCTCTTTGTAAAAGTGGCCTAATTCAAGGTTTAGATTAGTGTAGAGGTCATAATTTGAAGTTGATGTCTCAAAAGAGTTGCATGAGATTCAAAGATATGTTTTAGGATATCTTGATGGGTGTGTGAAAAGATAAGGATATTGTTGGTTGTGAGGGTTTTGTGTGAGTTAGGTTCAAAAGTTTAGGTCTGCAGACTTAGTAGAGAAGAAGAGTGTTTGTGTGAAGAAGTGCCCTTGTTAGGGTTTGAAGTTTCAAATACTTGTTGAATAGTGTCGGATTTGTTTTGTTTGTTTGGAAGCCTCCTTGATTGAAATTAGTTGGTATCAAAGCAAAGGGAGTAGGTCTATTGAGGGAGTAGGTTGAAGTTTTTGTGCAAGCAAAAAGGTGGAATTGGAGGAGTCAAAATGCCTCCTAAAGGAAGCACTGTTGTTAGGAAGATTGATCAACATGCTAGAGAATTAGAAGCCTTGAAGAAGGAGATGGCTGCATTGAAGTCTAAAGTTGGGGTTGATATGGATGAAAGTGATTTTGAAGAGGAAGAAAAATTTAGTGAAGAGGAAGAGTTGGATCCAAAGGATGTGACGATGCTAAGGATTTTGAAGGTTGTGAAAGGTGATGGACATAGCAAAATGGATTTGCCTATGTATGGAGGTAAACTAGATGGTGAAGAGCTCTTGGATTGGATAGAAGCCATGGATAATTACTTTGAAAGTGAAGAAGTAGATGAAGGTCACAAGGTGAAGAAGGCTAAGACCAAGTTGAAAGGGCATGCTTTACTATGGTGGAACTTTTTGCAAGATGAAAGGTAGAAAAAGGGGAAGACCCAGATCAGTTCTTGGGAGAGAATGAAGACAAAAATCAAAGGTAAGTTCCTTCCTAGTGATCACAATATTCAATTGCTTAAAAAACTTCAAAATCTTAAGAAAAAGGATCTAGATGTGCAAGCATACACTGAGGAGTTCTATAGGTTATGTATAAGGACAAAAAATGTGGAAGATGAGGAAGAAAGAGTGGCAAGATATCTTAATGGATTGAGGTATAATATCCAAGTGAAATAAGTTTGATGACACCAAAAATAGTAGAAGAATTTTTTCAAATGGCTATAAGGGCAGAGGAAAAAGTGAAGAGGAGACAAGAGAAGACAACAAGAGGTAGAGGCAGTACTTCTAGAGGGAGAGGAACCTTTTCTACACCAAAATAGTCCAATCAAGAACAAGAAGATGTTGGTAAAGGTAAAGAACAAGTGGTTGAATCTAGAGGTGGATGGAGAGGTGGAAGAACAAGCTTTAGGGGCAGATATACAGATCAAGGAAGAGGTTCTATTATGTTTTTAGGAAGGTGTTATAATTGTGGTGAGTTTGGTCATCCATCCTTTAACTGTCCTGAAAATTTTGGTGCTACTTCAAGTGGGGGTGAGAGAAGAGGTGAAAAGAGAGTCCAAATTGTGCAAGAAGAAGAAGGAGAAAGTGTCAATTCTTCAAGTCATGTTGTTGAACCAAAAGTTGGTGAAGCTTTGATGCTGTAAAGACAACTCTTGAAGGCTTCCAAGGAGAAAGAACCAATGCAAAGGAGAAATCTACTCAAGACCACATGCAAGAGCAAAGGTAAAGTATGCAAGGTAGTAATAGATTCAAGTTCCACTGATAATATATTATTAAGAGAAATGGTAGACAAGTTAATTTTTGTAAAAGTTCCTCATGAAACACCCTATAAGGTGTCATGGTTAAATGATGATCAGTCACTTCTAGTTAATGAGCAGGCTTTAGTTAAGTTTTAGATTGGAGGGTGCAAAGATAGGGTACTTTGTGATGTTCTACCAATGGCGTGTTGCCATTTTTTGTTTGGGAGACTGTGGAAATTTGATAAACATGCCATGTATGATGGAAGGGCTAATACATATCATATTGAGCATGAGGGGAACACATTCACTTTACTTCCATTGCAGGAAGAAGTTAAGGAGCAGATCAAGATAACCAAGGTGATCATAATGGGTAGAAAGGAGTATGTGAAGATTGAGGAAGTCAAGAATGACCAGTTGGAAACCATGACAGAAGTTGTAGAAGTTAGGACAAAGATATTGAAGGGTGATGCATAGTTGGAAAGGAAAAATAATGAGAAGAAGAAGATGGAGACTGACCTAAAGAAGGTAAAAGATGAATTGTTGATGATGAAGCAAGATGGGTAAAGAAAATTTAGGTTAGAACAGTATTGTGTCCTCTAGTAGTTGTAGAAGTTGAGGGGCAGTCAAGTCTTGGCAAGGAAAGGGCTCCTAAGACTGATAATACAATGGTGTATAGGTCTGAAAATGAAAGGGCTTTGAAGATAGTGAATTTGGTGCATACATTCAAAGGAAAGGGTAGAGTGAGACATGTAGAAAGGCAAGGACAAAGTCATGAAGATAGGTATGCTATATGGACAAGGCAGAGGGTAGTTGGTGTAGGTTTTATATTAGTCATAGATGGAAAAGAGGTCAGAGGATGTTCAACAAACCAAGGGAAGCATTATCAAGTTGGCCAAGAGCACAAGAATGGTAAGCAAAAAGCAAGTTTTCAGAATTTACTAGTCAAGGTAGCTTTTTTAGGTCAAAGAAATGAAGCTTTCAAAGGAGGAACAATTGAAGATCAGTTTCCAAGAGGCATGAAAACCTTTTTAGGCGGGGTGTATGGTGCAGGAGTACCAATCCATTTCAATGAATTTGCTTTAGTTGTTTCATGAAAATTTGAGTCTAGGTTGTTTAATTCTAGGTGGTTTTGAGTGTTTGAGTTCAAATAAGGTCTATTGAGACCATTTTGATGTAATTGGAAAACTTTGGTGTCTTTTGGGTCTATATTGTAAAAGTTGAAAATCATGTTAAAAAGTTGTCAATTTTGACAAAAGTTGTCAAGGAGGGTAAAATGTCATTTTTCTTGTGTGAGGTTAGGTTCTTAGGTTGAATAAGGTCTAAATAGACCATTTCAAATGTTTTATGTGGTTAGGAGAGTCACTTTGCAAGATAATGTAAAAAAGAGAAAAATGTTGTCATCAAAAATTGCAAAAAATGCAACTTTATGAACCCCAACGGTCATGGGGAGTTTGAAAGTTAGTTGAGGGATGTTGAGTCGATTGTTCTTGGTGGGAAAAAGTTTAAAAAGGTGAGAAACATCGTTGTAAATTTTTTCTTGGTGGATTTAAAGCAAAAACCAATAAAAAACTCATTGTTTTCTAGAAATTTTATGTGTAATTCATTGATTGCATGCTTGTACGGTATCGTATAGATACAAGATTTCTCAAATTCCTCAGGAACTCATTGGTGGCATGATTCAATTGCATTTTGTATTTTTTTGAGAGGATCAAAGTGAATTTAAAGAATTTTATTCTTGTTTCTTTGTGACTGCCCGAGTATACCCTGTTTTGGGGTTTGTGAGCACTTAGCATGTCTTAAGGACCATTTCACCAACTGTGATCCCTGTGACTGGTGAAATGGGTCCTAAGGAGGAGGTTTAGATGTAGGCTGATTGAATAAATCAGGGAGTAAGGTTGGGTGATATTTTTGATGGTTTTCCTAGGGAGTTTAAGAGGGTTTTTACCATGAAAATGGAGGTTTAGTGCTAGTGTTTGATGATTTTTTTTGGGGGAAGTGATATCTCTTGATCTTTTAAGCATATGATAGAATAATGAAAGGTGTTTGAACTGGTGACAAGGTCTGGAAGGTAGGTTTCCAATAAAACCCCATGTAATTTGTAAGAATGAGGGTTTCATGGTAGAGCACTTTGGGAAGTGTGACATTGCAAATAAATTGTGAAATCTGGAGTTTTGATGGCAGGTTAGTGCTGCCCTATTGGTTTTTTGGGTTGGTAACAAGATTAAAGGGGTGTCTCTTTGTAAAAGTGGCCTAATTCAAGGCTTAGATCAGTGTAGAGGTCATAATTTGAAGTTGATGTCTCAAAAGAGTTGCATGAGATTCAAAGATATGTTTTAGGATATCTTGATGAGTGTGTGAAAAAATAAGGAGATTGTTGGTTGTGAGGGTTTTGTGTGAGTTAGGTTCAAAAGTTTAGGTTTGCAGACCTAGTAGAGAAGGAGAGTGTTTGTGTGAAGAAGTTCCCTTGTTAGGGTTTGAAGTTTCAAATACTTGTTGAATAGTGTTGGATTTGTGTTGTTTGTTTGGAAGCCTCCTTGATTGACATCAATTTATTAGCTTCAATGGTTTAACTTTGATCTTTTTCTTTGCAAATAATATTCTCTTGTTAGTCCCCTTTAGTGGATGGAGGGATTTAGAAATGTTGGTCTATGGTGTGAATTGGATGACTGTTGGTAACAACCTTATGGTAAGGACTATTCATGACCACTATTTTTTTGTTCACATCAAATGAATTTGTCCCCAATATCATGGAGGTACCCCTAACATCCTTATATTTATTGATAGATGAATAACCTATTCCTTGATATTTAGGATTTTCAAAGAACTGTATCGGCTCTAGAATACCTTGTTCATGTAGGCCTAAACCTTTTCATTTATACTACATGCTCTGATAGATTTTTATTGTAATAAGATATGTGTTGTTCTGATAACAAGATGCTAGTTCTTATTTATGTTGTTGAGAATCATCAATGGTAGTTATCTCCTCATTAACTTAAGGAAGATGGCTTTGATACAAGTAAGTGATCTGAGTTGATAGTATATACAATGCAAAGATGCACGAATGGTTGCAAATACAAGCTAGGTAGTGAGTTTATAGAGAACTTAGGAGAGGAGGTAGGTGGAAAATCCAACCAATAGGAATCAACCACAAAAAGTGGAGATGGACCACCAAAAGTGGAAAGTGATTCCACCCTTTAAGGAAGGGCACACCACACACTTATCTCCTAGTAATAAACTAACTTTATTATCCTAATAAATCTTAATAAAGTGTAGGAAAAACCTAGGACTAAGAGACAATAAATTAACCCACTAGGAAAATAAAAACCTACACCAACACCCCCCCTTAAGCACAACTTAGGAGGATGTAAAAGATGATGGGTCTCAACAAATGAGGCCATGTTAGATACCCATGTACATATAAAATTCCCCCCGAAGGAAGATGAATCCCCCCACAAACAGAGAGAGAAAATACCCCCAGAATAGAGAGAAGAAAAGGACTAAGTAGCACCCCCAAAGATGACACTAACCGCACCCCAGGCAAAGCTCACAAATGAAAGAACTTGATCTCAGTGAAGGGTTTGGTGAAGATTTTTGTAGTTTGATCTGATGTCAGACATTACTTGAGATCAATGATATCTCCATGAATTAGCTCCTCAATGTAGTGCATATGGATCTCAATGTGCTTAGTCCATTGATGATGGATTAGATTTCGAGAAATTTAAATTGCACTCTGGTTGTCATAATAGATGACTGTTGGCTTCTAGAAGGGAATGCCAAACTTAGTGAGAATGCTTTGAAGCCAAATGGCCTCAGTAGCAACATTAAGTGCTCTTTGATACTCAACCTTTATAAATGAAAGATCAATAGTAGAATGCTTCTTGCTCAACCAACAAACTGGATCAGAACCAAATGAGAAGTAATACCCTAAAGTAGAATTGTGATCCTAAGAATCACTTGCCTAATATGAATCTGTGTGTCCTACCAAGTCAAAATCCATGCCCACTGCATGATGAATCCAATAATTGTGAGTACCCTTGATGTAGAGAAGAATTCGCTTAGCTACTTTCTAGTGCAACTCATGTGGCTCCTGCATGAATCGAGAAACCATGCCTACTGCATATGAAATGTCAGGCCTCATATGAGTCAAATAGACGAGACTACTAACAGGCTATCAATACAAATTTCCATCCATCAAGGGTGAACAATTAGCCTCAAGTTTGACCCCTAACAAAAATGGAGTCTGTGTAGACTTATAATTAGCCATGTGAAACCTCTAGATCATGTCAAGTGTGTACTTAGACTGTGCAAGAGTGATACCTAAGGAAGACTGAGTAATCTCAATCCCTAAGAAGTAGTTAAAAAAAGCCCAATTTTGACATCAAAAAATGATCATGAAGGGCGGTTTCACTACTCAAATGGTGGGTGAGTGACTCCTTGTGATCAACAAGTCATCAACGTAGAGAACCAAGAAGGTGTGAGTATCATCCTGCTACAATATATAGACATTAGGATCAAAATGGAATCAAGTGAACCCCACTGTCAGAAGGAAAGAGTCCATCTTGGCGTACCAAGCTCGAGGGGCTTGTTTGAGGCCATAGAGAGACTTCCAGAGATGACACAAAAGTGAAAAATCCTAAATAAACCCCTGTGACTACTCCATGTATATCTCCTCCTATAGATCACCATGAAGAAAAGAACTCTTCACATCCATCTGATGAACATCCCATCTATGTGCTATAACTATGGAAAGAACACGTTAGATGGAATAAATTTTGGCAACTGGTGCAAAAGTATCAGAGTAGTCAATCCCTGGAACTTGGTAGAATCCTTTGGAAACCAAGCAAGCCTTATGCTTGTCAAATGACCCATCTACTGCATATTTTTTTCAATAGATCCGCTTGCATCAAACAAGTTTCCTTCCCTTAGGAAGTGGGACAAGATCCCAAGTTTGGTTCCTCTCCAAGGAACTAAACTCTTCTTGCATGGCCTCATCCCACTCAGGGACAACATAAGCTTCCCAAAAAGTCTGTGGATTGGTAGCTGAAGCAAGGAAGACATGTGGAACATTCTTAAACTATGATCTTGTTCTCCTAAGATCTGAATGATCCATTACCTAATCACTTGCCGACTGCAAATTTTGACAAGCCCAAAGAGGCCCTATAGTTGGAGGAGGAGAATCTAGAGGAGAATCATCATCCTCTGTAGATGAACTATGTGTTTCCTCATGATCACTATCATCATCTAAAGTGGAGGAAGAACTTAGAAGACTCCTCACCATGATCTGAATTATTATGAACGTCTGAAGAATTATCATCATGATACAAGGAATCTAAGTTGATGGTGGTAGGAAAAGTGTTGAGAGAAGGGCTAGACGTACTCTCCTCAAATTTAACACTCCTCTTAATGAACAACTCATGTGTGGTATGATGAAGAATCCTATAGCCTTTCACATCGTTTGGGTAACCAAAAAATATGCAAGGCTTTGGTGTAGGAGCACCCAATACACACCTTTATAGGGTTCATCATTTGAAGGAAGGCAATAGGAATTAAGGAGTAACTTGGGTTATTTCATGTTAAATAAGGTCTTTGAGACCATTATTGATGTAATTTGGGGTTTTTAGTGTGTGTTAGCTCACAAAATGCACAAGGGTGCCTAATATTGTGTTTATTATCAACAAATTGTCATAAGGGAAAAAATTAAGCAATGTAAGGGTCTAGGTGGTTGAATGGTTAGTTGTAGGCGTTCCTTGAGTAGTTTTGGATTAAAAAATGTTTATAAGGCCTCTTGAAGGCTCGTGCAAAGGTTGTTGAGTCATTCTTGAAGGAAGAAATCAAATAAAAGCTCTGTTTTTAGTAAATTTTTGTGTTTTTTTCTCCTCTTTCTTCCTATGTACGGGTCCGTACAGAAGGTTGGTGTTCATTAATGGTTTGAATACTCTTTAGCATGGTGTATTATTTGTTTTGAATCCTTTCTTGAAGTGTAACATTGCATTTTGAGTGAAAAGGAGGCTGATTTGTGTGGACTGGTTATAAAACAGGGTATAGGGGTTTGAGAGCCAAAATGGGACATAGAGGCCATTCCACCCTTCTGTGACTATTGTACCTAGGTGGAATGGGCCTTATTAGTCTAGGAATAATTCTAGGTAGGTTGGTTTGATATTTTAAGAGTTGTGAAGAGAGAAAATTCCATGCTGCTCCTGCATAAAGACAAATTTTATGCCTTTTAAGCATAGCTAGGGTATAGGTTTTTGAGTTTTGTAAGGAGAATAGGTTGGAAGTTGTTTTTTTTTGTGTTCTTGGATGTATTTGGATGTGCTTGAAGAGTTTGAGAGGTTGAGGAAGGTCTGGTCTGAGTAGAAGGTTGAAAACCCTATTGGAAGAGGGTGAAAAACAGTGAAAACTGGTTGCTTTACAAAGGAAGTATATGCAAGACATGGGGGAAGTATGATGTAATGATGTTTTAAGCATGTACAGGAAAGTTAATGGAGGATTCAAGTGGTTTTAGGTCGGTGGGTGTCCTGGATATGGGCAAATCAATAAGCCCTAGTTGAAAAGAAGAAAAGAGAGGGTTTTGGAGAAATGGGCCTAAATGGAAGTGGGAGGTCCTAAAAGTTGGAAAGTCCTTTGTTTTGAAACACAAGTAAATATTTTTTTGAGGTTAGGAAGTATGGCGAGGAGATTAAAGGCGGGGTAACTTTGGAAAAGTGGCCTAATTAGAGGCCTAAAACTGTGAAATCCTTGATTTTGAAGCCTTTGAACCAAAAGAGTGATATATGGGTTTTTGATATGTTGAAGGAATCTGAATTGGGTGTTTGAATCCATGTTTTTTTTTCTCTAGTGTTTTGGAAGGATTTGGAAAAAATACTGAAAAAATGGTTTCCCAGTACTACAAGGGGTGCTAGTGTTAAAAGGTGAGTTTTGAAGGTTGTGTTGAATCTGAATTTGAGGTTGAGTTTAAATGGCTAAATTTCCATCATTGACATGTTAAGGAACTTTTTTAGGGCCTTGGTGGAGGTTTGGAGTTGTTTTGAAAAATTGAAGGGTTGAGACCCTTGAGAGTGAGATGATGCTTGGCAGATTGAAGGTGTTTCCAAAAAGAGTTCATTATTTTTGAATTGACACTAGTTTGTTGTGAGTTAATCTTCATTTTGGTTCTGCATCAGGCTTGCTCTGTGGATCCATAGCCTTGTATTTCTCTACTAGAATGTGAGCCCACACATTAGAGCCAAACACTCGAAAGTGCTTAACTGACGGTTTTCGACTGGTCCAAGCTTGAAAAGAAGTTACTCCCTTCATAGCTTTTTGGGGAACACAATTTTGGATATAAGATGCATAGTTAATGGCTTCTTCCAAAAAGGGTGGTGCCAAATACTTAGAGTGATTCATACAATTAGCCATCTCTTTCAAGGATCGATTCTTTCATTCTGCAACTCCATTCTACTGAGGACTTTAGGGGACTGTATGCTACAAATCTATGCCCTTTGAAATACAATACTGCACAAACTTGTGGTTGACATATTCCCCCCCATTATCTATATGTAGAAATTTGATATATTGATGCAGAGGCAAAGGAAGAAACAACAATACTTCAAACAATTCTCATTCAATCCCTTACGAAAATCACTTCAATTTCTTTGAATTTCTTCATGGCTACAAAGCCCAACTCTCTAGACTTGACCCTAAACCTTTATAAAACTCAAACCAGACCTTCATACATCTTAAAAATCATCATTTTGATAGAAATAAATCAATTACACAACCTTATTTCTCTGTTTTATCAGATTTACCAATTATTTGCACCAAAAACTCAAATTTTGCTTGAAGGGAATCAAAACACTAAATCAGGTGTAATTTTCAAACCAGATTGAATCTCAAAAAAATAAATACATTTTTGAGCACCCATTTCGCCCATTAAAAACATATTTCATTTTTAGATACACTTGTTTTGGAACACAGGCTTGCTGTCCGGACTTCTTTGTTACAAATTAGATTGAAATAACCAGATATGCATGCAAACAGTCACTTATAACGTTCACATATCAAAAAATAAATCCAATCTCTCTGGTGAGAATTTAGAAGATATCATTATGGACATTTTATCCAATTTTTAGCAAAATCCAACGGTTAAATTGTGAGAAACACGAATTTTACTGCAAATTGTTACCCTAGATTAGAATTTAGATTGTATTTACAAAAATTAGCACAACTTCTTTAAAAATGAACCAATCTGCATGAAACAAATTGGAAATGGAAGGTGATTGTTCTCTCTAACACTTACAAACATTTATTCCATCATTTGAGGCCGTACAAATCCGTACAAAGTCTGGAAACTGTGAATTTTCTGAAGAAAATTACAGAAAACTGTGCTTTCCATTATTCCATTTCAAATTTTCAATCACCCACAACCTTCTAAACGTACAAAGAGTCTTTTTAAAGGAATTACAACATGAATAATCAGTTTCCAACTGATTTCCAACTTCCCACTAATGTTTAGTCTCCCTAATAACCTTTTTAACTCTCTAATTGTTGCTTTATGCAACTCTTACATTGTTGTGCAATTTTGACATTATTTGTTGACAATTTTGCATTTTTCACATTGATAGGAATTTAATACATTATAAATTACTTTAATGACCCTTATTACAAGGTGAAACATCAAATTGAACTAATTTTTCAAACTTTCCACTAGGAAATAAAATTGTGTCAAGGTGCTCCTGCACCATATATTTTCCAGTTTGTTTCTCTAAAAAAGCCTTATACTCCAAGAATGAATCAAAAACTTCAAACTTCTATTTGAGAAAGTATAAAAGAGTGTACCTAGATAAATCATCAATGAATACCAAAACATATCAAGCTCTATTGAAAGATGGTTGTGGAAATGGCCCTGCCAAATCACTATATATCAACTCCAAAATATGTGAGGCTCTCCAAGGTTTTCATTTTTCAAACTTCTCTTCAAGATTCTTTCCAAGAATGAAACCATGAAAAACACCTTTAGAAAAGTGAACTGTAGGAAATCCTATAACCATGTCCTATTTGCTAAGTTGCGACAAGTAGTGGTAGTTTAAGTGACTAAATTATAGATGCCACAAGTTACTCATATCATTTGAATGAGTTAGTAGAATAGTCGAAGGAGGATTGAGAATAAAGTGAGAGAACAAATAAAGTTGATATTGATGTTTTTCTCTCCCAACTGCAACTGTAGAATAATTTTGCATCTCATGAATTACCATTGAATAAGGAGTAAACTTAGCTCTCTTTCTTGTACCTATGTGAGTGATTTGATAGAGATAGGAGATTATTTGAAATGAGGGCACACAAAGAACATCCTAGAATGTGTCATCCCCCATATCAACAAACCCTCTCCCACACACCTCAAGTGGAGTGTCATCACCCATCAAAATGGAAGGCATAGAACATGGGTCCATAGATTCAAGTTCATCCTTAGTTGAAGCCATGTGATGTGAAGCACCCAAATCAAGAACCCAAGTGGATGGTGGAGAAGCAACTGCTACAAGGTCCTTGTCCTTTCCTTTCCCCTCACTGTTCTCTTTATCCTTGTGAGAACCCTCTTTTGAACTCTATTTGATGGAATCAAGAACACCAAGATTATTCTTCTCAAGAATGTGTGTCAAATGATCAGCCTATTTCTTCAAACATCTGTGCTCATCATGACTGAGTTTCTTACCATAGACACATTTGACCCTCTCTTTCTTAGGCTTGTCACCTTTTGAATATGAGGTATCATTACTTGCTTTTGGAGTAGCTAATTTTTGATTCTTCTTCTCTTTGCAATTCCTTTGTTTCTTATCCTTATTACTACGTTTTCCTCTTTATTCATTTGTACCAAGGTTGGTATCCAAGACATGAGACTTAGAAGACTTAAGATTGGCCATTTGAATTAGCTTATCCTACTCCCATGTGAGAGAAGTAGAAAAATCATCCAAAGATGGCATCTTGAATTGAGATCCAAGTGCATCCTTAGTAGCATAGAAGGTAGAAACAAATACCGAATATTCATAACTTAGCTTTGAGAGAATACATAGAATCAATTGTTCATCTTTTTTATCAATTCCACATTGTTGTAGTTGTAGCCTTAGTGACTTCATTTTGGTGAAGAAATTCTGAATTGTGTCAAATTTTCCTGGATTTAAATTGATTATTTCATTCTCCAACATATGACCCCTCATAGAATCTTGTGCACTAAAAAGAGATTCTAGCTTTTTCTATATTTCATTTGGAGTATTCAAAGATTCAATATGAAAGAGTAAATCAGGAGATATAGAAACACACAATTCTCCATGCTCTATCACATTTGTTAAACCACTCAGAATTTTTTCATCTCCAGTTGGTTTAGTTTCTAGTCCCATTACTACTCTATGCAAACTAAGTCTCCTTAAGTGAATATCTAGTTTTGATTTCCAATTAAAATAGTTATATGTAGTTAGAGTAGGAACTGTTGTTATTTCCACAATGAAGAAATGCAAAAGGAAATGTGGAAAGAAAGTGAACAAAAGAATACTAATAACACCCCCATCCTTTTCACTAGTATCAAAGATCACCCCCAAATATTATAAGAATGGCACTTTATACTTAAGTGTATTTACAAAGCCTTTTCCAAGATACAATGCTCAATAGGCTCAAAATAGAAAAAATTACAAATTCTGATACAAAATTAACCTGAGACAAAATATGGAAAAAATATCCTTATAGATGTGTAGTGATTTTTAAGATCTTTCCAACGCCTATTCGTTTTCGAAAATCGGAGTTCTAGGGTGAAAGTTATGGCCTGTTGAAGAAATTAGCACAAGACAACTTCAACCTAAAATATATAGTACAAAATGGTGAAAAATCTCCTCAATACCTCTATGGATGGAAAGTTCTCATTTTCATCTTTTTAACGATATCTTATTTACTAAAGTCCAATGTTCGAAGCAAAAGTTATGAATTTTTGAAAAAATGGCTGAATTTTGCCTACATAAAACAATTTTTTCTAGCAAAAAAAGTTTTACTTCTGCTTTGATTTTTGAAACACCTACTCTCTTTTGTAGAAGATAACAAAAAAACAAAAATATTTTGATGCTAAGAAAAAAACCCAGAAATCATTTTTTGATCCAGCAGCAGAAGATAAAAAAATGTTTTTTTTAAAACTTCAACAATAGAAAAATGGATGCGGGACACTTTTGGACAGAAATTTTCTTTAGTCTTCTCAAGATATACAATATATAAAAAATATCCAAATGAGGTTTCGACCTTGAGAACAAAACCCATAAATCGTTTTTCTTACAAATGAGTGGACGCTGGATTTTTGAAGCAAAAATGAAAACATCTCCAATAAAAATGGCTTGCATCAAACCCTATTTTGCAACTATGTCAAATGATCTCCAATTTGGATGAAACAAAAGACAAATCTGAATTTCTCGAGCCTTTTGGATGTGTTGGAACAATAAAAATGCTGCCAATATAACAAAAAATGTTGCAATCAACCGGATCTCACAAAACACATATACAATATGAAGAGGTTATTAGATCTTTGTAAATGCTTTCTGATTCTCTAGATCATTCAAAATGCAAGAGAAGAGCATACGAGAATTTACAAGATCTTTACAAGAAAACTCAATCTCTCAATCAGGAATCTATGAACTTAGCTTTCTCAAAACAAAAGCTTTGATACCATGTTAGAAATCTGAAATAGATTGAATAACCCAATGAAATTTTTAATATAAAATAAAAGTTACATAAACTAGAAAAACAAAAGAGTGCAAACCAGGACTCTGAGAGATTATTCAATGTCGATGTGACAAAATTGTATCAAGGGCTTCCAAGGTGAAAAGATACAATGCAAAGATGCATGAATGGATGCAAATACAAGCTAGGTAGTGAGTTTATATAAAACTTAGGAGAGGGGGTAGGTGGAAAATCCAACCAATAGGAATCAACCACAAAAAGTGGAGATGGACCACCAAAAGTGGAGGATGCCACGAAAAGTGGAAAGTGGTTCCACCCTTTAAGGAAGGGGACACCACACACTTATCTCCTAGTAATAAACTCACTTTATTATCCTAAGCAAGCTTAATAAAGTGTAGGAAAAACCTAGGACTAAGGAAAAATAAATTAACTCACTAGGAAAATAAAAACCTACACCAACAATCTCCTCATTAGTAAGGAAGATGGCTTTGATAAAAGTAAGTGATATGAGTTGATAGTATATTGGTGCTTTCTCTTCCTTCATATTTGTTGATCTGTCATTTTGTGGGATGTTCTCAGGTAATCCTGTGAAATCAACTATAACTTTCTCATCTATGTGTCTAGTGGAAGCAATTTTCTCATCTGTAGAGGTGAAGGCTATTGGCATATGGATGAGATTAATTTCGATTTTGGATTCATGGATGACATGAAAAGGGATAATGGGGTCTTGATAAAGAATAGTATGAGATTTCAAGGTTTGGATAACTTGATCTTGATTCATTTCAGGGATTTCTTCTTGATGCTTTGGATTATATTCTTAACATAGATGAAGTTCTGCTAATGTGGTAGGAATAAAGGACACTTTTGTAGTCTTACTATGTTCACATGGTGATAATTGAATTTGAGTAGGAACCATTGGAGTGGGAATTATGGGTGATGGGATGGATGATGGTGTTTGGTCTAAGGTCTCTTGATTATAGGCTAGATTGGCATCAAACAATAGAATATCTATTATAGACAACCCTTGGGGAAAATCCTAAAACATGTTATTATTGGATGAGTCGATTGATGGGGATAATGGAAAAAGTTCCAAGGATGTAGAAATGTAAGGAGAGATGGAGGATTCTTGTGGGGATGCTTCTTCAAGATGACCTACTATGAATTCAAATGAGGTGGATATGTTATGACCATTGCTAGATATAGATGAATGGTTTTGATCATGCTCGAGAAAAGTGTCTTGATCTATGCCTAGTTTCTCACTATGTGATCCATGAATATTATTAATGTGATTATTTTGTGATGAATTTTTAGGATTATCTTGAACAATGATATCTCCCCTATCAATGAGATCCTGAATAAGATTTTTCAATTTATAGCAACCTTGAGTGGTATGTCCCTTTGCTCTATGATATTCACAAAAAGTGTGTCCCTTCACCATATAGGTTTAACCTGTGGTTCATATTGACAAATTTTTGGAAGTATTATCATGTTGGATTGAATCAATTTCTTTAGTGCAAATTTGATGGTTCTCTTAATAAAGTGTATTTATGTTGAGGAGTATTATTTTGTTGTGGGGATCCTCTTTACTAATTGTTTGGGATGGTTAATGGGGTTTTATCAATGGGTGGTGTTTCTAGGATTATTTTTGGTTGAGAATTTGAAGCCATCTTAGCATCCACCATGCCATCGTTAACCACATTCTTATTCTTTGACTAGAATCGAGATTTTTTATTAGAGGATCTTTGGTTATCTTTTTTATCCTTAAATATTTTCATGAGTCCTTTTGATATTAGGTCTTTTTTCAATGGTTAGTCCTTCCCCTATGACTTCATTGAATGTGTTAGAGCATTTGAATTTGAGGTGGAATCCTATTTTAGTGTTCCAAGTTTTCAATGAAGATTTCCACTGATTGCTTTTTAGGTATGTGATAAGGACATTTATTGGTAAGGCTTCTCCATCTTTGTAAGGAGGCAAAAGTATCTCCATAATTTTGTTTAGAAACACATAAGTCTTATGTATATTTCTCATTCCAAGTTGTATGAGAAGTGTGCTATGAACTCAACTAATTCATTGAAATTTTTTATGCTAGGAGGTAATCATGAGAACCATTCCATGAATTTTCCCCTTAATATCCTAGGGAAGAGACACATTAGATAAGTTTAATTATGCATCACCTCTAGACAAGCAACACATAATTATTTGATATGCTCGATGGGGCCTCCTTTTCCTTTATATTTATCAAACTTGAGTATTTCAAAATTTCCTGGAAAAGGAGGCATAGGTATCGTCTTGTCGAATGGGTATGGGCATATACATTCAAGTGTATAGCTTTTCTTTGTTGACCTCATACTCATGTTTGAAATCTATTAAATTGAAAATTTTGTATTTGGAGAGCCAATTCATTTGTATGTGTGGGGATTTGTATGTTACTAAGATCATAGGCAGATGTAGGATGTGTAAATGAGTAACCTTGGGGAAAGTTCATTGATGATGAATTTTGGTAAATGCATGAATGATTTTTGGGAATATAAGTTTGAGTGGTGGGGTTGGATGTGATGAACTGTTGTTTGAGGTTTGCATGGGATGAGTATTGACCCATGTTGGGGTTGTTATGGAGGTAGATTTGTGAAGTCATGGAATTTTGATGGGCATTTTGGTTAGGTGGGTTTGGAGGAATGATATGAGTGTTAGGGGTGATAGTATGTTGAGGTTGTGATGTGTAAGTATAGGTGTTGGATGTGAGTGGTGGGGGTATATTGAGTAGAAGTTTGGTCTTGGAATGATGGATTGGTTATAGTATTATGAGGATGATGTGTGTGTGATTATGTAATGTGAGGTGGTTGAGATGACTTAAGAATGATGGAGCAATTAGGTGTTGTGTTATACAGTGGGTTGGTTATTTGTAAGGTATATGTTGGAGCTTGGGTGTATGTAGGGGGCACTAATATGTGTGTTGAACTAGTTGGTATGAATGTTTGTGGGATAGTGGATGTTATTTGTTGAGATGGGTTTGAATAGTTGGTAGATAGGGAAGAAGAGTTTATTTATGGTTAGATGTTTTGATTATTAATGGGTGGTATGATAGTGTGGCTTTGTGATTTCATGGAAGGTGGTATGATGTTAGGATTGTTGGTGAGGGGTACATTAGAGTTGTTTTTGGATATCATGTTAAGTTCATATGTGGGAGGGATGGTAGTGTCATGTGTTTATGGTATGCTATCATTAGAAATTGTTTCCCCTAAGGTTGATGGTGGAATGCTATTATGGATGTATTTTATGAGGGTGGTATCAAATGTTGTGGGTAATTTGACACCTTGTTGTGTAATTAGAAAAACGTATTGATCTTTGTTTGTGGAAAGAAGGGAAACAACTAGTATAATGGTGTTTCCATCTTGTTGTGCCTCTAATAGTTCCTCGGGTGTTATGTATTTGACTCCACTAAGGTTTGAACTATGATTAGGACTCAATGGATATGGGGTTTCAAAACTCATTGAAAAAAAATGGGTATCTCTCCTTGTGGTCCTCAAAATAGTTCCCTATGCAAGTTATCTTGTTGGGATCTTGGCTCTTCATTTTATTCCTAGCCTATGACCTTGTTTCAATGGGCATATAAGGTATGTCTAAGATTTTACTTGTGTGGATGTTCGGTGATTTTGGATAATGATTAGGAAAATACCGAAAGTTTATCTAGATCTTAAGAATTTATGATTAGGGGTATGATAATGATACTTGAATTGTGAACTAGAATTTTGAGTTCAAATTCAAAGGATAAAAGGGGTGGAATAGTCTAATTCAAAAGTAGCTAAATATTATAAGTTAATCTACCCTCAAATAGGCTAGTTTGATTCTTCAACTTGGAGAAGGAAAAATTCCAAGATAAACACTAAACTATGGATAATGAGGGATATCAAAGATCTATATAATTGTGATGAGTATGATCCTAATGTGTGGATGATTATATGGATGATGAAAAACTTGACCTAAATCTAAGTCTAGGTATGATAAAAATATTATGAATGAAGATGTAATGATCAAATCTCAGGTTCACCTTTGTTATGCTAATCAATTATATGTCTATAGGTTTGTTTGGTAAGATTAGAGAATTTAGTAGTAGTATACACCCTAATGGCAAAGAAATTGCATAACAGGAGGGAAAAATTGCATCAATTAGAGATTCAATTGTGATATTATGATTAACAGTGAAGGATAGTTCAGTTTTCAAGGTAGAATTTTAAGATATAATGTTCTGAAGCAATTACACCAATTTAAGCCATAATTACACCCAAATAAGGTATAATTGTGTCTATCTAAGGCACAATTACACCACTTTATGGCAAAAATGCACAACTTTATGACACAAATGTACCATTTATGGCCCAAATGCACTACTCTATGGCACAAATGTGCCACTCTGTGGCACAATTATTCCCAAGAAAGCAATAGATGCATGCAAGCCTTGGTAATTACGCTAATGTAAAGAAAATGCAACACAGGGATGGAAAATGTGAAATTTTGATCTAAGATTGAGTTTTCTGACTTCTTCTTGATAAATAGTTGCATGGATTGACAATTAGTTGCGTGCTATGGTAGGAAAATGCATGATTTTGAGTGATCTTAACCTAATTTGTTTTTTTGTTGAGAAATTTCAACAAGAAAATACTTTAAATAGTATACAACATATAAAACTGAGCCCAAGGTAATAAGGATGATTTAATGAGCCTTCTTCAATAAGATTTTACTATTAGGTGTCAAGGTATTTCACAATTGAAAACATTCCAAACATTCACAACCTAGCTAGTAGTAAAAGGTGTGTTAACTTAAAGTGGGCCCACCTGTTGAAGCACAATACCTTCCAATGAATGGGTAACTAGTGTATTGCAAGCTCATGTACCACCTTGACACCACTCACCTTGAAAGGAAAAGGTCCTAGCAAGGAATAGTGATCACCTCAACAAGGGAAAGTACATGGTGAATAACATCATGCATGATACCATATGTTGCACCAAAATAAGTCAATGATTGAAGGATCTTAGGCTTCTAAAAAAAGGGTTCTTAGTGGGGCACTACTATGAAAAAAGATCTTTTCTATAATAGCCTAAGATTGTGAGGCACACTCTCGCTCTCATCACCGAAGAAAGTCTCAATAGACCGAGGGTACCACATCTCGACTTTGAATGGTGCTAGCCACTCTTTGAGGTACAACTTTAGCTCTCCCTCCTTTCTATACCTCACCAAGAAATGTGGTTGAGGTCAAACCCTAGGGTGATGAAATCCCCAGGCAAGCCTCCTACTAAAAATAAAAAGAGGCTATTGTGTGTTTCTCTGTAACATGTCAACCATTCACTAAAGTAATTTTTCCTAAGTTTTCACTTTGCAAGTAAATAAACTATGTGACTTAACCATTGCTATAAATTTTTTCTTTATTTTATAGAGAATAAATGAACATAGATGTCATAACAATAATCAACCTTGATTCCATTCCAATATAATAGTTCACATATTACAATATTTCTAAAGAATGTGTACAACGTATATATGTAGCTTAACTGAGCTTCAAAGAAATAGATATAGATGGTCTAGAAAACTCCTTCAAATCTTGGTCTACTGTTGCATGTTGAGGAGGAGAAGCATCACTCAAGCACTTTTTTGCCAACCACAGACTCATATGTGGTCCCCTACACATCTATCATAGGATAGATGGCCCTACCCTTTGATGAAGAGATTGGTGGAGAAACCTCATGATGACAATCATTTTGAGTTTAGTGCTATGTCCTACATGACGAACTTGTAAACCCTACAATCTGGAACTAGCATGCATAAATGGATCATAGTGAATTGATAGTGGAGCCAAAGGAAACCACACTACTTTGGCCAAAGTGTTCTCACTCAGTACTTTGAGTGATAGTCATCCTACTCACATACACTACTGAAGCTCGATTTGACTTTGGGCCAATATAATTTATGCATAGGTATTTCCTCCAATGGGGAATCTTTAACCCCAGAAATATCCTATTCCCTTTCCCACAAACTTAATGGTATTTCTACTCACAATGAATAAATAAAAGTTACCCTCCCTTCAATGGATAATCAAATCCTAGGTGTAACTTACAAGCTATTTAATTCAATCAAATAACTTAGCTATGAATAATCCAATAAGCTATCCTTGTTTAATCATATCTAGTATAATAATACCTATGACAAGCAATCCCTCCTATTATGGAGTAATTACAAGCACTTTCATAGAAAATAATAAAACAACTTCTTTTTCATTTTCAAAGAAAATGCTATGATTCCCTAATGCAAGTAATCTCAAGCAGTTTAAATAAAGCATTCAAATATTAATCTTTCACAAATAAAGAAAAAATAAGAGAAGACTAGATCCTCATGCCTGTAAATACGCCTAACTAAATGACTGGCTTGACACACAACCTTCCAACAACAACTTCCTAGCTTTACTTTATCAACCCAAAGCAATCCCCTTACTCAAATAATGTAGTACTCTCACAAAGTAATTCTTAGCTCTCTCAAAATATATCTCATCTCTCACAAAATAATGCAATAGAGTAAATTTACAGAATAAGTTTGCAAAATAAAAGTGCATTCAATTGAGAGAACTAACCTCTCTATTTATACAAAAAATGGAGACTTTGCAACCTATAGAAAAGGCATGTTAATTGAAAAATTTCTCCATGCAAGTCGATGTTGGATGTTGTGGTGTGTTGTTGATAGGTGGTTGTCATTGATGTCAACACTATTAGCATTGTTGCATTAGAAGCTGTATATGTCAAGGATATTGAGAAAATTGTAATAAGAAGTGCTACAGGTTGTTAGTGGTGAAGTGAAGTTCCTTCTGTCAATGTGGTCAGTACGTTGTTGTTCTAAGGTTGTGGAATAAAGGGTTTCTTTTTGAGTATATCTAGTTTATCCACATCAAGTTTCAGAGATCCACGTGAAGATTTGATAAAGTTATGAAGATTTGTATTCTGACAATTTTTCTGTTGCATGAGTTTGTGTTCCTGAATGAAGATCATGTGATTTTAGTTAGTTCAGTTGTTGTGGATGCTTCTCTGGTGTTTCGTGATGCTTGTGGATGTTTCTAGTTTATGCTCTATTTGTGTTGCACGTCCACATTGATTGTTTTGCTCGTGATCCAAGATTTTCTCTTGTGTGTTCATGTTTTTCATGTTCTTGGCCGACAAGGTATTGAAGCATGTTGTGGATCTTCGAGGAGTAATTAATTAAAGTGGTTCATGTTTGGGGATGTTATTTTCAGTCTTCACTATGTTGTGGCCAACCTTGGTTGATTCACATGATTAATCTTTATTGATTTGGACTGATTGTTTGTAATTATTTTATTATTTCTTGGAGCCGACCTATAGCGATGTAATTTCTTGTTGTGGATATATAAGAGCAATTTTTTTTATCATTTGAAGGCATGTGTGTGCGAAGTGTGTGAGTCCTATGTGCGAATAATGTACAAATCATTCGAAGGCAAAGCAAAGTGTGAAGAAGAGTGAAGAAGTGTTCATGAGCTTAACCACAACTGTAATAAGACATTAGTAGATGCTACTTTTCTCAGTTCAAAATCTGATGGATTTAATCAGAATCTTTTTGTAAGATAGTGTGTCTTCCTTTGGGCAGTAAGCCTATTTGTATTTGAGCAGTGAGCTCTAGGAAGTGTGCTTGAATGCATGTGCATTCCCCATTCATATTCTATTATACTTTTAACAGGGTATAATCTTGTGGACTGACCTCCACCGTGGTTTTTCCCCTAACAGGGTTTCCACATAAAAATCTTGGTATTATGTGTGCTTTTGATGTGTTGTTCATTTGTGCTTTCATGATTAATGATCAGATATGAGAATAAGGCTAATAAGTTGAATATGTTTGAAATTCGGTGACAACTGATTCACCCCCCTCTCAGTTGTCTGCCCTTGAGTTGCCAACAGTCGACTCATAGCACACAGCTAAAAAGTGACAACAAACTAAATGTAAAATCATCACAAAATGATACAGATCGACTCTTCTATTTGACAATAACAAAGACTATTTCAAATGTGCACATGCTCAAATGATGACAATCAAATTGCAACCAAGATAGAATTCTACAAATTTAAGAGAATTCATAAGTTGGTGCCATTTTGCAACCACTTTTCCTTATCTCTTGGTGCGGTTTTACCCTTTGAAACAGTCTATAGTTTACAAGCAACACTTACACAATGTCGACTTGGTCATGGTTTCAATGGCAACATATCAAAGATGAATCACCCTTCAAAATAGGGCTCAAAAGGTGCTTTTGACCATTTCATATCTTGCTGTACATTTTTCCTATTATCATGCATTATACACTTTATATTGTAGCTCATAAATATTCCATCACTTTATATAATAGTGTCCAAGTTGGAGTAATTAACTGTTAATAAATTAAAGATGCATTTCCAATAGTATCAACTTATGGTTTTATTCCATATTGACCTTTATTGCTGCACAATACTTGCATATGGTTCAACCTTTATCCAGTGTTAACATATGTATTATTCAACCTTTAAGTACTTTGCATATCCCATATACAAATCGACCTATGATTATATGTTTATATATATAAATCGACCTATGTTCATATATATAAATCACCCTCAAAGCATCACATATATTTATATATGTACACATACACACATACATACATACATACATACATACATACATACATACATACATGCATATATATATATATATGCCAATAATTAGCATTAACACTATATCACATATATATGTATATGTATTTATATACTAATATATATATACATATCCCATGTCAATCAAGTATGTATACACTCAATAAACAAATGAATACAAATGAGTTAACATTCACATGATAATAATAACCATATCGACTGTATATATATATATATTCCTCTATGTACATGTGTACGTATGTATACATATACTGATATATTTATATGGAAATTTCCGTTTGTCAAACATACGTATATATTGATACATGTATACATATGGATATATGTATAAATCTCATATATATATACACATTCAATTGCACAATCAAGCACATACACAATTACCATTGTGTTGATAGGAAATAGACGTGTGGTGTATTAATACATATACACATTCATGTCGAATTGTCTATTTGATAGCTCCATGCTCATAAGCAACCCATTCATAAGTGTGCAGAGGTACATCTACCTATGTACTCTCATGTACGTGTTCCTTCATGCGTATGGTCTATCATTGACATGCATATGTATACATATACATACATCCCATGTGTGTTCACCTCATTAATACAAGCATAGTAATATAAGGAAGAACTTATAATCTCTAAACATATAAACATCATCCAAGAATGCACTCCACAGTAATCAAGACCCTTATGCAAACACTTCTTACTAAGGATGACTTACCAATTCCCAACATAATAGCTTGACTCAACCATTCTACTATGAGTGTGTGTATAAGCTCAGTTAGGTTACGTTACTAGTTACCTGGCCAAGATCTTCTCCTGAGTGATACTTGCCCTCATACCTGGAGGATTGAACATATACTTAAATCCAACTAACACATTCCAATGGTAGTCATCTATTCAACAAAATATACATTACACATAATATTTCTCCATAGTTAGAATATCTAATTCAATAACCATCCATTTCACATATATGCATTTCTTCACATATCATTAAATGAAATAACAATCATTCATAATTCATTGATAACAAAGTGCAAGCACAATTTATTCTCATTTAGAATTCTAATTACATTCACATTTACCATATATAGTAATATTAAATAGTAAATACACAATTGGGGTGTAACATTCTCTTAAACCCAAGATCACACAAGTATGCGAGGGGAGAGGATACACACATAACAACTCAAGATAACACAAAAACGTACTAGTGCATAAGACACACAAGGAAATCGTTCATTAACCTTAGTAAATTGAAATGTTTTCTACTCTATGAAAAATAAAATACACAAATTCCTACACCCGATATCATTAGTAGTTTGAGTTTTTAGTCTTTAGTCCAATGAATGCCACAAGCTTCAACCAAATGATTAATAACCAAAAACCATAATAGGAAAATGCGTGAATATGATCATAAACTAAGAAAATAAAGCAAATTATACCTTATGTCAATTGCGAGCTTCTGCACAATAATTGCGCTAATCCAAGAAGAAAATGTGCCCAAACAAGCTACCATTGCACACTTCTGCAAATAGTTGCGAGCTTCTACACAATAATTGCATATTTTTTCACAAAGATCATAAAATAGATAAATCAAAGGAAAAACCTAGTTTTTTGGGGTCAAATAGTCAATTTTTTTATCAGAAAACAACACAAATAGGTTAATTAATCAAATGCACAATACTCAAAAATAGAAAACTTAAGAAAACCATATAAAATAAATTACACACTTCTAGGGTGCAATTGTGCCACTCTACAACATAATTGCGCACTTTTGTGCAACAAATGTGTGTAAACAAGGAACAATTATGCCCAAACTACCATTAGTTGTGCCGTTATGTAGACAATTTTGTAAAATGACCCTACGACTTAACAACACCTTAAAACTCACAAAAAAATTTTAGTAACAATGATTGGATTGTCCCACTAGGCGTGCCAAAATGTATGACCTAGAAATTTGATTGTAAATCTAAATGATACTCAACAAACTACGAGATTCACAATCAACCAATCACACTAATTAAGAAATTTGAAAGAAGATCAAACAAACAAATCTATACCTTAAAAAGTGTGAGACCTTCAAGTTGAGCTCCATTGTTCTCCTCTATTTCACCCTTGGAGAATGGTGTTGAATATTTTCTCTTAGATTTATAACAGGCACACTAGCAATAAAGCACTGTCACAATTTGGGCATAAGTTTGTTGCATGATTTGAGACGATAAATGAATGACATGATGGTTTGATTTATAGATTTTTGGTGACATCGATCAATGGTCAAGATTTGGGGAGAGATTGAAAAAGATCAAAGGTGGAGGATTGATGAGAGGATTTGATTGATGTTAACTGAATACATGATTCTAGATAACTGATTGCATGATTCAATCAAGAGAATTGATTTAATTGTTAAATGAGATTGACATGTTGTTGACATGATTGATTGATTAGTTAACTGATTTGATATATTACTGGACTTAAAGTGAGTGAGAGTGAAATAGAATTGATGAATTAGTGGACTGATTAGATTGATCAGTGGATAGGTGTGATTGATGAGTGAACTGATTAGATTAATTAGTAGATTGAGAGTAAGTCTCAATCAAGAGGTGAGTTGGAAATGCATGAAAATTAATAATTAGTTAAATTAATTAATTATTAATGGTATGTACAAAATGGATTAAATAAATAAAATAAATAATTTTATTTATTTTAGAGAATGGATAAATTAAATAATTGAATAATTCTTTAATTTTGAGAGTTGGGGAATTAATTAAATAATAACAAATTATTTAGTTAATGGAAAAATAATTAGTAAATTAATTAAATAATCAAAATTATTTAATTAATAGAGGAAATTTGATGAAATAAGATAATTTAATCAAATAGAAAAGATGGATTGATGATACTTAATGATGGAAAATGATGATGTTTTGGAGGAAATATGTTAGTTAGATTTAGGTGTCTACACCCACAACAACAAACTTGTGGAGAAATAATGCCCAAGTGCACTATGCAAAACCCTAGCATCCATTTGCCCACATGGAAAAATCCCTTTGAATCGGCTGAGAGCACATGACAAGGTGAAGTTAGCTTAGTAAAACCCATAAAGACCGATGACATCAACAATATAGGAAGATAGTCCTCTTCCACTCGCAAGTTTGAACTTAGTCAATTTTTGTTGTTTATAATGCGTGTAGGAAAACCATTTGCAAGTAGACATGTGGAAAGAACATTGGCAATTGAACTTATAATTTTTTTGGTATGAATTGAAAGCTGCACATGGCCAAATGAACCTATCCAAACCGTAATGCAAGAAAAGGCAAGCGAATTGAATGATTGAACTATACAATGTAAGTTCACTTGAGAAAGGAAATCCCATAAGGCCGATATTTAGTCATTTATTCATCTTTTAAAAATGGAAGTGGGAAATTTCTATGGAATTAAAAATTTGCAAAAGAAACCAATTGAATTATAAATTTGTGGGGAAGATGACTTGATATGGATGGAAGACCAAAACCCGCATGGGAATGAATTTTCCCCTTAGCGAATTTCACAAAACTTAAAAACATAACCGAACCTAATTTTTAATGATCTATCCATTGGTGCAAAGAAAACCAACCATAATAGATATCTCAAATTGGTTATAATTTTGTGTAGGCATGGTATAGGCATAAAATGAGACTTAGAATTTTAGAGGTGCTAATAGAACCTAGGAATCTTAGGTTCCAAGTTCCATTTGGGTCCCAATCCTCATGGTGTTCCTTCCATTGTTCCTTTGTTGCTTCTTGGGTGTAGATTCCCAGATGGAACCAAAACCTTGGAATTTTAGGTTCCATATATGCCTTTATCCTTGTTGTTTCCTCCAACCCCTCCCACTTCCTTATGGTTCCTTATATTTTGGACATTTGGGTTGACTTTAGACCTTAGTTCCTAAAATTCTTGGTGCCAAATTCATCTCTCTTTTTACTCCTTGCCATTTTCCTCCTTATTTCCATGTCTAATTCCCAACTCAATCCTAATTTTTTTTTATCCTCCTAGATTCCATTCCATGTTCATTTCCTAAAACTAATCCATAGTCACTTCCTATCCTTTGGTTATTTTGTACCTTAAGATATTGCTTATACCCTTTTCCCTTCTTTAATTTCTTATTTCCTTCCCCTACCTACACTTGATTTCTACCTCATTTAACATGTGATCTGGATGTTCCTTTTGGCCCTAGAATTTTGCCAAGAAATTTCAAGTGTTTAAGAACCCTAAGATACAAAACATTATTTCACCTACCATACCAAATCTCTAGTCGCTATTACACTTCTAGGGTGTCCTCTCACACATAGAATCATTGTCTAATAATAAAAGATGTGATCGTAGGGAATATTAGATTATATTTTTATGAGTGAACATGTTTATTTAATGCTTGTTTGGTGAGTTCCAAATGACCCTCTCATCGTGAGATGAATTTCAACCATTCAATCTCTAGTATTCACCCCATATCTTTCCTACACATGAATAAGACATTTTTTGGTGATTTGCACATGCTAGATCCTAAGTTCTTTTGATGACTTGACTCGCTTAAGTTGTTGGGCACGAAACCTTCTAAATCTATAAATATTAATTAATAACACATGTTCAAATGGTTAGTATTTTATTTAGTTATTCCAAATTTTCATATCCACCTTGGTGTATAGAGTATTATATCGTCTTAAATCCATTTTTCATTCATCGTCTAATTTGTCCATTATAGAAGATGTAGAAAGGTAGTTTAATGTAGTAGATATATGTAATCCTATTCCTTGGTGAGTTGCAAACATTTCAAAGGGTTCTAATTAGAGATAAGTGACATGTTCATTTTTTTATAAATTTCCTTCATCACATTCAGTGGTGTAAACATAATATTAGTATGATAAATTTCATAAAATTTTCTCATTTTAAGTTGGTTTTTATGATGGTCATTCTCATGTTGCATATACATGTTTTCAAGTTTGAAGAAGTATTATTAAGTAGACTTGATTGCTATTTATCATATCTTTATTTTTGTTTCTCATGCATTCCTTAATTTTGATGTAGTTATGACTATCGAGTCATAAAACAAAATATAGGAAAGGGAACTAGATGATAGGTTGGACTTAATAGACCATGTTAGGAACAAGAAAAGAGAAATGAAAGAATAGATACAATTACAACATTCTTGGTTGGAAGAAAATGCCCTAAGATTAAATCAACATGGGCATAATTATGATGTCTAGCTACCCATTCGATAAGATTCCCACAATGTTCAAAATTAACATATAAACTTTTAAGGAAATAATCTGGTGAGTGTAAGACCTCCATTTAGAATAAATGCAAATATATTTCCTCAAATCATATAGACACTTATAACTGATAGGTCAAAATAACTTGATTTATTTTGTATCTCGATTTTTCCTAACATGATTCCAAATGACATAAGGGAAAATACCAAGATTTCAGGGAAACAATGCTATAATAAGAGAAGAGAATCTTCACCACTTTATCAATATCATAAATGAGTATGAGATAGAGGATAAGGATGTAATGATGAAACTATTTGTGTAGTCTATTGATAAAAGCAAAAATAAGTGGTACACAAGTCTCCCTAATAACAACATTGACATATGTGAGGAGTTCATGAGGATATTTATAGTATGGGGATATAATTGACCCCAAAATTTTCATCCATTAACTCACAACCATTAAAAAGAGAGTGAATGAATCCATGATAGAGTTCAAAAATAGGTTTATTATGACCATGAGAAAGGTACCATTGAATTTAGGCCCAATGATTTATATATTGTGGTGCATTCAATGCCAAGATCAAATACTAACTTTATATTACCATAAGACAATGAAGTTTGGATGATTCTACAATGAGGCAAGCTGGCCTCGTTTGTGGAAGGAATGTAGGAGCATGACCCCAAGATTTCGATGGTGTTCACTACCTCTTGGGTGAATGGCATTGTCACTATTGGTGAGACCTCGTTCATGATGATGAATGAGTTAATTGTGGAGGTGATAGGGCTATCTTTGGAGGGAGTGTGCATCCCTCATAAATCAAAAGGCCACTATCAAAAGGATTGGAATGCTTCTTGAAAGATGGCGAGAAGGTGAATAGACTCCAAAATGGTTTTAATCGTGCAGACCTGCCTGGCGTTTGGAGAAAAGTTCTTGAGGTTCTCATGAGGTATGTTACACTCGAAGGGATGTTTCATTTCTTTCATGCTAATTTGTTTCCAATGCTTAATCACCTTCAGTATAATGTTAAAATGAATTTCACCTTTTAGATTTTGTCCTTGCTTGAGAAAACTGTCAAAAATGTTTAGGGTAAAAACAAGAATGTATCTATTCACCAAGGTCTTATTTATCATCTCTGCAAGTACCATGCCATTGTTTTACCCTCTCCTATCACTGTTAAAAAGAACACTTTGATTATTCATGACCTAACTGAACCCCCCATAGACCCCAACCCCTCCATTACCCTTGGTGAAACCCCACCTATCATTCAGCATAGCTCCCGGGCCCGTGGTAAATCCCCTAATAATGAAGATTCCACCCCTACTCCAATTGCATTCCCCTATTGGAACCCACGCCTGCTACTTTTGGTTCAGATGAATCAGAAAAATCAGATGAAGATGAGTCATGGAACCCCACCCCTACCAACTCTCCTATGAACTCCCCTGCTTGAGCAGAGGTCTTTGATGTCCCTACCACTCCCCCGATTTTAAACCCTAACCTCCAAAATTCCCCCAACCTTTGCATTATTTTGGATGGGACTCATGCCGAACCTAGGGTGGGTTTCAACTTTAGTGCTTCTAGTGACCCCCTTTGCAAAAAAAATAATGAAATATCTAAGATGATTTATGTCTAGAATGATATTGTTAAGTGGTTGCTGGACCAATTGGTTATGGCCAAAGAGAGAATCTAGACGCTAGAAAGTAAAGTTTTACAATAGTAGGTCATATGGCTTGGTGAGGTGGAGGACAAAGCTCATTGGGATTTGATTACCTCTCTAGCCAAGTCTTTCGAGAAGTGGGCCAATTGGGAGAAGGAGTTGAAAGAGTTGAGAGCCATTTTTGGTATGACGAATGAGAAAAGGAATCTGCAAATAGAGATTGAATCTCTTCATAAGAATCAAGAGAAAACCACTCAATACTTTAGGGTTATCACTAACTACAACAAAGAGACTGTGAAGAACACCTCCTTCACCATTCAAATGTTTCAGGAGGAATTAAGGAAGAAACATGGTAAAAAGGTGGTTGATGATGGTAAGGATGATAGTCACACACAAAAGAAGAAAGGTAAAATGGTTGAAACTTTGACCCAGGACATCACGACGGATACTCTAGTTGTTCAGAAAGGCCCCTTGACTTTTGAAGAGAAGCTCCAATTCCTATTTTAGGAATGGAATACTATCAGTGGTCTCAATCTACTGTGAGACCTATAGGTGTCTGGTGGTCTTGTGTTGGTCTTTGTTCTGTGTGTTTTCTTTGTTTCCTTTGCTAGTCAGGCTATTTTAAGTTTAAGTTTTTGTTCTAATTTTGGCTGGATGTCTCACTCCTCATGAGCCCCTTGTTTTCCTCTATGGCTGTTATGGAATGGGTACTGGCCCTTCTAGTCTTATCTAATCAAAACATGAGGGCATCTGGTAAGCATGTCAAGATATCCCAACCTAATATAAAGGTCCCATGCAAACCACTTTCTACTAACAAAAATTTAGGATAGATAATAAGTGTAGTGATTTTTTTTTTCTGAGGTGGATAAGAATGAGAAAGGGATACCACATATGAATAATACAACTCATTTTAATGAGGGTCAACATTTGTAGTGTAGTCCCTATAATTATGATTGGTGTAATGGACCACAACAATATGACAAACATGTTGCTCAAGGGAAATAAATTATAGACAAAAAGCTAAGGTAACTCCATATCTCCTTTGAGTTGATAATGTACATTATCAAGATGCACCCATGTGGTGCGATATTTTTTATGCCTCTCATGATTCAAAAAATTGCATGTCTACCTTGAATATTAGAAAGGATGAAGAGATTCCTTATGAGGATGAGCATGTTGCATACCATTGTGAGGAAATAAGTCAACTAAATACATTCGAGTATGGATCCATGGAAGAAAATGATAATTTTTTTATCAAGAAGATGATAATCATGTTTTCCAATGACATGATCAAAGTATTGGTCCAAAATTGTATGAGCTATTAGTTCCTAATTTTGAATAGTTGATGAAAACCATGAGGAAACATTATAGGGGTGGTATGCCATCAGATAAAGATGAAAGAATTATTTCCGAGGTTGCAAGAATTCATTCCCAACATGGATATCAATTAAGAAATACGTAAGTTCCTTCAAACATAGTGATGAAATGCCAAGGGGAGGAAAACTTGGTTTAAGAAAAGACAAGCATAAATATAGGGTAAAATTTGAAAGTTCCAATCCTATTGACATGAAAAAAGAGAGTAAAGAACCACTATAATGACTTGAGCAATTAAAATAAATTACATCCGAGAGGAAATAAAAGGTGCAAAATATTCTAGTGTGGATAAGGTTCCTAAGGGATATAAATTAGTCACAAAGATGTAACCAAAGTAGTCCTAACCAATAGGAGAAGGATTTGAAAATAAAAAAGAGGAAGAAAGACATGAAAGGTAAGGATTTTGTGCCATGTGGATTAGTCATACCATATATTCCTAATGCTAGTTATGCCACTATTTTGCATGATTACACCTTTACCCAATTAGAGTGCTATTGATATGACAAAAATCATGAGCTAGATGTGAATATTAGTGCTAGTAGGGGAAAATATTAGGGTCCTTGAGCATAGGGAAAGGGGCTATCTTTTTTCACCACTATTAAATAAATTAACCAATTAGTTGCTAGTCCTAGTAATAATGAAAGTCTCTATTACAAGGAATAAACTATTGAAGTCTATCTAGTAAACTCTTTGTGGGTCATAAATCAAATGTTGACCTATTTTAAACCATATTGCTGATTAATAATTGGTTTGTTCATAATTATAAGTTGGATTAAAGTGTGTCAAGCAATGTCACACCCCTTATGATCATGAATTATTTATGTTTGAAGGTATCCAAATATTATGTCAAGTGTTCTAGAGAGGTGAATGTTGTTGGTGTTATGAGCAAGGTGTAGGCTCAATTATTTTCATATTCAAACAAGTCTTTCTTAATGTATATAATCATAGTTGACTGCCCAACCAAATGTCATATGTTTCTTTCTAGGAAATAGGTTGGCTCAATGTGTGGTGATATATAAATGCACCTATCTTATGCTACCATCCTGTTATAAGATGAAGAAGTCAAACTATATAAAGAAAAGTAAGTGTAGACAATTATTGAAGATAGGTAGAAGGTTGCTAATGAAGTGAATTACATTGATATGGGACTTGATCATTTAATATAAATGTAAATGATTTATGGACCATATTTTTTGATGGTGCATGTTCCAAGGATGGTTTGGAGCTAGAGTTATTCTTGTTTCACCTGATGATAAGCTTGTCAAATATGCATTTAATATTTCATTCAAATGTACTAACAATATTGCAGAGATGAGGCTTTATTTCTAGGATTTAATGTAGCTCATAGGAAATGGAATAAGTGCATAAGAATTAATAGAGACTCAAAGTTGATTACTCAATGAGTAAAACATGTCTATGTAGCCAAGGATGAAAAGTTGAAATTGTATAATAATGAAATATTGGATACCATTAAGTTATTTTTATTTTGTTGGTTTGGATTGGATTAGATTGATAGGTCAAAAAATGTTGCTATAGATGCCTTAGCTATTTAGGCATCCAAGTTTGACTTGATACAGATTCCTTCAGAATATCATTCCAACATAGAGGTCCTTAGAAGGCCTAGCATACCAAATACCATTAATGTTAACAAATCTATAGATTTCTTAAATGTTTGGATGAATTTGATAGCCAGTTGATTGATTGGAAGCCAATGGTTGAACTTGAAGATGGGAAAGATATGTTGTTGGGAAATAAAGTAGTATAGTTGAAAACTAATAAAATTCCCAAAGGCATATTAGAATTAGAAAGAATGTTTGATGTGAAATACTATTAAAAGAGCACAAATTAGTTGATTGATGAAAGAACCATTGAGGGTATAAATATCGGCATAGAAAATCAACCCAAGATGGCTTACATAGGTAAAAATTTGAAGCCTATTGATAACAAATATTTATATCATTTATTAAAATATATAGGAGGTGTTTTATCTAGTCATATAGAGAGATGAAAGCATATAAAGAAGCACCTTTTTAGAAAATGATTTAGCTTAGTGCAAATCCTTTCCACCAAAAGTAGAGACTTGTTGAGCCCACTCTTACCCACAATATGTTGAAAGAATTGATGAAATTAAAATAGGTGGCATCATAAAAACCAATATGACACTCATAATGGGTATCCAACCTCATTTTGTTTAGGAAGAAAAATGAGGGTATAAGATTATATGTGGACTTCATAAATCTAAATGTGAAGTTCCTTAAGGACAGTTGTCTCCTCCCCAATATGGATCACTTATTGCAAAAGGTTGGTAGATTTGAGATTTAATGTCCATGATGGATGAATTCTTAGGGTATAACTAGGTGGTGGTCAAGAATGTAGGGTCCACCTTCTAGTGAGACATGAATGCTATGTTATTAGGTCTCATTGATGAGATCATGGTGGTCTATCAAGATGCACTTACCACTTTCTCTAAGGATATAAAGGATCATTACAAGAACTTGGAGAAATTTTTAAAAGATACCTAGAATATGGGGTTGCTCTAAATCACCTCCAAAAAAATGAGGCAGAAGAGGGTAATCTCGTGGGACATATTGTGTCCAATAATGGAGTAAATATTGATATAGAAAGAGTCAAAGATATTAACCTTTTTCCTAGGCCTACCACTGTAAAAGGAGTGTATTATTTCTTAAGAAAAATCAACTTCTTGAAGAGATTCATACCAAAATTTACTGAAAAAGACTGAAGTGATCTTTGAGGTGTTGAAGAAAGAGAAACTATTCACATGGAGTGATAAAATTTCTAAATATTTTGTGGGAATCAAGGAAGATGCACTAGTCTTGGTAAGTTCAAATTATTCCAAACCCTTCTAATTTTTCTTATTTACTTCATATAATATTATTGCTATTGTGCTACTCCAAAATAACAAGGATGGTTATGAGTAGCCTATCATGTTATTTAGTAAGTATTTGCAAGGGGAAAATTGAAATATTCTATAATGGAAAAATATTCTTATGTATTGGTTAAAGTGGTAAAGTAATATAGGTAATATTCACATGATTGGAGAAAAAAAAGTAGCATATGTGCCACACAATGAAGGATATTCTTGCACAAAAAGAGGCCTTAAAAAAATATGTAGATGGATTAATAATTTAGCCAAAAATTTCAACATTAATGCGCAAACTTGATGAAGCTAGTGAGAGGCAAAGATTGTGGTGAGAGGATGAAAAGTCAAATCTATTCTATTAGTTGGAAAATTGTTGAAATTATCCATGAATAAAATTTAAACTCAATTTCCTAGGGGGCTCTATCTTGAAGGAGGCCATCTAGTGGTAGGAATCTTCATTAATTTTGTGCTCATTAATACATGTTTTAGGATGATAAATTATGGTGTTTACACATAGGATAGGGCTAGGCATAACATTTAAATTTTTTACAATGGTGTAAAGGGGTTGAATCAATTTCAAATTAGATGTGAGGTTAGGATATGAGATGGGGATGAATGAAGAGGAACACTTAGGAGCTCTGAACAAGGTCGTATAAAATATGATATGGATGGTTAGGGGTGACATGGGCTACACAAAAGAGGTAAAAAATAACACAAGGCACATGCACATGGGGTAACAAAAAAATGGAAACAAAAGTGTGAAGGAAGTGTTAGGGCATGAAAAAATTGAAATTATATGATAATTCCTCATCATCATAATTTCCTCTTCATTATCTTTCTCAACATTTTTATTTTCCTCATTTTGACCACCTAGGTAATTGATGTTCTATTCAATAAGATTCATTTAATCCTTTTTCTCAAGCATCATTAATATAATGACATCCAATTTTTAATGTTTCATTCTCTTGGTCATATTTGTGTAATAGATTAATGTAGTTGTGATGAGGGGGTCTTTCTAGACTGCCCAATCATGCAACCACAATTAGAAATGTCTACACAAGAAGAATAAGATTTGATTTTTTTTATTTACATAATTCAATAGCTAACGATTACAATAAATCAATTCAAATTACAATTTTATTAGAAGTACAATGAATTTTATTTAGAATAGAAATTCTTATTTTAATATCTGATATGTTAGAAGAATTCATGCTCAAAATTCCTGATTATGATCCCCAAATCTCAAAATAATCCAAATGCTTCCTCATCGCTTTTCTAAAAATTCTATTATCTCTCCCTTTTTGAATGCCACCCTTTTCTCCAACCTTTTCAAATGCTAAAAAAAGTGGAATCATTGTTATATCTCCATTGGGAAAGAAATTGAAACACTTGTAACCGAATTGTCTTGCCACATGCCACCTTTTAAAAGAATCCCAAAACATATGTTGGAGCTTCTTTGGGTGAAAAGAACCACCACTGATCGAGAGGTTCCTATTCTAGTAAGATTCTATCTCTTTGCTTCTATTGTTAGAGGTTTTGATAACATAAGGGACCAATACCTTTCGTTTCAAGTAAGGGGTTTTGAAATTATTGAGAACCAACACCTTTCGTTCCAAGTCGAGGGTTCTGACCCTATCAAAAACCAAGCACTAAATCCTCCATCAGAGGTGGAGGTTCCTTCCCCCTTAAAATATTTCAAAATGTGAGATAAATATTCATCGAGGATTTCACCCTTTGTGGGAACCAAACACTAAGCATTTGATTGAGCGCTCCTACTTTGATAGGAACTATGTGAAGTTTTCTTTTCCTTCATGTTGATGGTTTTGAGATCATTAAGAACCAAGAACCATTACCTAATGGAGGTTCATTCCTTTAAAAACCACATGATCAAAAGGGACTTTAGGAGAAAATGAAAAAACTTGAGCTTACACATTGATGGGAACCTATCAGCACCAAACCAAGAGCTAGCAACCTACTGGGGCTAGCGCAAGTTCTTGGTACCCCCATAACCTTCAATTGGTTCTTGGTGGTGACCAAACCTCCAATCGCCCTAACTTAGTCAAATTTCCACTAGTTTTCACCAAATTAAAATTGTAAGTACCTGTTAAGACCTTCTACAAGATGATATTTTTGAATTGGATAAAATTTATGTTAGAAGAAAAATATTTCCAAAAATAAACAAAATAAAAATAAAACTTATATATTTTTTGGTTGATGTACATGATTGTTTGTGAACCTAGATGCTTTTGCATTAGATACCTCAGGTAATTAAAATATTTCACAAGTTGGTAACTCATGAAAATTTGATGGTGCTTGGGTTGGTAATCTCATGCTTATTCTTTATCCAAATCTCTTCTTTATCCACTTGCTCTCCTCCTTCACCTCTTCTCCTCTCTTGGTATCCATCTTTAATGTGCAAGTCATCACTATTGTCCTACATTGTAAATCTAATTCATGGTTGTTATAAGAAAATTTAAGATGTATCCTATTTGAATCTTCATTTTCTTGATGAATACCTTCATCTTCATTCTTTTCTCCCTTTCTTTATGTACATGTTGCACAAAACCAATACTACTTCCTCTATTCCCAACTATAGTTTCTTCAATGTATCCTTCATATGACTACTCTCAATCTCTTTTTCAACCTTCATGAATTGATTTTATGCATTGCAAAAAATTATTGGAATACTATCCTTGACCTCCTTCTCTTTCTCCTTTAAATAACTCAAAACATACTCTTGTCCACCCTTCACAATGGTAATACATATTTATCCTATCATAGATAGCTTCCCTATCAAAATGCGAAGGTCTTCCTAACAACATAGGATAGACACTCATTGACATCACATTACATACAAATTAATCCTTATAAGATCTATTTTGAAAATTGATTAAACATTGCTCATTCACCACTAATTCATGTTCTTTTTGCGACCATGAAACATTATAAGGAATGGGATTTTTTCTCTTTTTAAAACCTAGCTTTTCCACCATTTCCTTAGAAAATAAGTTATCAATACTAACACTATCTACAATTACTTTACAAAACTTACCTCTAGACTTCCACACAGTCCAGAAAAGACATCTTCTATGAGATGGTCCATCTTCTTCTCCATTCGGTTTCACTAATATACTCTCTTCAACATTAGAGATTCTCCTTCCTTTTGGTTCTTTAACTTTTGGTGATGCCACACCTTCCTCTTCCTCTTGTGCTGGATATGATTTTTGGCCACACTTTGCTTACTATTCTCCTAGTGTATTTGTGGGCACTCATAAGCCCTATGTCTAACTTCTCCACATTGGAAAAGTTTTACTAGAGATCCCTCACTACTACTACCATATCATCCTACAAAATATTCCCTTCCTCTTATTCCTTTATTTGATTCTTTACTCCATTTAGGTTTGGATTCTTTTTCATAGGCCCATTTCCATTTATTATTACTTGCTTGTCCTCTTTCTATTCACACTTCCTCTACCTTGAGAACCATTTTTCTATCTTTTGGATATATTCTCTTATGCTTTTAGAGCATATTTGTAGGACTCTTCAATTGTGGTAATCTTCAACATGCTCATCTCATGTTGGATATTGAATCTTAACTCATTTATTTACCTGGCTACCTTCTCCCTATCTAACTAATATTGTCAAGATAATTTGATTACCATATTGTAAAACTCCTCTATGTAACCTCTTATACTCATATATTTCTACTTCAAGTTATGTAGCTTTCTAAATAAATCTAGTTCATAGTATCCAGAGATAAATTTTTCTTTCATCATGGGCAACATTTGACTCCACCTAATTATCCTTGTTTCACCATTTGCAACTCTTTCTCTTTGCAATTCTCTCCTCCAAAGGGCAACATGTCCCTTGATTTTTGTCTATGCAAACTTTACTCTTTATGGGTCACATATTTCTTCCAATTCAAAGTAATCTTATAAATCACCTATATCCAATCTATCAATTCTTCAGGGTTCAATGTTCTAGAGAAATTAATAACTTCCATTTAATTACCCTTGCTAATTTTGACAAGAGCTCAAAAAGAAACATTATTCCCCTACATCTACCGACTATTCATTTCCTTTGTCACATTCTTCAACTTCTTTTTCCTCATCATTGGTATGGTATTTAACATTTTATTCATTTGAAAACCAAATTCCTTAATTCATTTCTCATATCAACACAATTTTTTTTAAACATTTCCTCCATTATGGGATTTCTCCTTTTCGGAGGCATTTTACCTTTCCATAGTTTTGTATCTTACTTTTTTGAAACTCCAATGTCCCTTTCTACTCTCTCTATAATTGTAGGACTCCTCACTACCTAGAATAATTTCTAGAGCCCTAGGAACACTAATTACTTCCACCCTTTATAATTCATCAACACCTTTCCAACAATAATGCCTTGCTCTGATACGAATTAATGTAGTTGTATGAGGGGGTCTTTTTAGATCACCCAATCACACAACCACAATTAAAAATATCTACACAAGAAGAATAAGATTTATTTATTTTAATTTGTAGCATTCAATATCTCACAATTACAATCAATTGTGCTTCAAATTATAGTTTTATTAGAAGTACAACGATTTTATTCAAAAAATAGTCTTTATTTTAATGTTTGATCTTTTGGAAGAATTCATACTCAAAATACCCAATTAGGAGCCCCAAATCGCAAAACAATCCAAATGCTTCCTCACTGCTTTTTTGCTCATTTTGTTATCTCTCCCTTTTAAATGCCACCCCTTTTTCCAACCTTTTCCAATGCTCCATGAAGTGTAATAATTGTCATTATATCTTTGTTGAGAAAGAGGTTGAACCACTTGTAACCAAATTGTCTTGTTACATGTCACCTTTTAAAAGACTCCCAAAATACATGTGAGAGCTTCTTTGGGCATTGAGAACCACTTATGATTGGGAGATTCCTATTCCACTAAGACTCCATGCGTTTGCCTCCATTTCATAGGTTCCGGTAGCATTAGGAACCAACACAGTGCACCAAGATGGTTCCCAAAAAAGGGGCTTAAGTGGCCACTTTTTTTTCTGAAATCAGGAAATACTGACCTTGGACGTGAAATTGAGGATAGCTAACACTCAAAATTTTTAGATGGAACAAAAACAAGGACCGTAGTGCTCCGAGTGTACTTTCCAAACTACTAATTTATTTTGAAAATGGTTGAGATTAAGGGGTTCAAAAGAGGGACACACACAAATTGTTGTTGTTTCTGTCAGAAAAACATAACATAGCAACTCTTGTGTGACCCGAGCACGGTGGACTTTTGTAGTATTTTTAAAATAAATCGGTCAGAAGTTAGATAGCGGTATGTAGTAAGAATTTGGATATTTTCGATAATTTTTTAATGAATATTTTATTTTTATTAATTTTCTAAGTGGGCACTTCCTAAAAGCAGAATTTTGGCGTGCTCCCCCTAATTTTTGAAACTAATTGATTTTTTTTTAAAATTGTAGAATGGAGTCTAGTTTCTAAAAATGTAATTTATTTCAAATTTTGATGAGCGGTTAATTTATAGCGAAAAAATACCAAACACTGCTTTTGAAAAAGCGAGACATACAAACAAAAGAAATTATGGATGAAAGGCTTAACATTGTTAGAAAGTGAAAAAAATTACATCGTTGGAAAGCTAATAAAGAACCTAACATTACCCATGTGTTGATTTTCTTGATATTGAACCAGATGCAATCTTGATGGTGAGCACGAACCCGATTATGTGAAAATTTGTTGAATTTGAAAAAAACACGTCTCTGGTCTTTGGGAATGCCCTCCAAGCCTTTGGGTTGGTATTCCAAGGCAAATACCAAAGAAAATTTGCAAAGAAAACTATAACGTGAACGTGTTATAACGCGCACGCGTTATTTGTTAGTTTGGCCACGAAAGTGGGACCATTTTGGTGCACTTACCTGGTCTTTGGTTTTGAGTTGGGGATTTTGATCCTATTGAGAACCAACACATTTGGTTCCATGTTGGGGGTTTCGAACCTATTGGGAAAAAAACACTAAATCCTCCATCAAAGGTGGAGGTTCTTGCCTTCTTAAAATATTCCAAAATATGACTTGAATCTTCATTAGGGATTTCACCCTTCATGGGAACCAAACACTAAGCATTTGATTGAGGGTTCCTACTCCAATAGGAACTATGTGAAGTGTTCTTTTCCTTCATGTCATAGGTTTTGAGCTCATTAGGAGCCAAGAGCTAGGATCCATTACTTGATGGAGGTTATCGCCTTTAAAAATTGTGCGATCAAAAGTTACTTTAGGAGAAAATAAAAAAAATTAGTGCTTACACATTGATTAGGAACTTGTCGGTGACAAACTAGGAACAAGAAACTTGTTGAAGCTATTTAATAATGGTATTGCAGGCTACTCGATTTACATCCCACATTATCTTAGAGATTTTTATTTGGTCATTACATAAGATATTTATGTAACACAATAAGGATATGTTGTATATTAATAAATATATTTCTCTTTGAAAAATAAAAATAAACATGTATTGAATGAATACACATCTTAAAATTTAGTAGGTGAGTACAAAATGTGGTTGAGTGGGAATCTTAATATGATTGGTCATTGATTTTAGATTGGATGTCCTTAACTAATATCTTTTAGAAGTCAATATCAATCAGCTATATTATAATGAAAAAAATTATTTAAAAAATAGGCATATAGTTTTTATTAGAATAATTGATATATGACATATTTTTTTTTGATATATAATGAATAATATACTTCTATATAAAAAATAAAGATATAATAAATGACAATTTTTTTGATGAGTTTGTATTTAAATTACCATTGATAAAATATAAATATATATTCAAATAATCACAACTCAAAAATCCAAAGAAAATAACAATCCACAAGAAGCAATAATCATGACACCCAATAGAAAGGTGTATAGCTCACTGTCTCATAGACCTAATGGGTATGAAAAAGAGGATTAAGATATAGGTAAAAGTGATTATTGGAGGAGCTCAAACAAATTTTTACTTTAATCAAAACAATAAATGGAGCGGCAGTGGATTGATTTTGGAATTGGACCAGGCACAACGACGTGCACCAACTTATCTATAAATCAACATTTTGCTGCTGGTCACTGGAAAATACTACCAAATAGAATGATTTTACAACATTACATCACATCAAACTAAAAAATGAAAGAGATTTGATTTGATTTGGTTTGGGCGAATGATATATGTACCTTGTTGTTAGAATGTGTAAGTAACTTATGTACCTCATGCCATCTCCAGTCAACCAAGCGTCGTCCATTCCTGCATCCACGCTGCTTAGTGCCACCTATACCAGTCCTCACCTCTTCTCTCTCACATATATCTTATAAATTTCAAGACAACACTCTGCTACAGTATCTAGTGAATTTATTATGCATTTATCTATAAAGCTAATGCACTCCAATTCACTCCTCTGTTTTCTGGTTTGTTTTTCTGCTCTATTTTATGCTTTTAAACATGGTATCATAGTAGGTTCAAGAAGATTGGGAAGGCAAGTTTCTAAAGTTTCAGAAGTGTTTGAAGCCATGTAAGTATATTGCTACTGCATTGAAGGAGATCGTTGAAATTGTCAAAGTTGCTGCTAAAGCCATACTGTATATGACATGTTATGTTTATATAAGGGTATCATGAATGAAAGAAAAAATCATTGTTCAAAAGCTTGATTGTGTGTGAAGAAAGTGATAAGAAGATATTAAGTGAAAGATGCAGAAGAAAGTTCATAAAGAAAGTTGAGGAAGTAAATGGCAGATCGAAGAAGAAACATGTCATCGTCCAACGATAATCGAGGTTTGCTATTCACATTATTTTGATATGTAGTGTTTAACGGATTCTGCCGAATTTTAAACAAGCAACAGACATATTGAAGAGTTTGTGTAAGAAGGATCAATGTCCAAGCCACCAAGGAAATGTGAAATTGCAAGAAGATCTGAAGATCAGTGTGAAATTGTTGTAGTTGGTTGCTTGTCAGTCCAAGTCTGATCACAGTTTTTCAACGAAGCCACTGCAGAATAAGAGGATCACAAATTTTCCTTGAAGACAGACAAGAGATCATTGTAGCAAACCACTTTGTAGATATGGCATCCACCAATATCACCCAGCCTGAGATTCCGCTAGTCACCGGTAAGAACTACGATTTTTGGTCAATAAAGGTGAAAAAAATATTTTGGATTTGGTAGAAAATGGTTTTGTAGAACCACAAGATCAGGCAGAAAAAGATCAACTCAAAAGAGCCCCGTTTTTTATTCAGCAAGCAATGGATGATTCGGTATTTTTGAGGGTTGCTGTAATAACCAGGTCCAAACAAAGCTTGGGAGGCATTAGAAACCACTTATCAAGGTATGACCAAAGTAAAAGAAGCTAAGTTACAAAGCTTCAGAAGAATTTTTGAAAAATCTTCATATGAGTGGATCTGAATTTGTAGATCATTTCTTTACTGAAGTAATGAATATTGTGAATCAAACGAGGATGCATGGGAGAACATAAACGATCAAACAATGGTAAAATTTAGGTTATTAGAAGTTTACCCAGTAAATTTGATGCAATTGTTTTTTTCATTGAAGAATCAAAAGATTTAGCTGAACTATCTATAGATGAACTATTGGGATCCTTATTATCTTATGAATCGAGAATGAACAAGAATAACAACTATTCTTCAAAGAATGCTTTCAGATCTCAGGTATTATCTAACAGAGAAAGAGGAAGAGGAAGAGGCATAGATAGATGTATGAGTCCAAATCAAGGAGAAAGAGGAAGAGCCATAGAACAAGAATAACAATTGTTCTTTGTTAATAATAGGTCACATAAGAGTCCAATCCTTTATGGAAAGGGCTCTAAGCTAGCACCTCGGTTTGTGGGTCCCTTTGAGATTTTAGAGAGGATAGGTCCGATTGCTTATTGTCTAGCCTTGCTACCTAGCCTATCACATATCTATGATGTATTCATGTTTCAGTTTTGTCGCATTATGTGTGTTAGCTCTCTCAAAAATGCAGGAAGAATGCCTCAAGAGGCTGCGAATCTCTTGATACGCTTTAGGGTAACAGACAAGGTCAAGAGAACTCAACCTTCTACTCTTCAAGTGCTGCTAAACCTAGGTAGGTGTACCTTTCTGAATGAAGCCCGGACTTATCTTATGATTATCCTTTTGAAATACTTTTGTCCACAATGGCGGATAGCCAGGTGAACAAATGAAACCAAACTTGATAGCAATCTTCAGATCTAAATACTAAAATGCTTAAATAACTGATATAAAGAGACTGAATGAATTCAAATAATGAAATTACAGAGACTAGTGCCTTGTTGGGTATGCGGAGTCAAATAAAATAGAAGTGGGAAACTTATTTAGGAGGAAAATCAAATTGTAGGCATATGATTTGTTCATAACTTGTATAAACAATGCTAGATTATGATTACTGAGCTCTTCTTTAATAATCCAAATGAATCTTCCTGATTACTATGATCAATGTAAAGGATTTAATCTCTACTTGAGAGAACCAGTTAATTAATCACACAAATACAACAAATGTGCATTGAAAAACTGAACATAAACTTGTTATGCCAATTTAAACAACCAGAAAGAATCAAATTAGAGACAACTTCAACAATACTATTCAATAAACTCAATAGACAATTGATACCAAAACAACCTGCCACACCAACTGATTCATATTGAATTCACCATTTTAAAACATGCACATAGTCTCTAATAAGAGAAAATTATTCTACTATAGCCATCCCTGTCGATTGTCTATGATCTAAAATCTCCCTATCAAATTACAATCGAGGGGCATACTTATACCGGCATTGGGAAATAAACAAAATCCGTAATACAAATGACACAAAATTGGGCTCAATGGTGGCAAACAGCGGTCATCAAGCAAAAGCCTTCGGCCCAACATTTTGAAATTCTATTTTTGCAGTGTGATCGGCAAGACACAATGGGCCAGTCATCTTGGAGAATTAAACAGCTATCATCACGATGCTGCGTATTTTGTTTCCATTACATTTGTGACCAATGAGTTGGGGAGGTAGTATAGATACACTCACCGACATATCGCGTAACCTTAAAATTGTCGGTGAGATGTCACGAGGGAATTATTTCGTTATAACGAGAAAGTCTTGTGCATTCTAAATGTCGGCTGGCCAGGCATGACTTCTCGACCCGACCGAGCCCACTTGTCTTATGTATGTCGCTGAGACATTTCAAACTCGGGGAGAAGTCCCATAGAGTATATCAGGCTATACCGAAAACCTTAGGATTACACCATATAGCCAAGAGAGTTCTGATCTCACACCAACATCCTTTAGTTTTGTTAGAGTTTTCCTGCTGCCGACATCGACAGACCTCTTGTAGATTGCCCAGCTGCCGAGGTTTTCCATCACATTATTTCCCGGTGATCCGTAGGAATAAGGCAACATCTCGCCGACAAAGATCCACGGTCGCCATAACATCAACCAACCGGTGAAGGCGTCTTGTAGAGAACTCGCCCATTACCGAAAATCACCGAGATCATTTATATTTAGCGAGAGACAACCCTCATTCTACCGCAGGCATCCCACTTGTCCTCCGTAAAGAGACGAAGGTCACTCAGAACAATGTGACCGCCCAACCTACTGCTGATATACTCCTCCTCGCCTTCGATGGAACTAGAGTGGGGCGCTCGCGTCAAAAAGAAATCCATTACGTGAAATTAGAACATATTGAATTAACAAGACCACTTGCCAAAACCTTTGTAGCGCCCGGGAACCCGGTGCACTTGTCGAGACATCGAATTGGTGGAGGCGTTAGCTATAGCCAGCCAAGACAAATGCGATAGAAGCCTGCGGTCGTAGGAACAACATGGGCGTTCGCCAATAACCAACCCTGAGACAAGCGCCCGATTCTTTGTAATGAAAACGTCTTGCCAACCACCTGCAATAAACAAATGTTAACATAAAGCAACATGGGTGGGGAGCCACGGTCATGGACCTATGCCGATAGGCGCAGAATATACATAATACATGATTTGATGGAACAAAGGGGCAAATATGAGCTAAATCATGACGACGGTATTATCAAATGAAAGGGAAATATGCATAGGAAAAGACTTATATAAGGAACTCAAGGGACATGAAAAATATGCAAAATCATCCGAGAATTTAATAGTTCAACAATGTGCATGACCCATCTCATGTTTTGGATTGGAATGCCTTATAGGTGGAGTTAGACGGCCAATTGGCATTGGAGCCCATTCGTATATTGGTTCGTTGAACGTTGGCTCTTTGAGGGCGAGAGCTGGACCAAGTCAGGGTCCAGTGGGACAAATATGATGAGGTTGCCGCTACCTGGTAGGATGCATCACAGATGAAGAAATTGTACTCTCACTTCTTTGGGGAATTCTAGGAGGAAGTCCAACCCTAGGGGGGAGGATGTGAGACCCATCTTTTCTATACTAGGGATTATATGATTCATATTGTTTTGTTTGATCTGTACGAGCAATTTTGACTTTGGATACTCGATAACATGGATTCTATACTTGACATACTAATGCTATCAGAGATATATTCCATTTATACATGTATGTTGATCTTCACTGATACATTTCCTTGTGGTGTTATGTTGATAATGGTACTAATATGATGATTTTGGTTATCTTTATCTTATGAGCATTTGTTAAAAGGCATTAATCTGATGATTTTGTTATCTTTATCTTATGAGCATATGTTAAATGGTATTAATCTGTTGATTTTGTTATCTTTATCTTATGATTATGTTAATATGATTGACGAGCTTGCAGATACCGAATGAAGCTTAATTGTGATTTGTTTGTTGAAATTGGTTTTGTTAATAATATGACACTTATGCCATGAGGAGAATAAATGTGATGAATTGCTTAGTTCTATAAATGTTCTTACATGGATACTGTGATGTTTCTTCATGACTTGTTTATCATGATGTTGGACTAACGTTATAGTTGAGTGTGTAGGTTAGCCGTGACTAGTGGATTTGGGAAAAAACCAAAGTGGCATGTGTTGTGATGGTTTGGGGTGTGTCATTATGTGTTGGGTTAGTAGGCATATTTTATTTACTGTCCAGTGCCATGCTTAGTGCCATGGTTGTGGTAACATCTTAGACCCAAGTCCTAGGGAGATTTAAGGTGTTTTAGTTGGGTTTGTGGTATTTCCTTGACCCTAGGTCATTAGGATAAGTCTTTGGGGAAAATTTATGAGTTTAAAAATTAATTTCAAAATCTTGAGGTCTTTTTTTTAAAGTACTTTTGATTAGTGATGAAAATTCAAAAAAAGGAATTTTTTGTCATTCAAAAGCCTTGTCACCAGAGAAAGGGAGGGTTGTCTTATGGAAAAGGCAACACATGTCATTGATATAGATGATGATAGGTGACTAAGGCCCCCAAGAGAGTTTTTGGGTCTTAATTTTTTTTTTACCTTGGCCTGAGAGGGGATTATCATCTTTATCTCATGCCAGTTTGGGGGTGGTCAAAAAAGAGAAAAAAACAAGAGGCTGGGAAAGGAGAATTGGCAGAAAGAGTGCTACTATTTTGTGTCTTCTACAACCAGTTTGAAGGTTCCACAGGTCAGTCCTCAACTCCTCTTGTAGTAAGCTTTTTGGTGAATTATGTTTATATTGCTAAAAGGTTTTGTGTGTTGTTGAGACTAGAAGGTTTTGTGTGTTGTTGTGACTAGAGGGTTTTGTGTGTTGTTGTGTTTGTTAGAATGAGTTTGTTTGACATGTTGAACGGATCTTCAAAATTCATTGAAGGTACATTTTGTGTGGGTAATTGAGTGGGTGAGATGTCCAAGGGTAGGGAGTTGTGACATGGGTATGAGTACCCTGGTTAAAAGCTTGGGAACAATGAAGAAATTGAATATTTGTATGTAAAATGAAGTATGGAGGAATTGGGGTGTGGAAAGGAGGTTAGAAATGTGAAGCAGGGTGGTTGTTTTGGGTATGTTTTAAGTTGTTAAGAGGCTATAAAAGCTCAAAATTTTGTGCTTCCCCTCTCCTTGTAGATGTCCCCACTCCCCCTATTTTGGGCTCATGAAGATGGGTCCTAAGTTTAGTGTGTTGAGTGGTGTTGAAAAATTTGTGTTGCAACCTTTGAATGTAGTATTTGAAATTTGTGCTTGATGGTTGTTGTATTGTAGCTACATTCTGTGTTGTAAAAGTAAAATTATGCTACTTGGTTACCTTGGTGTTATCCCCTGGCTCGGGGGTGGGCTGTCTCCAGCCCTATGGATGGGAGGTGAGCTTCCACAGGTCATGGAGTCATATGGTGGTTTTGTGTGCAGGGGTTGGACAAGGGAGGTGGTCATCTAGGAAGAAATTTTTTGTTATAGAGGTTATGCTAATATCAATTTTGTGGGTGCTTTACGTAGAAAGTGTATTTCATACTAAACAATATTTGGTGGTGAATATATGCTCTATTGAAATTTGGATGATATTGCTAGAAACTTAAATTTTCTGTACATCATAGACTGCTTGCATGTGGTTGCAACCTTTCCGCGAAGTGTAAAAATAAATAAAAATAAAATAAAAAAATAAATGAATGAATGATATTATACACGCATATGTAGGAAAAGTTGCACAGCTGTGTTGAGTATAGCATCTCTATGGATCCTGAACAGTTGCATGTGATCAAGATTTCAGTTGTTAATGCCTACAAATAATTTAGACCTGCAATGAGAAGGATATATACATATATATATATATATACATATATACACACACACACACACACACACACATATATATATATATGAATGAATGATATTATACATGCATATGTAGGAAAAACTACAATGTGTTGAGTATAACATCTCTATGGATCTGTACCATAGAAAAATCATGGTCTTTTAGGTCTTTCTCTCATGATGCTTCCAGTCTATTTTGTTTTGATTTAATGTTGCAATGTAACTTATGCATTCACATTAGGTCCTAAATATTCAAATTATGGCATCTTGTGAAGGTGTTGTGAAGTGTTGTAACACATTTCTACATTTTTCTAGACTCTTTTCATTACAATTCACCTAAAAATCACCTTTTCATCACTTATCAAGTCCTATTTTAAAGTGTTGGAAAGTCTTGTAACAAGATTTCACGCTTTTCTAGGCTTAATTTCACTATTTACACCTTTCTTAAGCTTTATTTGACCCCTTTATGCACTCATAAGGCTTAATTAAGTATATTTTTGAATGTAAGCCTGACAAATAACATTAAATGTGACTTAATTCTCAACACCCACTTACAAGCCCAAGGTGGGACCCATTCCCCATGGGTGGCAAATGAGTCTCTCTTGGCTCCAAAATCAAAATAATTCAAATTTTCTTTCAGGTTTTTATTCAAAATTACCTCATGTCGGATTGTGATGAGGTATCATTGGGTTATTAGGGCATAAGTGTGTATAAATAAGTGCTTTTCTCCTCATTTTACATCTCCTACAATCTTCCAATCTCCTCATTCACTTGCATTCACTAAACATCAATTAGCATTTGAGCACTTTACATCATTCAATCAAGCATCAATCAAGCATCTTGGAGCAACCATTGACATAACTTCAGATTTCTTCAACAAGGTTGTGGTGAGTTTTGAACATTTGCATGTTGTTTATTCATCTTTCCTTGTTCATTTTGATGAGTCCAGTTTATGAATCAACTTTGATAGAGTTTATTATCCATTTGTTGTAGCTATCATAGACTTTGATACTTGGATGTTGACTTTTTTATGATATTTCCTCAAAACCATAGACATTGGGCATAAGTTTATTTTTGTAATCTTTAATGATGTCCATTGACATTCTATATGAACTATCTATGTTAATTTTACATGTGGATTAATGAATGTTACTTTAAAATAGTTACAAATATGCAATTGTTGTATGTACTAATATTGTTATGCAGATATAATTAGAAGCCTACAAAATTGGGGAAGATTCTGCCAGCTGGTCATTCGGCATGAAGGTCAACAAGGTGATCGTTTAAAGGTCAATGGAGGGAAGACTCTCAGCAAGAGGGAAATTCCTAGTTTAAATCAAAGAATTGTAACCGCCTTGAAAATGGTCTTAATTGTTTTTTGAGCGAATATAGGAGTTACTGTTGTGCTAGATCTGTGTTAAGGCAAAGATGCTTGACTAGATTCCACACATGCATAACCTCCTCTCCACTTTTCATGCTTTCCCTAAAGTGGCATCCTCCTAATTTGTTGGAGTTGACCACCTTGCTAGGTAGCTAGTTAGTAGTTCTTCTTCATATAAATACGACTCAAAAGCTCCTTAGAAGGTTGATTGATCTGATGGTGTACTCACATTCTTAGTTTCTTAGTAATATAGCTATGTTGCTCGATTGTACTCATGCTTTCCAATGAATAAAATGAAGTTATAAACTTTCGCGCATCTGAGTTCAATTTTTTTTTTAGGGATACTCATCCAAGGGGGCCCACTTGGTGAGCATTCCATCCTTTAGTTTAGTTATTACTTTCTATTCAACAATTAGTTAAAACTATGGCACTATCTGTTCTTGCAGCCACTAGAATTCCATTCTGTGACTGTTCCTACAGCTAAAGCAGACAAAGTAGTTTCCTGTTTGTTGCTCATATTTTCATTTCTATCATGTATTTCAGATTAGTATAGTTGTTGGTTGATGCTCAACACTTATATTTCTTCTTTCCAAGCAATATACTTTCAACATTATGTCTTTCTTAGCTGTAGGATGAATATGGCTACTTTGGATTCCTAGTGCACATACTGTGCTGACCCATTTCAACTCTACGTCCCTGGATTGACAAGTTAAATACAACTTCATGATTCAATTGAGATAGCTATTCAGATTAGATGTCCAATCTTTGAATCACAATTGTAAGGGCTTAGTTGTTAGATCATTGTAGGAGGCCAACACATTTCATTCCATTTCTTCATTAAGGGTTTGATTACCAAAGTGGGATTTGACCAAGGAAAATCCCTATACTCTAACCCTTAACCGTTTTGCATGTGTATTTGCGGACTTTTTGTATGCAGATTTATCAACAATTAGGTGTTGAAAGGTGGTCAACAAGTCAACAAAGTGTTTCAAGTCAAATCAACCCTATTTCAAGCTTGGAGACAACCTATAGTACATTTTCTCTGATTTGGCTCTGTCCAAGAAGACAAGTGTCATGGAGCTACAAAAGCCGACCTTTGATTTCACAAAATTTTGGGAGAGGGACTGATTGCCATCGATGGTGAATGAGTCCACCTTAAGGTTGAAAAAATGATTTTTTGGATTCCGGTTCAAAATGTAGGAAACCAATTTTAGGAGATTTTACCAGTAGGGTGATTAAGCCATTAGTGGTGAATGAGGTCCCACTAGTGATTTTCACTAATTTCTGCCAGCATTCAGATCATTCTAGATTCAACATTCATTGCCCAGGTGCACTTTGTTTAGCCTTCTTTCAATTTTGTTTTGCATTTGTTCATGTTTTAGTTCATTCTTGCATATCTCACTATGTTTTCAAACATTGCATATTTCATAGGTTTTGCATCAATAGTCAATCAATTTCATTCGTTAGTTGCATTTACAACATTGCATTTAGTCATATTCATATATACAATCCTCTATTTGAGCGAACCACTTCAATTTTGGGGTTCTATCTCTCTCCTTTTAGGTGGAAGATCCTAAGAGTGCAAGAGAAGCCTATAGAAGCTCACAAAATTGTTGGTTCAGGATCTTGAACAGTTGCATGTGATCTTTCGGTTGTTAATGCCTACAAATAATCATTATATACATATATAATGTGTTAGAACAAAGTTTTCAAGATAGGAAGATTGAATCTATTTATGTCATTTAGTCATCTCCATGTAAACTATATACACATGCTGAAGCAAAATGCTATGGTTGAGAATGCCCTCTCAAAAAAAAGAAAATGAAATGTGAATATATATATATATATATATAATGTGTTAGTGACAATTTTTCAAAATAGGAAGATTGAATCTATTCCTATTTTTAGTCATCTCCATAAAAATTATATACACATGCTGAAGCAAAATGCTATGGCTAAGAATGCCCTGTCAAATAAAAGATGAAGAAATGTGAATCTTGTGTTTAAACTTGTGGACACTGAAAAAGTAACCCTTCTACTTTTTCTGATTTTGGGCCCTCCTTGTGATTTTGGCTTAATAAATTGCCTTGATTTAATGTTGTAATGTGGATAATACATTCACATTAGGTCTTGGGCCCTTGTAAACTGAATAAAATACATGTCTTGTAAAGGTTTTGTAAAGTGTTGTAAATCACTTTCACACTTTTTTAGACTTTTATCAAGCATTTAAGTCTAAATTAACTTATCTTTCCCTTAACTCAATATTGTCAAATTTATTTAATTGCATTCTCACATTAATCTAGAAGGCTTGTAAATTAAACCTAGTTTTAATCTAATGTTGTAATGTGTTTTACACATTCACATTGGATCTTGGGCCTTTCTAGGCTAAGTGGACCTCATTTTAATGTTGTAGAGTGTATTTAACCACACTTTCATATTGAACTTTGTGTCCCTATCCCTAATCACCCTTTATATCATCATTAATAGGCCCCTATGACCCCATATTATGCATCCCGAGGCATATTTTGATAAAAAACCCAACTAGATCAATATATGAACTTAATTTATACATTCCCTAACACTTTAGCTAGCAAAATGGCCCCTATAGGACCCATTCGCCACCTTGGGCGAATGAGTCTCATCTAGGTGGGACTCATTCACCCAGGATGGCGAATGAGTCCCATTTGAGCTATTTTTGAGGTTTGAGTGGGAAAAAGTGGGTTTTTAATTCCAATTTCTTCAATGTTGGCCTTGGGGATCAAATTAACGGTCATGTGAATGGATTTCCCATATAAACAAGCCTCCAAATCATTGTTTCATCATACTTTCATATTGTCAAGTCAAGCACTCAAGGGTTAAGTATTTCAAGTTTTCACGAAGTCATCAAGATAGCTTTCAAGATTAATTCTAAGGCATTCAAGGGAAAGATTCTTCATCAATTTTTGTAGCAATTCAAGATCCATCATCATGGAAAATTTCTAATTGCATTACTTCATATTCATGCTTCATTATCTTGTTTCATCATTTTGGTTTAATTACCTAAAAGGGGTTTGACCAAGGCAAACCCCTATTCCCTAACAATCAACATTTTCTCTCTTTCTTTGTGTGATTGTAGATCTTGGTGCTTTGAAAGGCATGCAGATAATTGAAGAATAGGTTACAAATTTGTTGGAGTCATTTCCCTATTGGCAAGGTTAAAATCTTCACAAAAAGTCACTTACAACCCCAAAAATTAGAATTTCAGATCCAAACACCTGGAGGAACAAAAAGAGCAAACCGAGAGCTATAAATTCCACTTTCGAGTTTTCAAAAAAGTAAAAGTGGACTCGTTCGCCATTAGTGGTGAATGAGTCCCACTATACCTATTTTTTAGAGATCTTTGTGGATTTGGATACCCATTTAGCTAAAACAGGCTCCAGTGCAGTTTTCCAGAATTGAGACTAATTTGCCCAGAATGGCGAATGAGTCCTACCAGGCTTAAAAATGAGCATTTTTCAGAATTTCAGAGCTATTTCCAGTCTCTTCCAGGTTTCCAGGTGCACACCATTCACATCCTTACTTTTCTGTTCTGCTTTGTTTTCATTTCTAGGGCATTCTTCAGGTCATTTAGCATTTTTTGCATATCACACTGTGTTTTCAAACATTTTATATTTTCCAAGTGTGGTGAACCCATTTCTTGTCTCCATTCATCTCCAATGATATCTTACAGTTAGATCTCTCCTATTCTTCATTGGGTTGAGATCTCTAAGGTATTCTTGAATGTGAGCATTGCGAAATCGGATCCCTCTTCCCTTCTTCCCCTTTTGTGTGAACAAGGAAGTTGTGCATCCATTTATAGTGTCAACATTTTGGTGAACCTAACTTTTGAACATCATAATTCTGATTTGGAGTGCATTTACATCCTAGATTTAGCTTGCATTAACTTTGCATTAGGATTTGCATTTGTAATGTCCCTCCGTTTTGGTCATTCTTGAAATTTAGGAAATTGGTTGTTTGGTGGCCATGTCATTTTCGCTTGTTGCATGTGGTTGGTGATTTGCTAGGTCATGAGGAGTTTGGGATTGCATTATTTAATTTGATATATTTTTTTTTTTTTTTTATGTTAGACAATATCACTAATCTTATGACTAGATGTAATTTATCAAATTAATCTAATTTTTTTTTTAGGATCACTTGATTTGGTTTGGGATCAAATAAAGAGCTAGATTTAATAATAAATGTTGATTGTATTATCATTGAAAATTTCTTATTTTCAGATGGAAGAAATATAATTTAATAAAAATAATTATTTTCTAACGAGTGAATTTAATTAAGAAATTTAAATTAAGAATTAACGTAGATAAAATAATTAAGAAATTTTGAACTCAAGATTGAATAAGGATTAAAGCAAGGAAATTAGTTGAAAAATGGAAAAAGAATCGTTTAATGCTAAATAAATAAATAATAATAAAGCATCGTGATAAGATTTTGGAAAGAGTAAAAGGCAAGAGAAGCTGGAAAAGATGGTATACGCTTTATCTTCCTTTGTCTCATCACCTTCTAGGCAGAGATTTCAATCATTGAAATTCATAAATTAGAATTCAAGAGGCAACTCTGGGGGGGAGACAATATGTTTTCAATTTTGCACAATCGAAGAGAAAATTGGTTCCCTTTTAAGATGATGAGTCCATTGTTGAATGGGGGCGTACATGAATCCCTTTCAAAACTCTTGGGGAAAAGCACGATATGCAGAATGAATTACAAAAGGGAAGTATTATAATCTTTTGATTGAGGGAAGATATTTTAAAAGGCACAAATATGAGATCGGAAGGGAGCAAGATACAGATCCAAGGTTCCCTCTACCACTGGAGAAACATAAGAAATGAAGGTATGCTACTCTTCTTCATAGATATGAATGTGTTGATTCATTAGGGAGACTATGGTTGCAGGGAATGAATTGTCAAGGTCCTCTAGTGTGCAAACTTATAGATAAGAGGCAAATAAATCCATAAGCACAATAGGTATGTTTCAGACTACCCTCTTTATCCCTAACAAAATAGAGAGAAATTTTTCTAGAAGATGCATTTTCTGCCACACTTCGTACACATAGACTGCATTTGATTTCTTGCATTTGTGAAAGGTTTTCTTTGTCCAAACCTTGGGAAGTCCAGGCCGCTTCAACCCTTGTGCTAATTCTAGCTATTTCCCATCCTCTTTTCCTTAGATTCTTCCTTATTCGCCACGGTAATTGAACATTCCCAAAATTATAATCGACACTATTATTTCCTTTGAATACATACTCTTCAATGTTGTAATTCTTCTCTATTTCTTTTCCTTTGTATCCTATTGGACAACAACTGTCAAAACAAAAGAAAACAAGGTAATAGAGAGATGATAACGCCATTGTAGCTAACAAATTAGTAATTAAGGATATCATCTTTTATGTTGGCATTTCAATTGTGCACTGATATAGAAATGTAAAATGTTGTAATCAAAGAAAAAAAAAGTAATTATGATTTAGCTTCGTAGAAATCATATCAAGGTTCGTAGCTTATTGCTTAAAATAGTGAAAGCATTCAATGTGAAGATACTTGAACATAATAGGAAAGTCTAAAGTTTTAAATAATTGGTTGATTTTACTATCAATCTATCACAGTCGTAGCATTTGAAAACAAAATATTGTCAATCACTAGCATGATAGCTTTCCGCTGTTGTGGGAAGATTAATTTCCAAACTTCAATCTTGAGCGCGTCTATGGAAACTCGCCTCTAATCAGAAATGCGTCTAGTTCAAAACAAAAAAATTGTACATTAATTCTCCTTCTCTTAAGTCACGTATTTGCACCTCACCTTTCTCCTTCCCTATTGTCTTGTGGATAACGTGTGAGATTTGATAATAATGCAAGTAGATAGCGATATTTCCAAATTCCAATATTCACTTTCTAATATTCTTGGCAACCTGTCACAGTTACATCATTTGGAGTTGAGGCATTGTACAAAATTAAATAACCTCTTTGATTCTTTTCTTTCTTCTTCTCTTCCTCAACAGTGAGTGCCTACAAGTCAATTTTTCCTCAAGACTTATATATCCAAATGGCAACTGTAGTATATAATAGAGGTAATTGTATTCCTAAATATTTTTCTAGTGTCAAATTCTCGGTGCATATTTTGATAAGTTCATATAAAGATTACTGCATGCATTCATTTCATCATTTTGAATCAGAATTGATAAATTTAGCTCATTGAATTGAGCCATCACTTAAAATCTTTCTTAAGAATCTACACTATAATTAAATTTTGTCACCCAAGAGAATTAAGTTCAAGGTATATTATTTGACATGAATGGTGGAAACTTTTAGGGGAAGATCTTCAGTGATGCCAAAATTAATATTCTTCAACCCTTTCTGTTCATCAGCAAGAAACCGTTTTAAGCCAAGGATAGGCATTCACTTACAAGCAATATGTATAGTGAGAGATCTTGGAAATATACGGTCTTAAGTTAGGAATCACCCCCTTTATGGAAAAGCCAGTTAAAACTATGTTAAAACTAGTTAAAGACAGTTAGTATTGTCTTTATGTAACTTATATTTGTAAATTACTCTCCTTTTTACTTAATAAAGTATTATTTTAAGAAAATGTTTTAATATGTTTTTAAGTTGTATGTTGTTGATGTATGTAGATAATATTGGTGATAAGGATTATTTATGTTTAGGTGGGAGAATTGATTTATAAGATAAATGGATGTATATAAATTTGAAAATTTTAATTAGTTGGGTATTACGATAAAGGCTAGTGAATGATTGTAGATTCGATAAATGTTTTTTTAATTAATTATATTTAGTTAAACAAAGGGCTTATGTAAATGAATAAAATTAGATGATCTCTTCTACGTCAATTTCCCTCATATTCTTTTAATAGTTGATTTGTGGGTTTTCTATAAGAATAGTCCTAGAAAATACTTGTGATTGATATCATGATCAAATTGTTTGTTTGAGTGGGTTGATCTTCGAAGGGAGATTGTTGTTATAATGTGTAAATTGGAATATATTTGTTTTAATTTGTGTTTGGAAGAGTATACTTGTGATTAGTGTCTTATGGCTTAAAAACATTAGATTTTATCTTCACTTCGCAATATTGTGCTATCCTTAAATGTTGGAAATGATTGATCTTTAAAATAATGTTCTTTTTAGATTGTTTCAAGTTACTTCTTATTGAATGAATGGATATATTGTATTTGAATGTGTGGTTTTATGGATTGTTTTGATAAATCCTTTTGATGTGATTTTTCGTGAGTTGATTTTGAGTGGGGGATTTTCTCTCATTTAATTTATGTTGCTATTCATTGGGAACCCATATGTTTTCTTTTGTTCTTTACCTAAGTGGTAAATCGGTTAATGTTATCGCTGTCATGGTTGATGGTTTTGCTTGAGTTGCTAATAAGTCAAATTGAAAAGTTCATTGAGTTAGGGGTATTCTGAGAGGAGAAAATAGAGGTTTCCCTTGGAATTCTGATTTAGTTCGTATCAAAGTTGTTGATGTTGTTTGGATGGGGTTGTTGATCTTATTTTGATTTATTCACTCATTATATTGGGATTGAAAATAGTTCTTGTGGCCTTGCAATTATTGTTGTCAGTTCTTTGATGGGGAAACCCTAGTGTAAACTTTTTGAGAGTCTTCCAGAGGCTTGTTTTATTGTGGATCAATGTCTCTCTTTTTATATGCTCTTGACATGACAAGATATTGGTATCTTTATTTTGAAAGGGTTGTACGAGACTTTGTGAGACTCTGATTTTGTACTTGTTAGCGAGATGGGTAATGCCTCACACGCTTTTATGTTGTGATTCTTTGTTCAAATTATGATGGTACAACCCTTGGTTGTTTTTGGTTTGATGTTGTTGGGTCTCTAGGGAGAGTGGCTCCTCGTGGGGGCCGGCGCCCCGTTTAAGGGGAAGGGCACAGGATAACCCACGAGTGAGTTAGTAAACAAGTGAAAACCTAATAATTAACTTAGGAGGGTTGGGTAGTAATATCATTATAAGATTTAAAAATGGATGCCTCGTCTTCATTAGTGCTTCCGCAGACTAATGGAAGGCTGAGAAGGTCGTGGTCGCAAGGTCGTGACCTTGTCTTCATGAGAGGTCTACGGCTCCGCATGAGTCACTCTATGGACCAACGCCTCTAGTTGGGAGGAAGGGCACATGACAGCCATAGATGGGACCGACGCCTCCAGTTGGGAGGAAGAGCACAAGACAGCCCATGTAGGACTATGCGATGACACTCTCCCCTATTTGCCCATGTGTTTTACTTTATTGTGTTCCTTTGGAAGTCGGTTGTGGGAGTTGGTTTAGATTGTTGATATATGGATTTATATTGATTTGTGATTATTGCCTTAATATATCTTTGGTGTACTTTGTGGTCTTGTATGATCTCATTGATATTTGACTTATGACCTTGTACTCTTATGGTACTGTGTTATGATGTTATTGTATTGTTTAATTGCAATTTGGAATTGTATTATGTTTATTAATTCAGTTTGTTTTGGAAGTGTTTCATGATCTTCCTTTGGTTACTTGTTTATTGGTTATTGTTTTGTTTAATGTGATGAGATTTATGACTGTAAGTTATTATGTTGACTCTTGGGTGTTGTTGATTATGTCATTGTAATCCTTGAGTTTTATGATACTTTTGTATGATGTTGAGTCTTGTGGTTCCCTGTTTGGATGTTCTTGGTTGAGGTCTCTTATTGTCAGCTCCTTAGCACGAGGGGTGGGTCTTCAGATCCACGTGGTCGGGTGGAACGTGCTAAGCACCCCATTGGGTCCCCAGTCGAGGATCGAGAGGTGCGGTTTGGTGCTGTTGCAGCAACTCCAGAGTTGTATTTGTCTTGGAGCCAGTTATGATACTTTGTATTCATCTGTTTAATTGTATCATGTTATCTTGTGTATGGTTTCCATTTATGTTTGGAAACACTTTTGTATCATTGTACCTCTAGAACATTGTATTGTAATGTAACGTTAAACCTTGTGTGGATTTTGGCCATGGTAGTTGTTAATTAATGTGTTAAGTTAATCATGCATATGTTGTATTTATGTACACAGATGGTTTCTTATCAATGAATTTTCATGTATGTGTTACATTTGTTAATATTTACTTTGTTATGGATTATATCTTTGGCTTTTATTCTTCATTGTCGTTGTGGGGATCTAAGTCACGTAATGACTCCTTGTGTACCCCAAGGGATGTATGTGTTAGTGAATTTACTTAAATGAAATTTATGTCATGACTTAATATGTATTACATGTATGTTATGTTATCTTTAATTTTTTTTTTTTTTTTGCAGTGATTATTGTTTATTTGTCCTTTGGGGTTCGCACAATGGGGCGTTACATGCCTTTAATAATATGGCTATTGCAAAAATGACAACTCACTGTAAGTGACATGCTATTAAGAAGATGTCAACACGTTTAATTACTTTAGAACAAATGGAGAGATATTCGCCAAGTATAACAGGTACAATGACTCATATTTTATTAGTACTTGCCGATAGGCAATACTATTGCAATGAGTTTTAGTTTTACTAATTAACTAGCTATTAATAAGTTATCTTTCAACCAATCAAAAAAATATATAAAAATACAATAAAATTCAATTCAATTTTGTAAAGTCAACTTGTAAAATACTTAACTTTATAAATTATCAAAATCATTTCTTCTCAATATGATTGGCTAAAAACTTCTCTCTTATTGACAGATTGTAAGGAAAAAGAAACTGCACTATTATTTTGCCTACATTTTTTGCCAAAATGATGGAAGGTGGGACCTGCCACAAGTTATTTCTCCCAAGGGAATAGATGATATTGTCTATACATTCAATGCCAATGAATGGTGCACACTAAGTGTGTAAAGAATAACTAACGATGAAATCCACGAGCATGTAATAGTGAAATTGAATCCACTTACCGGCAATGAAATATGATTGATGCTAAAGCAGTGATGGCCTTCACTTCTATTATCTCCCATTGTTTGTGTACAACTTAATATTTGTTTTGGGCTACTTTAATTTTTAAAATTTTAGTATATAATTATTTTTATATAATATAATTCATTTTTATTAGTATTATATTTTTATTATGAAATTTAAATTATATAAATATTATATTGTATATTTTATATTAACATAATTATTACATAAATTTTATATTTATAAAATTATTTTTTATTATAATTTATTTTTTTATTTTGTTTGATATTTATAATATCTTTATAATATTTAAAATTTAAACATATTATTATTTTTATATAATATAATTGATTTTTAGTAATGTTATATCATATTATAACAATATTTATAATGATAATCAATTAGTTTTTGCATGCTTAATGTTGAATAAACAACATCACTATTAAACAAATAAAACAAATAAAAACAACTCATTACTAAAAAAAATAAAACAAAAGTCAAAACTAAAATATAATAATTAACAAAAATTACATTTAATTTTATTCACCTTATTTAAACTTACATATATTTTATTTCAACTCTACAAACCTCTAATTACAATACTACAAAGGCAAGTATTGGCCACTACGTGGCACTTGTTTCCATTATTTCCACACTTACATAATAAAATATAACTATTTTTTATTAAATAAATGAATTCAATTTAGCAATAAATAATTTTGATTATAGATCCTGCATTGATAATTGAGATTATTGAAATTTGAATGTGGAGTTTGAATAAATTAGATGAAGTATTTAGTTTGAAATTTGATGATAAAAAAATATTTTGTCAATGTTGTAAATTTTATAATTATTTTGATGTTTATATTTTGTAATTTTTTTGGTTCTACATAATCTATTAGAATGTGAAATTAATTGTTTTAATTGTAAATTTAAACATACACTAAGTTATAGAATGTGACCTTTTTTTTTTGGATGAATAAGCTTCAATTACATTACTTTATAAAAGATATAATGTGCACTTTATTTAAAAAAAAAGTGGGTAAAGTGAAATCATACAAAAGAATACAATGAAATTATCATAAATAAGTATTCAAATGTAAATTAATTGCAAATGGAGTAATAAGTCTAGTAAGTGATAGATTATGATTTTCAGGATTGCTTTGGAAATGTAGACTATTAGAGATTATTTCACCTTTATTTTTTTCATTTGAATATGCACAAGGAGTGATAATGTTTTAAAAAACTTTACAGCTAAGTAAAATATTTTAAAAAGTCAAACACACATGCAACATACCTAAGATGATGTATTGTAGTAGCTACTAAAATGCTCTCATAGATGTTCTTAATCCATTCCATTTATGCTAATCATTCTAAAATATTCCCAATCCATTCTTATTAATTTAGTTCTCAATCCATCCATCGAGCAATTTATTGCTATGAATCCTTAGGGACTATAACCTTAGTTTATTCATTTGAGGATGATCCCACAAAGTTGGTTTACAATTTCTTGGAGGAACTGATTTTTGTTGAAATCACATATTTTTAGAAAATATAATGTTTAAAGTCTTAAAAGGTTCCATTTAAATAATTCCAATTGAAGAGGGTTTGATCAAACTTCCTTAAATTAAACCCCCTTGATAAAACCCCGCTAGTTTTAAACCATACCTATAACGGAGTCTCCTTTACACCTATCAAAATGTTGATAAAAAACCACTTTTGATTTACCTTTTGGGGGATCAAATGGATTCTTTTTTTTTTTTTAAAGTATGCAGTCCTTATTATAAGCTTCCAAAAGTTTAATTTTAAATAAATTTAATTTAATTATTATATTTATTTTTTATTTCTTGTGAATATAGGTTTTTCACCAAAAATCAAACTCTCTATTCTACACATGTGGAAAAATAGCATATTATTAAAAAAAAAATATATATTAGTGCACTAGATATTGAAGTCCTTGATCCAGAAAAGAAAAAAATTGAATTTTGATACATACAAAAAAATTTGTGTTATATGGTCGCGATATGTTTGAATTATAATTGGTTTGATTCAAAACTTGATTAAAGAAAAAATATTCAATAAAAAACTATCTAACCAAGTGGAAGCACTAGATATCAGAGTTACGCATGTAAATTCGAAATAATTAGAATTTTATCCTTCATGGAAAAAAAATTATGCATTATACGGTGAAAGTCACTTTTTAAAAATATTGTTTTCTGAAAAAAACTAGTTTTCGAGGGAGATGGAAAAAGAAGTGCAATCTAATTCCAAAATTTTTGAAAAAAATATATTTAGAATCTACAGACAAAATGTCACGAAACTCTAGTTTGTATCATCTTCAAATTCCTCACTGTTTAGCCACTATAGGTGCCCGAAAGCAAAGATTTAGTTAAAAAAATTATTTCAGTGTCCAGTTTGGCCAAAAATTGTAAACCACTATTGTGGGATCACTCTTAAGAACAAAAAAATCCCAAAATCAATGATTTTGCATCATTTGTCCCACTTATCCCATCAAAATGTCATCCATTCCCTTGTATTGTGGAGTTTAATTTCTTTTTGTTTATTATCATGTATATAAACTTTTCCAATATGTCATATTTTTTATCACTTCATAGTTATCAAACACTAATATAACCTTAGTTTATTCATTTGAACAAAATTATCCCAAAATCAATGACTTTGCATCATTTGTCCCACTTATCCCATCAAAATGTCATCAATTCCCTTGTATTGTGGAGTTTCATTCCTTTTTGCTTAATTTCATGTATATAAATTTTTCCAATATGTCATTTTTTTTATTACTTCATAGTTATCAGTCACTATACAAATTCTTCCATTCTCATTCTCCCATAGTCCTAGGTCTTTGTGAATTTTCCTAATTCATTTGTCTTCTTTGTCTTTTTATATTCATTGTAACCCACAATTCTTATAACACCATGCCTTTACGTTTAATCTCTAATTTGGCATTCCCTTTTCAAGGGATTTTTTTTAGTTTCACACCTTTCATTTCATGTCTCTTAGTACACATCGGTCAAGCCAATTTTTTTCTACCTTCTCTTCTTGTACTTTATTACTTTTGTTGACCCTTAATATTTCACTCTTTTCTCCCTAGCCTTATAGTCTCCCTATTCCTACTAACATAGTTACTTTATTAACACTCTATATTCTTAAACTTTCTATTTTGTTATTCCTCTTCTTTATTGCTACTACTCCTATCTATTCAAAATTTTATCTAAGTTATTTTGCATGTACCTTGTAGTACAATTTATTCTAGTTGTCCAACCTTATTATATAATATGGATTTTTTTATTTTTTTATATTCATCTTCCATAAACTTGAATTTAGTGGATATTTCAACTTTTCCTCTATAGTTATTAGTTTCACATGTGGTACTACCTTTGGATTTCTATATGTGGATCTCATTTCATTGTCAAATTATTTTCATATTTTCTTGTTATGTTACTTGCTTAAGCCTTTCCATGAATGGTGGTAATGCACAAGATTGTGGTATTTTAGTTTTTGTTAGTTTTTGTTGTTTGTCGTTTCATGCTCCCAATTTGGCATATTGTTCTAAAAATTCATCACTTTGATGTGTTTTTTTTCATAGGTTGAGTTTCATATTTCAATCTATTCTCCATAAGATGTCTATTGTGAGCAGTATGTTGCTTTAAACATTTGGCATGTTAAACTACTGGTTTAAACTATTACTTTTGTGAATTTTGAATACTTAAAAATGTGTAAGCAATTACATATTCAACAAATTACTTTATATTTTTCTCATTTAACCTAAATATTATAAGAAACACCTGTAGCATCTAGCCTAACTTTACACAAGATCATACCAATTACTTCATACTCTTCTCAAACTTAAATGATAAATATAGGTGGCTAATAGTTATATAGAAGTAGGTGTATGAATAAGTGTGATACATAAGAAAATTAGGTGAATGCATGAAATGATAAATGGATTAATTCAAAGGGATTGACCCAAACTTTACACATGATTGCATCATTTTCATGTACATATATCAATATATTTTTTTATAACTAAGCCAATGAGAAAATTTTGTAAATATTTAATATAAGTTGAAAGTACATTAGACTGTATTTATTATCCATAATAGTGTTGAACATGATCCTCCATTGCAATGTAATCAAAACTTGTAAATTGCATATTTTAGTTGTTAAATTGATTTAAAATTAAACACAAAAAATTGTTAACAAATCATTTCATAATTTATTTGCCATCTCTAGCTTGCATTGCATCTATTGTTGGTGTTTCATTAAGATCGATAGAAAATGGTAAACTATATTGCCCAATGTTTTGTTGATTAGCCAAAGCTGCAATGACGTGTATTTAATAAATGACATAGATACAACATTAAGTCTAATCTTTAAGTTATTAACTTGAGAGTTTTGCAACTTTCCCACTCCCTTTTTTTTTTTTAATTTTATTTGGTTTTCTGCTAGTTCTTTGGGTCTAATTTGACTTATTGATAGGTCAGTTTGGCATGGGGCCCTAGTAAGGTTCCCCCTTCCAGGAATATTATTCGCAAGCTTGGTGTTGTGCCCAAGTTTGTTGCTTCCAAAAATGTTGTTTCCCATTGTGGTACTTTTTTTGTCACTACTATCCCTTCTTTTGCAAAATTGGCAACCTATACTTTTGGCAAGTTACCTTTGTCCCCTCCTTTGGGCTTGGATTCCTTTTTCTCTAAAGATCTAGTTTCATTTGTAGACAAATTGGTTGGTAGGGGTTTGCCAGCTATGGCAAGGTTGAATACATAATTCGTCTCTTGTTCAGTAGATGATTGGGAAATTGACATGTTCTTGGAGCTCTTATGATTAAGACAATGAATGGCCTCAAGATATCATTGGTGGGTAAATTTTTGGCATACTGCCTGAATATAGACCAGGTAAGACTATGGGCTGATTTTGTCTAGAATTTAAAAGGAAGGGTTTCTATTAGTGCTATGTCCAAAGGTATTTTCCTTTTTTACCTTTTTTATTTATGAGAATATGATTAAGGTTCTAACGGGAGCTCCTTGGGCCTTTGATGTTGGATTTAAGAACTTTCTTTTGTTGTGCAAATGCAAATCGAGTTTTGACCCCTTTGCTAGCCTTAGTGTTGTTGCCCCTACATGGGTATGCCTTCCTAGGCTACCATTAGAGTTCTTGGAGTTAGGTATCTTTAATGGGATTGCTAACTCAATTGGAAGCCTCCAGACTATTGAGAAGATCACCCAAGAGAAATCTTGTTTGGTGTTTGCGAGGATGTGTTAATGTGGCAGTTAACACTATTTTGCCTACTTCAGTTGTCCTCAAGTCAAAGTTTGGTAACTAGTCTCAAAATCTAGAATATGAAAATACTAGACTATTATGTCAATCTTGCCAAAAAATTGGCCCTCATTAATACTTGCAATAAGAGGCCTCAAACCTCGGAAAATGAAGATTCCAACCCCATGAAAAAAATCTTATGTTCTCCCTATGGCTACTCTTGTGCTTGAGGTTGTTGATATTGCTCCATCAATCCTTGAGGACCATAGTGATGATCCAATGGCTTCCTTACATGACTCGACCTTTGTACTTGGTCTGAATTGGAGGCACAGGTAGTTGCTCATGGTGGCTTGTGGATACCCTAGATGTGTCTCAAGATTTGGGTAGTGAGGAAGGATTGGTTATGGTCTCTTTTGATGTTAGTAAGAATAATATTTTGGAAATGTAGCAAGATGCAAAGGAAAGGGTTGTAGAAGCCTACCAACCAAAAAATGAAACAATTCTGGGTTTGGCAAGAAATCCCATTCTCCCCTTGGAAGATAATTTTGATTTTATTAAGGAAGGAGAAATAGTCTCAAATTGGCTTGGGAAAAGATTCCTTTGCCCATCTCCTCTGAAACATTCTAAAGAAAGTCTACTCCCCCTTTCAAATGGAAGGAAAAAATCTAAAGGACTCATTGGCACTGTTGGGTTTCCCTTCTTCACCCTTAGATGAAGCTAATGTTGACTTGGTTCAGGCAAATAGTAAGTCAGAAAAAAGAGAGGAAGCTAGATGTAGGAGGAGGAAATAAGGTTGGCAGACCTTCTTAGAAGGAAATAAGAAATAAAGACACCATCCATGATGTGGCTTTAGGAAGACAGAAGACCTTGGACTCAATTGCGGGGCCAAAGTCTAAGAAGTAAGGTAGGTTGTATTCCCTCTCATAATAGAATCAAGGTGATTCTATTATTTATTTCTATAATTATGAAGATAATTTCTTGGAATATTAGGGGCCTCGACAGTCCCTATAAACAACATTTGGTCAAAACTTGCTTGATGGATAATAAAGTTATGTTCTACTGCTTCAAAAAACCAAAATGAAGATTTTTTTGATAAGACTGTTAAAAATATTTGTCCTACCACTAATTATGCTTTGAGTGATGCTGAAGGTTCCTCTGAAGGTATTGCAACTCTATGGAATCCTTCTAAACTCAAATGTTCAGTGGGATTCTCTAGAAAAAAACTCCCTTATGGTCTCCTTTGAAGACTTTATTACCTTTGAGAAGTGGAATCTGATTAATGTTTATGGTCCTAACTCGCACTGTGATAGATTGCTACTTTGGGATTTCTTGGATGACAAGATAAAGGGCATATTGGAGGATTTTTGGATGCTTGGAGGAGATTTCAATTCTCCGCTATTACCTTCAGAAAAAATGGGTGGCTTGGATGACTATTCAAATAACATGATGGATTTGTCAGGTTTTATTAATTATGTGGGGCTTTTTGATATTCTCTTACTTGGCACCCAATTCACCTGGTCTAATAGATGATTAGGCAATCAACTGGTTCAAGTCAAACAAGATTGGTTCCTTGTCTCCTCTAATTGGAATATCGATCTCAACACCTCTCCTTATCTACATTGCCTAGAATTAGATTTGATCATAATGTCATTATTCTAAAGAGAAATGTTGATGCTACCAAAGGTCCATTCCCTTTAGATTTGAAATGATTTGGACTCTCCACCTAGATTTTGGTGCCCTAATTGACAAATGGTGGAACAAACCTTCAGTTGTACCCCTGATAAACTGAAAAGAATCAAAAGAGAGAGTGAAGGGTTGGAACAAGTTTTCCTTTGGCAATATTTTTGACACCAAAAAATATTTGAGAGACAACATTAAGGAGGTGTAGGATTTAATGGAGTCATGGGTGGTGGATGAAGCTACTTGCAATCATGAATGTGACCTCAAAGCTCAATGGTACAAGGTTAACAAATAGAAGGAAATTTTTTGGAAACAAAAATCTCGGGTTCAATGGCTTTCAGAAGGGGATCGTAACACTAAGTTCTTCCATTAATCCACTATGAAACACAAAAATAGAAACGTGATAAGACCGTTTAAGAAAGAAGATGGAAGTATGGTGAGTAATGAAAAGGAAATTGCTACACAAGCTATGACCTATTTTTCCTCCTTCTAGAAGGAACATGTGGTTTCCCATCATGATTTGGATAAAATCCTCCAAGTTATTCCTAAGGTGATTTCTAATCAAGATCTTCAAGTGATGTCTAGAGATGTTTCCTTTAAGGAGGTGAAGTCTATCATTTTCTCTTTTGGAGCTTACAAAGCCCCTGAGCCTGATGGGTACCCCCATCCTTCTTCCAACTTTATTGGGACATTGTGAACAAAGAACTAAATGCTGCTAAAGACTTCCTTAGATTTTGTAGGCTTCTTAATCAACTTAATGCAAATTTCATAACTTTTATTCCTAAATAGGAAGATGTTTCCTCTATGCATGATTTTAGACCTATTAGCTTATGCAATAATATGTATGAATTTTTTTCTAAGATCATTATGTTTAGATTGAAAGTTGTTCTGAGCAAAATGATAGCTAGAAATCAAAAAGAGTTTGTTCAGGGAAGACACATTTTGGATGTTGCCATAATTACCCATGGAATTCTCCACTCTATGGACCTTAGTAAAAATGCAACAATGACTCTGAAACTAGACATCTCTAAAGCCTATGACAAAGTCTCCTAGCTGTTTTTGTTTGTTGTTCATAGAAAATTTGGGATTAATGGTAGGTTCCTAAAATTGATCATCACTTGTATTACTACTTCAAAGTATTTGGTCTTAGGCAAGGGGATCCTCTATCCCTTTATCTTTTCATTATTGTTGTCGAAGTCTTGGGAAGAAACATCCAAAAATTCCCTGACTCTAAGGTTCTAAAAGCTGTTATGGCTGCTTCAACCCTTTCGCTTGCTTGTTATCAACAGTTTGTTGATGATACTATCCTTTTTGGTGAAACTTCAGTTGGGGAAGTTGGTCACTAAAAATCCATCTTGAATGAATATGCTAGTGCTTCAGGTTGCTAGGAGGTTGTTCTGCTTGCTGCCTACTTAGGCTTGCCCCTGATCTCAAAAAATTGGATAACAATTACTAAAACATATTATTGAGAGAATTCAAAAGAAGTTGGCTAGCTAGAAGGGAAAACTCTTAAGTTGGAAAGCTTCAATTGTTAAAAGCCTCACTTAAAAATATTTCGGTCTACTACTTGTTTCTGTTCAATATTCATGCTTTTATAGTTGAAAAAATTAAACAAATCCAAAAAAGATTCTTTTGGTCAGGAATAGAGGAGAGAAACTGAATGGCACTGGTGGGGTAGAAGAAATTTTGTTTGTGCTCCTAAAAATGCTGGAGGCTTTGGGATAAGGAGAATTAAACTCTTTACCAAAGCTCTATATGCCAAATTGGGGTGGAATTTTCTAGAAGGTACCAAAGACTGGGTTATGATTCTTAAAGCTAAATATCTAAGAAATAGGGACCAGGGTTGCTTCCTTAAAACCTCGAATTTTCCTTATGGCTCTGTTTTCTGGAATCACCTCCTTAAAACTAAAGTGTGCTTAAACTGGGTGTTAGAAAGCATAATGGTAATGATTTGGATATAGACTTATGGAAAGATTCTTGGAACTGTGGGCCCCCTCTGACTTCCTTGTATCACCTCAACCCTTTGAAATAAAGGTTGATTAGAACTTGTGGTAAGCAAGTGGCTAGTTATATTGATTGGGATGGATCAGAACCTAATTGGATTAATTTTAATAATCAATTTATGGGATCTAATCTAAGGGGAGATAGACATCAAAACAAGGCCTCGACAGTGCAAGGGATTCACCAATTAATAATGGAGGCTAACTTATTCTCCAAAGATAGGAAGGATGAGTGGTTGTGGACCAAGATCCCTTTGGGCTATTTCTCTATTAAAAATGCACATGGAATTAGAAAGACCTTTATTAGTTAATAGGAGCTTCCAATGGAACAATGTTTGGATAAAAATTTGACTCCTAAAGTTAATTGCTTTTGGTGGGCTTCTTTTCATGGAAAAATCCTTACTATTGATAATCTAGTTAGAAGGGGGTTCCAATTTGTTAACGAATGTGTCCTTTGCAATGAGGAGGAAGAGACAATTGTGCACATGTTCTTCGACTACTTGTTCTCGAGAGAAGTTTTGTCCTTCTTCCTTCTCTTGTTGCTTATTGAATGGGTTTCCTCTCTTATGAAAATGTTTATTGATAGTTGGTCCTTTTTCCTTTTCTCTCACAATATTATCAAGGATCTCTGGAATCAAGTCCCTCCATAACTTCAGGGATTTTGAAGGAGAGGAATAACAAAATCTTTAGGGAAACATCAAGAAATAGCTAGGATCTATATTTGGCTATAAAGATCCAAATATAGGAAAATGTGGAAGTGGGGGGATACAACTACTCTAAGGTCATGCCTTCATATAAGGAGATAAGAATCAAACAAATTTGGGGCCTCAAAAAGAATCTCAATAATGCTAATTGGACTACTTATCTTTCAAGGAAAACTATTGTTTGGACTCCCCTTCAGAGGGATTGGGTTAAATGGAACTTTGATAGCTGCTCTAAAGGCAACCTTTGTTTGGTGGGGGCTAGAGGTCTTATTAGAAATCACCATGGGGACTATATTGTTGGTCATGGGAAAAATATTGGAGTCTACTCCAACAATAAGGTGAAGGTTATGGTTGCTTGGGGAGGTATTAAACTTTTGAAAGATCTAGGTTTACAAAAAGTGATGTAATGCCCCTCCATTTTGAATGTTTGGCTCAACAAGTGTTTGCTTTGTGATGATTGTGTCTGATTATGCGTTGACCTTGGAACTTGGTTACTTCTGATTTCAATGGTTAAACGATGTGAAAGTTATATTTCGATGTGATGTGATTTTATTCTGATGTTATCTTTATGACATGTTTTGGATTAACTTAGAAGATATTTGATAAAATGATGTTTTATGCTGTTGATCATATCATTGATGTTAGATGCGTCAGTTAGTGATATTGTATTGGTGGAGGGGACGGGATTGTATCACTCGCTTGCGACCACCCTACAATTTCAAGATTTCCTCTTCACAGTGTGTTTGATCATATTATATATATATTGCACGTTCGACATGCTCTTTGTTGCAGGTTGGTAGGTACACTACATTGACTCCACCTAGTTCACAGGTTTGAGCATGTCCATTGACCAACGGTAATCGATTGAGAGATAGTAGCTAGGTATTCCATGCCAAGTCATCACCCTAGTCATAGTGTGTTGTCGGGTTGTTGTCGGGTTATTTGTTTTGATTTGGCCCTTTTCACCTTGAGTGTTTATTTAATTTCAATTTTAAAGTTTATTAAATGTTAGGTGTAATTTAATTGATGATTAAATGTATTTAGTTGCAATGTTGAAATACTAATTATTTTATTGATTTGTTTGATTTAATTAATAAAATAATTTTTGGGTTATTGATTGATTTGATTAATTAATAAAATTAAATTGAGTTTAATGATTAATTAGATTAATGGTGAAATATTAATTAAAATAGTTGTTTTGGAATAATTATATATTTAGATTCAAATTTAAATTGGAAATGGAAATTATAGTGGATATTAAGATTTAATTAAAATAAAAATAAGAATCTTGTTTGAATAGTTACAGTTAAATATAAATAAATAAATAAATGATAATGTGTTTTAATTTCACTTTTGAAAATGGTAGATAAAATAAATTCCTTGCCTTTGAAATGTTTTTGTTTTAATGAATTTGGAAAAATGCATGAAGTTTGAATTAAAAATTAGAAATTTCTTTTAAAATTAAAAATTAGAAATATTCTCCAAATGTTTTAAAAATATATTTGGTGAGTGGGATTTTTAGGGTTTTTGACCAATTTGGGGAAAAACCCTATTTTTAATAATGCAATCTCATCTAAGTTTCAATTGGTGAAGTTGGGGAAAATTTGTCATGGTGGTGGCTTGATTTGGATTTATGAAGGAGATTGAAGGTTTGCTTGGGCTGAAATTTGATGAGGATTTGAAAGTTCCATTGGAATCTTCAAGCTTTGGAGAAAAATCAGGTTCCTCTTGTTCTTGCTTTGTTCATTTTGAAAATAATTTAAATTGTTAATATGCTGTTTGGAAATCCTTGAAAGGAAGTTTAAACTTAATGAAAACCCATGAAAATTTGTTTCAAAATTAGCAATAGAGTTTGGAAGGGATTCAAATGAAAAGATTTAACTTATTTGTCAAATTAAGGAAAACCCAGAAAAATTCATCATATTATTGTGCTTTAAATCTTTCTTCTTAGTCTTTTCCTCATGAAAATTTGCCCAATTTGGGCTGTGAAATGATTATTCATATATATTTATCTCCTTATATTTTACAGATAAAATCAATGCAAGCTAGAAGTTTTCTTTTCAAAATTTTGCTATGAAATTCGTTTTGGGGGTTTTGATTTTCGTTTTTCGTTTTTATACGAAATTATGTAAATAAAAATAAAATTTGTTTTTGTTTTTGTGTGGGGGCTGCCCACAGCCACCCCCCATCCATGGGGGTGCTGGCTGTGCAATGCTCCCCATGGTTGGGGAGGGGCTGCAAACAGCCACCACAGGGGCTGCATCCCCTGTGAGAGGCTGCATAGCAGCTACCATAGGGGCGCGTGCCTTGTTGGGGGCTGCGCAACAACTTTGGGACCATTGTCCCATCTTTTAATTTTTAATTTTCTTTTTAATTTTATTTAAATTTTGTTTTTATTATATTATATATATAATATAATATATATAATTATATATAATAGTTTTATATTATATATACAATATATATATATATATATATATTATAGGTATATATATAATATAATATGTTTTATATAAAATATTTATATAATGTATTTTCGGTTAGAATAATTTGTTATAAGGAATTTTTAAATGGGTGTTTAAATTGATATTTAAATAATTTATTTATATACAAATAATGATAAATATTAAATAGGAATTTTAAAATGATTATGTGACTATTATAGTGAAGGAAATTGATATTATAATAAATAATTTGTAATATGGAAAACTTTAATTAGCTGATTTAAAATATGTTTAAATAATTATATAATTAAATGGATACATTTTATAATTGCATATATATATATATATACACATTATGTATATATATATACTTTTACATGTATATGTAATATATAGTTAAATTCGAGTATAAATTAATGTATGATGTATATGTAAAGGCGAAAATTATAATCAAATGTTTTAATTAAAAGTTGGTTTTGTAATCAAACGACTATTTACAAGTTGATTAAATGGGTTTATTTTAAAAGATTATTTTAATCCTTATCCATAATTGAGCAAATAGAATTAAAATATTAAATTTGAATTCCTCAATGGTGCCAGGTGAATATTAGATAATTTAATGATTATTGAAAGAGTTGATTTTATAAACAAATATCCTTACTTAGAGATTTCATTTCCAAATTATCATGAATAATTAGTAAACTTTAGAATATTAAATAATGTGTTAGAGGCATATATTTAAATGATGTTTTAATATTTAAAATAGGAATTTGAAATGATTATCCCATTTGTATAAGCAGAAGGGAAACTGATGAATAAACAAACATTTCTTAATTAAAATATTGAAATTGATTAATTGTAGTTTGAGCAAGTAGATTTAATTATTGGTTTAAATTCTTTAATGTCGACAAGGTGTTTTAGATAATTAAATATATACTATTAAGTATATTTGTTTTGGAATATAATGGTATTCAAGTAGAGATAAGAATTAGTTGATTTATTTAATGCTAAATTGAAATAAAGGCAAATTGATTTGATCTAAATGTCTATTTTTCAAGATGTTTAATTATAGAATATGATTGCGGAACTGAGAGTAGATGATGAACTTATTAATTAATCTAAATGATTTATTAAACAAGTGGTTTTATTTATAGTATATGATCATGAAACTTAGAGAGTACGATTGATTTTAATTTTAATCAGATGACTGCATTTATTAAAGTGTTTTGATTAGAATATAATTGTGAAATTTAGAGTTAATGAATGATTTATTTTAGTCAAACGACTTTAATCATTAAAATGCTTTGATTATGAATCTAATTGTGAAATTTAGAGTAAATGATTGGTTTGTAAATATTTCAATGTCGTGAAAAGAAATGGGTCTATTTGATTGGATATGTGCAAGTCATGAAAACTGTGATTGACTGGATTTAGGAAATCCGAACATTAGCTTATTTAACTGTCTGAAATGCTTGTAGTGTTATAATGTTCATCCTCGATATTGTGGAACTAGAGTAAATGTTTTTGAAGTCTTCTAAGTAGAGGTTCATTTATTGGTATGGGTTGTTATTATGTTAGTCAACTCTTGATGTGTCATGGAAAGTGAGTATAGTTACACCCTATTGTTCCACCCGGTTTTCACGAACAGGGATGGTGTGTGCCTCCTTGAGATTAGGAGAGAGTTATGTAATTTGTGCCTCCTTTGGAAGGAGTGAGTTTTGTATTTTGGTTTCCTCTAGTGTTTGGAGTGGGTTTTGTACTTTTGTTTCCTCCAGTGTTTGAAGAGGGTTTGACCTTTGTTTCCTCCAATGTTTGGAGAGGGTTTTGACCTTTGTTACCTCCTTGGTTTGGAGAGGTCGTCCTATCCAATTGTCCAGTGGGTTGTGGTTTTGTTTGGTATGTTGTCAAGTAGAAGAGTGGCCTCTGTTAGGGGCTAGAGCCCAAAGAGGTAAACTTGGAAACCTTTAGAAGTGGTTTAATCAAGTGATAACTAAATTAATGTACTTAGAAGTAGGGTAGTTTTTCACACTAATTAAGATAATTGAGCCTCGCTCATGGACCCAAGGGCTTATATAGGCTTGGGATGAGTCGGGAAGGCGTGGAATGGCAAGATCATCTATCTCGTCCTTACGAGAGGTATTTGATTCCACATGAGTGAGTATGGGTGTCGGGATTCGGCAGAGGCCACCAGGACAACCCATAGTGGGGGTCGGAGCCTAGGAAGATTCCTAGATGGATATCCCATGACGAGCTATGTGATGACACTCTTTCTACAACAACAGTTGGTATTTGATTTTATGTGTATGGTCTTCTTATCATACTCGATCTGCTTTATTTCTGGAAGGAATGTGACTTATATCAGTGATGTGTGAGTCATACTAGAGTTGTTGGTTTGACCCTTCAGTTCATGTGATGTGGTACTTGTATTTATTTCGTATCAGTTTTGTGTAGCCTGTGTCTAGTGGTAGATGGTCTTGTGTAGGAATTCCTTGTTACTATCTCCTAGCACGGGGTGTGAGCCTTTGGGTATCACATGGTTGGGTGGAACGTGCTCCTTAATCCGTTGGGTTGGATTCTTGTTCGTGTGGATGAGATTCCAGTTGGAGAACTCGTGGGATTCAGTTTCTTCTCATGCTTAATTCATTTAGTTGGTGTTATATTTTATTACCCCTCATTTGGTATCGAGGTGGAATTTGTAATATGTAATCATACTTATTGGAATTGCCTCATTTGGGGAATGAGTGTTGTAATCATGTTGTAAGTTATATTATTGGAATCAAGTGGTATCTCATATTCTTAGATGTAAATTATTATGATTGGAATGTATGTGAACTTTAATTGTTAAGTAATTATATGGTATGGTTTTAATTCATGTTCTGTGTTTGGTTTAAGTAACACAGTCTTGCAACCTTAGGGGATTGGTTGGCAATGGTTAGTGAACTTGTATGTTAATTGTTCCTTTTTTTTAAAAAAAATAGTTCATTTGTTTAGTAAATTGCAACTTTCCCTAGGGTTGCGTGGTGGGGCATTACAAGTTACCTTGGAAGGAGATTCTAAGCTCATTATTGATATATTGAAAGGGGACAGTGCCACTTCTTGGGAATTAAGAGATATTGTGGATAATTGTAAACTGCACATGCAATTTTTCACTTAAACTATAAAGTTCAAAATGTGTACAAAGAAGGGAACTACTATGCAGATATTGTTGCCAATGAGGCTTTTAAATGTAATACTGGGACTCATTGGGAGTATGGTGTGTTGTCTAAGGAAATAAAATATAGAATCTTAAAAGACAAATTTGAAAATAATTATTTTATAAGTATTGGATAAGGGTTTTTTTTTTGTGCTAATTAGGTGATAGGATGGACATAAATGCTAATAATCACAAGGTTTGCATGTTTCAAATTATGGAAAGTAATAAGAATATTTTCATTTGGGATAAATTTAATGAGTCCATTTCCAAGTACCCCACTGGTGCAGGAGCACCTAGGCTGACCTCCACCAAGTTTGTTCACAATTTTGGCTTGTACTGACTTTACCCAAGTCAGGGATTTTGGTGTGTTTGTTTTGGACCTTAGAAGGTCTTGCATTTGTGTGTGAAGAGTTAGTCACTAGGACTAAAACCTTCATTAGGTTATCATTAATGTTTAATTTTTCTTTGTTTAGCTTAAGACAGCCAATGTTAGGATCTAAAGCATTAAATTTGTCATAGCCATATCTTCATTGTTTGAAGATGACAAGGGCAGTTTCGATGATGGTTGCTCGAGATTAATTTGTTGGAGATCCTAAAAAGAAGGATAATGGCGAGGTTGCAAGAATATTGCATAGTTGCATGGCAACATTGCTTGGTTGCATGTAACTGGTAGTGGTCTTAAGATTCCCTTAAAATCAGGGATATGGGAGCGAGCAATCTTCCCTTGAATGGTGGAAAAGACTTCAAAATGAGTAGAATGGCTCGTAAATAGTAGAGATGATCATGGTAATAAAGTTTTGTTGTGAAAGAATAGAAAACAGTTGGCATTTTCTATATTTTCTGTGTTTACTAAAAACCCTGTGTGTTTTCAAACAACCGTGATGTTTATGGAATATATGCACTGATTTGCATTGGATTAGAGTTTACTTGACATACTCCAGTATCTTTTCTTTTGTAGATAGTTTATTGATTAAGAATACATGCATTGTAGATAAGTTTAGGATTGCAAGGAATATAATAGATTGCATTTCTTGTATCTGCCCATGCATTTTGAGAAACAATGATCTTGCGGGCACTGTATTTGTTGATTTAACACTATGTTCATGCTCATAGGATAGTGTAGAACAATACTCATCTTGTATTTAGATTGTTTGGTGAAGAGTTTTTGATTTGAACCTTTAGATCAGAGTTTAGAGGTTGTAAATACTATTTTGAGAAGCAAGATTTCAAATGGCTTCCCCATAGACACCAACCACGGAATATTCCTAAGATTGGTTGAATATGGGAGGGAAGCCAATGCATTGTACATATTTAGTGATAGGAAGTCAAAAGAGCCAAGCAATGATTTTAAAGACCAAACCCTAGGCGAGTATTAGCTGCCCGTTTAGGAGTTTGGAAGAGAAAATTAAGAATTTAGGCAGGGGAAAAGTGCACTGTACAGAATCCGTACGATTCCAGGTAGGGTTAGGCAAGACCTTTGACTGACAAAAGGTTTGAAGGTTTAATCAAACTTTTGGTAGGAGTTTTGAAACAAAGAACAGTGAAACCCTAGAAGATAGGGCAATTAGGCCTCCACTCCAAGGTCCTTGGAATTAGTTGTATGGTATTGACAGAGATTAGACAACCTAGGCAAGATTTAAAAGTCTGAAAAGGGTGTCAGAATATGTGTTTTGTTTGCTAGGATGTGTGGATATTTTGGGCAGAAAAAGCCAAAAAGGGGCTGGTAAAGGTTAGTAGAAACTAGGCCTCTTCAAGAAAGATTTGGAAATTGGGTAAAGTGAAGGTTAAAGAACCACAAAGATGCATTCCATTGGTGTTGAAATGAATGGAAACAGAGCATTTACCTCCCCTACAATGAGTTCAAGTCAGATGGTGAAGTTAGCATCTAGACTCTTCTAGGTGTTGAAAGGAGATTAGCAATTTCAAGTGGTGTTGAATCTTTAAAGGTAAAGCACAAGGTAGAAAGCTCTCTGAGAAGAGTTGGAGCAGGACTAGAGCAGTATTTTAAGCTCAGCAAGAACCCTTGGTAGTAGTTTCCAGGTAGGAGACAGTGGAAAGTCTTCTAGAAGGAAGTGCAAGCAACCTTTGGAGATTCCCTTACACCATATTGGTATCAGAGCTGAGGTTGATTCAAGGCTTGTGATTAATGAGCCAAGCCACTGAGTCAGTAGGAGAGAACACACAAGAGGAAGAAACCATGGTGACAAATGCAGAGTTGGCCAAAAAGTTAGAAGAGCAAGAGGAAGATAACCGGTTGCTCAGAGAAAGGATATCTCAAATGGAGATACTCTTGGATGAAGTCCATGAGACAACAGATACTATGAAATACAAGATAAAGCAGAAGGAAGAACAGGAAGCTAAGGAAAAAGAAGAAGATTTGGAGGAGGAAGCTCCAAAGCCTGACCCTATTCTTGCTAAAGAACCATTCTTGAAGGCATTGCAGGCCTTGAGTGGTAAAGCATTGGAGGGTGTGCCACTTTTCAGTGGACAAATGGACCCTGATTCAATTGTGGACTAGATTGAGAGCATTGAGAATCACTTTGAGTGTGATGGCATAACAGAGGCCCAAAAGGTGAAGGTGGCCAAGTCAAGGTTAAGAGGAGCAGCTCTCACTTGGTGGAAGTTTGTGCAATTTGAAAGAGAGAAAGAAGGCAAGGGTCCTATAGTTTCATGGAGAGGAATGGTGACTAAGATAAGGCAGACCTATCTCCCCGATGATTATGAAGTCCAGTTGCATAGGAGAAGACACAATCTGAGGCAAAAGGACATGGATGTTCAAACATACACAAAGGAATTTCAAAAATTGTGCCTTAGATCAAAAGTGGTTGAAGATGAGAGTATTAAGCTAGCAAGGTATCTAAATGGACTCAAATGGTCTATTCAAGAAGACATGAGTTTGGTAAACTTCAAATCAGTTCGCCAATGCTATCAAATGGCTTTGAAAATAGAGGAGAAAGGCAAAAAGAAACAAGAGCAAAGTCCCAAAAGTAGAGGTAAAGGGAATGACAGCAGAGGACAAAGAGGAAGTTCTAGTGGAAGAAGCTCAGAACCAAGAGCCCAAGGAGAAGTTAGATTTTCTGAACAACAAGAAGGAAGCTCTAGTAGAGGTAGTAGAGGAAGAGGTTTCAACTCTAGAGGAAGAAGTGGTGGACAAGGAAGAGGTAGCTACTTCACCAACATGAAATGTTATCATTGCAACCAATTGGGACACCCGGCCTATAGATGTCCTGAGAAAGGTAGCACTTCTCATGGAGAAGATAAGAGAACCAATCTGATTCAAGATGAGACAGCTGCAGAAAATAAGCAACTTGAAGTGCCATTGAACTCAGAGGAAGGTGAGAACCTCATGATGAGGAGGACTTTGATCAAAGAACTAGTCAAAGAAGAGCCAAGCCAAAGAAGGTCCTTGTTTAGGATAAAATGCAAGATGATGGGGAAGATATGTAAGGTCATTATAGACTCAGGTTCTACTGACAATATTGTGTCAGAGGAGGAAGTCAGCAAACTGAAATTGACAAGGATACCTCACAATAATCCTTACAAGGTCACATGGCTCAATAAGGGACAACATGTACGTCTTGGTGAATGAACAAGCATGGGTGGAGTTCTCAATTGGCAAGTACAAAGACAAAGTTTTGTGTGATGTGTTACCTATGGATGCATGCCACTTGCTCCTAGGTAGGCCTTGGCAATTTGACTGTCAAGTTGTGCATGATGGAGCTAAGAATTCATATACCTTCAAGAAGGACAATGTAACCTACAAGATTCAATCTGTGTTAGAAGATACTGAGGTGCAGACAACAGGTTCTAAGTTGCTCATAGCTGGTGAAAAAGAGTTCTTAAAAGCTTTGGAAGAAGGAGAAGGAGTTGGCTATGCAGTAATGATCAAGCCAAGAGAAGTAAGCAAAGAGAAGGCAGCTGAAAAGCAAGAGTTACCCAAGGAGATACAAGACTTGTTGCAGACCTATGAAGGTATTGTAAGTAGTGGTCAACCAGCAACCTTACCTCCTAAAAGAGCCATAAGTCGTAGGATAGACTTGATACCAGGAGCTACCCTTCCAAACAAAGTAGCTTATAAGATGACACCTCAACAAAATGAGGAGATAGCTAGGCAGATTCAAGAACTTCTTGACCAAGGTCTCATTAGGAAAAGCATTAGTCCTTGTGCAGTTCCCACTATCTTAGCACCTAAGAAAGGAGGAGAATGGAGGCTTTGCACTGATTCTAGGGCAATAAACAAGATAACCATCAGGTATAGATTTCCCATCCCTAGGATTGAAGATCTCATGGATTGTCTAGGTGAAGCTAGGTACTATACCAAGATAGATTTAAAGAGTGGTTATCACCAAATTAGAATACATGAGGGTGATGAGTGGAAAACAGCCTTCAAAACCAATGAGGGTCTTTATGAGTGGCTAGTAATGCCATTTGAATTATCTAATGCCCCCTCCACATTCATGAGACTCATGAATGAAATCCTCAAGGATTATATTGGAAAGTTTGTAGTAGTGTATCTTGATGATATACTAATCTATAGCAGAACAAGAGAAGAGCACCTCCAACATATTGAGTTGATTTTCAAGAAGCTGCAGAAGGAGAAGCTGATGATCAATCTAGAAAAGTGTGAGTTCATCAAAACAGAGCTGGTGTACCTTGGATTTGTGCTATCACATGGCAACTTGAAGATGGATAGCAGCAAAGTGGAAGCAATCCTCAATTGGCCTACTCCAAAGATAGCAACAGAGGTAAGAAGCTTCCATGGTCTTGCTCAGTATTATAGAAAATTCATAAGACAGTTTAGTGCTATTTGTGCTCCTATGTTGGATACCATTAAAAGAGGCATGAAAACCAAGTTTGTATGGAATGAGCAAGCTAACAAGAGTTTTGAGTTGCTGAAGGAAAAGATAGCTACCCAACCTATTTTGGTGTTGCCAAGCTTTGAGAAGCTATTCACCATTGAGTGTGATGCAAGCAATGTAGCTATTGGAGCTGTTCTCAGTCAAGAGGGCAGACTGGTGGCTTTTCATTCAGAGAAGTTAAGTGAAGCCAAGAAGAAGTACTCTTCTTATGACCTTGAGATGTATGCATTGGTCCAAGCACTAAGGAAATGGAGGCACTACTTGCTTCCCAAGGAATTCATTGTGTACTCAAACAACCAAGCACTCAGTTTCTTGAATTCACAAGAGAAGTTGAGTCACAGGCACATGAAATGGGTGGAATACTTGCAAGCTTACACCTTCAATATCAAACACAAGAAAGGAGCTCTCAATAAAATGACTGATGCATTGAGCAGAAGAGTCAAAATTCAGGAAATTCAGTTGAAGAGCATGGGAATAGATCACTTCAAGGATCTATATGCAGATGATGAAGACTTTGCAGATATTTATAAGGTATGTCTTGAGTACATAAGAACCATTTCCATAGCAAATATGTTGAATATACCTAGCAAAGTGATTTATTGTTTAAAGGGAATCAACTTTGTGTTCCTAGAGGTTCTATTAGGGAGAAATTGATACAAGAGAAACATAATGGTGCATTGAGTGGTCATTTTGGGATCACCAAAACTCAAGAGCTTGTTCAAAGGTTTTATTATTGGCCAAAGATGAACTTAGATATCAAGAAGTATGTAGAGAGTTGTGTAGTGTGTCAAAAAGCAAAAGGAACTTCTTCAAATGCAGGCCTATACTAGCCACTACCTATCCCTTCTAGGCCATGGGAATGCTTGAGCATGGACTTTGTAGTCGGTTTACCCAAGACAAGGCAAGGTATGGACAGTGTTTATGTTGTTGATAGATTCAACAAAATGGCTCACTTTGTACCCTGCAAAACAACCAATGATGCCAGTCAAATAGCCTCTCTTTTCTTTAAGGAGATAGTCAGGATTCATGGTTTACCAATCAGCATTGTATCAGACAGGGATACTAAGTTTATGAGTCATTTTTGGAAGACTCTTTGGCAAAGAATGGGCACCAATATGTCCTTTGGATCTGCACACCATCCCCAAACTGATGGTCAAACCGAAGTTGTGAATAGGACACTTGGAAACCTTCTAAGATGCTTGACCAAGGAGTATGGTCAACAATGGGATCATATTATTGGGCAGGCTGAATATGCCTATAATGATACAGTGAATAGATCCATAGGGAACAGTCCCTTTGAAATTGTCTATGGACTGCACCCAAGAGGTGTTTATGAACTGAGAGAGCTGAAGGATGGGGTCAAGGGAAGTGGATATGCTGATGACTTTGCTTGTGCAATGCAGGAGATTCATGAGAGAGTTAGAAAAACCTTGGCAGAAAATACCATGAAGCATAAGATTAAGGTGGATGAGCATAGGAGAGAAGTCCAATTCAATGTGAGAGACTTAGTGATGGTCCATTTAAACAAGGCTAGATTGCAGAAAGGAGCTCCTCACAAGCTGCAAATGAAGAGGATAGGTCCCTGTCCTATCTTGGAAAAGTATGGAAGCAATGCAGCCAAAGTGCAATTACCAGATGACAGTGGACTGTCCCCTATTTTCAATGTTGCAGACCTTGTACATTACAAAGGACCACCACAAGATTTGGATCAGACACTCTAGGAAGTCAATCAAGATGTAGGAGAACTCAAACTGCCCCCTGTCACAGTCAAACAAGCTAATAAGATCTTGGATACCAGGGTCTACAAGAGAACAAGGACCAAGGAGTACAAAGAACACCTGATCCAAAGACAAGGACAACCTGAAGTTGATGCAGTATGGATCAAGGAGGCATAGTTCAAGAAGTTGGGAGTTGATCTCAACTTGCTCAATTCAAGGATGGATTGAATTTTTCTATTTTAGGGAGGATGGTGTAGGAGCACCTAGGCTGACCTCCACCAAGTTTGTTCACAATTTTGGCTTGTATTGACTTTAGCCAAATCAGGGATTTTGGTGTGTTTTTTTTGGACCTTAGAAGGTCTTGCATTTGTGTGTGAAGAGTTAGTCACTAGGACTAAAACCTTCATTAGGTTATCATTAGTGTTAAATTTTGCTTTGTTTAGCTTAAGACAGCCAATGTTAGGATCTAAAGCATTAAATTTGTCATAGCCATATCTTCATTGTTTGAAGATGCCAAGGACATTTTAGATGATGGTTTCTCAAGATTAATGAGTTGGAGATCCTAAAAAGAAGGATAATGGCGAGGTTGCAAGAATATTGCATAGTTGCATGGCAACATTGCTTGGTTGCATGTAACTGGTAGTGGTCTTAAGATTCCCTTAAAATCAGGGATATGGGAGCGAGAAATCTTCCCTTGAATGGTGAAAAGACTTCAAGATGAGTAGAATGGCTCGTAACAAGTAGAGATGATCATGGAAATAAAGTTTTGTTGTGAAAGAATAGAAAATAGTTGGCATTTTCTGTATTTTCTGTGTTTACTGAAAACCCCGTGTGTTTTCAGACAACTGTGATGTTTATGGAATATATGCATTGATTTGCATTGGATCAGAGTTTAGTTGACATACTCCAGTATCTTTTCTTTTGTAGATAGTTTATTGATTAAGAATACATGCATTGTAGATAAGTTTAGGATTGCAAGGAATAGAATAGATTGCATTTCCTGTATCTGCCCGTGCATTTTGAGAAACAGTGATCTTGCAGGCACTGTATTTGTTGATTTAACACTATGTTCATGCTCATAGGATAGTGTAGAACAATACTCATCTTGTATTTAGATTTTTTGGTGAAGAGTTTTTGATTTGAATCTTTAGATCAGAGTTTAGAGGTTGTAAATACCGTTTTGAGCAACAAGATTTCAAATGGCTTCCCCATAGACACCAACCACAAAATATTCCTGAGATTGGTTGAATATGGGAGGGAAGCCAATGCATTGTACATATTTAGTGATAGGAAGTCAAAAGAGCCAAGCAATGATTTTAAAGACCAAACCCTAGGCGAGTATTAGCTGCCCGGTTAGGAGTTTGGAAGAGAAAATTGAGAATTTAGGCAGGGGAAAAGTGCACTGTACAGAATCCATACGATTCCAGGTAGGGTTAGGAAAGACCTTTGACTAACAAAAGGTTTGAAGGTTTAATCAAACTTTTGGTAGGAGTTTTGAAACAAAGAACAGTAAAACCCTAGAAGATAGGGCAATTAGGCCTCCACTCCAAGGTCCTTGGAATTAGTTGTACGGTATTGACAGAGATCAAACAACCTAGGCAAGATTTAAAAGTCTAAAAAGGGTGTCAAAATATGTGTTTTGTTTGCTAGGCTGTGTGGAGATTTTGGGCAGAAAAAGCCAAAAAGGGACTGGTAAAGGTTAGTAGAAACTAGGCCTCTTCAAGCAAGATTTGGAAATCGGGTAAAGTGAAGGTTAAAGAACCACAAAGATGCATTCCATTGGTGTTGAAATGAATGGAAACATAGCATTTACCTCCCCTGCAATGAGTTCAAGTCAGATGGTGAAGTTAGCCTATAGACTCTTCTAGGTGTTGAAAGGAGATTAGCAATTTCAAGTGGTGTTGAATCTTCAAAGGTAAAGCACAAGGTAGAAAGCTCTTTGAGAAGAGTTGGAGCAGGACTAGAGCAGTCTTTTAAGCTCAACAAGAACCCTTGGTAGTAGGTTCTAGGTAGGAGACAGTGGAAAGTCTTCTAGAAGGCAGTGCAAGCAACCTTTGGAGATTCCCTTACACCACCCACGTATCACATTTTTATTTTCAATAACAAAGCTTGGGTTATTTCAAATGTTATTAACATGCCATATGTCTCTTCCCACTATATTTATGAGGCTCAGCTTGATCATGATAATCTATAAACATTTATTATGGTGATGATTAATCATTCCAATTCTACCTGTGAGCCCATGTTTCTAGCTTCTCTCATCTCGCAAATTTTTTTAAGTAACTCAAATGACTTTCTTCTTTTCACTTTCTTCATTCATTATCTCTTCAAGTTTGGCATAAGTGTTGGAAGTGTTGTGTTTTGGGGTGGTATGAAGAAGGGAATTAACAAAAAGGAAGGTAAAAAAAAGCCCGCATACTTCTGAAATGGGAGGTGTGAGGAAGAGAACTTAACCCCCTAATTGCATAGTCCTCAAACAAAATTTTGTTTTCTAGAGAATGTTTCGAGGAGCTAGTATGGGTTCTTTGAAGCAATGAGGGGTTACAATGAGAGTTTGATTGCTAAGTTCACCAATTCAAAGTGACAATTTAGCTAATAGCTAAAACTACTAATCTAGCTAATGAAGGGAGAAAGATGGTGAAGAAAATTGGTGTTGATTATCAAAAGTTTATGGAGAAATTCCCACATAAAGGTGAGGTGCTAATGAGTTTATAGAATGGGTATGCTCGCCTCAACCTCCCCTTGTTGTTTACCCTGGTTAGTATGTTTGTGATGCGCTACTTCATTTTAGAAGGTAGGTACATGATTATTCATGCCTACAATTTTTCCATCCTGAATTATATTTTTCATAATCATAGGATAAACCTACCATTTTACTTGCTTCCTTCCTTGTAGCAAAACATTGAGAATGGGGTTTCGCCTCCTTTGCACCAAGGCCCAATGTTGGCTTTGTATAAGTTTTCCATTGCTAATAATCTTCATTGCAACCTATTGATTGTTAGGTAGGATAATCATCCCCATAATGATGATGAGGCTCAAACTGATTTAACCTAGGATGTTGTGCATCCAAACCCTGTGCCTAACCCTAGGCCCTTGGCTCCTCGTATTAAACTTCAGGAGGGTAGCCCTTTAAATGCTACTCCTTTGGCTACCACCAACTCCAAATACTTTGCCTTTAAATATAGGATTGTTGAAAATTCTCTTGAGTTGGAATTGCTCAAAGCCACCCCAAAGAAAGAAATATTCCTCGTTGCTTCTAGAACTCCCCAAAGTTAAGAATTTGAAAAAAGATTAGCAAAACTCGAAACAGGGTAATGTTATTACCATTAATGAAGACCCTAAAGGTCTTCAAAAGGAGGAAATCGATGAAGGGCAGGTGGGTGTGTTGCATGGTGGCTAAAGATTGGCAAGATTGGATGAAGTCACTTTCTCTAATAAAAAGCCAAAGGTTAAAACAAAGAAATTGAGGAAGAGGAAGAGGAACAACTGACTATGGAATATTTTGAACCCCAAATGGAAGAGGATAGTGAAGGTATGAATTGTGATGACTATGACTACAAGATGGATGAAGGAGAGCTAGAAGAGGATGATGGTAATGAGGATGAAGTAGGCGAGGAGGAGGATATTGAATTTGTTGAGAAGGAGGTCAAGGAAGAGGAGTACAATGCCCCTAATGCTACCCAAGTTCTGGTGATACTAACATTCAATTTTTGAAAAGAAAAATCACTTTTTTGTAGTATCAAGTCGAGGACATGGAAAAGGCTATCACCACTTTGATGGTCACTAATGGGTTGATGCATCGTGCTATGGTTAGAGCAGTGTCTGTTCAATCAAAGATCAAAAATCAGTTAAAGAAGCTTGGGAAGCATGAAGAAACGAAAGACATGACACATGAAGCTACCTTAGACTAGGGGGAATTCTCTTAGATTGGAGACAGCTGGGAGTTGATTGCAAATGCCAAATAATGTCTTTATCTTGTTGCTCTATTTTTTGATCTAGTTTTATGGTTGTTCTAAAACTCTGTTTTCTTTGGAAGATAGTATGGGAGTGCTATTTTATGCTTGATATGTTTTGGTTTAAGACTTGTTTGTTTATGGTTAATCTCTTATCTGGCTTGTGTGCCACATTTTGGGTTAGTTTGTGGTATGTTTATGTTTTTTTATTATACTTATAATTATCTTTTGGATGGAAATATAGGTAAAATGACCTACAAGCCCCATATGGTTACTTAACAATATATAGTCTGGTTGTTGTTTTGTTTGAAGTGGCTGGTGTTGTTTCCCAAGTGGTTTCGTTTTTTGATGCTTTAGCTCTTTTTGTCTCTATGGGATCAAAGCCCTTTCCTTGCTTATATATAATAAAAAACATTAAGTCTAATAGTACAATATATATTTAATAAAAAATAATATTAAAATTCTAAATTATCTGGAATAGTTTCTTGAAATGTTTGACCAGGTATAATATTAAGCATTGATAGTTGATTTTCACAAATTATATCTACTATTTATTTGATCAATTATAGAAAATTGGTTAGAAATATGAATTGGGAAATATCTCATTTAATGAATGAATACATTTAATAAACAAAAAAATACCATCAATAATTTATATTTCATTAGTTGTTGTGTGGTTTAGATTAGTAGAGAAGAGAAATCGATGTCTTCTATTATTGTCTTGAACATTCAAACCTACAAATGATATATTTTTAAATATAAAAATAATAATTATTTCTATATAAAATATTAAAATAATTTTGAATAAATGTACTCACTATGTCATTTTCTAATGATGATCCTTTCTTGTATTATTATGTTTGAATGATTGGAGACCTTTTTTTTTTCTCCTACCACCTATGGAGTGGAATTGAAATTCTTTATGCTACTTAATTTTTTCATTCAAATTTTGATGAATGGTATTGCCTCTTAGTGTTTGTGCATTTTTCTTGGACTAAACTATGGTGATATTCATTTCATAGGCATATCTTGCAAGTCAGAGATAAGCGTAAGTTTGACAAAAGTAAGAGATGTTTGAAGATCTTTTCTAAATCTTTGAATACATTGACTAAATATATGTTTTTGATCTACTCTAGTTGGTAAATTTTGGAATAGTGAATTCAAATAATCAATAGAATTTTGGAAGTTATCATTGGAATCATAAGATTATTTACAACCATTTGTAATAAAAATAATAAAGATTAAGTTCAAAAAATATAAAAAAAAGTTTTCATATTTCATTAAAAAATAGTGATATTGAAATTTACCATTTCTTTGGTCTTCGCTAGTTACAACCCAAATCACATCTCACATCTCAATCTTCATGTGGAATATAATAATCTATGTTACAAATAAAACATTAATTAAATTTTAAGAGCCGTAAAAACCAATGGATATTTAATTATAAAAATCAATCAACATTACTAGTGGCATTATTCTCCTAACTAAAATTTCTTTGTCATTATCATCATCATCGACAATGGTATTTGAAATGCACATGCCTATCAAAAATGGTTGTGTTTATTAGAAATAGGGGAGAGGGCCCAATAGTCGTGCGGGGTCTAATAGTCGCGCATCCAATTGTAAATATAATACCCAATACTCGTTTATATAATGTCCAATAGTTGTGATTTGACTACCCATAATTAAACAAAATGTATGCTTTTGATCTAAAAAGCAACCAGTCATGTGATACCACATCAGCGCTCAACTACTCATGATGTAATGCACGAGAATTGGTCTCACTATTTTTTGGGGCCTTTTTGGACACCTTGACAAAAACACATGCTGATGTGGCATCATATTTGATGATGTGGCCCTGAAACCTTAGTTATAAGCAGAGAACTTGCTAAGTAAGCTGCTGTAAAAAATTGGGAGTGATTTGAAATTTTGACGTAGGATAATTAGAAGCGCGAAGTTAGGGTGCACAACTACTGGGCCCTCTCCCCTAGCAGTTTTGTCAAACATTTATTTACTCGATGCTTGTGCTATCATAAATAATAACTATTTTTATGATACACATTTTACGATGAAATATTCCACTCACATAGTTATGTTTCAAAAAATGTATTAAAGGGAATGAAAATCTCTAGCTTCAAGTTTCTTAACGAATTAACATAAATTTGCTTTCTTACTTTATAACAAATTTTATATGAACATGTTAGGTTATATTATATATTAAAATATATAGTATATATTAAAACATAACATAATATTATATTGTATTATATAGTATAGTATAAAATAAAATAATATATAATATATCTTAATTTATAATATAGATCTTAATATATTAAGATATATTATATATTAAAATATATTATGTATTATTTTAGCAAATTAAAATAAATTTGATTTATTAATATATATAAAGATATATAATGTATTAAAATAAGTTATATATTAAAATATATTATATATTATACTATGTTTTTTATTATATAAGCAAGGAAGGGCCTTGATCCCGTCATAACAAAAAGATAAAAGACAACAAAAGACGAGAAAGGTTGGAAAATAGTATCAGCCACACCCAAAAAACAACTAGACTAAATATTAATAAGCATGTGCAGGCCAGTTTATCGGTATTTGCATCCACATGATCATTATAGATATAATAAAAAGCATAGCATACCACATACTATTTCACAACATGGCATGCAGACTAGACAAAAGATCAACTATAGTCCAACAAGTTCTAAACCAAAGGATAGCTAATATAAAATAATAGTTTGATACTAACATCTAGAGGAATGAAAGTTTTAAGAGTCATAAAACCATATTAAAAAGCAAAACAAGATGACAAAGCCATTATTTGGCATTAGCTCTGAGCTCCTAGTTTTCACCAATTTGGGAGATGAATTCCCTCCACTCTTGGCTAGCTTCATTGGTTAGGTCCTTCATTCCCTCATGCTTCCCAACCTTATTTAACTAATTCCTAATCTTATATTGACCAAACACCAATCCAACCATAGCATGTCACATTAAACCATCAATGACCTTCATCAGAGTTATGATCGCTTTCTCCAAGTCCTTGATGTGAACTTGCAAAAAAGTGATTCTAATTTTCAAAAATTGAATGTTAGTGTCCTTAGGAAGAGTATCACCCAAGGCTATGTCCTCCATTTCACAAACCTCCTTCTTAGTAACCTCAAGGTCCTTTTCCCCACCATTTTCTTCCTCCTTTTCATCCTCCTCCTCTAGTTTTTCATCCATCTTATAGTCATAGTCATCAAAATACATTCCTTCACTTTCTTCCATTTAGGGTTCAAATTCTTCCATTTTCAGTTGTTCCTCTTCCTCTTTTTCAATCTCCTTTTTACCCTTTTTTTCTAAATAAGTGACCTTTGCCAATCTTGTCAATCTTTGACCACCACGTAACATGCCCACCTGCCCTTCATCCATTTCCTCTTTTTTAGGGCCTTCAAGGTCTTTGGTTATGGTAATGACATTTCCTTGCTTCGAGATTTGTTGGTATTTTTTCAAACACTTAAACCTTGGGAGGTTCCAAAAGCAATGAGAAATTTTTCTTTTATTTTCGGGGTGGCTTTGAGTAATTCTAGCTTGAGGGAATTCTCTATAGAGGCATGTTTAGACATAGAGGTAGAGGATTTGGAGTTGGGGGTAGCCAAAGGGGAAACATTCAAAGGGCTATCTTCTTGAGGTTTAATACAAGGAGCTAGGGGCCTAGGGTTAGACACATGGTTCAGAAGCACAACAATCGAGGTGAACCAGTGTTATCATCATCATAATGGTGAGGATTATCCTATCGAGCAATCAATAGGTTTCCACGGGGGTTATTTACAAGAGAAAATTTGTAAAGAGACAATGTTAAACCTTGGTGCAAGGGAGGCGAGACCCCATTTTCAATGTTTTGTTGCAGTGAAGAAAGCAAGTAGAAGGGAAAGTTTATCCGATCATTATGAAAAATATGATTCATGATAGGGAAATGGTAGGCATAAACAATCATGCACCTAGCTTCTAAGGTGAAGTGGCACATCACAAACATGCTTACTAGGGGAAATGACAGAGGGAGGTCAAGCCTAGCGTACCCATTCTGGAACATCATAAGTACCTCTCTTTCATGTAGAAATTTCTCCATGAGCTTTGCAAGTTGGCATTGCTTTTCTTCACCATCTTTCTCCCTTCATTAGCCAAACTAGTAGCCTCAACAATTAGTTGAGTTGTGACTTCAAATTTTACTACACCAATGGAAACATGGCCTTTTTTCCAAGAATTGGTGAACTTTGCAGTCAAAATTTCATTATAGCCCCTCATAGCTTCAAAGAAATAAGCCATACCGGCCCCTCTAAACATACGCTAGAAATCTGAATTTTGTTTAAAAACAACATAGTTAGGGGGTTCAATTCTCTTTCTCAGCCCTCCCATTTTTGAAGTATGGAAACTTTTAGGTTTTTCTTCTGGTTAATTCCTTTCTTCATACCGTCCTAAAAAACAACTCTACCAACACAAACACAAAATTTGCAGAGATGACAAACAAAGATAATAAAGCAAAGAAAGACATTAGAATTACTTAATCAAATCTTCTAGATGAAATGAGCCAAAAACATGAGCCCTAAGATAGAATTGGAATGATTAAACTTTACCATAATAAATGTTTCCAGATTAACAAGATCAAGTTGAATCTCAAAAATGAGGTGGGACGAGACATTAAACATATTAGAAATGACCAAGGCTTTGTTATTGAAAATAAACATGTGATATGGAGGGTATTTAGAAATGATGAACTCATTAAATTTTTGGTTGATGAAATCCTCAACATTTTCCATAATGTGAAACATCTCAATCTTGCAATTATTAAACTTTATGTCTATCTTATCACCAAGTCTAATAATCAGCCAATCAGGACCCCTTATCTAATATTTATTAGAATTTTTCATATTTTTCTTTTAAACTTCTGTCTTTTATTGCCCTTGGCAACACACCATACTCCCAGTGAGTCTAAGTGTTACACTTAAGAGCCTTGTTAGCAACAATATCCACAGAGTGGTTCCATTCCCTATAAACATGTAGAACTCTAGAATGAGTGAAAAAATGCGTGTGTAATTTGCAATTATCTATTATATCTCTTAATTCCCAAGGTACAACACTCTCCCTTTTCAAATTATCAATAATAAGCTTAGAATCTCCTTCTAAAATGACTTTTTGGAAACCTAAATATTTCAATAGTTTAATACCCGCCCAAGTAGGCATTGCCTTCCCCTTGTTATTAGAGAAAACACTAATATTTTTCCCAAATCCAACAATATATAGTCCTCATTATGATTCTTGATTAGGCTTCCAACCCCTACAAGACTAGGGTTGCCTTTAGAGCAGCCATCAAAGTTGCATTTGACCCATTTTCTCTCTAGGGGAATCTAAACAACAGTCTTCCTTGAAAGATAAGTAGGCCAATTGATATTAGTGAGATCGTTTTTGAGCCCCCATAATCGTTTGATTTTGATTTCCTTATAGGAAAGCATAACCTTAGAGTAGTTGCATCCCCCCACTTCCACATTTTCCTAAATTTAAGTCTTAATGACAAACATAAGTCATGGTTGTTTCTCTTAGTTTCGCTAAATATCCTATTGTTCCTCTCCTTCCAAATCCCCTAGGTTAAGAAGGGAGGGACTTAGTTCCAAATATCCTAGATAACCTTGTGAGAGAAGGGGTAGAAGGACCAAATGTCAATTTTCATAGATGGGAGGGAAACCCATTCAGTGAGAAACAGGGGGAGGAAGGACCAAATTTCTCTTGAGAATGAGCAGTGGAAGAACAGGTGCATAATAACCACTTACTCCTCTCTGCAAAGAACACATCTGTAAAGAAATTGGAACCCCCTTCTTACCAGATTATCAAGATTAAGGATTTTTCCATGAGAAACTACCCACCAATACCAATTAACCTTAGAAGTCAATTTTTTTTCAAAAACCTTGTTCCATTGGAAGCCTCTGTTAACTAACAAAGCCTTTTCTAATTCCACATAGGCATTTCAAACAAAGAAACACCCTCAAGGGCTCTTGTTCTGCAACCACTCATCCTTCCTATCTTTAGAGAATAAGGAAACCTCCCCTATTAAATGGTGAAGCCTTTGCACAATAGGTGTCCAGTTTTGATGTCTAGCACCCCTTAGATTAGTTCCCATTGGTAGATTATTGAAATTGATTCAATTAGGTTTCAGACCATCACAATCAATATAACCAATAACCTTCTTGCCACAAGTTCTGATTAATCTTTGTTTTAAGGGGTTAAAGTGATTTACGAATGTGAGAGGAGGCCCACTGTTCCAAGAATCTTTCTAGAAATTAGTTTCCATACCATTACAAATGCACTTCCTAACCCCCAATTTCAACACAATTCTAGTTTTAAGAAGGTGATTCCAAATGATAGATCCACAAGGCAACTCAGAGGTAGTAAGAAAGCAACCTTGGTCTCTATTTCTAAGATATTTTGTTTTTAAAATCTTTAACCAAATCTTTGGCTCCTTCCAATAAGTTCCACCCCAACTTGGCAACAAGAGATTTATTAAAGTTTAATTCTCCTTATCCTCAGGCCTCTAGCATTTTTAGGAGCACAAAATTTCTCTCACCCTACCAGTGCCATTCTATGTCTTTCTTCGATTTTATATCATAATTTTTTTTGAATCTATTCAATTTTTTTAGCTATAAAAGTAGGAATATTAAACATGGATAGGTAGTAAACCAAAATATTTTGAAGTGAAGCTTTCAAAAATTGGAGCTTCCCAACTTGGTTTAAGAGTTTTTGTAACGCCCTGCCGTGCAAACCCCAAAGGAACTAATAACAAAGGAACAATTTTTTTTTTTTAAAGAAACATAATACAAGTACACAAATATTACAACTTAACAATGTACTAAATTGCACAACTAATTCCATTGGGGTACATGAGGTGACATTACTATTCTAACCCATAACAACGATAACAGATTAAACCATAATTAAATAGTTACATAAATCCATTCATTCCCATTTCATCATTTAAAATATCTATTAAACAATAACCATATTCATAACATATGTACATATGACAATGAAAGATACTATAAAGATATAAAGCATTTATATTACCACATACATAACACAACTATTACAAATAATCATTCCTGAATAAATACATGGCCTGAATAAACATAACATTACATCTAAATGATAGTACAATACAACTAACTGAAAATACATCTCAATAACCACCTATACAAATTACATCAAGGTCATCCCAACACACATGGGGGACGATACATCAATAAATACATTACATCTGAAGTATAACATACATTAGGTACAAAGAATTACTGGATCATCAACATCCGCCAAAACCCTGCAATAAAAGATACATCTGCAACCAAAAAGGGAACCCAACGGGGTGCGAAGCACATTCCACCCAACCACCCCTATGCTGGGAGTAGATAAGGAAGGATCCCCGACCAAGCACATCTAACAGTAACACAATACTAACTCCAGATAGACAACTTAACATCAAAGACCACTTAGAAACTCAACAACAACAAATCCAAGAAGCACGACAACAAACCACTTCTGAACATAACAAGTCACAATTACAACATCAATGAAACTCAAGACTTAATATCAAAGACTACTTCCAACAATAACCAAGGACAAATCAATAAATCACTTCCAGAGGACTTCAGTAAAATAACACAAATAGAATGTTAGAGGAGAGTGTCATTGCATGGTTTCACATGGATTATGCAGACAACCTATCACAAGGTGCCGCCTCCATCTCTACATGGATTCTCTAGACAACCAAGTTAAGGTGCCGCCTCCATCTATGGTTCTCCTAACAGCCTATCTCAAGGCGCCGCTCCATAGGGTTACTCATGCGAAGTCGTTAACCTTTCGTGAAGACATGGCAACGACCTTGCCAACCATGGCCTTCTCAGTCCCCTTTAGTCTGTGATAGCACTAACAAGTGGATGAGGCTTCACAACTATCTTATTAGTGTTTAATCCCCACCCCTGGTTTATTACTTAGGTTATCACTGATTAATCTAACTCTATGTGGGTTACCCTGACAGCCCCTTTGTGCACCGGCCCCCACTAGAGCCACTCTCTAGACACTCAAACACAAAAATATCCAACTGAACAGGATTGTATCAATAAGAAAAACTGAACCAACAATGGATCAACCGCGAGGCATAACCCTCTCGCCCAAAATCATACATATAACGTTCACAAACGGTACAATCCAAATGTACATTAATGTCACATCCAAGGCCAATCATAAGAACAACATCAAACTACAAGATTGAATATAGATAACAATATCCACACCTTTGGAAGTCCTAAACACAACCTAGGTTCCTAAACCGGACAAGTTAACTCTAGGGTTTTCCTATGAGACATAACCCAATCAAAAGAAAATCACAATAGATTCGATGAAGGCTCAAGAATAAGCAAACAATGCTACACAATTAATTTCAAACATAATAAATTTTGTCAGTCAATCAAATCAATTTCTTAAGATTAACACATCATTTATCTCTAATTTTCTCGATTACATTATCACATTGTAATATATAAAAACAATATGTAATTATCCACTCTCTCAACATATAAGGTTCATTTATATATATACAATTAAAATAAATATAAAAATTTTATACTTATAAAATCCATTATGAAAATAATCTTAATTCCACACATGCTTATATATTTTAAATTATTAAAAATATATTAAGAGTAAAGCATTTTTATAAAAATCATTTTTACTAAAAATTTATTACAAAATTTATTAAATATCATTTAGAAAATTATTAAATATATTAATTAATTATATAAAATTATATTATCAACCATATTTGAATTAAATAAAAATTAAATTATAAAACTATTTTATAAACAAATTCAAATTAAGTCATATTCGAATAATATATATATAAAAAAAAAATGAATTTAAAACTCAATAAAAAAAAATATATATTAAATAATATATAAACATAAAATAAATCAAATCACACTAAAATTAAAAAAAATGAATTAAAAAAAAAAAACAAATAAAATTTTAAAAGGCCCGCATAGAAGCCAGTGCTCACAGTACATAGTACTATGGGCCGTGGGGGGTATGCAGCCCCCATTGGCTGTGCCCAGCAGCGTCGGCTACTGTGCGCAATCAGTGGTGACTGCGTACTGTAGTACTGGGGGCTGTGGACGGTACAGCCGCGGCCGACCGTCCACCCCCCACAATAAATAATTAAAAAAATATTTTTATTTTTTTTTAAAAATTCGTTTCATTTATTTATTTCTTCATAATTAGTTTATTTTATATGTATTTCACTTGGAATGAAATACTCTCAATTCGAAAATATATGAATAATATGAAATTCTAAAATACAGAAGATTAGAAATTCGAAATAGGTATAAATTATATTTATATATATATATATATATATAACAAAAGAATCGAATATATATATATATATATATATATATATATATATATATATATATAAACACACACAGAAGTTCCACACAAATCATATAAATAAATTGTTTACCTAATAAATCCATGATAGATCTGAGCATGCAAATTTAAACAGTAATAAAAAAAGATTTTCTTTTCAAGGTAAACTTCAACATAATAACAAATCGATTTTCTTTTCAACCAATAATTTTCACAAACAAATTTTATTGAATAATTTTCGAAGGGTTTATCTATAGTTTTCTACAGAGGATTTGAGGGTTTAAATACAGACTAGTTTCCAATTTACAGAATCATTTTCAAATGAAATAGAGGAATGGATTTTCAACTCAACAAACCAGATTTTACTTACAACACAATAAAATAATAAAAAATTAACAGAATAAAACCTGGAGTCCTTCATTCGAAGAAGAATCCCTTCTGTAGCCTCTTGCCTAATCCTTGCCTGTAGCTCTTTCTGATTCTCCCTTCTCTTCAAAGCAATTCCCTTTTTTATTCAGAAGCAAAAAACAATATTTTTCTTTTCCTTTCCCAAATCCCAAAACAACAGAAAAATCTTCTGTGTGGGAATCATTTCCTCTCCCAAAATAATAAACAATAATTAAAATCAATAAAGCTTTTTTCGCTTTCTTTTCTCAAAAATCCTCCTTTTTCCAACTTTTAAAAGCACAACTTATCAACAATTTTTAATTAAAACAATTTATTTAATCAAGATAATATCTACACATGATTTTCTAATTTAATATTAATGAAAAGATAATATTTAATTATCCTCATCAATATTCATTTAATTTAATTATTATCAACAATATTAATTTAAAATAATTATTTACATTTTTAATTAACTAATTCACTTTAAAATTTACAAAATATTTAATTTTAATATTTTACCAATGCACAATTAAATCAAATAACAAAGCAACATTAATTAATTATCTTATAAAATAAGATTAATTAATTAAACAATAACCATAAATTAAATAAATACTTGACAATCAACTACACGATAACAAAGACAAAACTTCAGTCATGACACAACGACTCACTACAGACGACGGACTTGGGACGGGGATACTTCCAAATCTACTCCCTTTTTCAACATTTACCCATTGGGTAAATTTTAATGCTCACCTTGTCCTGCTGAAGCAGGTGGAATTGAGACTTATTCCTGCAATCCTACATACCAATAAACGTCAAGTAACACATGTTTATATATATAATCCAAAATCCTTTCATGAGAAGGAATTGCAGTGTAGTAGGGCACTCATGAACGAGTGATGCTACACTGTCCTCTCACCTAATCTATTCTAACAATTACAATATCAATGACGAACTAACATTTCTAACCAAATTGATCATAAGATAACATGATACTTAACTACTGCATCATTACTAATTATTAAACCATTGCATTATAAAATAATACTGAATTCAAATAACATGATCACCATAGAATTATCACATTGACATATAAAACATTAATGAAAAACTATTTGAATAAAAAATAATTCAATCAACACACATAGTATCATAAATCATACTAATAATGTCACAAGAAGCAAACAACTAAACTACGCATCCACACACACCAAGTCGGTGAATGAATCGCCAACACAAATCAGTATCATGCTAACACACAAGAGAAACCAATAGTAGCAAATAGTATCAAAAACATGGGGGTATTACAATTTTCCTTTCTACCTAGGCAACTTCTTTTGAATTATTTGAACAATATGGTTCCAATAATTGCTATCCAGTTTTTTAGAGATTAGGGGAAGGCCTAGATAGGCAATAGACAAAACAACTTCTTGGCAACCCAATATGTGAACTACTCTGTCTTTCACAACCTGGTCAGAGTTAAAGAAACATAGCTTACTTTTATTGTAGTTGATATGCTAACCTGAAGCACAAGTATAGTCATTCAAGATGGATTCCTAATAACCGACTTCTCCAATTGAAGATTCACCAGAAGGGATAGTATTATCAACAAACTATTGATGAAAGGTAGGCAAGAGGGTTGATGCAGCCTTAACACCTTTCAACACCTTCGACTCCAAAAGTTTTTGGATGTTTCTGCCCAAGACTTCAATAATTTAATAATGGAAAGATAAGGGGAGAGAAGGTCCCCTTTCCTTAGACCATGACCACAAGAGAAAAAACCTTGAGGAACTCCGTTTACCAAGATCAAACACTTTAGAGTAGTAACACAAGTAATGACAAATTTTAGAAACTTACCATTAATCTAAAATTTCCTGAAAACAACAAGAACGATCAAGAGACTTTGTCACATGCTTTAAAAATGTCAAGTTTTAAAGTCATCCCCACATTTTTACTAAGGTCCATGGAGAAAAGAATTTCATGGGTAGTAATAGTAGCATCCAAAACATGTTTTCCTTGAACAAACCCTTTTTGATATTTAGCTATCATTTTGTTCAAAACAATTTTTAATTTAAACACGATAATTCTAGAAAAAAATTTATACACAATATTACAAAGGTTAATAGGTCTAAAATCATGCATAGAGGAAACATCTTCCAATTTAGGAATGGGGGCAATAAAAATAACATTAAGTTGATTGAGAAGCCTGTAGGATTTGAAGAAGTCTCTAGCAACATTTAAGAGATCTTTATGCATAATATCCCAATAGAGTTGGAGAAGGCCATGAGAAACCCATCAAACTCAGGGGCTTTGTATGCTCTAAAAGAGAAAACAACAAAATTCACCTCCTGAAGAGAAATAGGTTTTGACATCTCTTGAAGGTTTGGATTAGAAATCACATTAGGAATAACTTGAAGGATTTCATCAAAATCTTGATGAGCAACCACAAGTTCCTTTTGGGGAAAAGCAAGAAGTTGGGTACATGAAGAGAGGAAGTTTCACCCAAAAATAATGCTTGCAAAAAATGTGTATGCTTTTATCAAAAAAATACGTATGCATTATGGTTTGGGTACCTGAGCCTAAAAAAATGTGTATGCACTATAAAACGCATACACGTTATAACACATACACGTTATATAACATGTACATGCCATTTATTTAAAAAAATGAATATCTTTTAGAAATGCCTATGCGTTTTAAAATGCATACGTGTTTTGTAATGCAAAATGCATATGCATTTTGTAATGCAAAATGTGTACTTTTTTTGTAATGCAAAAGGCGTATGTGTTTTACATGTTTCTAAAATGTATTTATTTTTTTAAATAATCAAGAAAATAAAGAACACATATGCCTTTTATAATGCGTACACACTTTTTAAAAATGCGTACGCATTATTTAAAACTTGAATTCCCAACCCACATGCAACTTTAGTTTTAGGCTTGTAAAAAATTTGACAATCCGAGCTTTAGCCTTTGACTTGCAACTAAAAAACTAAGGTAGATTGAAGAAGAATGTGCAACTTTGGCAATATGGATATTGAACTTTTTTTTTGAATCAATCTATAAAATTAAAACCCATTATAGAACACGATGTCTACTTTCCAAATATATAATTTTTATTAGATTGAATTATGTTTGCTATTTTTTAATTAATTTTTGAGCAAACTAGTCATTAAACTTGAAATATCAGATTTTTTTTTTTAATTATTTTTTTTGGTTAAGTTTCTTATAAAAATAATTATATGGCATCAAACTTTAAACAATTCTCTAGACAATGAAAAAAAAAAATCAAAATTTTTTTAGTTTAGGTCTAATTATGTTGTACGTACTTGTTGATTTTTAAAAACAATAATTAAGGCCAATTAATATTCAATAAAAGAAATATTCAACAAAAAATTACAAAAAAAATTCCACATCAATCTTCATGTTGTTAGCTCTCTTTGCTCAAAAGGAATCAGTAAAATACTTTTATTTTTGTCAAAAGGTAGTGACCGTACATGTGTTTGGTATGGTAAAAAAAAGACTTAAAAAGTGGTTTTTATAGATCTCTATCAAAATTTAATTTCTATAATCTGGGTATTTGAATAATTTATGTATTTCGAAACTAGATTCAAAATGATAAATTTCATATTATTAAATTTTTTTAGGATTTATTGTGTAAATGCCTCAAAATTTCAGTCCAAGTGTGACAAATTCTAAAAAATAACAATTCTAAAAAACAACAAAAACACTCATTTTTTGAGCTTTTTGTGTACCCAACTTCTTGCATTAGCCCTTTTGGAAGGAGGAGAAGAAGACCACAACTTCAAAAAAAATTATAATTTACATATTTGGAAACTAGATTCAAAATGCTAAATTTCATATTATTAACCTTTTTTAGGATTTATTGTGTAAGTGTCAAATTTTCAATTCAAGTGTGACAAATTCTGAAAAACAACAAAAACACTTCCACTTTTTGAGCTTTTTGTGTACCCAACTTCTTGCATTAGCCCTTTTGGAAGGATGAGAAGAATGCCACAACTTCAACAACAATTTCTTTTCCATTAATCACCATACTACCATCTTATTTTTTAAGTTTTCTTATCTTGTTCCTACTTCTATGTTTTATAGTAGAGTGATGAAAGAACTTAGTGTTATAATCCCCTTCCATAAGCCATTGAACATGAGATTTTTGTTTCTAGAAGATCTCCTGTTTGTTAACCTTAAACCATTGAGCTCTTAGATCATGTTCATCATTGCAAATAATTTCATCCACCACCTCCGACTCCATCATATCCCGCACCTCCTTAATGTTGTCTTCCAAGGAGTTTTTGGTGTCAAAAATATTACCAAAGGAAAAATTGTTCCAACTTTTCACCCTTTCTTTTATTCTACTTAATTTATCAGCAAGATAAAACATAAGGGTGCTAGTCGAGGGCTCATTTCACCATCTGTCAATTAAGGCACCAAAATCAAGGTAGAGGGTCCACATAGTTTCAAATCTAAAGGGAAATGGACCTTTAGAAGCATCAACATTTCTCTTTAGCAAGATAGCATTATAATCATAACCAGTTCTTGCTAGAGTAGACAAGGAGAGTAGTGAAATGTTCCAATTAGAGAAGACCAAAAAATAATCCAATTTGAATTGAATCAACCACCTAATTTCCGGGTATGTGCAGGATCATGGTATGCCAAAAAGTGGCAATATTTGTAGGGTATGTGGTTGACGACTTTTTTTTCACCCAAAATTAATGAAATGAAAAGGGTTTTTAGAGGAGATTCTCAGCTTTCCAAAAATATAAATTATGATTTAATTTGACTTTAATAAATAATTATTATTCATTTTCTATTAGAATTACGACTAAAGTCCTGATCGATAGGCTGATTGAAAAACATCTATAACTTTCAAACGGTATCATATTTTTTGAATCCAAAACATGCCACATTCTATTATTTACATACTATAGGATTAAAAATAAAAAAATAAATTTCATGAATTTTGACCAAGTTAAGGTGGTCAAACACGAGTTTTTATATTTTCTAAAAGTTGTAATAAAAATTTATAATTAATTATTTACTTGGAAAAAATTACAAAAAATATGCATCACATCTAGACATGAGTACTCTACTCTATATATAAAATCTTACAAAAATATTATCATTTTATTATGGTTAGGGTGGTCTAAAGACACCTACTTTTATTTTTTCCCTGAAATTTAAGTACTACTCGCATTGAAATTTCAAATTTTCACTGAATAGATTTTATTTATTTTTAAATAAACCTAGTATTTTAGAAACTACATTCAATTTTCTACAAATTCTATTCTTACATATTTTTGAAATAATATAGATAACTTATTCGAATATTTATGTCAAGTTGCCTAACACTGATTTTTCTGAATTTTTTGCCACTTAAGGGCCTGTTTGGCATACCATGATCCTGCACATGCCCTTCCTTTTAGGTCAAGTAAACTGGTTTCCATGTAAGGGAATATCAAAAAGTCCAATAGAGCTAATGAAACCAAATAAATCCATCATACTATTAGAAAAGTCATCCAAACCCCCCAACCTTTTTGATGGTATAAGCAAAGAGTTGAAATCTCCTCCAAGCATCTAGAAATCCTCCTTTCTTCCCCTTATTCTATCATCCAATAATTCCCAAAGTAGCAGTCTATCTCAATAGGAATTGGGACCATAAACATTTATCAAATTCCATTTTTCAAAGATGATAAGATCTTCAAAGGAGACCATAAGATAATTTTTACCAAAAAAATCCCTAAGAACCTTTAAATGTAGAAGGGTTCCACAAAGTTGCAATACCTTCAAAAGCACCTTCAACATGACTTAAAACATAATAGCACTAGGCCAGATATTCATAACAATCTTTTCAAAAAGTTTCTTTCTTCATTTTGATTATTTTATATTATACTATGTTATACTATACTATATAATATGATATAATATTTATGTTATGTTATAATATATATTATATCTAAATATATAATATATTTATCTAATATAATATAACATATTTATTATAATATAATAAATAATACATTATATATTAATATATAATATATTTATATAATATAGATTAATATTATATATAATATATAATATAACTTAACATGCTTATATAAAATTTATTTATCAAGAAAGCAAATTTATTTTAATTCATTAAAAAATTCAAAGTTAGAGACTTCCATTCCCTCTAATATTTTTTAAAACATAATTGTGTGAGAGAAATATTCCATCATAAAACGTGTATCATAAAAAATAATTATTAATGATAGCACAGACGAGTAAATAAATGTTTGACAAAACTGTTAGTTTTGATAAATATTCATTTCAAATAGACACATGCATTTCATACATAGATGTGCCATCCATGTTGATGGTTGGATAGCCATTTCCATCATCATCATTATCATCAACTAATAGAGTAACACCATCTGTAATTCAATAAGATTATTTTAGTTAGTTTCAAGAAAAAAATACAATAGTTATTAAAAATATAAATATAATACTTAAATGTTAAATGACTCTTACCAACAACTTGATCTCGCTCATTTGTATGTGTTAAGGAGGATATCATATGGATAACAATCTGTATCGTGTATTTTTTGACCTTCCTATTGCAGTAATGTAATATATTTATTTTTTAAAGCTAGTTAAAAATCTAAATAACTGCAAATATCTTTTATTCTATAAAATTACTTTACTCTATAAAGAAGTGTATGGATAAACATATTCATTCTCCTTGTACATTTCTTAGCATGATCACCTAGATAATCGCTCTTCAATGTGGAAGTGGTATGACTCCATGGAACATTGGTTTCTTGATTTGCATGTGAGAAATTTCAAAAGTTTTTTTTCCCACATTTCTTTACAAAAAAACATAATAATACCTTAGTAAACATAAAAAATAACTTTAACATTGTAAATGTATATAAATCAAAATGAATAATTTGACATAACTTACCAATACAACTCTCATCATGACACCAAGTTTTTTGGAAGTAATCAATAATTTTTTCTCTTATTTGAATTCCTCCATGAATTCTTTGATTAGGTGAGTATTGATGTTTGCATTGTCACTCATTGCATATATTATCTTATACAATTTATCAAACATGTTTATACCAATATTCTTATTACTCATACACTTAGATTGTAAAATAGATAATATCAATCTATGGAGTTCAAACACATAATTTTTCACATATTTTAATTATTAACTTATCTATACACAATTTTTAACTATGTTATTTGTATATGCCAAATACATAAAAATACTTAGCATTGGAAAGATAATCTACAATCTACATTACACATATTGATAAGTAGTATTCTAACAAAATGAAATATTAAATTCAAACTAGTTCAAGCTATAAATTATGAAAAATATATTTTTATAAACTAAATATTAATCAATTATAGTAAATTGATTGAAGTTTAAATATAGAAATTAAGGCTAATAAAAACATGATGACTTTAATCTCTATACTAACATCATCTATTATGAATGTATTGACATTTCAATCTTTTCAACATTATTTCTCTCGTTTATAAACTTTTCTTAACCATTCATTTAGATCTTCAACTTTTTTTTGAGGATATGACCCATGTAATAGGTACATTAACCTCTTGTTTATAAAAAACAAACAAGTTATATAATTAATATTGCACATGAATAAATTTATAGTAAACATTGTTTTATTTACACCATATTTATTTGTTGAAAATATTAATTCTAATGCAATAATTTACAAAACCATTGAGAATTTTTAAAGTTGATTCCTCAATTTATTGTAACCTTAAAATTTTTCAATGGTTTTGTAAATTATTGCAATAGACTTAACATTTTCAACAAATAAATATGGTGTAAGTAAAACAACATTTACTATAAATTTATGGATTTTATTTTATCATTGATTTAGTTATTTAAAAAATTTAATTTATAATTATTTTATTCATATGCAATATTGAAATTATATACTTTGCTTTTTTTTTTTTATGAATAAGAGGTTGGTGTACCTATTGCATGGACCATATTTTTAAGAAATAAAATTGAGGATCTAAATGAGGGAAATAATGTTGAGAAGATTGGAATATCAATGCATTCATGATGGGTGATGTTAGTGTGAAGATTGAAACCATTATGTTTTTATTAGCCTTAGTTTTTATATTTAAACTTCAATCAACTCATTATACTTGATTAATATTTAGTTTATAAAAATATGTATTTAATAATTTATAACTTAAATTAGTTTGAATTTAACATTTGATTTGGCTATAATTATATAATTTGTAAATTATCCTTTCAATGTTGAATACTTTTCTGTATTTGGTATGTGGGTACAACATGGTTGAAAAACATGTACAAGTCAATAGTTAATTAAAATATGTGAAAAGTTATTTGTTTGAACCCCATAAATTGATATTATCTTTTACAATCTTAGTATGCGAATAATAAGGATGTTGATACAAACATGTTTGATAGATTGGGTGATATAATGTAATGTAAAGCTTTTGGATTCAACTATGTAAATTTTTGCATGAATGTTTCGGATCACACATAGTGATCCATCATCACGAAGAGGAAGAAAATTTACACAGTTGAATCCAAAAGTTTTACATTATAACTTCCTGGACTATGGAAAACTCATACCAACTAATATAATGTATGCAATGAGTGACAATGCATACATCATTACTCAATAAAAAATATTCATTGAGAAATTAAAAATAAAATAAAATTTATTGATTACTTCAAATAAAATTTGTGTCATGACGATATTTGTATTGGTAAGTTTGTCAGATTATTCATTTTAGTTTGTATGTATTTATATCATTTAAATTATTTTTTATGCTTATTAAGGTATTATTATTTTTTTGTATAAAAATGTGGGTAAATTTTTTTTAAAACTTCTATTATGCAAATCAAGAAACTAATGCTTCCATAGAGTCATATCACTTCCACATTAAGAGCCATTATTTAAGTGACCGTGCTTAAAAATAACAAGAATGGATTGACTTATCCATACACTTTTTCATAGAATAGTCATTGTAGAAAAATAAAATATATTTGTAGTGATCAAGATTTTTAATTAACTTTAAAAAAGAAAGGTATTACATTACTGCATTAGAGAAGTCCAAAAAATATTTGATAAAGATTGTTATCCATATGATCTCCTCCATAACAAGGTGATCCCACAAAATTGGTTTACAATTTCTTGGAGATTCTAATTTTTGCTAAAATCACATATTTTTAGAAAATATAATGATTTAAGCGTTTAAAAGTTCCATTTAAAGCATTCCAATTGAAGAGGGTTTGATCAAACTACCTTAGATCAAACCCCCTTGGATAAAACCTTGCTAGTTTTAAACCATACCTATAACAGAGTCTCCTTTACACATCAAAATGTTGATAAAAAACCACTTTTGATTTTACCTTTTGGGGGATCAAATGAATTCATTTAAAATTTATTTTTCGTAAGTATGTGTTCCTTATTATAAACTTTCCAAAAAGTATAATTTTAAATAAATTTAATTTAATAATTATATATATTTTTTATTTGTTGTGAATGTAGGTTTTTCATTTAAAATCAAGCTATTTGTTCTGCACATGTGGAAAAATATAAGATTATAAAAGAAAAATGAAAAATATGAGTGCACTAGATATTGAAGTCCTTGATCCAACAAAAAAAATTGAATTTTGATACATACAAAAAAAGTTATGTGATATACGGTCCGCCTATGTTTGAATTGTAATTGGTTTGACTTTAAAACTTGATTAAGGAATAAATATTCAATAAAACACTATGAAACCAATTGGAAGCACTAGATATCATAGTTACAAATCTAAATTTGAGAAAATTAGAATTTTATCCTTCATAGAAAAAATGTTGTGTTATACAATGAGCATCATTCCTTAAAAATGGTGTTTACTGAAAAAAACTAGTTTTCGAATGAGATGGAAAAGGAAGTGCAATCTGATTTCACAAATTTTGAAAAAAATATATTTAAAATTTATATACAAAATTTCACAAACCAGTAGTTTGCATTATTTTCAAATTCTTCACGGTTTAACCGCTATAGGTGCCCAAAAATGAATATTTAGTTAAAAAAAAATCAGTTCAGTGTCCAGTTTGGCAAAATATTGTAAACTAGTATTGTGAGATCACCCAACACATAAAATAAGAAGTTAATTTGTTCAATGAAATGGTATTTTGTTAGGAAATTTGAACCAGATTTACGTGTATGTGATTGTTAGAGGGTAAAAGGAGGAACACATGCAAACATGTGTTGAAGATTTTAGATCTTTTAAAAATAAACAAAAGAAATAAGCAAGATCAAGTTGCTAGTAAGAGTCATTTAAAATTTAAGTATTATATTTATATTTTTAACGATTAATTTTATATATTGAAATTAAGTAAAATAATATTATTGAATTATGCATAGTGTTACTCCATTGGTTGATGATGATAATATCAGAGAAAGTTTTTGTCAGGAGAATAATGCCACTAGTAATGATGATATGATGTTTATCGTAAAATATTTATTAATTTTTATGATTTTTAAAATTTAATTAATGTTTTATTTGGAACATATATTATTGTATTCCACAAAAAATAAGATGTGATTAAGATTGTTATTGGTGAAGACCAAAAAATTGGTAAATTTCAATATCACTATTTTATTAATGAAATATGAAATCTTGTTTTATGTTTTTAAAACTTAATCTTTATTATTTTTGTTACAAATGGTAGTAAATCATCTGATTCTTCCAATGATAACTTCCTAGATTTTTTGATTAGTTGTATTCACTACTCTAAGATTTACCAACTAGAATAGATCAATAACATATATCTTTAATCAATATGTTGAGAGATTTAGAAAAGATCTTCAAACATATATTACTTCCAAACTTACACCAATTCCTAGCTTGGAGGATATGCCTATGAGACAAATATCACCATGGTTTAATCTAAAAAAAAGTCTAAATGCTAGTTTTTTCATCAAAGAGGCAATGCCATCCATTCAAACTTAAATGAAAAACTTAAGGAGCATGAAGAATTTTAGTTCCCCTCCATAGGTGGTAGGAAGCAAAAGAAAAAAAGGGGTCTCTAATCGTTCAAGCATAGCATTACAAGAAGAATGGGTTATCATTAGAAAATAACAAAGTGAGTACATTTGTTAAAAAATATTTTAGTGTTTTATATAGAAATAATCATTGTTCTTACATCACATATTAAAATAGGTCATTGTAGGTTTGGATGATCAAGACAATAATAGAAGACATTGATTACCCTTATCTATTGATTTAAACCATACAACAACTAATAAAATGCAAATTATTGATGGTATTTTTTTAACTATTAAATGTATTCATTCATTAAATGAGATAGTTTTCCAAATCCTATTTTTAACCAATTTTCTATAATTAATCAAATAAATAGTAGATATAATTTTTGAATATCAACCATCAATGTTTAATGTTATTCCTTGTCAAACATTTCAAAAAACTATTCCAAGTAATTTAGAATTTTAATATTATTTTGATTAAGTATTTATTGTACTATTAGACTTAATGTTTTTTATTATATTGGCAGGGAAGGGCCCTCATCTCGTGGTACAAAGTAGCCAATACTGCAAATAGAAAAAAGGCTGGGGAAATAGCACCACGTAGACCTGAAAAAACAATTAAGTCATCATAAGAGGCGTGTAGGCCAGATAGCTAGTAATAACATCCACTAGATTAGTGTAAGTATAATAAAAAATAAGAGCATAGCACATTAATGAAAAATGTGGTACAAAGACCAAAACATAAAGTAACCATAAACCAACAGGTTTGAAACTATAACATATCCATAAAAAAATAACAGTTTGGGATGATCAACCAAAGAACAAATAGTTTAAGAGCATACATAAGATTAAAACAAAAAGGAGACCAAAACATAACAGAGGAGCCATTACTTGGCTTTAACAATCAGTTCTTAGTTTTCACCAATTTCATAAATAAATTCCCTCTAATCTGGACTATCTTTGTGTGCCAAGTCCTTTTCTTCATCTGATCTTCTTCAACTTCCTCTTTAACTTAGTTTGACCAATAACCGCTCCCACCATGGCACATCGCATCAGATCATCAGTTACCTTCATCAGGGTGATGATCACATTCTCCATGTCTTTCATCTGAACCTGCAAGAAGGTTATCTTGCTTTCCAAGAATAGAAGCATCTTGGATGTTTTTCTCCACTTCAGTGACCTCCATATCCTCATCCCTCTCAATTTCTTTGTCCTCATTGCTATCAGTGTCTTCCTCACCATATTCTTCTCCCATCTCATAAGCAATATCTTTAAACTCTATATCTTCACTTTCGCCATCCATTTGAGGTTTAAACTCTTCCATAGTCAAATGTTTTTTTAACTCAATTTATTTTTGTTTCCCTTTTAATCTGTAGATGCGACCCTGGCTAACCTATCTGATCTTTGGCCTCCACACATCAAAATCATCTGCCCATCCTCTACTTACTCTTGGTTTCCCTCTGATCTTTGGGAATGGTTATTACATCCTCATTCTTCTTTTGATGTTTTTTCAAAAAGAAATTCTTGGGGGCTTCAAGCAATAGCAACAAATGCTTCCTCTTCTCCAAGGTGGCTTTGAGCAACTCATACTCAAAGGATCTCTCCATAGAGGCTTTTTGAGGTTTAGAACTAGAGGATTTAGTTCTAGAAATGGCCAAAAGGTATAGCAATCAAAGGGGAGCCCTCTCCCAAACCAAAATGATGGGTAGTAGACCTAGGGTTAGGCTTTGGGTTCATTTGGTCACCATCCTGGGGTAAACCCTTTTCCTCTTCATCATTTTGGTGTGGGTTAAATCCTTCTTAACCAGTAGTAGGTTGCTATGGGGATTTTAGTGAGGGAAAATTTGTAAAGGGTAAGCATTAAACCCTGATGTAAAGGGGATGACACCCCGTTCTCAATATTTTGCTATAAAGAGGATAGAAAATAGGAGAGTAAGTTGATTCTATCGTTATGGTGGACATGATTGAGAATAGAAAAATGGTAAATGTGTACAGCCATATATCTTCCTTCAAGGGTAAAGTAGTGCATAACAAACATGTTTACTAGTGCAAATGGTGGAGGGAGTTCACACCACACATAACCATTCTGAAACCTTGTTAGTTTCTCACTATCGTGAAAGAATTTGTCCACAATTTTTTGATAATCCTCTCCACTTTTCTTAGCAACCATCCTACCATCATTTATTTGAACAATAACTTCCACTATGAACTCTGCCGCGACTTCAAATTTTACTTCCCCAATTGAAACATTCCCTCTTTTCTAGGAATTAGTGAACTTGGTCATTAGATTTTCATTATAGCCCTTCATTGCTTTGAAAAAGGGAGCATCTCCCATAAATGATAATTTTGCTTAAGAGTAACACAGTTAGGAGATTTAGTGAGTTTCCTAGGCCCACCTAGTTTAGAAGTTTGCAAACTTTTGGAGCATTTCAACTGGCTAACAATTTTCTTCTTTCCACCCCAAAAAATGACCTCACCACCACTATAGACTCCAAAATTGTAGAGGAAACACTTAGAGATAGTAAGGAGAAGGTTGTTGTTTAGATTGTTTATACTAGTCTACCAAATGAAGAAAACCACAAACTCAAAGTTGAGGATTGAATTGGAATGATTACCCTTCCTCATAATAAATGCCACTAGATTATCCAATTCGAGTAAAGCTTGAAAAGTGTTGTGAGTTCAAATACATTTGACACATCAAAGATTTTTAAAATGACCCAAGCATTGTAGTTGCAACTCAACATGTGATACCAAGAGTGCTTGAGAATGATAAACTCATTATATATTCGCTCGATGACAATCTTCTTATCATTAACCTTTATTTTGAGCATGCCAACCTTATAATCATTAGTTTTTAATCTCATTCCAACACTATACCTAATTATCACCCACCCCAAGCCCCTTAATTAGAACTCATAAGTTGTAAACATTTTCAAATTTTTATTTTAACACATTATCCTATTTCCTTTGGGAACTGACTATACTCCCAATGGGACCAAGTGCTACACTTTAGTGCCTCATTAGCAACATTATCCGTAGCACAATTTTTTCCCTTATAAACATGTTGAATTTTGTTGTGAGTGAAGAATTGCATATGCATTTTATAGTTATCCATTATATCTCTAATTTCCCAGGGAACAACACTACCACCCTTCAAAATATCAACAATTAGTTTAGAATCTCCTTCCACAATGACTTTCTGGAAACCTAAATCTCTTAACAACTTGATACCTCCCCAAGTAACCATGGCCTCTACTTTGTTGTTAGAGCAGATTCCAAAAATTTACCCATAACCAACAATACACTCACCAAAATGATTTATTATAAGGCCACCCGCCCTTGTTGGGCTAGGGTTTCCTTTGAAGTAGCCATAAAAATTGCATTTGATCCATTCCCTTGTTGGAGGGTTCCAAACAATAGTTTTTTTTGAAAGATATGTAGTCTAGTTGATATTAGTAAGATCTTTTTGAAGACCTCATAATTGTTTGATTGTCATTTATTTATATGAATGCATAACCTTAGAATAGTTGTATCCCCCTGCTACCACATTTTCCTTAATTTGAGTCTTGATGGCCATACATAATCCATTTTTGTTTCTCTCAGTTTTCTTGAAGATCCTATTGTTTCTCTCCTTCCAAACCCCCCATGTTATGAAAGGAGGAACTTTATTCCAAAGATCCACAATGATCTTGTGATAGTAAGGGCTAAGGGACCAACTATCAATAAACATTTTTATGAAAGGAGGGTACACCCAATTAGTGCATAACAAGGGGAGGAAGAAGGACTGGATTTCTCTTGAGAACGGACAATGGAAGAACAAGTGAATGATTGGATCTTCCTCCTCTTTACAAAGGACACATCTATTAACCAAATGAAATCCCCTTTTAATAGGTTATCAATAGTTAGGATTTTGCCATGAGAAACAACCCACTAGAAGTAGTTAACTTTAGGAGTCAATTTTTTTATCCACACTTTATTCCAGAAAGGATCCCTGTTGGCTATCAAAGGATTTTCTAATTTCTCATAGGAAATTTTGACAAAAAAATAGATAGAAGGGTTATCAATCCACATTCTTTTATCTTGCCTATCTTTAAAGAACCAAGTTGCCTCCCCAATTAAGAAATTAAGCTTTTGTACCACAAGCTCCCAGTTTTGTTGTCTATCACCTCTCAGGTTAGCTCCTCTAAGAAAGTTGTTAAATTCTATGCACCTTACCTCGACTTCCTCCCAATTAATATAGCCAACAACCTTCTTGCCATAGGTCTTGGTCAGTCATTGTTTAAGAGAATTGTGTTCATTTAGCGATGAGAGTGGGGACCCTTTATTTCAAGAGTCTTTCCAGAAGTCAGTCTCTATACCATTGCTAATACATATTCTTGCATCCTTTGTTAGCATACTTTTAGTTTTAGAATTAATGTTTTATCTATGTTGATTTATTAAATACAAATGTCACTATAGGTTTAGATGATCAACAAAACACTAGGAAACATAGGTTATCATTTTCTATTGATCTTAATGAAACACCAACAACATAGATGTAATGCAAGCTAGAAATGGTAAATAAATTATGAAATGATTTTTTATTAATTTTTAATGTTTAATTTCAAATCAATTTGAACCGAAGATTTTATGATGGTGGAATGTTATGTATCTTTTGTTCAATTAGGGTCTTTCACCTAATGAAAAGAGATAGATCCCACACCCAAAATTTATGTGGTTCACTCAAAAAAATGTATGTATGATAAAATTATGTATAAATAAAATGGTCTAAATGCAACTAATTGATAAAATTGATTGATTAAGAATGTAAAACTATTGAAATGAAACTTGTTTGAAAACACATTGTGTAATACAAAAATACTTATAAATGAATGTAAATTGTAATAGAACTTGACGAAACTGAAAGTGTGCACCTAGAATATGGATGGACATTGAAAATAATTTCCGGAATGTTGCTAATATTGGTTTTCAGGCCTAGTGGGACTCATTTGCCATTCTGGGCGAATTAGTCCCAATTCTGCAAAATTGTTCCAGAACCTGTTTTGGACAAAAGGGTATCTAAAAATGCAAAAAACCAAAAACTAACCTTTAAGTGGGACTCATTTTCCATTATGGACAAATCAGTCACAATTCTACAAAATTGTTCCAGAACTTGTTTTGGAAAAAAGTGTCTCTAAAAATGCAAAAAACCAAAATCTGAACTTTAAGTGGGACTCATTTGCCACCCATGGTGAATAAGTCCACTTTTGAATTTCTAAATATTCAAAGGTGGAATATAGAGCTTTCGGTCTACACTTGGATTTTTACAGGTGTCCGCTTTCGAAACTTTGATTTTCAAACTTTAAAGTTACTTTTTGTTGATATTTTTTCTTGGACAATGAAGAGAAGGCCTAAACAACTTTGCAATGCAATCGTCAATATTTCCAAGTTTCCATGTAACGCCCCGTTGTGCGAACCCCAAAGGACAAAATCACAGCACAATTTTTTTTTTTAAAAGGTAAACATAACATACATGTTATACACATATGACATAAATTTCATGTAAATAAATTCACTAACACATACATCCCTTGGGGTACACGAGGAGTCATTACGATAATGAGATCCACACAACAACAATAAAGAATAAAATCCAAAGATATAATCCATAACAAGATAAACATTAACAAATGTAACACATACATGATAATCATTGATAAGAAACCATCTATATAAATACAACATATACATAATTAACTTAACACATTGAATATCAACTGCAAATAGCCACATAAGGTTTAATAATACAATATTCAAGAAGTAAAATGATACAAAAGTGTTTCCAATATGCACGGAAACCATACACAAGAATCATGATACAATGAATAGATGAATACAAAGCATCATAACTGGCTCCAAAACAAGTACAACTCTGGAGTCGCTGCAATAGCACCAATCCGCACCTCTCAATCCTCGACTGGGGACCCAATGGGGTACATAGCACGTTCCACCCGACCATGTGAGTCCGAAGACCCACCCCCTGTGCTAGGAGCTAACAAGAAAGAGTCCTCAACCAAGGACATCCCAACACGGAATCACAAGATTCACAATATACAAAAGTATCATAAACTTCAAGAATTGCAACAACATCCAAGAGTCAACATAATAAATTAAGATCACAAATCCCATCACGTAAATCAAAGCAATGACCAATAAATAAGTAACCAAAGGATGATCATGAAACACTTCCAACCAAACTAAATTGATAAACATAATACATTTCCAATTTACAATATATCACAGTATCAAAAGAGTACAAGGTCATAAGTCAATGAGATCATACAAATCCTCAAAGTACACCAAAGATGTATCAAGGCAAAATCATTAATCAAGATAAATCCAAAAATCAACAATCTATACCAACTCCCACAACCTACTTCCAGTGGAACACAATAAAGTAAAACACATGAGCAACAAGGGGAGAGTGTCATCGCATAGCCCACATGGGTTCTCTTGGCCCTTCCTCCCAAACTGAGGCGTCGGCCCCCATCTATGGATCTCCTGTGCTCTTCCTCCCAACTGGAGGCGCCGGCACCATAGGGTAGCTCATGCGGAGCCGTAGACCTCTTGTGAAGACGAGATCACGACCTTGCCAACCACCGCCTTCTCAGCCTTCCATTAGTCTGCGGAAGCACTAATGAAGACGAGGCATCCATTTTTTTAATCTTGTAATGATATTACTATCCAACCCTCCTAAGTTAATTATTAGGTTTTCACTTGATTACCAACTCACTCGTGGGTTCTCCTGTGCTCTTCCCCTGATGCGGGGCAGCAGCCCCCACGAGGAGCCACTCTCCCTAGAGACCCAACAACATAAAAACCAAGGAACCAAGAACAATTAAGGGTTGTACCATCATAATTAGAAAAAAGAATCACATCATAGAAGCATGCGAGGCATTACCCATCTCGCTAACAAGTACAAAAACAGAGCCTCAACAAAGTCTCGTACAACCCTTTTCAAAATAATGATACCAATATCTTGCCATGCCAAGAGTACATAAAGAGAAAACATCAACTGACAATCATCTCAAGCCTCTGGAAGCCAAAAGAATGAAAAACCCACAAACAGGGGATAAAATGAAGCAATATAGTTTCAACACAAAAAAAAAAACTTATCATACGAAAGTCTCCTCAACCCACAAAGGACTCAAGCGGGCGACCAAAATAATAAGGATCCATCAAGCTCATTCATTGATCAAATGTGAACTCAGTAAATAAAATCACCTATGAAAACCAAACAACTCAAGAGATACATTGAAATAAATTCATCATAACAACCATTAAACACGGGGATACACTTAATGAACAACAATAACCAACAAACACTTTCTATCCTTCCGCAAGGACCAAAAATCTAATCACAACCTTATGACACAAAAGAGCTCCCTCCTTAAACAAAACTCAAATAAAATAAAATAAAATACAAAATCAACTTGATACAAAGCAATTGGCTCAAACCATCAAATCAACCATGAAACAAGTAAGCATCCTTATAGAGAATTTACGAGAAAGGGAATAAGGAATAGTCTTCATTTGGAAAATCATCTATTTTACATAAACCCTACAATTATCCAATTATACACAATCAACTCTTACAACTATCAATTCTCCTTATTACCAAAATAACACTATGCTAATCAAGAATTTTTCATATCTTCAACATATCCCTATCTACTGCATAAACTTATAATTATAAAGCAATCACACTAATATTCACGCCACACAATTACATGAATGAATATTTATACAAAAATGTTCATTTCGCATAACAATTCCTAGGTCTCATAAATAAATATAAAAGATTCCATTACCTATTTGCCAAGAGTATCTAGTAGCCAATCATAATAAAAGAATATGTTTATGACATTATACTTTCTTCCTATTTCAAATTAATTCTTCTAATTGACTTAATATTTCAATTTCATTATTTTCCATAATCATCTAATTTAACATCCTATAACTTACTAGCAATAACTACCTATTCAACAATTGAATTACTCAATACCTTATTACTAATATTATCCTTTCTTACAAAACTTAAGATGCTAAAAAGGAACTCGGTCAACAATTCTATTCTATCGATTGCAACTTACACTTTTCCAAATATATACATTATTTTTCGCATCCCCTTTTCTGATCTAAATCAATGAAACTACTCTTCGTTTTATTTATTTATTATTTCAAAATTCACTAACTAAATTCTCTAATGAATACAAGACAAAAAGGTCTTCTTTCTTGAATCATAATATTTATATACCAAAATTACATATATCTCTATATAGCACACATAAATATACATCTTTATTTATTTCTCTATTCCCATATTTCCTGATTCTCAATCTAAGGATTTGTTTACCAAAGATAGATTAACAAGCCTATCAACCCATGAGGTACAGAAAATAAATAAGTAAAATTTTAAAACATACAGCGAGCTAAATACGATAAAAGAAATATAAACCAGAGAGAGGCCATCACTATCAGTCCAAAATATTAAATGCTACAACTGAGACTAGATGAAAACGAGATCAGAGAGATTGCATAAATCTATACACCCTACCATGACCAAATGCGCCACTGACAGATTAACTATGAAATCAGAGAGGTTAATAAGTTTACTACCCTATGCTAGTCTAAAGTTGCAGCTATGAAAGGTGGTCAATGATTTCAGGGGAACTATTTAATTCTGTACAACGCCTCAACTCTAAATGCAGAAACTGTGACAGGATGACGAGTATAACAGAAAGAGAAGATTGTAAATTGGAAATATCACTGTCTACTTGCATTATTATTTATCAAATTCCAAATGTTACAGCTGCCATAGATTAACAGGAGAATCAAGCACGTGATTTAAAACTTTAAACTTCCTACATGTTCAGGCGCGCGGCTGTGACAAACTGCCAAAGAAATCAGAAAGTTAATTTAATTTACTACATCTTTGAAAATCTAGGATATGCAGCTAAGATAGGTTGCCAATGGTTTTAGGGAGGTTATTTAAATCTGTACACTCTCCTAAGTATAAATGCTGCAACGGTGATAGGTGGCCAAAGGTATCAGGGAGATTAAATAAATTTAGATTACCAGACCATGTGAAGAAGCTCATCTAAATGCTAAATCCAATAACATCAATTTCTCTCAGCTTCGACTGAACCGAGGTAATTGGCAAAGGCTTGAAACATTGCGCAGACCAAGAGAATTAAATAATCTGCTCATTGGTCCTCAATTTCTTCACTTGAACAATCTGCTCATTGATGGCATCAGAGAAGACACACGCACCAAGCTTCCATCAAGTTTGAGATGGTTACAGTTGCAAAAAATGTGAGAAGACATTGCGGATAACATTTGATTCTATACAAAGCCTCAACGCTAAGTGACAGGTTGCCAAGTATTTTAGAAAGTGAATATTGGAATTTGAAAATATCGCCATCTACTGGCATTATTATCAAATCTCAAATGTTATCCATACAACGGCAAAGAAGGAGAAAGGCGAGGTGCAAATACGTGACTTCAGAGCAAGAGGAGCCAGGTGTAAAGTCGAATTTTATGGCATTAATCAGCAGGCAGGTATGCAAGATGAACAACATAGGAGGGACGTGAACTGTTTGATAAAATGTCTCTAAGAAATGTAATCTCATGGAATGCAATGGTCACAGGATAGAAAGGAATAACATAAAATAAAACGGCTTTAGAACCATTCAAGCAAATACAATTGACAGACATGAAAACGAACTCCAAAGTCTTTCCCAATGATAACAGAAACAACACTTATGCTACAACAGAGAAAGAAACAAAGGCAAATAAACAGCGAACTTGAAACTACCCTTGTTTTCTAATCTAATGAAATCATTATCTCCAGGAAAAGAATTAAATCTTTAATGGCTAGAACCTATAAAATCATTACCAACTAAATGAACTCTATATGTAAATATGAGCTTTGTGGAATACTTACAAGATAAAGCGGCATACAAAGTAAGATACCCCATGTTCTGCGCATGTGAAGATGGCATCCCTGGATCAGCCTTCAAACCTAGAGCAGAAGGAGGGTGTTGCTGTTTTAAAGACATGTTTCAAAAGTTTTGAATTACTTATATTAAGAACACTGCCTGCTACGACCTATATGACTCCAAATCACTACAACAGCAAGGATCCCTGAAATTCCTTCCCCGCCTCTACCTCTTCCTAATTAATTTCCCCACCTCCCATTGATCTATTTACTTCTTGCTTTTATAAGGGAGAGATCGATAAAAAAATTATAGGACAATCCATCCGACGGAGTGGTGATAGAATAGTGCCAGAACAAAAAAGCTCCCTTCAATTCTAGTTTATGAGTTTCAATAATTGAAATATTTGCTTGGAAGGTGATGAGACAAAGGAAGATAAAACATATACCATCTTTTTCCAGCTTCTCTTGCATTTTACACTTCTCAAAAAAATCTTATCACGATTTATTTAATTAATAAACTATTCACTTTCCATTTTCCAATTTCCTTCCTTTTTATTATTTTCTTTTCCAGATTATTTTGTTCATTATCATTATTAAATCAATTTATCTAATAATATCACTTGTGTTTTTAACAAATTAGTTTAATTTGATCATTTGATCTGAATCATTTGATTTAATATAATGGATTATTATTTTAATTTCTAATTATATTTTAAATAACCTCGCAGATTCACTTATGATTTAAATTAATTATTTAAACATGACTACAAACATTTGATATTTTTCACACAATCAAATAACATAGTGATAAATGAAGCATGCACATAAACTTACACACAAGACCAGAACAACTGACACGGAGGGGTATTACATCCTCCCCCCCTTAAAAATTGACTTACTCCTGGAAGTCAAGCTCAATCATAAACATGGTACCATAACAATATCAAACACCACAAGTCAAATCATCAATTAAATGCCATGAAGTAAGCAATGAAAATTAAATAAACCCAAAATAAGGAAATGATGTCAAGACAAAAGTGGTGGCAGGGTTGCAACCAGACCAATTTGACAAACACAAGGACAGATGACAAACTAGGTTGGGGAAACTTTCTTGTTAGTTCCCATTTTCCACGTCAATCCCATTGGGTGTATATAATGCTCGCCCTGTCCTGACAATGCAGGTGGAATCGAGACTTTGTTCCTGCAATCCTACATGCAAACAAACATTGTGCACAATACATATATATCACAAATACTTTGTGAGAGAAATCCCAGCATAGTAGGGCACTCGCGAGTGAGTGATATCACACTGTCCCTCCCACTAAACAACACATAATAGTCAAAACAATTCTAGTAACTCATAAACAATTTGCTTCTTATAAGTTAGGAAATATTCATATAAGAATACTAACCACAAATCTAATTCCTATCAAAATTAATTACTACTTGATATTATAAGTATCTATACCCGCATATTACAATTACATTACCTTCGTCACTATGCTTTTCTGAGGCCCATTTCATGTAAATCAAAAGCTACCATAGAGCATTGCACATTAGTACCAATAATTCAAGTTGCATCTTAACCTCAAAATACTATATTTTGCCACAAACACAAATAACTCCACTTTTAACTAATATTCAACATCAAATCTCACATCAATTCCAATAAAAAGGGTAAAATTTTACACCTTCACAGATTCAAGAAAACATAATTCATTGCTCAAGGACAACAAAATCGCAGATTCCACGCACACCATACATATTCACACACATAAAACACATCACCAAGAAACACATCACACAAAACTCAAGGGTCCATAGAGCATCCCCGACAGGAAGGATATCAGTGCATTGCGCACTACACCGATGGTCCTATCCTTTCCCATCAGTTTCCTGCACCATCGACCCGACACCATCAAATGAAAGAAATTCAAATTCACAACAATGACAAAAGAAAAGTGAAACTCAAGACTCGCGGGTCTAAGCGCAAGGTTACATAGTGAGCACACATAGTGCCCAGTGTACGAACCTAGGCTCTGATACCATTATGTAACGCCCTGTCGTACGAACCCTAAAGGACAAAATCACAGCACAATTTTTTTTTAAAAGGTAAACATAACATACATGTTATACACATATGACATAAATTTCATGTAAATAAATTCACTAACACATACATCCCTTGGGGTACACGAGGAGTCATTACGATACTGAGATCCACACAACAACAATAAAGAATAAAATCCAAAGATATAATCCATAACAAGATAAACATTAACAAATGTAACACATACATGATAATCATTGATAAGAAACCATCTATATAAATACAACATATACATAATTAACTTAACACATTGAATATCAACTGCAAATAGCCACATAAGGTTTAATAATACAATATTCAAGAAGTACAATGATACAAAAGCGTTTCCAATATGCACGGAAACCATACACAAGAATCATGATACAATGAATAGATGAATACAAAGCATCATAACTGGCTCCAAAACAAGTACAACTCTAGAGTCGCTGCAACAGCACCAATCCGCACCTCTCAATCCTCGACTGGGGACCCAATGGGGTACATAGCACGTTCCACCCGACCATGTGAGTCCGAAGACCCACCCCCCGTGCTAGGAGCTAACAAGAAAGAGTCCTCAACCAAGGACATCCCAACACGGAATCACAAGATTCACAATATACAAAAGTATCATAAAATTCAAGAATTACAACAACATCCAAGAGTCAACATAATAAATTAAGATCACAAATCCCATCACGTAAATCAAAGCAATGACCAATAAATAAGTAACCAAAGGATGATCATGAAACACTTCCAACCAAACTAAATTGATAAACATAATACATTTCCAATTTACAATATATCACAGTATCAAAAGAGTACAAGGTCATAAGTCAATGAGATCATACAAATCCTCAAAGTACATTAAAGATGTATCAAGGCAAAATCATTAATCAAGATAAATCCAAAAATCAACAATCTATACCAACTCCCACAACCTACTTCCAGAGGAACACAATAAAGTAAAACACATGAGCAACTAGGGGAGAGTGTCATCGCATAGCCCACATGGGTTCTCCTGGCCCTTCCTCCCAAACTGAGGCGCCGGCCCCCATCTATGGATCTCCTGTGCTCTTCCTCCCAACTGGAGGCGCCGGCACCATAGGGTAGCTCATGCGGAGCCGTAGACCTATCGTGAAGACGAGATCACGACCTTGCCAACCACGGCCTTCTCAGCCTTCCATTAGTCTGCGGAAGCACTAATGAAGACGAGGCATCCATTTTTTTAATCTTGTAATGATATTACTATCCAACCCTCCTAAGTTAATTATTAGGTTTTCACTTGATTACCAACTCACTCGTGGGTTCTCCTGTGCTCTTCCCCTGATGCGGGGCGCCGGCCCCCACGAGGAGCCACTCTCCCTAGAGACCCAACAACATAAAAACCAAGGAACCAAGAACAATTAAGGGTTGTACCATCATAATTAGAACAAAGAATCACATCATAGAAGCATGCGAGGCATTACCCATCTCGCTAACAAGTACAAAAATAGAGCCTCAACAAAGTCTCGTACAACCCTTTTCAAAATAATGATACCAATATCTTGCCATGCCAAGAGTACATAAAGAGAGAACATCAACTGACAATCATCTCAAGCCTCTGGAAGCCAAAAGAATGAAAACCCACAAACAGGGGATAAAATGAAGCAATACAGTTTCAACACAAAAAAAAAAACTTATCATACGGAAGTCTCCTCAACCCAAAAAGGACTCAAGCGGGCGACCAAAATAATAAGGATCCATCAAGCTCATTCATTGATCAAATGTGAACTCAGTAAATAAAATCACCTATGAAAACCAAACAACTCAAGAGATACATTGAAATAAATTCATCATAACAACCATTAAACACGGGGATACACTTAATGAACAACAATAACCAACAAACACTTTCTATCCTTCCGCAAGGACCAAAAATCTAATCACAACCTTATGACACAAAAGAGCTCCCTCCTTAAACAAAACTCAAATAAAATAAAATAAAATACAAAATCAACTTGATACAAAGCAATTGGCTCAAACCATCAAATCAACCATGAAACAAGTAAGCATCCTTATAGAGAATTTACGAGAAAGGGAATAAGGAATAGTCTTCATTTAGAAAATCATCTATTTTACATAAACCCTACAATTATCCAATTATACACAATCAACTCTTACAACTATCAATTCTCCTTATTACCAAAATAACACTATGCTAATCAAGAATTTTTCATATCTTCAACATATCCCTATCTACTGCATAAACTTATAATTATAAAGCAATCACACTAATATTCATGCCACACAATTACATGAATGAATATTTATACAAAAATGTTCATTTCGCATAACAAATCCTAGGTCTCAGAAATAAATATAAAATATTCCATTACCTATTTGCCAAGAGTATCTAGTAGCCAATCATAATAATAGAATATGTTTATGACATTATACTTTCTTCCTATTTCAAATTAATTCTTCTAATTGACTTAATATTTCAATTTCATTATTTTCCATAATCATCTAATTTAACATCCTATAACTTACTAGCAATAACTACCTATTCAACAATTGAATTACTCAATACCTTATTACTAATATTATCCTTTCTTACAAAACTTAAGATGCTAAAAAGGAACTCGGTCAACAATTCTATTCTATTAATTGCAACTTACACTTTTCCAAATATATACATTATTTTTCGCATCCCCCTTTTCTGATCTAAATCAATGAAACTACTCTTCGTTTTATTTATTTATTATTTCCAAATTCACTAACTAAATTCTGTAATGAATACAAGACAAAAAGGTCTTCTTTCTTGAATCATAATATTTATATACCAAAATTACATATATCTCTATATAGCACACATAAATATACATCTTTATTTATTTCTCTATTCCCATATTTCCTGATTCTCAATCTAAGGATTTGTTTACCAAAGATAGATTAACAAGCCTATCAACCCATGAGGTGCAGAGAATAAATAAGTAAAATTTTAAAACATACAGTGATCTAAATACGATAAAGGAAATATAAACCAGAGAGAGGCCATCACTATCAGTCCAAAATATTAAATGCTACAACTGAGACTAGATGAAAATGAGATCAGAGAGATTGCATAAATCTATACACCCTACCATGACGAAATTCGCCACTGACAGATTAACTATGAAATCAAAGAGGTTAATAAGTTTACTACCCTATGCTAGTCTAAAGTTGCAACTATGAAAGGTGGTCAATGATTTCAGGGGAACTATTTAATTCTGTACAACGCCTCAACTCGAAATGCAGAAACTATGACAGGATGACGAGTATAACAGAAAGAGAAGATTGTAAATTGGAAATATCACTATCTACTTGCATTATTATTTATCAAATTCCAAATGTTACAGCTGCCATAGATTAACAGGAGAATCAAGCACGTGATTTAAAACTTTAAACTTCGTACATGTTCAGGCGCGCGGCTGTGACAAACTGCCAAAGAAATCAGAAAGTTAATTTAATTTACTACATCTTTGAAAATCTAGGATATGCAGCTAAGATAGGTTGCCAATGGTTTCAAGGAGGTTATTTAAATCTGTACACTCTCCTAAGTATAAATGCTGCAACGGTGATAGGTGGCCAAAGGTATCAGGGAGATTAAATAAATTTAGATTACTAGACCATGTGAAGAAGCTCATCTAAACGCTGAATCCAATAACATCAATTTCTCTCAGCTTCGACTGAACGGAGGTAATTGGCAAAGGCTTGAAACATTGCGCAGACCAAGAGAATTAAATAATCTGCTCATTGGTCCTCAATTTCTTCACTTGAACAATCTGCTCATTGACGGCATCAGAGAAGACACACGCACCAAGCTTCCATCAAGTTTGAGATGGTTACGGTTGCAAAAAATGTGAGAAGACATTGCGGATAACATTTCATTCTATACAAAGCCTCAACGGTAAGTGACAGGTTGCCAAGTATTTTAGAAAGTGAATATTGGAATTTGAAAATATCGCCATCTACTTGCATTATTATCAAATCTCAAATGTTATCCATACAACGGCAAAGAAGGAGAAAGGCGAGGTGCAAATACGTGACTTCAGAGCAGGAGGAGCCAGGTGTAAAGTCGAATTTTATGGCATTAATCAGCAGGCAGGTATGCAAGATGAACAGCATAGGAGGGACGTGAACTGTTTGATAAAATGTCTCTAAGAAATGTAATCTCATGGAATGCAATGGTCACAGGATAGAAAGGAATAACATAAAATAAAATGGCTTTAGAACCATTCAAGAAAATACAATTGACAGACATGAAAACGAACTCCAAAGTCTTTCCCAATGATAACAGAAACAACACTTATGCTACAACAGAGAAAGAAACAAAGGCAAATAAATAGCGAACTTGAAACTACCCTTGTTTTCTAATCTAATGAAATCATTATCTCCAGGAAAAGAATTAAATCTTTAATGGCTAGAACCTATAAAATCATTACCAACTAAATGAACTCTATATGTAAATATGAGCTTTGTGGAATACTTACAAGATAAAGCGGCATACAAAGTAAGATACCCCATGTTCTGCGCATGTGAAGATGGCATCCCTGGATCAGCCTTCAAACCCAGAGCAGAAGGAGGGTGCTGCTGTTTTAAAGACGTGTTTCAAAAGTTTTGAATTACTTATATTAAGAACACTGCCTGCTACGACCCATATGACTCCAAATCACTACAACAGCAAGGATCCCTAAAATTCCTTCCCCGCCTCTACCTCTTCCTAATTAATTTCCCCACCTCCCATTGATCTATTTACTTCTTGCTTTTATAGGGGAGAGATCGATAAAAAAATTATAGGACAATCCATCCGACGGAGTGGTGATAGAATAGTGCCAGAACAAAAAAACTCCCTTCAATTCTAGTTTATGAGTTTCAATAATTGAAATATTTGCCTGGAAGGTGATGAGACAAAGGAAGATAAAACATATACCATCTTTTTCCAGCTTCTCTTGCATTTTACACTTCTCAAAAAAATCTTATCACGATTTATTTAATTAATAAACTATTCACTTTCCATTTTCCAATTTCCTTCCTTTTTATTATTTTCTTTTCCAGATTATTTTGTTCATTATCATTATTAAATCAATTTATCTAATAATATCACTTGTGTTTTTAACAAATTAGTTTAATTTGATCATTTGATCTGAATCATTTGATTTAATATAATGGATTATTATTTTAATTTCTAATTATATTTTAAATAACCTCGCAGATTCACTTATGATTTAAATTAATTATTTAAACATGACTACAAACATTTGATATTTTTCACACAATCAAATAACATAGTGATAAATGAAGCATGCACATAAACTTACACACAAGACCAGAACAACTGACACGGAGGGGTATTACATCCTCCCCCCCTTAAAAATTGACTTACTCCTGGAAGTCAAGCTCAATCATAAACATGGTACCATAACAATATCAAACACCACAAGTCAAATCATCAATTAAATGCCATGAAGTAAGCAATGAAAATTAAATAAACCCAAAATAAGGAAATGATGTCAAGACAAAAGTGGTGGCAGGGTTGCAACCAGACCAATTTGACAAACACAAGGACAGATGACAAACTAGGTTGGGGAAACTTTCTTGTTAGTTCCCATTTTCCACGTCAATCCCATTGGGTGTATATAATGCTCGCCCTGTCCTGACAATGCAGGTGGAATCGAGACTTTGTTCCTGCAATCCTACATGCAAACAAACATTGTGCACAATACATATATATCACAAATACTTTGTGAGAGAAATCCCAGCATAGTAGGGCACTCGCGAGTGAGTGATATCACACTGTCCCTCCCACTAAACAACACATAATAGTCAAAACAATTCTAGTAACTCATAAACAATTTGCTTCTTATAAGTTAGGAAATATTCATATAAGAATACTAACCACAAATCTAATTCCTATCAAAATTAATTACTACTTGATATTATAAGTATCTATACCCGCATATTACAATTACATTACCTTCGTCACTATGCTTTTCTGAGGCCCATTTCATGTAAATCAAAAGCTACCATAGAGCATTGCACATTAGTACCAATAATTCAAGTTGCATCTTAACCTCAAAATACTATATTTTGCCACAAACACAAATAACTCCACTTTTAACTAATATTCAACATCAAATCTCACATCAATTCCAATAAAAAGGGTAAAATTTTACACCTTCACAGATTCAAGAAAACATAATTCATTGCTCAAGGACAACAAAATCGCAGATTCCACGCACACCATACATATTCACACACATAAAACACATCACCAAGAAACACATCACACAAAACTCAAGGGTCCATAGAGCATCCCCGACAGGAAGGATATCGGTGCATTGCGCACTACACCGAGGGTCCTATCCTTTCCCATCAGTTTCCTGCACCATCGACCCGACACCATCAAACGAAAGAAATTCAAATTCACAACAATGACAAAAGAAAAGTGAAACTCAAGACTCGCGGGTCTAAGTGCAAGGTTACATAGTGAGCACACATAGTGCCCAGTGTATGAACCTAGGCTCTGATACCATTATGTAACACCCCGTCGTGCGAACCCTAAAGGACAAAATCACAACACAAATTTTTTTTTAAAAGGTAAACATAACATACATGTTATACACATATGACATAAATTTCATGTAAATAAATTCACTAACACATACATCCCTTGGGGTACACGAGGAGTCATTACGATACTGAGATCCACACAACAACAATAAAGAATAAAATCCAAAGATATAATCCATAACAAGATAAACATTAACAAATGTAACACATACATGATAATCATTGATAAGAAACCATCTATATAAATACAACATATACATAATTAACTTAACACATTGAATATCAACTGCAAATAGCCACATAAGGTTTAATAATACAATATTCAAGAAGTACAATGATACAAAAGCGTTTCCAATATGCACGGAAACCATACACAAGAATCATGATACAATGAATAGATGAATACAAAGCATCATAACTGGCTCCAAAACAAGTACAACTCTAGAGTCGCTGCAACAGCACCAATCCGCACCTCTCAATCCTCGACTGGGGACCCAATGGGGTACATAGCACGTTCCACCCGACCATGTGAGTCCGAAGACCCACCCCCCGTGCTAGGAGCTAACAAGAAAAAGTCCTCAACCAAGGACATCCCAACACGGAATCACAAGATTCACAATATACAAAAGTATCATAAACTTCAAGAATTGCAACAACATCCAAGAGTCAACATAATAAATTAAGATCACAAATCCCATCACGTAAATCAAAGCAATGACCAATAAATAAGTAACCAAAGGATGATCATGAAACACTTCCAACCAAACTAAATTGATAAACATAATACATTTCCAATTTACAATATATCACAGTATCAAAAGAGTACAAGGTCATAAGTCAATGAGATCATACAAATCCTCAAAGTACACCAAAGATGTATCAAGGAAAAATCATTAATCAAGATAAATCCAAAAATCAACAATATATACCAACTCCCACAACCTACTTCCAGAGGAACACAATAAAGTAAAACACATGAGCAACTAGGGGAGAGTGTCATCGCATAGCCCACATGGGTTCTCCTGGCCCTTCCTCCCAAACTGAGGCGCCGGCCCCCATCTATGGATCTCCTGTGCTCTTCCTCCCAACTGGAGGCGCCGGCACCATAGGGTAGCTCATGCGGAGCCGTAGACCTATCGTGAAGACGAGATCACGACCTTGCCAACCACGACCTTCTCAGCCTTCCATTAGTCTGCGGAAGCACTAATGAAGACGAGGCATCCATTTTTTTAATCTTGTAATGATATTACTATCCAACCCTCCTAAGTTAATTATTAGGTTTTCACTTGATTACCAACTCACTCGTGGGTTCTCCTGTGCTCTTCCCCTGACGCGGGGCGCCGGCCCCCACGAGGAGCCACTCTCCCTAGAGACCCAACAACATAAAAACCAAGGAACCAAGAACAATTAAGGGTTGTACCATCATAATTAGAACAAAGAATCACATCATAGAAGCATGCGAGGCATTACCCATCTCGCTAACAAGTACAAAAATAGAGCCTCAACAAAGTCTCGTACAACCCTTTTCAAAATAATGATACCAATATCTTGCCATGCCAAGAGTACATAAAGAGAGAACATCAACTGACAATCATCTCAAGCCTCTGGAAGCCAAAAGAATGAAAACCCACAAACAGGGGATAAAATGAAGCAATACAGTTTCAACACAAAAAAACTTATCATACGGAAGTCTCCTCAACCCAAAAAGGACTCAAGCGGGCGACCAAAATAATAAGGATCCATCAAGCTCATTCATTGATCAAATGTGAACTCAGTAAATAAAATCACCTATGAAAACCAAACAACTCAAGAGATACATTGAAATAAATTCATCATAACAACCATTAAACACGGGGATACACTTAATGAGCAACAATAACCAACAAACACTTTCTATCCTTCCGCAAGGACCAAAAATCTAATCACAACCTTATGACACAAAAGAGCTCCCTCCTTAAACAAAACTCAAATAAAATAAAATAAAATACAAAATCAACTTGATACAAAGAAATTGGCTCAAACCATCAAATCAACCATGAAACAAGTAAGCATCCTTATAGAGAATTTACGAGAAAGGGAATAAGGAATAGTCTTCATTTAGAAAATCATCTATTTTACATAAACCCTACAATTATCCAATTATACACAATCAACTCTTACAACTATCAATTCTCCTTATTACCAAAATAACACTATGCTAATCAAGAATTTTTCATATCTTCAACATATCCCTATCTACTGCATAAACTTATAATTATAAAGCAATCACACTAATATTCACGCCACACAATTACATGAATGAATATTTATACAAAAATGTTCATTTCGCATAACAATTCCTAGGTCTCAGAAATAAATATAAAAGATTCCATTACCTATTTTCCAAGAGTATCTAGTAGCCAATCATAATAAAAGAATATGTTTATGACATTATACTTTCTTCCTATTTCAAATTAATTCTTCTAATTGACTTAATATTTCAATTTCATTATTTTCCATAATCATCTAATTTAACATCCTATAGCTTACTAGCAATAACTACCTATTCAACAATTGAATTACTCAATACCTTATTACTAATATTATCCTTTCTTGCAAAACTTAAGATGCTAAAAAGGAACTCGGTCAACAATTCTATTCTATCGATTGCAACTTACACTTTTCCAAATATATACATTATTTTTCACATCCCCTTTTTCTGATCTAAATCAATGAAACTACTCTTCGTTTTATTTATTTATTATTTCCAAATTCACTAACTAAATTCTGTAATGAATACAAGACAAAAAGGTCTTCTTTCTTGAATCATAATATTTATATACCAAAATTACATATATCTCTATATAGCACACATAAATATACATCTTTATTTATTTCTCTATTCCCATATTTCCTGATTCTCAATCTAAGGATTTGTTTACCAAAGATAGATTAACAAGCCTATCAACCCATGAGGTACAGAGAATAAATAAGTAAAATTTTAAAACATACAGCGATCTAAATACGATAAAAGAAATATAAACCAGAGAGAGGCCATCACTATCAGTCCAAAATATTAAATGCTACAACTAAGACTAGATGAAAATGAGATCAGAGAGATTGCATAAATCTATACACCCTACCATGACCAAATGCGCCACTGACAGATGAACTATGAAATCAGAGAGGTTAATAAGTTTACTACCCTATGCTAGTCTAAAGTTGCAGCTATGAAAGGTGGTCAATGATTTCAGGGGAACTATTTAATTCTGTACAACGCCTCAACTCTAAATGCAGAAACTGTGACAGGATGACGAGTATAACAGAAAGAGAAGATTGTAAATTGGAAATATCACTGTCTACTTGCATTATTTATCAAATTCCAAATGTTATAGCTGCCATAGATTAACAGGAGAATCAAGCACATGATTTAAAACTTTAAACTTCCTACATGTTCAGGCGCGCGGCTGTGACAAACTGCCAAAGAAATCAGAAAGTTAATTTAATTTACTACATCTTTGAAAATCTAGGATATGCAGCTAAGATAGGTTGCCAATGGTTTCAGGGAGGTTATTTAAATCTGTACACTCTCCTAAGTATAAATGCTGCAGCGGTGATAGGTGGCCAAAGGTATCAGGGAGATTAAATAAATTTAGATTACCAGACCATGTGAAGAAGCTCATCTAAACGCTGAATCCAATAACATCAATTTCTCTCAGCTTCGACTGAACGGAGGTAATTGGCAAAGGCTTGAAACATTGCGCAGACCAAGAGAATTAAATAATCTGCTCATTGGTCCTCAATTTCTTCACTTGAACAATCTGCTCATTGACGGCATCAGAGAAGACACACGCACCAAGCTTCCATCAAGTTTGAGATGGTTACGGTTGCAAAAAACGTGAGAAGACATTGCAGATAACATTTGATTCTATACAAAGCCTCAACGCTAAGTGACAGGTTGCCAAGTATTTTAGAAAGTGAATATTGGAATTTGGAAATATCGCCATCTACTTGCATTATTATCAAATCTCAAATGTTATCCATACAATGGCAAAGAAGGAGAAAGGCGAGGTGCAAATACGTGACTTCAGAGCAAGAGGAGCCAGGTGTAAAGTCAAATTTTATGGCATTAATCAGCAGGCAGGTATGCAAGATGAACATCATAGGAGGCACGTGAACTGTTTGATAAAATGTCTCTAAGAAATGTAATCTCATGGAATGCAATGGTCGCAGGATAGAAAGGAATAACATAAAATAAAATGGCTTTAGAACCATTCAAGCAAATACAACTGACAGACATGAAAATGAACTCCAAAGTCTTTCCCAATGATAACAGAAACAACACTTATGCTACAACAGAGAAAGAAACAAAGGCAAATAAACAGCGAACTTGAAACTACCCTCATTTTCTAATGTAATGAAATCATTATCTCCAGGAAAAGAATTAAATCTTTAATGGCTAGAACCTATAAAATCATTACCAACTAAATGAACTCTATATGTAAATATGAGCTTTGTGGAATACTTACAAGATAAAGCGGCATACAAAGTAAGATACCCCATGTTCTGCGCATGTGAAGATGGCATCCTTGGATCAGCCTTCAAACCCAGAGCAGAAGGAGGGTGCTGCTGTTTTAAAGACGTGTTTCAAAAGTTTTGAATTACTTATATTAAGAACACTGCCTGCTACGACCCATATGACTCCAAATCACTACAACATCAAGGATCCCTGAAATTCCTTCCCCGCCTCTACCTCTTCCTAATTAATTTCCCCACCTCCCATTGATCTATTTACTTCTTGCTTTTATAAGGGAGAGATCAATAAAAAAATTATAGGACAATCCATCCGACGGAGTGGTGATAGAATAGTGCCAGAACAAAAAAACTCCCTTCAATTCTAATTTATGAGTTTCAATAATTGAAATCTTTTCCTGGAAGGTGATGAGACAAAGGAAGATAAAACATATACCATCTTTTTCCAGCTTCTCTTGCCTTTTACACTTCTCAAAAAAATCTTATCACGATTTATTTAATTAATAAACTATCCACTTTCCATTTTCCAATTGCCTTCCTTTTTATTATTTTCTTTTCCAGATTATTTTGTTCATTATCATTATTAAATCAATTTATCTAATAATATCACTTGTGTTTTTAACAAATTAGTTTAATTTGATCATTTGATTTGAATCATTTGATTTAATATAATGGATTATTATTTTAATTTCTAATTATATTTTAAATAACCTCGCAGATTCACTTATGATTTAAATTAATTATTTAAACATGACTACTAACATTTGATATTTTTCACACAATCAAATAACATAGTGATAAATGAAGCATGCACATAAACTTACACACAAGACCAGAACAACCGACATGGAGGGGTATTACATTCCAAGAGACCTAAATCTACAAACACACAAGACAAGTGAGAGAAATGTTGAATGTTAAGGCATGGCAGGTTTGCCTTGCTCAAATCTCTTTTAGGTAATTAAACCAAAATAAAGAAAGAATGTAATGAAGCATGTAACAATGGATTCAATACCTTGCCATGATTTTTGATCTTGAATTTCTACAAAAAAACATAAATAATCTTCCCTTGAATGTTTGAAATTGTTGTCCCAATGCCTTGAAATGGTGAAGCCCTAACGTGTTTGACTTAAGATGGAAGAATGATGGATGAATAATGAAGAATGAATGCAATATAGGGTTTAGAGAGTTGATTTTATAGGAAATCCACCTTATTAGCTCAAAAATTGGATCCCTAAGGCCGACATGTGAAAATAATAAACTTAAATTTCAATTTTTCCCACCCAAAGGTCAAAAATGGGCCAAATGGGACTCATTCACCATCCATGGTGAATGGGTCCCACCTGAATGGGTCCCATAGGGGTCATTTTGATAGCTAAGATGCTAGGAAGTTAAGAAATAAGGTTTAAATGGTGACTATGTTAGGTATTTCATCAAATTAAGCCTTAGGATGCACAATATGGGCTAATAGGGGCCTATTAGTGACAATGTAAAGGTCAATTAGGGCTTGGGACATATAATTCAACGTGAAAGTGATTAAATATACTTTACAACACTAAAATGAGGTCCACACAGCCTAGAAAGGCACAATAACCAATGTGAATGTGCAAGACACATTACAACACTAGTTTATGTTTAAGTTTAATTCAAAAACCTTCGAAATTGATGTGATAATGCATTTAAATACATTTTATAATGTTAAATTAGGCAGAAATGGGTTCATTAAGTCTAGACAAGTGTGAAAGTCTCTTACAACACTTTACAACATATTTACAAGACATTTTTAAAAGCATTTGAAAGGGTCCAAGACCTAGTGTGGATGCATAAAATGCCTCACAACACTTGAATCAAGGCCTCATTAAGTCCAATTTATTATGAATTATTCTCATGTCAAGCAAGTTGCCTTTTTTCTATGGTACACAATTTAATAAGTATATTATTTAATTTTAGGTTTTGATGACATTACAATGGAGGATCATGGATAGTTTATTGTACTTTCAATTTATTATATATTTACAAAATTTTCTCATTGACCTAATTATAAGAAATATATTGATATATATTTAGAAGAGAGAGGATGTGCAAACAATGTCTATGCACTAGAACAAAGGGCAATTTGGATGGCTTGGAAGTTCACTCACAACGTGTGGAGGGTGCAGAGAAGCAGAACAAATGGGTGACAGGTTCCAAGAAGGTTGAGTGTTGCAAATCGAAGGGGAATGGCCAACACCAGTATGATCTTAATGGCTGATGCTGGTATGATCTTCAATCTAGCACATCATTGGAGTACAACACTCAACTGGTTCCTCCTCTTCCATCAGTGGGGTCTAATCCAATGAGTTCAACCCTTGTTGCTGCATCTTGAGGCAAACTAGAGGCTCCTCCTTGCCCTCTTTTTACTTGGAAAAATAGTGGTAACCCATACCATGTGTGCTCAGATTTTTTCCTCAGACAATTTCGATAGGCTAAACCTAGCCCCTGCAAATCTAAATCTCAAGCGACGGGTGAGGCGTTTGTGGCTCCTGCCTCAAATCTTGCTAGTTTTTCGGCTTGCAAAAATATTTCTAATCCATACCATGAGTGCTGAATTTCTGCTTGGAATGGATTAACTGGTCAAACCCTTGCATGGCTTCGCCTAGTTCTCCACCTATCCCACCTGATCAAAACCCTAGCTCGCCTCCTCCCATGTCACCATCGAGATCTGCTGCCATTCTAGAGAAATCTTAATATTCAAAGTTTTCAACTTTCTCTATTGGTGATCTGGTGGTTGCTTTCTCTAAGGAGCCGACGAATCTTCACATTCCTGATGATCATATCAGTGAGATTGCTGCCAACCTTGGTGTTCGCTCTCTGGTCTTGCAATTCATGTGTAGGCGCCCATCTTTGGATTCACTTCTGGAATGGGCTAAATGAACTTGGGAAAATCTTCACATCCCTTTGGTTGAACCATTGGATTTTGTCTTTTTCCTATTCACCTTCAACTCGACTATGGACTATGAATTCGTGAAGCTTAATGGTCCTTGGTTCTATGGTAACTCTAGAATTTTTGTGTCTACTTGGATCCCCTTTTTTGATCCTACCTCTACCATGTTTACTGATATTCCTTCTGTGGATCAGACTCTACAATTTTCCCCTAGTGATGTGGTCTCTAGACCTCATTAAAATGATGATTAATCAAGTAGGTGTTTTTGTTAGGATGGAGCCAAAGGTGTTTGATATATCTCGCAGGTTTATTAGGGATTGTGTCATGGTGGATATCTCCAAGCTGCTTTCTCACTCCATTCGCATTCACTCTTCTTATGAAACTTGGACTCAGTTCCTTAATGTCAAGGGGCTCCCCTTTAGATGTTTCGTTGCAACAATCTGGGCCATAAAGTCGAGGCTTGCTCTAGAAAAAAATTATCTGGCATGTGCTACATAGTCTCAAAAAATGGGTGAGAAAGTTTGGCTCTCCTGATGTTGATTTCATTTGGAAAAACCATGATAAGTTTTTCTCTTCTTCTGATCTTGTGGTTGAGCCTGTTCCTCTTGCTGTGTCTTCTTCTCCTCCTCCTTCCAACCTCGACACTAACAATGTTGTTGCGCTTCCACTCATTCTGGTGGAAGATGCTTTAGTTTCTGAGGGAACTTATCCTTTCATGGATGACTTGGAGGAGAATTTTGAAGATTTTGATAATTTTTAAAACTGACACCTTTGAACAAGATTTTGTTTTTGCTTCCTCTCAGTCTCTCGAGTTTGGCCAAATAATTAGCAATAAAATTAAACCTGGCTGTGGGACTAGGAAAAAGAAAGGAAGAAAATCTAATGATGAGAAACTTCATTATGAAGGTTTGGATGTTGTGGTAGTAGGATCTTAGTGGAATATGGAGGCTCTACTGACACAATAGGTAGAAAAATCTAGTTCTTCTTGGGACTAAAGATTTGAGTATTCTGTATTCTTTTTTCTTTCTCTCTTGCCTCTTTTGGGGCCTGATGCTTGAGGCTATTTGTATTTGTTCCTCCTCTACTCCTATCAGTCCTCTCTTCCTCCATTAGGCTCCTTTTAGTGCTTTGTTTCTTTTCTCATTCTTGGCCTGGAAGGTTTTTTGTATTTTTTTCCTATGTTTATCACTTGGGTGCTGCCCCAAAACTGCAACTATTTAACTATAAAAAAGAAAAAGAAATATATTGATATATATTCATAAAAAATGGTACAATAATGTGTAAATTTAAGGTCGATTCCTTAGAATTAATAGTTTTAACATTTCATGCACTCACCTAATTTTCTTATTTATCACATTTATTCATACACTTACTTCTATATAGCTATTAGCCACCTAGATCTAATCATTTAGGTTTGAGAAGAGTATGAAGTAATTTTTTGAATATGTAATTGCTTACACATTTAAATATTCAAAATTCACAAAGTAATAAAGACGATGTTATGAAAATACTAAAAGTTTAATATGCCAAATGTTTAAAACAACATACTGCTCATAGTAGACATCTTATGGAGAATATATTTAAATATCAAACTCAACTTATAAAAAACACACATCAAAGTGATAAATTTTTAATATGCCAAATTGGGAGCATAAAAATACAAACAACATAGATTAATCATGCACAACAAAATTTAACAAACACTAAAATACAACAATCACATGCATTACCATCATTCCTAGAAAGGGTTAAACATGTAATGTAGCAAGGAAATATGAAAATAATTTGATAATGAAATGAGATCCACATATAGAAATCCAAAGGCGAGGAAAAGTTGAAATATCCACTAAATTCATGTTTATGGAAGATTAATATCAATCCACTATTTAACTATTAAAATCTAAAAAGAATAAAAAATCCATATTATATAATAAGGTTGGACAACTAGAATAAATTGTACTACAAGGTACATGCAAAAGGGAATGAGACTTACATAAAATTGAATGGATAGGAGTAGTAGCAAAAAGGAAGAGGAATAAAATAGAAAGTCTAAGAATATAGAGTGTCAATAATGTAACTATGTTAGTTGGAATATGAAGAGTATAAGGCTATGGAAAAAATAGTGAAATAATAAGGGCCAACAAAAGTAATAAAGTACAACAAAAGAAGGTAGGAAAAAATTAATTGCATCAATGTGGACTAGGTATGTTGCATGTTTGTTTGAAATTTTTAAATCTTTTACTTAGTGATGTAGTATAGGGGTGACAAACCATTCAATATGTAAATCAAATTGATAAATTAACTAGACTTCAAAGCAAAATTAGATGACTTTCTCAAAATTCAACTCTTAACCATGCTTTTCCTTGTAGCATATGCAACCTGGTTTAAGGGGATTTTCAACCCAACTTCCCAAAACACCTCACAAACAAATTAGTGAATCATATAACCTTTTTAGGGTTTTACAACATGTATTAGGTTGATTAGGTTGACTAGGGCTAGTAAATTAGCCCACTTTTACAAAGAAAATATCTCCTAATCAACCTATCTCCACAAAATCACTTCAAATAGTCATTAGTTATGATGCAAAGCCACAAATTCCAAGATTAGTTAGCACCTACAAGGCCTTTACCATGCTACCCCATGAAACCCTCCATTTATCATGTAAATACATAGGGTTTATTGAAAATTGTATGCTTGGGATTATCAGGCCAAACTAATTCCTCCAACACTCTCCAATATCCCTGCACAAACTCACCAAAACATTATAAGACCAACCCCTTAAGTATTCTATCAAAACCATGCCTAGGTTTCTTATTTTCACAAGGAAATTAACACTGCCTAGCTTAGGGAATCACACCATCATCAAATTTCTTCACTCTCTTGACCCCTAAAGAATTGAAAACCCCTATTCTACATTATACAAACCAATCCACAAAGCCATAGGTCCAAAATAGTAGGTGGATTGGTCAAAACATTAAATTGTTCCCTTCAAAACCCTTAACCCAGCAAACAGGGCTGCCACTGTGTTTTGAAGATTTCTCCCTCAAAACAATGAATTAAACCTCCAAATCAAATGAAAAAGAGAGTAAACACGTACAACTTGCAAACATTGAAGTTGTTAAGCCATGCCAGACCTATACGGGTCAGTGCAGTCACAAGAAACTCAAGAAAAGTAGTAAATAACAAGTTTGTGCATATAAAACTGATGGAATTTCTTCTAAATCTGATCAACAACCTTACAAATGCCATGGAGAGGCCTTTAAATACCTTTTCCCATTAGTTCCTAACTACCCAGCGCCCTTAACAACTCTTGAAACTCTAATGACTCTTCAAATTCCCTAGTTGAGAACTTTTTACAAGTTTGACTACTTTTACAATTATTGTGCAACTTTTGCATTATCAACAAAAATGACTCTCCAAGCCCTTTATTACATTAAAAATGATCTTATTAGACCTTATTCAAGATAAAACACCTAAAAAAAACATCATACTACCTATTATCCCCCTAAATGACCTTCAAGACTTCAATTTTATCACTAAGGTGTAGGTGCTTCTGTACCATACACCCCGACAGAGAAAAGATTCTTGTCACAAGAGTTGAAATGTGTTTTATGCCTTATCATTGTTCCATACATCCTATGATCAGCAACCTCCTTCAACTAGTTCAAACATGGAATTCTCTTGATTTGCTCTACCCTTTTGACTGTGTTCACATTGAAATTTTCCTCCATCTTCATACTTAGACCCGATGTCTGCCCCATCCTTATACCTGGGTCAATGTTTGATGATATCCTAGCCCTTATACCAACAAACAAACAAGGGTTAGCAGTACATTGACCAATCTTCTTCCTGATTTCACTCCCACACTTATATCTACCCACAACTCCTTGTATACTCTGCCCTATCATCATTATCATTAGAATTTTGTCCCCTTGCTCACACTATCCTTTTCTTATTGTTATCAAACCTTGCACACTATCATTACCATGTACCACTGCATTATCAAACTTATCGACCCCTATACTTGCAAATATCACATGCCTTGCAACATTACATTCACCTATAGAACACAATGGTCCCTATAGTAATTTCATTCTGCTTCACAAACCTTCCCTCAAGCATTTCACCCTATTTTTCATGCTTTCCTACAAACTTACCATCATTCCCCTTGACTGTATTAGACTTCGTCATAGGTCCATCTTCCATGTTTAAACTCCTAGTTGTCCTTGCATCATTCCTTGGTGCCTTTCTTGCTGTCCCAACATCATTAACCTACTCCATACCTACAAATACACCAGTCTTGTTGTCCTCAAGCCTTAAGGCTCTCTCTTGCCAAAAATGACAACCTTAGACTTACTCATATCTCTTCCACTTCCCTGCAAAGGAGTTAGCTTAAAGCTCTTTTCATCCTTCTTGATAGTATAGGTGTTTTCATAGTTGTCCTTGCATCATTCCTTGGTGCCTTTCCTGCTGTCCCAACATCATTAACCTGCTCCATACCTACAAATACACCAGTCTTGTTGTCCTCAAGCCTTAAAGGCTCTCTCTTGCCAAAATTGACAACCTTAGACTTACTCTTATCTCTTCCACTTCCTTGCAAAGGAGTTAGCTTAAATCTCTTGTCATCCGTCTTGATAGTATAGGTGTTTTCTCTACCATCATACATAGACCTTTTGTCAAATTTCCATGGTCTCCCCAATAGTAAATGGCAACAATCCATTGGTATCACATCACATAAAACCATGTCCTTGTACTCCCTAATTTTAAAATCTACATATGTTTGGTAGCACCATAAGAAGCTTTGTATGGTGCTACATCAGGTATCTTCTCTAAATTCAACTTGTCTACCATCTCCCTAGACACCATGTTATCTTGAGAACCTTAATCAATAACAACTTGAAACACTTTACCTTTGCATTTGCATGAAGTTATAAATAGACTCCTCCTTTGACTCATGTTTTCCTCCTTAGGTTCCTACAACAAAGTTCTTATCATAAGTGCTTCTCCCACCTCTGGGTATGCATGAGTACTTGAACTTTCACATTCTTCCTCTTGGACTAGTTGTTTTCTTCTTTCTCCCTTCCTATCACCACTTGATGTTGAACCTTGGTTTTGAGGACACTTGAAAGATGGGTGTCCAAATCCATTGTGTCTATAACACCTACCTAAAAACTCATTGAAATCTCTCCTTTTCCTAAAGTTTTTCCTTCCACCTCTCCATCCTTCTCTTGCTTCAGGTGCTTGTTCTTTGTTCTTATTAGCTTCTTCAAGGTCTTCCTTGGACTGCCTTGGTGTTGAAGTTGTACCTCTGCCCCTAGAAGTCCCACCTCTTCCTCTTGCTGCCTTCTCTTGTCTCCTCTTGAGTTTTTCTTTTACCCTCATTGCCATTTGAAAACATTGCTCAACTGATTTTGGTGCCAAAAAATTGATCTCATCCTGAATGTTATACCTTAGGCCATTCAAATATCTAGCTACCATCCCTTCCTCATCTTCTTCATGCTTAGTTCTCATGCTTATCCTTTAAAATTCTTTAGTATATGCTTGCACATCTAAATCCTTTTGTCTAAGATTTTGTAACCTCTTAAGCAATTGAATATTATAATCACAAGGGAGGAATTTACCTTTCAGTTTGGTCTTCATTCTCTCTCAAGAAGTGATATTGTTCTTTCCTTGTCTCTCCCTTTCCTCTTGCACAAAATTCCACCACAACAAAGCATGTCCTTTCAATTTTGTTTTGGCCTTCTTCACCTTGAGTTCTTCATCAATATCTTCAATATCAAAATAGTTTTCCATGGCTCCAATCCAATGGAGGAGCTCTTCACCGTCAAGTTTGCCTCCATACTTAGACACATCCATTTTTCCATGTCCATCTTTCTTCATAGCCTTCAAAAGGTTCAGCATCCTCATGTCATCTTGATCCATCTCCTCTTCCTCACCAATAGTTTCCTCTTCTTCAGTTTCACTTTCATCCACTTCCACTCTATTCTTTGCTTTCCATGCAACCATCTCTTTTCTCAAGGTGTCTATATCTCTAGCTTGCTCATCCATTCTTCTTGCAACTATACTTCCCTTAGGAGGCATCTTCACAATCTTGCCTCTTCACCTGCCAACCTGCAAAAATTAATCAAAACACCAACAAAATATCTAACAACTATTCTCTGATACCACTTTGATGTAGTATAGGAGTGACAAACCATTCAATATTTAAATCAAGTTGATATTAACTAGACTTAAAAGAAAAACTAGATGATTTTCTCAAAATTCAACTTTTAACCATGCTTTTCCTTATATCATATGCAACCCGGTTTAAGGGATTTTTCAACCCAACTTCCCAAGAAACCTCACAAAAAAATTAGTGAATCAGATACCCTTTTTAGGGTTATACAACATATGTGAAAACTAATATTGATTCCTTTGAACCAAAATTGAGATTCAGTAACTCACCCCCTGACTAGGGCTAGTAAATTAACCCACTTTTACAAAGAAAGTATCATGCAATCAACCTATCTCCACAAAATATTTTCAAACAGTCATTGGTTATGATGAAAAATCACAAATTCCAAGATTAGTTAGCAACTACACGACATTTACCATGTTTCCCCATGAAACCTTCTATTTATCATGTAAATACATAGGGTTTATTGAAACTTGTATGCTCGGGGTTCTTAGGCCAAACCAATTCCTCCAACATTCTTGAATATCCTTGCACAAACTCACCAAAACATTATAAGACCATTTCCTTTAGTATTCTATCAAAACCATGCCTAGGTTTCTTATTTTCACAAGGAAATTAACACTGCCCAGCCTAGGGCATCACACCATCATCAAATTTGTTCACTCTCTTGACCCCTAAAGCAATGAAAACCCCTATTCTATATTAGATAAACCAATCCCCTGAGTCATAGGTCCAAAAAAATAGGTGGATTGGTCAAAACAATAAATTGTTCCCTTCAAAACCCTTAACCCAACAAACAAGGAAGTCACTGTGTTTTGAAGATTTCTCCCTCAAAACAATGAATTAAACCTCCAAATCAAATGAAAAAGAGAGTAAACACATACAACTTACAAACACTAAAGTTTTTAAGCCATGCCACACCTGTACGGGTCAGTACAGTCACAAGAAACTCAGGAAAAACAATAAATAACAAGTTTGTGTGCATGAAACTGATGAAATTTCTTCTAAATCTGATCAACAACCTTACAAATGATATGGAGAGGCCTTTAAATACCTTTTCCTATTAGTTCCTAACTGCCCAATTCCCTTAACAACTCTTCAAACTCTAATGACTCTTCAAATTCCCTAGTTGAGAACTTTTTACAAGTCTATGACAACTTTTACAATTATTGTGCAACTTTTGCATTTTCAACAAAAATGAATCTCCAAGCCCTTGATTACACTAAAAATGGTCTTATTAGACCTTATTCAAGACAAAAAAACGTAAAATAAACATCATCCTACCTATTGTCCCCCTAAATGACCTTCAAGACTTCAATTTTATCACTAAGGTGTAGGTGCTCCTGCACCACTTAGTCATAAGTTGGCTTGCTTGGGTTTTGATCCTAACAATTTAGTAGATTCCTTAAAATTATTTTAAAACATTGTCACTGATTGTGCATATTTAAATGAAAAAATAAAGGCGAAATAATCTCTAATAGTCTACATTCCCAAGGTAATCCTTAAAATCATAATCTATCACTTACTAGATTTTTTACTCCATTTGCAATTAATTTACATTTGAATAATTATTTATGATATTTCATTGTGTAGGTTTTTTTGTGATTCCACTCTACCCACTTTATTTTAATAAAGTGCACATTATATATTTTATAAAGATATGAAAGTTTTAAAGAATTTTTTAATTATTTTCAATTTTTTGTTTTATTTGTCTAAACAAATTGATAAATAATGTGTCATAAAGGTAACCATGCAAGTTTTAAAACAACAATGTTAGCTTAGGTATGTCGAGATTATCTAATAAATATTATTTTTAGTAGATTAGTTTTATTTAATTTTCTATTCAACAATAATTTGTCTATTATTTTATAAGATCTATTGTATTTCATAGTTTCAATATTTGAATTGAGATTGATGGTTTTATAATTTTGAATCTAGTTTTGATTTATATGAATTTATATTTTTAAGTATTTTTTTGCTAACATTTTAATTTATTTTAGTGTGAGTAATTTTTTAACTTTGACATTTTATCTACTTTAACAATTCTAAACTCAAGTTAGGTCCTACAAGGTTTGAATTATTTGAAGCAATATTAGTTCTAAGTTACATGTTTTATTTAAAGTGAGATAGCATGTGGGCATGTTTGAAGTAACAATATAGATTCTAGAAATTGTGATTGAAAAGTTAGTATGAACCATTGTAACTATTTTTTAGGTTTCTTTTTTGTATATTTTTTATTGGCCTAACAAACAAAGGAGCAATGTCAAGGTACATAGAATATAATAGACATTTTAAAATTAACTAATTTAGATCATATATGGTGACATTAGCTAATATAGTTCTTTTTAGTAAATTAATTATTCAATTTGACATTTGATGATGAATTTTTTATTCTTATGTAGATCCATCGTAATTCATGCTTTTGATATTTAGTTTGAGATTGATTGTTTTAGAAATTTGAATTAAAGTTTTGATTTATATGCATTTATTTCATACATTATTTTCTTACAAACTTTTTTTTTTTAAAAGTCCATCTTTTAGCTTGTGTTTCATAAGGTTTAATTTGTTTTTGTTTTTTTTAAATTATAGTATTTAAACAATTTTGAACCAAAATGATGTCCTACATTATATAATTTATAAAACACAATACATGTTAGGCATTACATTTTCTTTAAGTATGAAGTTTATTTTTTTGAAAACCTTTAATTATGTGTATCAAAAGAGGATCTAGAAAAGGTTAAGGTAGAGTAGATAAATTGGGAGAGGGGAAGAAGGTAATATAGGTAATAGGATAGTAATATATCAAGGTACGAACAATGATATGGATTGAGGACATTGCTATATGAAAGTTTGAATGAATTATTCTAGTTATTTATAGTTTTTATTTTGTTTGTGTTATTTAGTAGGTGAATTTAACAAAGAATAAGCATGCGGGTTTAAAATTAACATCATTAGTTTAGTGATAGTAGATTTCCACAATCCATGTAGATTATTGCTAAAATTTCTAGATTAGATTGTGTCTGAAATTTTCCATCACAATCTAATCTAGAAATTTTAGCAATAATCATTAGTTTATAAATGTTGAGATTAATTATAAAATATTAAATTTTCTAAATTAATTGAGCCAATTTTTCATTTAACAAAGATTTGCATATTCTTTTGCATGATGAATATTTTCTTAATTCATGGTTTGAATATCCAAATAAGATTTATATATGTATTTATTTAAAGTATTTTTTTTATAAATATTATGATTTATTAGAGTGATTAATTCATCTATTATCCTTTAGATCTAAGATTTAACACTTAGTTTATGTTCTACCATTTTATTTAAATAATTGCAAGTTAAAATTATATGCTACATGGTTTGGTTCATTTAAACTATTATCCTACATGTTTTTATTGTTTGGAAGCAATATTAATTTTGAGTTATGTATACTTTTATTTAGAAGTTTTCTTCTTTTAATTTTAGAGCCTTAAATTATGTGTCTATAGGAGGAGGTGGTGTAGGATGTGGTGGAGGGTAAGGCACATGTTGGGAGTAAATGGAGTCAGAGGGGATGCAAAGATGGAGGTATAGTAGCTAGAATGGAAGGTCTAATGAATGTGATATAGGTGTAGGTGGAGGTAGAGGTTATGTTGGTGAATTTTAAAGAACCAAGAAGATCCCACCAAGTATCTATGAATTTTCCAGATTTAATTCTTGAATACTTAGGATGCGATTGGACAACAAACATGACGAAGCTAGAATGCTTCTTCTCCTCCACTTTGGGCTCTGCAAAACCTGGAAGGGTGATCCCACGATGTGTATCTTGCAATTCTTTTAGAAAATTATCTCACATTGTATAAAAAAGTAGATGTATTCCCATAAGAGGCCAAATAGATGAAATCCTTCAAGAAATTGACAATTTCTTAAAAGAATTAAACACCTAGAGTCATGAATACCATACAACACTAAACTTCAACAAAGGTAGATCAATTAAGAATTTGTTTATGAAATTTATTCTCAAATTGAAAGACCAGAACCATAAGAAATGCATTCAACACCTTAAGATCAATGTCTTATCTCAAGGTAGGGAGTCAAAACATAATAAATTAAACTATGAGGCAATTTTAATTCTAAACATTTAGGATATTTGTGAAATTGCATTACAATTCACATATCATATTCTCAAATTCTACAACTACTTATCAGATCCACTCAACACTTATATGAATTCATGTTCTAATCAAATCATTTTAATTCATTCATTAAATGAGAGCCAAAATTAAAACATACTTCACTGCAAAGTAACACTGAACATTAATGGAAGGATCATTGATCAAATTCTCATTAATAACTCATATGAATGTTATAAATGGAGAGACAATAGACTCAAAAAATTTGTATTATTAGTTCAGACATGCTTGGAAACCAGATAATTGACAAAATTTACTTGCTCGACTTAAGACCTTAAGATACAAAATTAAAACATATTTTCTCTATGTTCTCAATTTGCATATTCAACTCTAGAATTCAACAAAAGACCTGGACTAATGGCCCTAAATTCCATTTTATAAGAACAAGGGAGCAAAGAAAACTTTAGACTAAAAGTACACATGTCACATTTTAATTTGACCGCTATAACATATATTCCCTTTATAATTATATTTGGAATTTCAAATGGATGGAACATATGTGAGACAAAGATTATTTCCATTATGCTAAAGAAGATAGACCCACCTTCGAAAAGGAACTTTGTTCAAAAGAATAATCTCCTAACTGTTACAACATATTCATTCCTTTGAGAAAAATGACAAGAATGTGCAAAAGGAAAGAAGAGGTGGACCAAAATCCAAGTCAGCATCCAAGTCACCAGTAATCAACATTTACCTAGTGTTTTCAACTAGGAGACATATGTTTTATGCATTGTAATCTCTAAGGCCAGACCTGCACTATACTTGACTAAATATATGTGTTCTCCATTCCTATATTTACAAATCCAATTCATCAATAAATATCCCCTTCCATTGCTCATATTCTGCATTAGATGGCCAATTGAATTCAATGACTTCATCCATATTCTTTCTATATGGAGAGTACTTTTCCATCACTAAATTGGCTTCTTTATCAAAATATTCTAAGAAGCTGATGATGAAAGATAGTTTCTTGAGAGTATTCTTCAACATATCAATGTCAATATTCTTACAAATCAGAGCTCCTTTAGAAACAATAGTGGTATCCAACTGGTCCTTCCATGTTTGTAGAGGCTTGACCTCATCGTATGTATGCTAGATATTAGGGAGAAACACCAATTCTAGTTCATCAAACTTTGACTTCAATTCCTTAATATTTCGCTCCAAAGGAGTAGCATACCCCTAAAAATTTTGCTCTCTAATCCCATCAACAAATTTATAAACTGTGCTAATCCTTGGATACTTATCCTTTTGATGGGCAACCCCAACTGCAATAAGATTCAAATCACCAACCCTAGGAATCCCCTTGTCTAGGATTGGGGTAGCTATATCCTTATTTCTTTGAGATAACCTTATTGCTTGTAGCATCAAAGAATAATTTGAATGAACACTATTTAGTTTGCTCTAAATTTTTTCATTCATATGTTCTAGAACTGTACAAAAAATATTGGAATTGGAACTGTTCTCATGCATGGAGTTTTGAACTCGTTCAAAAAATTTCTTATACCCATCAATTTGTAAGAGTAATTGTACCTTGGTAAGCTCATTTGATGGAGCTGCACTTGATGTGCTTGGCTCCTCAACTACATGTGGCTCATGCTCCAAGTTATATGGCACTACTGCCAAGGCCTGTTCTAGTGGAGGAGGAGAGTGAGGATGTGCCATTGGAGAGACCTAGGTGCAACATGACTTGAGCTAGCTAGTCCTTGATTCCTCAATGTCTCTATATATTGTTTATATAATGCTAACTTAGTTTCTAATACAACCACCCTTTGTTGACCCCCATTATATCCATTAACCAATTCATTATCTCTATATATTGTTTATATAATGCTAACTTAGTTTCTAATACAACCACCCTTTGTTGACCCCCATTATATCCATTAACCAATTCATTATACTTACTCCTATACCTATCCCTCTCAAGAGTAAGGCTCTCTACTGTTGCTTTAGACTTGCCTATCTTGCTGAAACATGGAAACACTCTTATATTGTGGATAATCTATAACTAAGAGAGAATCTCCAAAGTGGGTTGGTTCCCCTAGCAACTCAAAGGAAATATTTAAGAGGAAAATTGAAATTGAGATTCTAAAACCCAAAGATGACTCACTAGAGATTCAAAGATCTTGATAACTTTTACTCTCAACAATCTCTCAAAAACTTTAATTCTCACAATGCCACCCTGAAAACATATAATCCAATAGTGTTTTGCATGAAGGTTCACTAAATGGAACACAAAGTACAACCTGAATTATATAAGACTATTGTATACAAACTCACAATAACAAGACATGAAGAGGATTCTAAATTTTGAATCACAGTTAACATCAAATTGGTACTACAAATCTGAGACAAGAAAATGGGAAGGAAAATCTTGTTGTTTTATTAAAATAAAGGAGTGTCAAGCTCAAAATATGAGTAAAATAAATGTTTGCAAGACTCTTTGAACAAGTAGGAGAGCAAGAAATAACAATCTGAACTGAGAAAATAATAATTTTTTGCCAAACTTATATCTCCCAAGTGTCTCTGATAGTGAAAATAGAAAAAATCAACTCAACTGCATCTCAAAATTAGCAATTCTGATCCATTTTCGAGCTCCTCAAAAAAGCTTGAAAAGTAGTCTCCAAAACAGCTCCAAACTACATGAGAAAAGTGGAAACTTTCTATCTCCAAGAGGTTGATCCAAAAAATCTACAGAATCAGGCCCAAACTGCTCAAAATTGAAATTAGAAAGTCTAATTTCTTCTTGTTATGGCTTTCAAATGCACACACATTGCTTCCCATTTTTTCAACTTTGGCACCATTTAGAAGTTTGTATAATTATTCATAGCTGCATTATATATGTGGGAATGAACATTGAATGTTGCTCTTAAATACTTGCATTTGGGAAGCAAGATTTACCTTTAGGTACTATGAAGCTTTATCATTGTTAATTGCAACTCTTTTGCATTCTAAAAATACCTTGAAATCCCCCTTCTTAATCACTGCCGCATCATTTTGTGAGCATAACCAAATACAATGACGCTTTCCTTCATGACTATGGCATCATAATGCTACAACAAAACTTGAATTTGTGCTCCATTTTACTTCCATAATGTTGTTCCATGTGTGAACATTGTCTCCTTCAGAATGCATTGTACCAACAGTCAATAATGGCCTTTTTCATTTCATACAATGACTTCAATAGTTCATTTGCAGCTATTTTGTACTTCCATTGCTTGTTAGAATCAAAGTCTTTTTGCATTCTTCATGCATTTTGATCTTCCCTTGGGTAGCTACAGTTGATAATAATTTTGATCCTCAATGCATAAAATATTTTGAAATAAGTAACACTTTGATGATGATTCCTTGAAGCTTTTCTAATTGCTTCAGTTTCCACTTTTGATTTGTAGACTTGAATTATGTATGCTTGTTCACTATCACAATTTATGGCAAGGAACTGCTTGCTGCCCTATCAATGTGAACAACATGTTTATGAAACATGGCAGCAATATAATGTTGCAGCAACACTTGTACATGACATATTCATATGCAAACATAAATATCTAATGGAAAATAGTGTAATCAATTTCAATTGTACATATTTTTGAGCATTCAAGAAAGATCCCTTACTCATTTGTGATCTTCATTTTCACATACATTTCTAAATCTAATTGTCATTCATGGGCAATGAATCAACCTCTCTTGTATTTCTTTGTGAACTTCTACTACAATTGGATGTTTCATTTTGAACACTGTGAATGTACTTCCTTTCTCAAAACCCCTCTTGACGTCAAGGGGTAGCATGTTGGGCTCAACCCTTGTGGGAGCCGATTTTCACACCACATGGTATTATGTCTTCAAAATATATCAGTAGCATGATTTCTCCTATACTTACACAGTGAACAAACATGTTAGTTTTAAAAAAACAATGAGGTTCAATGCTCCTAATGATACTTCATTTTTTTGGGCTCTCTTGCATTCTTCTAATATTTGTTCAACAGATTCAATGCACCACAAGCAATGTACTATATTTTTGTTGATAGATCATGTAGGAGGATTCATAATTGAATCTCTAACAAAGCTTTCTCAATCATTTGCATGTTCACTTGAAGACTAGGAGCAAGGAGGGATAAGCAACAATGAAGGCCAACTTTAAGACAGCTCAGGCGATGATGGCTATGTTTCTTCTTATGTGTTTCTTTCTTTCATTTATCTTTAGTATCATAGTACATTCCTTGTGCTATGTTGACTCCTCTATTCCCATGGTTTGTGCAAGACACTTTATCTCTCTTTTCTTTTCCAATGAATATGAAAACAACATCTCGTGCAAATTTTGTTCAATTCTATATATCTCTTTTGCAAAAATGTATGTATAATTATGGAATGGATAAATTAATACAAAATGAAAGCACTGTTCTTTCTATGTCATGCAATCTTTTCTATGCTATAAGCATTAAATGAAAAACTAAATGCTCCCTTTTACTGAAAACACCTTGCACATTTTAATTGAACAATTCTTTTAAAATCCAACACATGCAATGGTTCAAGAAAATGCATAAATGAACTGAAAATTTTTCACCTTAAAATGAACTTAATTTAATCAACTCTACCAATTTGAGCTATGGTGAAAAATTGGTAACATTCTTGGTGATTTTTGTTGAATTCTTGCTTGCTAAGCATTAGACTAGTTTCCTTAGACAAATTGATTGGGCGCGAAGTCAAATTTTCCCCCCAAAACTTAGAAATTCATGAAATTTAAAACTTGCAACACTCCAAATAGTAGCAGGAAATAAAACAAAACCAAACTGAAAGCAAACTAAAACGCCCTGGTGGCTAGAAAATAATGTGCATCAGCACTTATGGAAAGAAAACAACTGAAACATAATGTGCTTCAAGCACTTATTAGAAACAAAACTATTCTTCTATAGTACAAAAGTAGAACTTTTCTAAAAAACAATGTTTGAGGTGGATCCCATTAAGTGGGATAGGCAACACCTCTCCACTTAACTTAGAAAGGTGAAAAGAGTTGTGTTCTTTGTACTTTTTTATCACATATGGCCCATCCCAGATTGCATCAGACTTGGAATGCTTTCCAAGTTTGTTGTTTTGTTCATCCCATTTGAACACTAAATCTCCAAGAGTGAAATCTTTGGGCTTTGCTTCACAAAGCTCCTCTATCGCGTTGTTGTCCAATTCTTCATCCAACTAAATGTTAGCTCTTTAGAATAGGAGTTTGTCCAAATGCATTTCATAGAATTTTTGTTCATCACTTGGAATTGATCCCAACATGGACATACTTCTTTGAATCTCATCTTCAAAATTGGGAAGTTCATCTAACCAATCAGTTGGGAATTGTGGTTCGACACTTATTACATCCTCAAAATTTTCAGCAAAAAACTTGAAATTCTCCAAAAAAAAGATTCTCCTTACCTCCTCTTGGATGTTGAATGAATATGAACTATTTATTTTCCCATGGTAGCCTCTAATGAGTCTTTCAGGCTTCTTGAAAAGCTCATCTTTGAAGTCATTTTCCTGATCCAAAGCTTGATCATCAAAATGCACTTTTGCCCATTCTTGGTCAACTTCCCTATATTCTTTGAGGTCTTCCTCTTGATCCAAATATTGATTCTCAAAAATAAATTCCATCCATTCTTTAATAGATTCCTCATCTTCTTTGAGGTCTTCTTGATTTGAAACTTGATTGTCAAAAAGCAACTCCTTCCATTCTTTGACAACTTCTTCATCTCTCAAAAACCTTGTTCCATTGTCTAAGTGATAACTTTGGTCCTTGACTCTACATTAGGAATACTGCATTAGGTTCATGGATCATATAGATTCCTAACCCTACCTCATCAATGTGGTTGAAAGGGTCAAGATCATGATTTTTGACAACCCACTCATCTAGGTTTACCTCTTCATTGGGTGTGTTGGGGTCTAAGGGAATGGATTGACTCTCCAACCCATTGGTGACGTATAGGTTAGCATTTATAGGGCTGAGAATGTATGGCTCAATATGGTCTTTAGCTAATGGTTCAAACTTAATGGTTTCTTTTTTGCCATACCTGGTTCTAAAAAATAGATGGGACTAGTCAGAAGACAAAAATACACCAAGCTTAGCAGTGAAGTCTGTTGAAAGGTGTGCCATTGAAAAATGGACCCTAGTCATTTTCATGGTCTTTTAGGTCTTGTTTCATAGTGTTGGAACTATGTTGCCTTGATTTTATGATGTATCTTGGCTTGAACATTCTTATTTTGGTGCTAAAATTCAAAGAATGGCATCTTCTGAAGGTGTTGTGAAGTTTTGTAAGGCATTTCTACATTCTTCTACACTCTATTTAATGCAATTCACCTAAAAAATACCTTTTCATTTATTAACAAGTCCTATTTTGAAGTGTTGTAAAGTCTTGTATGAAGATTTCATGCTTTTCTAGGCATATTTTCACTATTTACACCCTTCTCATGCTTTATTTTGTCTCTTTATGCCCTCATATTCTTATATTAAGTGTATTTTTAGGTTGTATCCTAACAAACAACATCAAACACAACATTATTCTCAACACTTTGTTTTGGGTCCTAGGTGGGACTCATTCGCCAAGGGTGGCAAATGAGTCCCCCTTGGCCCCAAATTTAAAATATTTCAAAATTTCTTTCAGGATTTTGCTCAAATTCACTTCATGTCAGCTTGTGATGAGATATGAATGGATAGTGAAGCACAAAATTTTTATAAATATGTGATTTTAACCTCATTTTACATCTCCTAACACATTTAAGCAATCTCATTCAAGCATTCAAGATCTTAAGTCATTCAAGCAATTTTCAAGCACTTAAGCATTCTACATCATCAATTCAAACACTTTTCAAGCACTTTTTAAGGCTTCAATCTTGAGGATAACAATCTTCAATCCCCCGGACATTACTTAGCAGTTCAGGCCATCCCCCAACTCCACTCCAACTAAACTACTTTCCTCAACCCATCTAACTCAACTACATTCCCTCCACCCAGCCTGAACTGCTACTTACTTCATCCACCTAACTCTATCGACTCAACTGCAGTTAGTGATGCTAACTCTATTGCTAGACTCTTGTGGGCAGCGAAGCAGCCATCCTACAGTTACGTACTGGCGTGCCTCCTGGCACACCCTTCTCCTTGGGCATTAAACAATGGGGCCCCACCCACCCTTTGCCTCTACCCTCCAATCTAGCTTTACCCTTTAAGTGGGTTGTCAGGGCCCCCACGTGAGATCTAAGGCAGAAATATAGAGCTACATTGGGCAATCTTTGATTTCCCAATGCTAGCATTTAGCTGTCAACCAAAGCTTAATTCGTCTCTCATGTTGGGTATACCGCATAACCAAAGGTGTAAAGTGAGTTGTATGGGCCTTGCCGACAAACAATAGCCAAGCAAGGAGGCCGCTATAGGACTATCCCTTGTAGGGGGTAACCTTTCCAAGGGAGTCGCGTTCGCCCTACAGCTAAAGAGATCAATCAGGATTCGAACCTAAACTCCCTAAGAGGGAGGCTACCTTGCTGATCTTGAGAAAAGAAAGATGAAATCCATACGTAACATAGGCGTTGCCATTGTTAGAACCCATAACCCCAGGGGGCTTGTTTCATAACCAGAGTATCCAAGTTTATACTTCCACACTGTTTCCCCCTGTACCTTGTCCAGCCAGAAAGAAAGAATCTTTGTTCTTGCCTTCCTGCCTTTAAGTAAGTAAGAAAGACTCTTCATTTATTCTTTCTTGTTAGAACCCTAACCCCAGGGGGCTTGTTTCGTAACTATCGTATAAAACTATATCCTTACTTTGTGTTTCCCCCTGTACCTTGTCCAAAAAGTAAGAAAGAATATTCGTTGGGTAGGTGACCAATTCGCCGAAGGTCCCCCCACCAGCTGGGGGTTCCTTACCCGAAGGCCCCCATAGGCCAGGGCCCTTTAGTGGGCCAAGTTCCTCAACCACTAACTTTCCATCCTTAACCTTGGACCGGAGGGGAGGGGGTACCCGACCCGGAGGCGCACTCTGGGCCGGAAAGAATGAATCTTTGTTTGGTCCTGCCTTCCATCAACCTTTCATGGAGTGTCCCCTTCGGGGGCCCTTCCATACTCGAGGCCCAATACCACCCCGATAGGGGGGTATTGGATAGGCCGAGGTCATTCTCCAATTAGTCCTCCTTATCTTCCCAACCTGACTTCTACCTTTCCCTTACAGGGAGAGATAAAATGGCTGGTTGGGTTTCTAGAATGAGGGGTCCAGATGGCACATAAACATTATCCTCCCCCGAGCATAATTCCCACTTTGACTCAAAGCATAATTAGATGGTGGGGGTGACTCACTTGTAATGACATCCATTACGTCACATGGGTGATTTTAAGTTTCCGTCCCGACCCCAATTTCGGAAACCTGCCTAAATTGATGCTCAGAAATTCACTCAATTCCATCGGCACAATTTTTGAAGAGCCTTTAGCTTGGTGGGAGTTCATTGTCCGCTTTGGGAAATGTAAAAAAATGATAGGGGGACAATTCCATCGATTTGACCGTTTCTTTCATCATTCAATCCTAGATTCTATACGTAACATGGTTGTTCTCGAGACCGAACCCATGTTACGTATATAATCATCGATGATTCGATATGGCACAACGAAAGATCACTGATGATTCCCCTTTCTGATCAACTTCAGGGAGAACAACTCGATCGAGTGGGGGCCGGTCGAGACAACGCCAACCCAAACATGAACGTTGTTAGGTCCCCCTGCATCCTCGCAGGGGGCAGGCCACTATTTCAACAAGCGATTAGATACGAGTCCTAAGGCACAATGTGGTCGCCGGTTCTGTGTAAGGCGGCCCAGATGTTGGTGCGGGTGTGATCTACCATCGATTGAGAATGTTATCCCATTTGAGGGCACATAGGCGGCGAAAGCATACGAACGTCAGTAATAAATCTCTCTGGCACCATCTGAAGCAAACCGGGCTCCGGCCATGAACCTCGGGTAGGGCCGGGCTAGCGTGGCCGGATAAAGCCCGGGCCAATGGGTCGGCGAGTGAGTACCCAGTTCGGAAGCAAGCATTGGGGTGGGCTAGATTTCGTTAAACTAGTTATGACTATTGATGAATAAGGAAGTCAGCGATATACATCTCTACGAAAGAGGTGCCATGGCCGGTGCACCATGGCTCGATGGCATTCTGTCTGTGGCCAGCTGCTGTGAGAACAAGGATATCGAAGATAAACGGGTGACATCGTTTCATCTTTCTCGCTAGTGCCCGACCAAGTAGACGCAACTTTCAACCAATGTGTCAACGGATAGTACGACAGGGATAGTGGCGCGTACATGGGTTAATTGCCAACCATCAACCTAGAGCATGGTCAACAAGAACAACCATGAAGAAAAGGTGGGCCCTGGCTTGAACTGGCACCTAATCTATCGGGGAGAGTGAAACGATAGATAAGAATCCGTTGAATCACAAACTGTTCGAACAATAGGTACAGTCCAGCTTCGCTTCTGTATCAAGTCGATAGAGTTATGAGTTGGAAGAAGAAATCATAGGGCCACTTTAGATTTGCATATTCAAGGATTTGGTAAGTTTGTAATACTTTCATGTTATTCATTTATCATTTCCTTTACATTTCATTCATTTCTATTGGGTTTGATTACCAAAGTGGGGTTTGACCAAGGAAAACCCCTATTCACTAACCCCCCAACATTTTTCCCCTTTGTGTATGTGTATTTGCAGCTTTGTTTTGTAGATTTAACAAGTTCAAAGGTATTGAAAAGTGGAATTCAAGTCAACTAGGCTCTTCAAGTCAACTCATCATCTTTTCAGGCATTTTGAGTGTTTTTTGTCCGTTTTCTGCAAAATTGACACCAACAACCTAATATTCAAACACTTCCAGATCTAGAGTAGCAGTATTGTCTCTTGACTTTCAAGAAATATTGGGGAGGACTAATTCGCCACCCTTGGGGAATGAGTTCCATCTAAAATTTGAAAATCTACATTTTGTCAGAAATCAATTCCTGACACATTTTCAACAGTAGGAGGACTGATTCACCACCCTTGGCGAATGAGTCCCATTATGAAAAATTAGAAAATTTAATTAGCATCCCAAACACTCTAGAAAGCTCATACAACATCCAAGTGCACTCAAATTTGACCAAGTACCTTTTGTTCTACATATTTCTTTCAATTTCATCTTTCATAGTTGTTTACATATCATAGTGTGTTTTCAAACATAGCTTAAACTGCACTTTAACATTCATTTTAGATCATTTTAATCAGTCAATTGCATTTAGATTAGTTCATTTACATAACATCACATTGCATACATCCTAATTTTGATCTTACAAATCCCAATGACAAAAAAAAAGTGTCAAACTTCTGGTACCACATTCTAGGAGACTGTTTTAATCCATATAGAGATTTTTTCAACTTGCAAACCAGTTTTTCTTTACCTTTATCCACAAAGTGCTCAGGCTGGGACATATAAATTTCTTCTTCAAGATCACCATGAAGAAATGTTATGGTGATCCAAACAGATATTTCACCCCTTTACCTGACACCCTCCATCAGAAAATGAACGAACTCATCCAAAAATTCATGCTTACCTTACCACATGTTTGACCACTTGATCCTAATCAACCCCTACCTCCTACCTTCAAGCCTAACGCTTATTGTCATTTTCATCATCAAAATGGCAATGACAATGAACATTGCAAGTAACTTAAACATCTAGTTCAAGACCTCATTAATTCATTTGAATTGACCATTATGGGTGTTAATGATCAAGGCAATAAGTCTGTTGCACCCCCTAACCAAAATCTTCAAATCTTCACCAACCCTATGCCTAAGCATACTACCTCATTTATCAAGGCTAGCGAACCTTCCAAGCCTGACATGATGATTGTTGATACACATAATGAACAACCTGATGTACATCTCCTCCTATTCCCCAAGCTCATCCTATGGATACACTTGTCGCTAAGATAGACATTATCCCTCACAAGGGCGAAACCACTCAATCTCTTGATATTAATTTTTCTGCTAAACACATACTACAAAAGCTTCTTGATGGTCCTCTCTACATAGCTGATTGAATCTATGATAAACCTACTAATGGGATATTAATAGATCTTGCTTGTGGTGAGAATGTGATCACAAAATAATTTATCGTATTACATGATCTATATGAAGATAACTATAATCCACCGATTGCATGGATCAAAACACATAATGGTTTTGCATGCCCTATGATTGGATTGATTGTACTGCCTTTACACATAGGACCTAAGAATTTGGAGGTAACATTTTCTATTATTCCACAATCCGACCAATTTCATTTGTGGCTAGGCCTTCCTTGGATTTGCTCAATGAAAGTAGTCCCATCAGTCATTCACAAGTGCTTAAAGTTTTTGCATGGCAATGAGGTAGTCACCATACACCATAGTGGATTTAATTCTTTATCTTCCAAAGGTAGCTTTTCCTTATAAGCCTTTTGGCCTACACCCATTGAATCTATCACCCCTTGAAAGGACTTCTTTTACATCGCTTATCAAAAGTTTAAAGCTGAAAAGATCGCTAAATTATATCTTCATAATACATCTCCATCCACTTCCACTCCTCTTATCCTATATGAAACCATGATTACACTTGAACATGACATTCAACAAACCAACACAACTTCAAAACAAGTCCCTCTAGACCCTTCCCCACCATCGTTCAAATGACAAAGGTAACCTGACACAAATCCTACTGAGCCTCCTCAAACCAAACAAGTATATAAAGAAAAATAGAAAGTGGTTGATCCCTCTTCTTCAATTTCCTCTATTCTTCCCCCTTCAAAGTAGACAAACCTATACCAACTCAATATGCTCTTACACCTCAAAAATTGCAAAACCGAATTAAATGGAACCACGGTGCTAAGGAACGAAGGCGTCATCATTGTCTCCTTGCTCGTCAATCTTGCCTCACAGACAATAAAGAAAATCAACATATACCGTTGAAAAAAGTAATAGATGGTCACCTTCCATCTCATGAGCAACCACATGACAATCCTATACCACCATCACAAAAAAACTAGCATATTCAACAACCAATGTTTTTATTACATCCATCCTGAGAAATAACCCTTCATCCTCCTGTCGTTATTAATCTTGATGATGATGATGATGATGATGACATGATTACTAAAATAGCTAAAGAAATAAACAATGATTTAAACTCTTTATTTTCATCTACAATGAACTTAAATAATACATCATCTCTACCAAGTGAAGAACCTGGTATAACCCCTAGTTTGAAACTTACGATTCCTCCTTTGTATAGTCAACCACCTTCGCATTGCATTGAAAATGATTGGGAGGTGAATGCCTTGTTAGATGAGTGATTTTCCTTTGCCTAGCTTGCCTTTTATCTTTTTCTTCTTTCTTTTTATGTGTGCATCATGTTCCCCCATATCGTGTATTTGATGTTTCCTTCTCTTTGCATACTTCTTCTATATGTATCTCTATTCTTCTATTTGTTGTGTTTTTTACTTTTTGCTTTTGTTTTGTATTTTCCTTTTGGGGATGACGCAAGGCATTGAGACCGAAATGTCTCCTTCATGTTGTCCCAAATGTTTTTTCGCTTTTCACATTTTTCCTTTCGCTTGTGCTTTTCCTTTGGGGAATGGTGCAAAGCATTGAGACTACAATGTCTCTTCCATGTTGACTCAAAATAGAATTTTTCCTTTGCTTTCACTCTCTTTGTGTCATCCTTCCAGTTCTATGTGCTTTGGGGAATTATGACAGTTCTGAGCTCTTTAAATCAAAACACTGCAGCAATGAACATACTGACCCAAAATCCATAGATCCCTTATGTGTTTGGTGTACTTTATCTTCTGGAGGGAAACTCCCTTCCTTTCTTTGCTTTTCCTTGACATGACGTAGCCTACCCTCAAAACATATGACTTGGCATAGAGCTTTCTAGGTTGGCTCTCATGTCTTGTTTTGTTTTTGCATTTTCCCTTCTCTACTTTCAAGTAATTTCTCACAGAACATTGTGTGGAAATTCCTTTAAATTGGAGGCCATACATTACCATTATTTCATTTGTATTCTTAGCGAAGCCTTTTTGTTTATGTGATGCATTTATCACTTTGTGGATGGCATTAGGTGTGATGTCCTTCATAAGTGTGATCTATCTTAGAATATTGCATTCCTCTTGGTGGTTTGATGTGATGCACTGCATCCCCTAAGTTGCAAATATACTATTATTTGATTGGTCCTCTTTTGGAGACATTAGACACAATGTTCCATAAGCGAATGAATTTGCATAAACTGAACAATACTCCTTTGAACATATTACACATAACATTTTTACACATAACATTCTTATTCGGCCACCTTGCATAACACAACTTACATGCCTATGGTGCCATCCTATCTTACTTATCTTATAAAACTTAAACCAACATTGGCATTTTCTTTGGCCTTGTGGCACCTTGTTAAAGTTATCAAACGGGTATAGCTTTGGCATGGTTGAGTGGGAAGCCCAAGTAGTGGCATGACTTTTCCCCGTAGCCACTTTTGCGTGTTTATGAGTGCATGCCAACTAGTGTATGTATCTTACTTCTTTTTATACTTTCTCACCCTGTGAACAACTAGTTTCATGGCCCTAGAGTGAGTACACATTCTTTCTTTTACAAACAATTAGCCTAGATCTCTTCTCACAAATAGTTGGATTGATGATTGAAGATTCACTCAACTCCTCTCAATACTTGTGTGTTCCTTTCTCCTTATGTTCAGTTTGTCATGGAATCTTCATCCTAGGGGCTTGATCATCCTTGTTATTTGTTGTATTCCATCTTGCTAATGTAAGTGCATTCAAACCCTCTTCTCAATGTTCATGGCCACTTTAGTGTGAGGAAGCAAGTTTCTCCCACTAAAATGTGGGCTAAATGTGCATTCAAAAAATGTACCCTTGTCATTTTCATGGTCTATTATGTCTTTTTTAATAGTGTTGCAACTATGTTGCTTTGATTTTATGATGTATCTTGGCTTTAACATACTTATTTTGGTGCTAAAATTCAAAGAACGACATCTTGTGAAGGTGTTGTGAAGTGTTGTAAGACATTTATACATTCTTCTAGACTCTATTAAATGTAATTCACCTAAAAACCACCTTTTCATTCATTCACAAGTCCTATTTTGAAGTGTTGTAAAGTCTTGTAACAAGATTTCATGTTTTTCTAGGCATATTTTCACTATTTAAACCCTTCCCATGCTTTATTTTATCTCTTTATGCTCTTATATGCTTATATTAAGTGTATTTTTGGGTCCTATCCTGAAAAACAACATTAAACACAAAAATATTCCTGAAACTTGGTTTTGGATCCCAGGTGGGACTCATTCGCCAAGGGTGGTGAATGAGTCCCCCTTGGCCCCAAATTCAAAATATTTCAAAATTTCTTTTTGGATTTTGCTCAAATTCACTTCATGTTGACCTATGATGAGGTATGAATGGATAGTAATGAACAAGATTTGTATAAATATGTTATTTTAACCTCATTTTACATCTCCTAACACATTCAAGCAATCTCCTCACTCAAGCATTCAAGATCTTAATTCATTCAAGCAATCTTCAAGCACTCAACCATTCTACATCATCAATTCAAGCACTTTGGAGCAACCATTGACATCACTTCAGATTTGCATATTCAAGGATTTGGTAATTTTGTAATACTTTCATGTTATTCACTTATCATTTCCTTTACATTTCATTCATTTCTATTGGGTTTGATTACAAAAGTGGGGTTTGACTAAGGAAAATCCCTATTCACTAGTTGCCCCCAACATTTTTCCCTTTGTGCATGTGTATTTGCAGCTTTCTTTTGTAGATTTAACAGGTTTAAAGGTGTTGAAAAGTGGAATTCAATTCAACTAGGATCTTCAAGTCAACTCATCATCTTTTCAAGTATTTTGAGTGTTTTCTGTTCATTTTTTGCAAAATTGACCCCGACAACCTAATATTCAAACACTTCCAAATCTAGAGTAGCGGTGTTGTCTCTTGATTTTCCAAAAATTATGGGGAGGATGGATTCGCCACCCTTGGTGAATGAGTTCCACATGAAATATGAAAATTTTCATTTTGTCATAAATCAACTCCCGGCTATTAGAAATTAGTTCCCGACACATTTTCAACAATAGGACTGATTCGCCACCCTTGCTGAATGAGTCCCACTATGAAAAATTATAAAATTTCATCAGCATCCCAGACACTCCAGAAAGCTCATACAACATTCAGGTGCACTCATATTTGACCCAGTACCTTCTATTCTACATATTTCTTTCAATTTCTTCATCTTTCATAGTTGTTTCCATATAACAATGTGTTTTCAAACATAGCTTAAATTGCACTTTAACATTCATTTTAGATCATTTTAATCAGTCAATTGCATTTAGATTAGTTCATTTACATGACATCACATTGCATACATCCGAATTTGAATGTGCATAAGCATTTTAGGAACCAAAAATCTCTCTTTCTAGGTGAAAAGTCTTAGGAAGAGAGTAAGCATTTCGGGTTCCTAAAATCTATGTCACAAAAGGAAAATAAAAAAATGAGGGGGTATTTCAATGACAGATATCTTGAGAAACAAAAAAATAAGGACAAGTGTGCAATGTAAGAGCTAAGTTTTTAATGATTCCAATTGTTTGAACAACAAAACCATCTAGTTGCACTACTCCTTTTGACAAAGGCTCATAGACTAAACCTAGACTATCAGCTAGACTCTTGGGTATAACTGAAATACTAGCACCTAAGTCTGTCATACAATTGTGAACAAGCTTATCTCCAATAATAAGACTCAAATAGAACAAAGGAGGTTTCACTTCTTGAGTTTGCTGCCCACTCTTTATTTCTAGGATGTTTGCAAGCACAACCCTATTCTTCTCTAGGTTAGCAATATTTGAAATTGAAAGCTCAGCTATAACATCTTGTAATAAACTCTTTTGACGTAGAATGTGTAAATCATATATAATAGAAATGCTAATTGTAGTCTTTTTAAGGTGTTCAACCACATTAAAGGAAGCAGGGATCACCTTTTGTTGTCCTCTAGTAGCAACAACATCATTTACCTTTTGCAAAGGTTTTAATTGTGCTATAGATTGCTCCTTTTCAGGCTCACTTTTCCCTCTCCGTAGAATATGCATTTTTGGTTTTGTTGTGGGGACAACTTCAGGTGAAACAACATGAACTTTATCCTTGGCAACTTGTTTTTTAACATTTACAGCTTACTGTTCCAATTCTACAACTCTCTTTTCTAACCTTGTGTTAGTTAAAATGAGTGAACCTTTCTGGTTTTGGCCTTGAAATTGATTTACTCCATAGAATTTAGTGCTCTGCCAATTCATCAAGGCAACCTTAGAGTTACCTTGCTACTCCACATTCTCATTTAATAAATTCTCTGAACCAACATAATTGTTTTGCACCATAAGAGCTTAGTTCTTCATCCCGTTTGTGCATGCAACTTGATTGTGTGGCTGGTTGCATGAGTAGCACCAATCACATTCTTGTGCCATGTTATTTTGCAGTACAAGTTCCTTTGATGAACTAGTAACATTAGGGATATAGGGTTGAAAAGGCTTAGCATTAAAATTCCTCCTTTATCCTTGGAAATTAGAGTGAAAAGGAGGCATATTTAGCTAGTTTTGCTGATATGGGGCTTGATAAGGTCTACGTTCCTAACCAAATTGATTCTTAAGGTTCACAAATTCATTACTAATGGTTTTGCTGAAAGATTGCAACATACCCTTTAGCTCTAGAATCTCTCTAATCAGGTCTGGGATAACACTTTCCTGGTTTGCATTGTGGTATCCTATCATTGGAACTGGTGGTATAACAACTTTAGGTGGTAAATTCATGGGAATAGGTGGTTGCATTTCAGGGAAGATAGGCATAGGTGGCCTTGGGGCTATTTTCTTAACTTGAATGAGTCAATTTTCTACCCTTCTTGCAATATCAAAGGCATTAGGCAGTGTAAACCCTCCCATGGATTGTATCATGACTAGAATTTCACTATTTAGAGCTTTAAGAAAGAATAGAAAAGCATGCTCGGGTGAGGGTTTAACTATTAAAGAGATTCTATCCCAAGTTCTCTAGAACCGGTAGTTGAAATCTACCATGTGTTCATAGAGAGCCCTTTTGATGGTGCTCAACTACTCCAACAATGATAGGTGATTTGATTTATCTATGAACTATCAGTGAAATCCATCACTGAGTTGGTCACACATTGCAATATAATTAGCTAGAAGGCCTTTGAACCATTGAAGAACTTTCCCTTTCAATGATGCATCCAAAAGTCTCAATGCCACATTTTCTTCTCTCACATTATGTATTTAGCATAGGGTTGCGACATCCTGAATATGTTCAATGGGAGCGGTTTGGTCTTCACCAATGAGTATGACAAACCCTTAAGTGCAACAACCAAAATGTCATCATGTTGGGCCAACAACAATGGGTTGCCCTCATTAAATGGTGTGAAAGAAAATTTCCTTACCATTGGTGGTACTTGTGATATAGGAGTTGGATTCTTCTTCATAGAAACTACAGGGCTAAGATTTGATGGCATAGATTTCGCTTTACTTTTTGAGTCAAAAATCCTCCTTGGTGTCCTATAATCACTCTTGGTGGAGAAATTTGCAAATATTCAAATGGAGTAGGACTTGATTTCGTTTGAATATTTCTCATACGCTCTTCACACTAAATATGCAAATAAAACTAGGAATCAAAGTCACCAGGTATATTTGAAACCTCCAAAGGATGAAAAATACTACTGCATATACCAAATAGCAGTTTACAACTTGTAAAAAGCTCTAAAAACAAGACTTTAGAGTCCAATCAAGCATGCCAAAAAATGTTGTCAGTCAGGATTGCACCCTTAGCCAAGTTAGACTTTCCTATCTTGATAAAACATGGAAACACTCTCAAATTGTGGGTAATCTATAAATGAGAGCGAATCTCCAGAGTGGGCTAGTTCCTCTAGAAAATCACCTAGTCTAGAAGACTTTTAGAGGAAAGGATTAAGAGGAAAACTGAAATTGAGATCCTAAAACCTAAAGATGATTCACTAGAAATTCAAAGACCTTGATAAATTTTACTCTCAAAAATCTCTCAAAAAATTTAATTCTCACAATCCCACCCTGAAAACATATAATCCAATAGTTTTTTGCAAAAAGTGTCACTAAACAAAACACATAATACAACCTGAATTATATGAGAATCTTGTATAAAAACTCACAATAACAAGACATGAAGAGGATTCTGAATTTGGAATCACAGTTAACATCAAATTGGCACTACAAACCTGAGACAAGAAAATGGGAAGGAAAATCCTACTATTTTATTGAAATGAAGGAGTGTCAAGCTCAAAATCGGAGTACAAGAAATGTTTACAAGATTGTCTAAATGAGTAGGAGAGCAAGAAATGACAATATGAACTGATAAAATAAATAAAAATTCCAAACTTATATCTCCCAAGTGTCTTTGATAGTGAAAATAGTAAAAATCAACTCAACCACATCTTAGAATTAGCAATTTTGATCCATTTTTTAGCTCCTCAGAAAATCCTAAAAAGTAGTGTCCAAAACTACTCCAAACTACATGAGAAAAGTAAAAACTTTCTATCTCCAAGAGGTTGATCCAAAATATCCACAAAATTAGGCCCAAACTGCTCAAAACTAAAATTAGAAAGTCCAATTTGCTTTCCCCTTTCCAAATTATCCCAATAACTCAACTCAAAAATAGAAGTTTTAATGTGAACTCAAGTCTACTAATTGTATTTTAAAACAATAACAAACATCAAGGTAATTTATAGATGTGTTACCTTATTGATGTTTTACATCATTTGTAGTTTCATAAATTCAATATAGAAGGCTCCCTATTACATTTGATTTGATGCAATATTGACACTAATTATTGTGATCTTTGCAGTTTACGTAAAATTTAATATTTTGCAAAAAACAAAATAATATGGAAGGGCTCCTATTGTATTTTATTTTTCTATAAAAAATCATAAAAAAATTAAGGCACCTATCACATATGCCTATTCAAAGTTTCAAGGGGAAACTAAAACTTTCAAGGCTTAGGGAAAATCATGCATCAAAAGGCATTGACTTGATTTTTTGATAGGGGCATGGATTAAATCAAAGTCACAACTCTTAAGGTTGACATAAAATACAAGGGAATGGTTGACGTATTAGTTTGAAATTTGATTTTTAAACGAATGTGATAAAAAGACCACATTCGAATTAGGGCATTGAGAAACCCTAGCACAAAACTGAAATCTATCCCTAATTTTCCTCATCATTTGCATCGGCCAAATTTGGAAGAAAAGGCTTTGCTTGAGCTACCATGTAAACTAGGATTTTAGCCCATTTTTTGCATTTTCATGTCGATTTCTCTCTGCTTTGTGTCAAATCCCTTTTACAATTTGAAGGTAAGTTGTTCTTCACCATTATGTGATACTTCCACTCCATTTTGTAGGGTTTTGAGGCTTGTAGGATGTGGCCTCTATAACTTTTCTAACTCATTTTTTGTGCTTTGCTTCTTTGTTGATATTTCCTTTGTGTTGGGCTTCCATGGACGCTTCCATCTTGAGTATTTGCAAGACATACCCATGGTCTTTGATGAGTTTCTCTTCACATCAAAACTTGGGTAAGTTTCTATGCTTTCAATCTTGTGCATTTCCCTCTTAAATAAGCTTGATTCAAGCTTCTTTGAATAAAATAATGGAGTTCTTTTGATGTGGGAGGAATGAATAAAAATTTGTGTGTTTCCCTTCATAGAGGCTGCGACCATACCTTGTGCATTTCTTTATTTCTACAAAAATGGTTTTGTTTTGTGCTCGAGCCATGATGGAAAAATGAATGAAACTTGTGATAGAAAGAGATTCTTGCATTTGTTTACTATTTTCTAGGTTTCTAAAACCCATCATGGTCACGACCATTCACTTCATTGCTTTCATTTTCTGAGAGCTCAAAAATTGGCATTAGATCGAACCCTTATTATCTTTTGCACTTTTGATTTTTTGGTATAAACACCAAATGAGTTTTGTTTTTTGTGAAGGAAATAACTCCCAGGTCGTGGCCATGAGAGCACAAACTAGGTTTTGGAAAAAAATTGATACATCTTAAATTTCTCCTCCACTTTAGAATATGCAAAAGACAACATAGTTCTTCCATTTTTTCTTGAATGAAATCGAAACAAAGCTTCTCCAAACAAGGTCGAGGCTTTAGATTTTCTGGGTTTCACAATTTTTTAATGGAAAACCATCATTTTTCATTTTTCTTTTGAAACCCTAGCTTTGTCATAGTATTTTATGATTATTCTGGAAAAAAAAAATGGTTTCATTTCTTCCATGTATGCTACTGTATCTTGTTTTATCATGAGTCTTCCCTTTCAGATACAAACTGAGCATTTCTCCATTTTTGAATATGCAAGAAGGCAACATTGTTCTTTACTTTTTGTAATGTGTGCAATTGTAGATTCACCTTGTTTGTTTTCAAAATGAAAAATTTAACTTCATAATTTGTATGTTTTGACAACCTAGATCACTATTCTTTGAAACACTTTTAATGAAGAAAACTGATTCTTTGCATCATTGCTTTTCATAAAAACAATGCAGCTCCATTATAGCATTAGTTCTTTCTTCTTGTTATAGATTTCAAATAGACACACTAGCTACCTACTACTTTCTTCCCATTTTTTCAACTTTGGCACCATTTAGAAGTTTGTATAACTATTCATAGTTGAATTATATATGTGGGAATGCACATTGAATGTTGCTCTTAAATACTTGCATTTGGGAAGCAAGATTTACATTTAGGTACTATGAAGCTTTACCACTATTGATTGCAACTCTTTTGCATTCAGAAAATACCTTGAATCCCACCTTCTTAATCACTACCACATCATTTTGTGAGCATAAACCAATACAATGAAGCTTTCCTTCATGATTGTGGCATCATAATGCTGCAATAAACTTGAATTTCATTCTCCATTTTACTTTCACAATGTTGTTCCATGTGTAAACATTATCTCCTTCAGAATGCATTATACCAACAGTCAATAATGGCCTTTTTCATTTAATGCTATGACTGCAATAGCTCATTTGAAGCTATTTTGTACTTCCATTGCTTGACAGAACCAAAGTCTCTTTGCACTCTTCATGCATTTTATCTTCCCTTGGGTAGCTACAGTTGATATGAATCTTGATCCTTGATGCGTAAAATATTTTGAATAAGGAACACTTTGATGATGATGCCATGAAGCTTTTCCAATTGCTTCGGTTACCACTTTTGATTTATAGACTTGAATTATGTATGCCTGTTCACTATCACAATTTATGGCAAAGAATTGCTTGCTACCCTATCAATGTGAACATGTTTATAAAACATGGCAGAAATATAATGTTGCAACAACACTTGTACATGATGTATTTGTATGAAAAAAAAAATCTAATGGAAAATAGTGTAATCAATTTTTGTTCTACATATTTTTGAGCATTCAAGAAAGATTCCTTAATCCTTTTTTATCTTTATTTTCACTTGCATTTTTGAATCTAATTGTCAAGTATGGGAAATTAATCAATCTCTCTTGTATTTCTTTGTGAACTTCTCCTTTAGTTGGATGTTTCATTTTAAACACTGTGAATGTACTTCCTTTCTCAAAATCCCTCTTGAAGTCAAGGGGTAGCATGTTGGGCTCAACCCTTGTGGGAGCCCATTTTCACACCACATGCTATTATGTCTTCAAACTAGATCAACAACATGATTTATCCTATATGTGCATGGTGAACAAACATATTAGTTGAGAAAAAAAATGAGGTTCAATGCTCTTGATGATATGCCATTTTTTGGGGCTCTTTTGTATTCTTTTGATATTTGTTCAACTGTTTCAATGCACCACAATCAATGTACTATATTTTTATTGATAGATCATAGAGGAGGATTCATAACCAAATCTCTAACAAAGCTTTGTCAATCATCTGTAGGTTCACTTGAAGACTAGGAGTAAGGAGGGATAAGCAACAATGGAGGCCAACATGAAGACACCTTAGACAATGATGGCTATGTTTCTTCTTATGTGTTTCTTTCTTTCCTTTATCTTCAATAGAATAGTACATTCCATGTGTTATGTTGACTCAGCTATTCCCACGGCTTGTGTGGGAAACTTGATCTCTCTTTTCTTTTCCAAAGAATATGAAAACAAAATTTCGTGCAATCTTGTTCAATTATGTATATCTATTTTGCAAAAAATATATGTATTATTATGGAATGGATAAATGAATATAGAATGAAAGCACTATTTCTTTCTATCTCATGCAATCTTTTCTATGTTGTAAACATTGAATGGAAAACTAAATGCTCTCTTTTACTGAAAACACCTTGTGTATTTTAAATGAACAATTATTTTAAAATCCAACACATGCAATGGTTCAATAAAATGCAGAAATGAACTAAATTTTTTTCACCTTAAAAAAAAACTTAATTTAATCAGCTCTACCAAATTGAGCTATGGCAAAAAATTGGTAACAATAACATTTACTGCCATATCAACTGCTTCCAAGTTTAGAGTGTTAGAGACTCTCTTTATAACCAATTGTCTATTAAAGTCAGCTGGTTCAACAATTATTGGCTTCTTGGATTCCAAAGATAATGACCTGACTTCCAATGCTTCCCACTCTCTACTGAATGTTGATCTTTGAAGTGCGAATTTGGCCTCTTCTTCATTTTGAAATAGGGGATTTTCAGACCTCCTTATGGTTTTTAGCACTATTGAATCAGTGATATCCCACTTAGGTAACAACAATACACTACATTTTTGTACAAGTGCTCTTCCCTCATCAGCTATCATGTCCTAGAATTCCTTCCTCATAATTTTCCTTACATTTTCTTGGACAATGCTTTCAGGAAGCTTCAGATGTAAGATCCTTTCTTTAGCCACATTTTTTGCATACTCTAAGGCTTTTTCTTTCCAAACAAAACCTTTAAATTCCTTTGTTTCAATAAAAGAATCATCCTCCATGAATGCTTTGTAGGCTTCTCACCTCAAATCATTTGCATTATTTAAACCACTAAGATCAACCTTTCCAAGCCTAAGGTTACTTTCTCTTGAACTTGAGGCAACATCCCTTATGGGAGAAGGCATTCCTTCTTGTATTTCTTCAAGACTAATAAGACTATCATCCTCCTCTATATCGAGGCAATCAACTACCCCTCTTACCTTAGTCTTGTGTTTCTCAAGTGGTGGTTGCTCTAGTGGAATAGGACTTCTTGGGGGTGAATATGCATCAATCATAAAAGATGGATCCTATCTTGGAGGTGATGAAACTAATCTCTCAAGAGAGGTTTCCCTTGATCCCTATAATGTAGTAGGGGTTGGAAATGTTTGTTGTTTCTCTATTGTCTTCTTCTTCTTGGAGTATATTTTGACCTTTTGCTCTAGCTAATAGGAAGGTCTTTCCTCCAACAATACTATAGGGTCTTCTTCAACTGCCAATGATATCCCTTTATCTATTACTAAATGTTCTTCCCTCAAGACACCCACTATGCTCTCAATTTTTTTTTAGAAAATGCATAACTCTATTAAAATCACCCTTAATATTGAGCATAGGATCATAATTGGGATTCGATCTTTTAACTTTCTCCACCATCTTATTGAAAGCAAGATACTTTTCTTTCCTATCTTCTTGTTCTTGGAAGTCAAATATATTATTGATTACATCCTCAAGATAATAGAAACTATGCACAAAAGAACCACTCCTATGCTTCACCTTCAATGCAACAATAAATCCCTCAAGGTCATAGTTCCTTTGGTGCAAGAAGTTGCCCCAAATCCTTCCATCCCCCCTTTACCATTATAAAATTTGCAAATACTATCTATTCTTAGAAGAATGAGCCTTTTTTCAGTGTCTTGAGCAGGTGTACCATTTGAGCCCCTCCTAATTGTCTCATGATCTCTAGAAATCCAATCCTCAGTGGCACATCTCTTGGTAATACATACAAATTCACATTTGTGGCATACACTCTGAAGATTGTTGTGCTGAGATATGGGATTATATTCCCCTAATTGTGGTTCAAATTCAAAAAAAATCTTCTTGCCTTAGGCCTCAAGAAATCATGGATCTCTTTGCGGATCCTTAGTAGGTCATGAATCAAGAATCTCCTTAGTTTTGATGCAAAGGCATTGTGGAACACTACATAATCAAATTTTTGGTCATCTTTGTCAAGAATTTGGCTCCAACATTGGACAGGTAGATCAATACCATATTCCTTTTTGTTTAGTGACATATCCTTCCCAAAATTCTTCTCTCCTTTATACAAGAACATATGCATTAAGAGAGAATACCACCAAAAATTTACCTAGTCATTTCCACCTTTTAGTTCAACCAAACCCTTGTGGATGTGTTCTACCAGATATGTGGCATAGTCATAAACTACATTGAAGGCTAGATGAATTGCAAATGTGCTGCCATATAACTATTCTCCCTTGATAGCATATCTAGTGGATTAAAACCAATAATTTGGCATAAGAAATATACTATTTTCTTGAAGTAATTAGCAAAATACTTCATGGGTATGGGTTCTCATTTATCTCTACCAATCTTTATTTGCTTCCTATTCTTCCCAACCCCAGTACTATCAGTGTGCATAGGTAACATTGTTGTTTTGAGCAACACCCTTGTATTCTCATATTCCTTTCTAAATACATACATATAATTGGGAATCATATCCTTGTTCCACTCATGCAACTGGAAAATCTCTACAATTTATTATCTAGTTATCTTCAACATATCAACACCATTAAATTCCTTGACCATTTGGGAAACAAGGTCATACCTTGCAGGAATATCCTTCAATAGGTCAATATCCACGTATACATTGGGAACTACTAGCTTTTCCATGTCTAATCTCCAAGGATTGCAAACATGAACACCAAGATTTATGTTCTCGAACTAATGTTGGAACAATTGCCATCTAGTGAAGAGAAATTTGGCATCCTTAATAAAACACTGCTTGTCCATTAATCCTTTTTTATTCTAGTGCCATAAAATTGAACTCTTCCCTCAACCTTTTTGTTGGTGGAGGGTTTCAATTGGTCAACAATATCTTGGGAGAGCAGTCTAGATGTTGTTGCAAAGTCGGTGGTTTGTATTTTGGGTGCCATTGGTAGTGAGATAAGTTTAGACTAATTTAGGGTTTTGACAAAGAGAGGTTTAACACCTAGCTTTTCAATTCAAACCTAGGGCTCAGCTTGAAGGTGTGAATTTCAAAGGGATTGAAAAAATTATATATTTTTAAAAAAAATTCAAACCTCAATAAAGGAATTAAAACAAAGCAAAAAAGCCAATTCGACTAAACACATAGTGAATATTAACTATAATTCTAGATAGTTTGAATAAAGCATAGAAAGTTGTGTTTATTTTAAACTTACGACTTTTACTCATAGGAAAACCTAATGTTGATCGCTCTAAACTATGAAAATTCATTTCTCAATAGTCTATGTGCTCCAAATTTGTTTGCAATTCTCAATTATGTGAAAACCAATCATTTATGTGTAGTTTGGGCGAGACTGCCAAGTAGTGTTGGAAGTCATTTCTGCCATTACTGCTCACTCGCGTGAAGCAAAAAATGGCTAGCATTTTCATACCTTCAATTTTGAATGTTTTTCCTCAATCTCCTGATGAGATGGCCTTTTAGATGACTCAGATCGATTCAATCATGTTTGAATTTCCATCGCCATCGTGCACCAATCCATTGGCCAATGAGATTTTTCCAACTGGATGCTAACTCATCTGCCCCTAGGCTCCACCTTCTCTCTTTCCAAACAATCATAGAATCCATGTGGCAGGGAATGATTGAGATTTAATCTCACCACTGCATCATGACTGTTGATCTGAAAGCTTAAAACACTGGGTTCAATAGTGGAGACCGGGTGGCACACCTACGGCTAGACACGCGTCCATTGCCCGCTAACCCCACAAATTTTAATTTAAAAGATTATTTAATCTTGTGGGGTTAGTGGGGAATGATTAAGATTTAATCTTGAGATTGAATGGTTATTTATTCTATGCATGCAATAAAGTTAGTTTTAAAGACAGGGCCATGACTAGGTCAATGAGACTTAACCCTCAAGAGGAAAGACTTAAGACTTTAGTCATTTTCCATATGAAATATTTTTGTCTAACTATGGGAAAATTAAAATGATGTGAAGGCATTTGGTAACTAACAAACCTAGAAAAAAGGGCCAGTGTGAATGATGATTTAATGGCTCGAGTTGCAACCTAAGTGACCGGTAACTGGGTGTGACAGATCAACAAAGGATTAAAACACCTAGGGTTTATGACTATGCGAATTTTGAAAAGAGGGCTTTTAACTTAAACCCTAAACCCTACCCTTGGACCCATAATCTGAAAATCACAAGGCAAGATTAATCTCAATTTGTTTTCAAAAATTTTAAGAGCTCTACTAGGTTTAACTAGTGATAGTGATATAGATCATAAAATTATGATATGAAAATTTTAAAGAATTTTTAGTTATTTTCAATTGTTTTTTTTGTTTAAAAATGAAAGAGATGAAATGTTGTGAATATAACCATGCAAGTTTTAAAATAACACTATTAGTTTAGGTAATAATAACTCAACAATTATACTAAAAAATACCACTATTTTATTGGAGTTGGTAGTGAACCCCACCACTCCTAGAAATCCTTGCAACTAAAACACCTATCACATCTAAGAGATAAAAGCAAATGATTTTCTTTCCAACTAAGAGAGAAAATATTGAATCCACAAAAGTATTTGATATGCCTTCTGCATTGAATGAATACATGTGAATTGTATTGGATTACAATTAATGTACATGCTTATAAAGGATTGCATTAGATTGTGACAATTGTCTTAATCTCATGTAATGAGACAACTAGACCTATAATTAGCCCAATCTAATAATAAAAAATCACTCCTAAGCTTATCTTAAGTGAATAAATTAATAAAGGACTTAAGAATTAATTAATGATTAATTAATTATTTATCAAGCGATTATCCTAATTACACCAACACCCCCCTTTAAGATCAATTTAAGGAGAGGTTATGAAACCATGATGAAGAATGCAATGATAGATGCATGGATGGGTCCTGAATGCAAGTCCTAATGAGGTACCCATGCACAAATAAATTAATCTCTTGTAATTAGAGAAAAGGAGAAAACCACATGGGAAAAGCTCATCTCCAAAAGAGAGAAAAATAAATGACTGCACTAGTGAAATAAGGATAGAAGGAACACTCAATGTGACCCCCAAGGACTTCTTTTGTCACAAAATTATAATATATTACCCCCTCGATAGGAGAGAAAATTAGGATATGAATCCCCCCATAAAGAAATAGCTCTTTTGTCAATGATGAATGCTCGAAGAAGGAATATGATTCACTACCTACAAACAATATTCCCCCCCTTAGGAAGAAATAAATCCATTGGTGATTGAAGAATCCAATCCAAAAGAATGGGTGAATTTGAAATCCAAATCCAAATGATGTGTGCCTCTAAAAACTTCTCGTGTATTCACATGTTGAAAAGTGATGATGTCAATCTAAGATCCTATGAAGGATGATATAGAACAAGCTGCAAGGGCAATGAAGATGGTGGACTAACAATGTTGATATGGTTGTCAACAAATAGGAGATGAATGTCCTCAAAAAAATTCTCCAAATTTGCAATACAGGACTCCACAAACAAGGATGATATGTTTGCAAGATAAAAATCCCAAGTAGTGTCTAGAAGATGATGGATGTCCTGTTGCACTAAATCAATAGGGGCCAAAGATTTGGCAATGTAAAACTGATTAGGAACATGAAAATATGATGATGTAGTCTTGACCTAAAGAGTTGGAACATGAAGACAAGTATTTGAACCGTTAGTACATGCAAGACCTGTGATATACTCAAGCTCCTCTAAAGTGTCATCATGAAAGGGTATGCAATATGCATTACAAGAGGGATGAGATAATATAAGAAAGATCCTCTAGGTATGGAGAGATATGGGGGTCTCCATAGATCTCCCAAAGTCATGTCCAAAGTGTGTGGGGACATTCAATGTGTGATACAACATACATAGTGTCAAAATAAACACTAGAACATATAACCCTTACAATATGATCTCAAATGATACAATATGTTGATAAGCTTCTTGACGTTTCTGGTATCAAGATGCCATTTCACTAAGACTCATAGTTATCCTTATCCAAGTTTATCATAGAAGGATGAACAAAAAACTTAATGATATAGACTCAAATGAAAAAATCAAAGACTAATAACCTTTGTGTATATAAAGCATATCAAATGATGACATCCAACACAAATATATCATTTCTAGGTGACAAGACATCCAAGAAATTAAGTAGAATGTGAAAACACAAAAACTATAAAAATGTACCTTGGGTAGATTCTGGAAAAGTGCATGAATATATTTGAAGAGCTTTGAAATACCTTTTTGATGCCGCTTGAATAAAAAAAATTATAAATACATACAAAAATTTTTGATCTTGAAGCACAAAATGATCTGACTTTGACTAAGAATAATAAGAACCAACAAAATAATTTGATAACTAGATTTAGATCATGATAAAGTAGATGGAGCTAGATTTTTGATGATATCTTGTTTGCCCAATTTTGACACCATATGTCCAAGTTATGGAAAAAAGAAAAAATAGCTCCTTTAGGGAAAATGGGGGCTGGCGGGGTTGGAGGGGTCGATCATATGCTGACATCAGTAGAATCTAGGGAATATTGCCTTTACTAGACAAAAAAAAAAAGGTTGCTTAAAAAATCTTGCGGTGACAAAATATGTTGGTTGATAATTATAATATTTTGATTCCTACAATGATCTGGGAATATTCTTGTAGCATCTTTTATTGGGAATTTGAGAGTGAAATATTTCACTTGACCTTTGAGAAGCTTGTTGAGTTTTAAGATCTCTAGTAGGGTTGACCACTAGTAGCCACCTGTGTTAGGGTATGGCCTACACAATTCATTAAAATCATGCCTAGGCTTTTTAAAAGCCCTTTTGAGACTTTGTTTTTTTCCATTTTTTATTTGACTAATAAAAAATATAAAACTAGTTTTTTGTTTTTATTTTGAAAACCATTCAAAATTGAAAATTTAAAACTTGAATTTGACTTGTGTGATGATGACTTCATGGGGGCTCGTGTAGGTCTCTACGACCATAAATATTCCTGTGTTGACATTTGGCTACAAATAAAATATTTTTTTCAACTTTACCAAATTCAACGAAATGACATGTGATCCTTAGGTTTTCAGTTGCTTTGGATGCAAAGGTGATGCCCATTTTACCCTTGGATGAGCCAAAATTTCCCTCAAGTCTTGATCTCTTAGAATCTAGACATGAATCTATAGATCTGGAGCTTTGATACCATGTTCTCGAGTTGATAGTGAACCCCACAACTCCCAAAAATATTTACAACCAAAATTCCTATCACATCTAAGAGATCAAAGCAACTTGTTTTCTATGCAATCAAGAAAGAAAATATTGAATCCACAAAAAAAAATTGATATTCCTTATATATTGAATAAATACATGTGAATTGTATTGGATTACAATTAATGTGCATGCTTATAAAAAAAAAATTCTAATGAGGATTGCATTAGATTATGACAGTTGTCTTAATCTCATGCAATGAGACAACAAGACATATAATTAACCCAATCTAATAATAAAAAATCACTCCTAAGTTTATCTTAAGTGAATAAAGTAATAAGGGACTTAATAATTAATTAATGATTAATTATTTATCAAGTGATTATCCTAATTACTCCAACACCCCCATTAAGATCAACTTAGAGAGAAGGTATAAAAATTCAATGAAAAATGCAATGATGGGTGTATTGGGTCACAAATATAAGTCCTAATGAGTTACCTGTGTAAAAATAAATGAGTCTCTCATAACTAGAGAAAAGGAGAAAACCACATGGGAAAAAATCCTCTCCAAAAGAGAGAAAAATAAATGATTGCACTAGTGAAAGAAATATAGAAGGACTCAATGTGATCACCATAGGACTTCTTCTATCACAAAAGTGCAATAGATGTCTCCCCAATAGGAGAGAGAAAATGAGGTTATGAACCCCTCATAAAGAAAGAGCTCCTATGTGAATGATTAATTCATGTAGACAAAATATGATCCACTACCTCCAAATAAAATTTGTCCCCTTAGGAAGAAATAGATATAGCAGTGATTGGAGAAGCCAATCCAAAAGAATGGATGAATTTGGAATCCAAGAGATGTGTGCCTCTAAAAAATTCTCACATATCCACATGTTGGAAAGTGATATTAATCCAAGATCCCATGAAGAATGATATAGAACAAAATGCAAAGGCAATGAAGATGGTGGGTGAATAGTGTTGATGTGGGTGTCAACAAAGAGGGGATGAATGTCCTCAAAAAATCCTTCATATCTATAATATTAGACTCCACAAACAAGGATGATATGTTTGCAAGATACAAATCCCAAGTAGTTGTGTCTGAAATATTATGGATGTCCTACTACACTATCAACAAGGGCCAAAGATGTGGCAATGTCAAACTGATCAAGAACAACAAAAGATGATGATGTAGTCTTGATATGGAGAAAGGGAACATGAAGACACTTGTCTCTGAACCATTGAAACATGCAAGACCAATGATATACTCAAGCTCCTCTAAATTATATTCAACAAAGGATATGCAATCTACATCTGCAAGAGGGATGAGATAATTTGTAGCAATAACCTCTGGGTATGGAGGCATATGAGGGTCTCCAAAAATCTCCCAAAGTCATGTCCAAAGTGTGTGGGGACATTCAATGTTCGATATAGCACACATAGTGTCAAAATCAACACTAGAATATATAATCCCTACAATGTGATCTTGAATGATACCCCATCCTGATAAACTCCCTAATGTGTCTAGTGTCTGTATGAGTCCATATAGATAAGGAAAAATATCCAGAGACCCAAAATGTGTTAGGATTCCATTTCACCAAGACTCATATATCCTTTTCCATGTTGATCACAAAAGGATGAGTATAATACCCCATAATACTCACTCAAATGAAAAAAATCATAGATTAATAACCTTAGTGCATATAAAGTAGATCAAATGATTTCATCCAATACAAACAGATCCTTTCCAAGTGCCAAGACATCCAAATGATTAAGCAGAATGGGAAAACACAAAAAACTGTATCAAATGTACCTTGGGTAGATTCTAGAAAAAGTGTAAGAATAGATCTGAAGAGCTTTAAAATACCTTTCCAATGTCACTTGAATTGCAAAAATCAGAGATACATGCAAAATATGGTGAGCTTAGAAGCACAAAAGGATCTTACTTTGACTAAGAATAACAAGAATTGACAACAAAATTTGATAATGAGACCTGCACCATTGAAAGGTAGACGAAACTAGCTTTTTGACAGTATCTTGTTTTCCCAATTTCAACATTGTATGCCCAATTTATGCCAAAAAGAAATTAAAAAACTCCTTTAGGGAAAATGGGGGCTAGAAGAGGGATTGTAGTGGTCAATCGTATAGTGATGCCATGCTAAAGTCAATAGAATATAGGGAATATTCCCTTTGTTGGATGAAAAAATAAGTCGTTTGAAACTTTTTGGGGTGATAGAATATGTCGGTCAATAATCAAAATATTCTGATTCTTGTGTTGATCTAGGAATATTCTTCCAAAATATTTTTCTGGTGATTTGAGAGCAGAAAATTTCACTTGACCTCCAGGATGCTCACTAGGTTTTAAGGTCATTGATAGGGCCAACCTCTATCTGCCACCTAATTTAGAATATGATCTGCACAAGTCTCTAACACCATGTGTAGGATTTTTAAAATCCCTTTTGAAACTTTGTTTTCTTCTACTCTTTTTTTAATTTGATTGGTACAAGGATTAAACCAGCGTGTCTAGTTTTTATTTTTATTTTTTTGAAATAAAAAATAAAAATAAAAAATTCAAAACTTGATTTTGACCTTTGTGATGATGATGGTGGCTTTGAGGTGCATTCTGGTCTAGACAATTGTGTGGATTCCTATGCATTGACCTCCAACTACTAAAAAAATGCTTTTTTTAAACTTTACTAAATTTGATGAAACAACAAGTGATCCTTAGGTTTTCGGTTGTTCTGAACACAATAGTGATGCCTGTTTTACCCTAGGATGAGTTGATTTTTCCCTCAAGGTCAAATATATCAAAATTTAGACAAGAATCTATGGATCTAGAGCTTTGATACCATGTTGGAGTTGATAATGAACCTCATAGCTCCCAGAAATACCCACAACCAAAATGCCTATCACATCTAAGAGATCAAAGCAACTAATTTTCTATGCAACCAAGAGAGAAATGATTGAATCCACAATTTTTTTTGCATGTATTCTATATTGGATGAATACATGTGAATTGTATCAAGGATTACAATTAATGTGCATGCTTATAAAACAAAATAAAGAAAACCCTAGATGAGGATTACATTAGATTATGACAATTTTCTTGATCTCATGCAATGAGACAATTAGACCTATAATTAGCCCAATATAATTTTAAAAAATCACTCCTAATTTTAGCTTAAGTGAATGGATTAATAAGGGACTTAATAATTAATTAAAGATTACTTAATTATTAAGTGATTATCCTAATTATTCCAACACCCTCCTTAAGATCAACTTAGGGAGAAGCTATAAAACCCTAATGAAAAATGCAATGATGTATACATGAGTGGATCCTAGATACAAGTCATGATGAGGTACCCATGTACAAATAAATGAATCTCCCATAACTAGAGGAAAGGAGAAATCACAAGAGAAAAAATCCTCTATGAAAGAGAGAAAAATAAATGATTGCACTAGTTAAAGAAGGATAGGACTCAATGTGAACCCATAAGGACTTCTTTTGTCACATAAGTATGATAGATGTCCCCTGATAAGAGAGAGAAAATGAGGATATGAACCCCCCCATAAAGAAAGAGCTCTTGTACCTATTAGCAACTAGGATTGCACGCTCAGTCAAGATAGACTTGGCTATCCTATTGCAACATGGAAACACTCTCTGATTTGTGGGTCAATCAATTGGTGAGAGTGAATCTCTAGAGTGGGTTAGTTCCCTCTAGCTAATCACCTAGCCTATGAAATTTTTATGGGAAAGGGATAGGAGGAAAGCTGAAAATGGAACCTACAACTAATGATGATCAAGTAGATATTCAAAGATTCTGACAAAACTTAACTCACAACAATCTCTCCTGAAACATTGGCTCTAACAAATCACCTTAAGACATCTAGTTCAATAGTATTTTGCATAAATACTCATAGACCATTGAATACAATTTGCAACCTGAACTATATGGAACTCTTCCCTACAACCAACAATAATAAGACAATAGAAGGATTCATAACTTTGAATTACAATCAATCATCAAATTATTACTATAAGAACATGACAAGAGAAAGAGAATGGAAAAAATTGTTGCTTTTATTGAAATTGAAGGAATAAGACACCAAAATATATTTCAAAAGTTTACAAAAATCTCTGCAATGCATATGAGAGCAAGAAATAGAAATCTGAACCTTGAGAAATTTGAAATTTCTCCAACTTATAGGCATCAAGTGACATCCATGGTGCAAAAATAGAAAAATCAGGTCCATTGCATCATCAAAAGCAACCCATTATGCATTCTCGAGCTCAAGAAAAAAGTTTGAAAAGAAGGGGCTCGAACTACTGCAAATAGTTTCACAAACATGGAAACTTCTCACCTCCAACAAGTTGATCCAAAAACTCCACAAAATCAGGCTCAAAACTATCCAGGACTGAAGTTAGAAAGTTCAAAATGCCACCTCTTTTCCAAATCTACCTAGGAACTGAAGTCAAATTAGAAAGTCTTGTTGTCACCTCAAGTGCATCATCTAACTACATTTAAGTAACAACTAACTAAGCAATTTATAGAAACATTTCTTAATCAATTTTTTACAACTTGTAGTTTCAAAATTACAAAATGGAAAGCCTCCCTTGTTACATTAGATTTTTTACAATTTATCTCCAGATGCTTTGATTTTTCCATTATCTATCTCCAAATATTTTGATTTTTGCATCAATGCTTGCAAAAAATCAAAATATTATACAGGTTCTCTACATACTAGATTTTTCTACAAAAATCTTAAAAATAATTGAAAGCCCCATCACATAAAGTGACTCAAAATCCAAGGGGAAACCCTAAACTGCTCAAGACTTAGGCAAAAGAAAAAGGACCTAAAGTCATCATTCAATTTCTCCTAAGGAAAAATTCATGGCATCAAATGTTTCTAAGGCACTGAAGAGCTTACCCTAGTGAGAGGGAAATGTGCATGGTTTTACATTTGTTTTTCTTTAAAAACGAGGAAAAAGAAATGCCTAAGGCATTCGACCTAGACAACACATCAAGGAATTTTTTATTTTGAAAATAAATGTGATTTAAATCACATTTGAATTAACACATGGGGAAAACCATACCACAAAAATTCCTCAAACACATTTTTGATTACCATTTGCATTGGCCAAGTTAGGGAAAATAGGGCTCTACTGGGTGTTACCATGGGAGTTAGGGTTTGGAGCAGAGACTCCACCATTCAAGATCTTTTCTTCTCCATTCTATTGTGCCTTCTATTAGCTCTCAAAAATGCAGGCAAGATGCCTCAAGAGGCTGCCAATCTCTTGATACACTTTAGGGTAATAGACAAGGTCAAGAGAGCTCAACCTTCTACTCTTTAGGTGTTGCTAAACCCAGGCGGGTGTACCTTTCTGAATATCGCAGAATTAACTTGTGATTATTTCTGTAAGATGCTTTGTCCACAATGGAAGATAATAGTGAACAAATGAAACCAAACTCGATAACTACCTTCTGATCTAAATCCTAGAATGCTTAATTAACTGATAAAAGAGACTGAATGAATTCAAATAATGAAATTACAGAGACCAGTGATTTATTGGGTATGCAGAGTCAAACGAAACATAAGTGGGAAACTTATTCTAGCAGAAAATCAAATAGCAGGCATATGATCTATTCATAACTTGTATATCTATTCCTTTATTATCTGGAATCTTTGGTTGGAGAGGAATAGGCAGATCTTTCAGGATTTGCGGCTGATGGCTCCACACCTTTGGAGGAAAATTTTACACTCCTTAGGTGAAACTATCGCTGCTAAGTGTGATATGACTATGCGGGTGGACCCTCAGGATGTTGATTGTTGTATTCATCTTCATCTTCCTCCTCTGCAATGACAACTCATGCGTAACAGATGTAGACATGCTACCCCAAAGGTGAATAGGGAGGGAAGATGGACCCCTCCTCCCTTGGGAGTCCTAAAAATCAACTCAGATGGCTCTTCTCGTGGTAATCCTGGTCATGCTGGCATTGGAGGTGTGGGCCGTGATAGCTCAGGGGATGTTCAGTTTATTTTCTCTATGTATAAGGGTCTTCATACGAATAATCTTATGGAGGCTCAGGCTATTTTAGTGGTTGTGGAGTGGGGCAGTCAGTTGGGATGCGGAAGGATCATATGTGAGTTTGATTCCCAGGTTGTGGTGAACTTACTGAAAAGGCAGTATATGGATAATGTGAGCTAGCAGCTGGCTTTGATTGTTGAACAAATTCTCACTCTCTGTGCATCTCTAGAGCATGTTACTTTCAACCATATTCCCCGTGAATGGAATGGTGTGGCTGATTGCTTGGCCAAATGGGCTTCTGATCATATGCATGGTTGGAATTTGGTGGATCGGGGCCATCTGCCCCCGGATTTGTCTCATCAATTAGATCACTTGGTTGAACTTGATAGGGCCATTTAATGGCCTTGCTTTGTAATGTTTCCTTGGTTTAATAATATTTTTACCCCTTTATGTTATATGTATTCATAACTTGTATAAACAATGCAAGATTATGACTATTGAGCTCTTCTTTAATAATCCAAATGAATCTTCCTAATTACTGTGATCAATGAAAAGGGTTTAATCCCTACTTGAGAGAACCAGTTAATTAATCACACAAATGTAGCAAATGTGCATAGATAAACTAAAAATAAACTTGTTATTCCAATTTAAACAACCAAAAAAAATCAAATTGGAGACAGCTTCAGCAATACTTTTAAATAACCTTAACAAACAATTGATAACAAAAATAACCTATCACACTAGCTGAATTTCATTGAAATCACCATTTAAAAACATGCACCATGGTCTCCAGAATGAGAACCTTATTCTACTGTGCCCATTCCTACTCTATTGTATTTTTCTAATCTAAAATCTTCTGATAATCTATTACAATTGGGGTGTATATTTATACACCAGCATTAGGAATCATATTGTTTCAAATTCATGTCGGCCACAACACTATTTAGAATTTCACATGTCGGCCAACAGCTTTTGAATTTTTGTTTTATTCACCAACCAATCACCAAGACAGTCTTGAAGGTATGCCGAAGGAAAAATATCGCTAACCACTGGTCACCCCGTGCTCCCCTGTTCTTCATGCTTTGTCGTGACCACCAGAGTCGTGAAGACATCATATCGAAAACCCCTGCCATATCAAGAGCACCATTCTGTTATGTTCATTTCATTATTGTTGTAGCTCTATGACTTCAGAGAAACATCACGTAGAATATCTGAAGTGTTATCGAAAGTCATCACAATATTGCTGTGACACAATAGTATCTCATACCGACGTGCACCTTTGTTTCAATAACCTTTGCCATAGCACCACGACGTCGGAGAGACCTCATATCGACACACAATGTCACACCGAAAACCCTACCTGTCTCCTGTACGTCACTGTGACCTATCACACTCGGGGAGATGTCATGTAGAATACTCTGTGTTACACCGAAAATCACCATCCATTGTGAATGTCACCGCGACCCTTCGTTTCTCTTACCGATATGCCCTTCTTTATGTTTTCAGTCGGTGAGACAAAGCACCTCCTATGCCAAAAACCATTCCCCACTCACTTTTGTCAAGACAATACAATATCGGTGAGACCTGTCGGAGACAACACCATGTCATACCGAAGTACCTTGAAGTCATTTGTGTTATTGGCAAGAAAAAATGATGTCGGGGGGACCTCATGTAGATTGAAATATGCTATACCGAAGCACACCGAACACCATCTATCGCCAAGAGAAAAAAATGTTACACCGGAAGCCACTTGAATAGACCATAACATTATGTCAGTAAGACAATCCATACATTGCCATGACCTATCATCGAAGTCACCCAAGTCTCACCAAAAGCAACCCATATACGCCAGTTGTTGAAACAAATGGAAATCATTATGACTTTATACTGAATACCCCAGTCTGGCCGAAAAGAACATTCAATGTGATTGTCGGTGAAACCACGAGAGCTCGCCAAGACGTTATGTAGAAAAAAGTCTTACACCGATAAAAATCCACTTTGACAAGTCGGTAAGACAAGACAATTTCGGCGTGACATTACAATGACGCCCAAACTCTTTCTAAAATATGCATCTTCCTATCGTTGAAACCCTATGAAAGCTATGCCAACAACCACCTGCAGACAAAATCTATTCGCTAAGACACCAGACGAGTCTTCCCGATAGGCAATATAGACTCATGCAAGCAGAAAATGCAGCATGGGTCTGGGAAACAAGAACAAACCTATGTCGATAGGTCCAGTAAGATGGAAAATGCACAACCTGATGGATTCTATGGGGCAAAAGGGAAAAATATAGATGAAATATGCATATTGTAGGACCAAATCTAGAAATTTATGAGTGAAGTTATATGTAAAATCATCAGATTTTATAGTTCCAACAGTGGCTCCACCTGGGGATGAATGAGAGTAAGATCAATGCAAGGATCCAGAAACTTTGGGTGAGCAGACCAGACACAAAATGATGAACCAGTGAGCAAAAATGGAAATGAAGGAAAAATGGAGATGAATGCAGAGAATGCAAGATGGGAGTGAAATGAATGCAAAATGAATGCAAAATGGAGGTGAACCAGAAACCTAAACTACTATGCATGGAAAAGAATTTTAAAGAGGATAAGCAAGAGTTGTCCATGCACTGGCAACCCTTAATCCTCTATGTTTCAACTTGACCTATTTCAAGCTGTTACAATCTCATACTTTCCCCTGTCAAATACCTAGTTTTGTTTTGAGTTCATCATATTTCTTTTGAAGACACAGATGCAATCCTTCCTATCACTGTTAGTGCAAGTTTTGAGAAAACCACCAAGCTCAGCCTGGACCAACTTCCCAACTGTATTCAGCAGTTTATATTCTCCATCATCAGATAAAACTCTATTATCTTCAACATACAAAATGTAAACATATTCAATACAATATTTTGCATTATCTTTCTCACTGTCATGTATTATGAAACATTCTCCGAGCTGTATTGAAAATTTATCATTGAAGTGCTTCACTTGAGAAACAAAATGTTCTATTATATCAACACTATCTGAAACACACAAATCCAAAACCTTTTGCACCTCTTGAGTATCATTATTTGGAAACAACATTAGATCATGACTCACATTTTCAATATCATGTATATGTGGACCAATCAAATCCGGAATTCTATCATCCTTGGTATGTAAATAAATGTCTTCTTCACATGAATTAGAAAATTCAAAACCACATACCTCCTTCTGAACAAACACAGACTTTTGATCAATACCAAAAGTATCACCATCATTCCAAGAAATACACAGGGAGTCATAAGAATCTTTACACCAAGATTTTTCACTGTCAAAACAAAAGTAAGCTAGAGACAAAACTTCAAGATCATCTTTATGTGCACATCCTTGTTATTCAGAAGTAAACCAATTTGCAATCTGTTCACTGACAAGTGAACAAGTCTTTATATTTTCATCACTATTATTATACTCCTCGCTTTTGTCATCATCAAACAAAAATCCAATACCATCAAAGAATGGGAAATCAGAAACATCATCAGTGCAATCATTTATTCCATCATTTTGCTTGTCTAAAATTATTTCCTCATTTTCATAGAATGGATTTGAAAATATCTGAAACTTACTCATTAACACACCTTGAAAAAAAATCATCTGATCTTCATTTAACTCTTCATCATACAACAAGTTTGAAAAAATTTGGAAATCACCTTCAAATGTACAAACCTCTTCTTCATCAGATGTATCTTCATAACTTTCAACTGTAGCCAGAGGTATTGAAAACTTACTATCTAACGAATCACTATCTCCCATTGTCTCTTCATCCAGATCCTCATAAGGAGTAGAAGAATCCCTTGACTACAGATCAAAATCCTCAGGTTCATCATCAACATCAGAATATTCACAACAAACAATGCTCTCTTTGTGACAATCTGTTGTGCAAGAGATAAGCCATGTACCTTCATCCTCCTTAACGTGGTGAAAAGTATCTGAGGCTAGGTATATTGTGTGATCTTCTTCATTATTTTCCATCTGCATTCCCTTGTCTTGCATTCTTTGGGCTACAACACAATAATTTGGGGAATGTGGCATATCACAAATATCACAGAAGTAATTGTTACTTACCATATAGGTCCCCTTTGTCAATGGATCAAGAGCTTTCTTGTTTCCAAGCCTAGCTATTATAGGTTTGTTGTCCTTCCAGTCTGTATTGTAAGGTATATCATGCAACCTCGGCCTTTCATTCTTGTATGTGTTGCTTTGTTGAGAAACCCTAGGAATATCTCTTTTATTGATTATCCCAACAACCTTCCTATTGTTTTCAATTGTTTGTGCCATCTTCTGTGCCTTAGCCAAATTTCTTGGGAATTTATTTCTTAGCTCATACCCTGTCTTTGGATCAAAAGCATTCAAATAAATACCGAGTGCTACAGAATTTGGAAACTTTGATCCAATAGGTATTTTATTCTGCAACTTATTGAATCTCTGATTGAAATCATAAATTGTATCACTTTGATCTTTCTGAATGTGCAATAATTCATGAAGAGCATAATCTGGCACACTTAGATTCCCAAACTGCTCGAGGAATTGATCTTGAAATACTTGAAGAGAATCAATTGAGACAGCTGGTAGGCTGTTGAACCAATCCCTAGCATCTTCAACAAGTGATCATAAATAGCCTCATGCGTAAATCTTCATAGGGCACATCCAAATCTTGGATAAAAGCATCAAAACTTCTTAAATGATCTTCAGCAGTGATTGCATCACACCCTGTAAACTTTGGAACCATACCCCTCCAACTGCTATCCATTGGATAAGGGATAACTAAATCCCTGACAAATCAAACTGTCTGATCATTGTTGTATGCTGATGAGGGGGGGCACTAGGTGGGTACGGATGCTGGTACATCAGACCATAATGCATATACTACTGATCATGAGGAGCTCCAGCATGACCTCCCCTGAATTGAAAACTTCCTCCATTCATGTTTGAACAGCTGCAAAATATTCTTTTAGAGTCGCCACCTACTTTTCCAAAAGTAGGAAAACCATTATTTCTGATCTTCTCCCAGCGAAATCACTCTTTCTGAAATTATAACCTTTTCTTCAATGACTCTATATGATGGTCTTCAACTAAATTTTCTGATGTATTCCCCAGCGGAGTCGCCAATTTGTTAGCTCTCAAAAACGTAGGCAAGATGCCTCAAGAGGTTGCCAATCTCTTGATACACTTTAGGGTAACAAACAAGCTCAAGAGAGCTCAACCTTCTACTCTTTAGGTGCTGCTAAACCCAGGCAGGTGTACCTTTCTGAATAGCGCAGACTTAACTTCTGATTATTTCTCTGAGATGCTTTGTCCACAATGGCAGATAACAATGAACAAATGAAACCAAACTTGATAACTACCTTTTGATCTAAATCCTAGAATGATTAATTAACTGATAAAAGAGATAGAATGAATTCAAATAATGAAATTACAGAGACCAGTGCTTTATTGGGTATGCAGAGTCAAACGAAACAGAAGTGGGCAACTTATTCTGGCAGAAAATCAAATTATAGGCATATGATCTGTTCATAACTTGTATAAACAATGCAAGATTATGACTACTGAGCTCTTCTTTAATAATCCAAATGAATCTTCCTGATTACTCTGATTAATGAAAAGGATTTAATCCCTACTTGAGAGAACCAGTTGATTAATCACACAAATGTAGCAAATGTGCATAGATAAACCAAAAATAAACTTGTTATTCCAATTTAAACAACCAGAAAAATCAAATTGGAGACAACTTCAGCAATACTTTTCAATAAGCTTAACAGACAATTGATACCAAAAATAACCTTTCACACCAGCTGAATTTCATTGAAGTCTCCATTTAAAAACATGTATCATGGTCTCTAGAATGAGAACTTTACTCTACCGTGCCCATTCCTACTCTACTGTATTTTTTCTAATCTAAAATCTTCTAATAATCTATTACAATTGGGGTGTATATTTATACACCAGCATTAGGAATCATATCGTTTCAAATTCATGTCAGCCCCCGTAGAAATTGAGCCCAAATCATGTCAGCCACAATAGCATTTAGAATTTCATATGTCGGCCAACAGCTTTTGAATTTCTGTTTTATTCACCAACCAATCGCCAAGACAGTCCTGAAGGTATGCCGAAGGAAAAATATCACTAACCACTGGTCAGTCCGTGCTCCCTTGTTAGTGTTCCCCTGCTTCACATTCGCCGTGACCATATGCTTGTTATGCCGAAGTCCAAGAGTAGCCATTTGTTCCATTGTGTATCGTTATAGCCTTTTGTCGTCGATGAGATATCATATCGAAAACCAAACGTTATATAGATATGCAATTCCTTAATGTACTTTCCATTTTCCGAGACACGAGCAAACTCCCACCGATGTAATCCTTTTGTTTTGTTCACAGTCGCTATAACTCAGTAGTATCGCATAGACCTCATGTAGACTTCATCCTGTTTCAGCGAAAGTCATCATTTACCCTGGGTCACCATAGCACCTTGCTTGTTACACTGAGGTCAAAGGATATTCTTTTGATTCTTTAAGTCTCGCTGTGACCACACAACATCGGTGAGACTCCATAGTGAGTTAACTTTGCTCTGCCGAAAGCCTTGAGCCACAATATATCGCCAAGACATCAATGTTCATATACCGATAGAAACCCTTTGTCTCATGTTTGTCGCTATGACTTGTAACTATCGGGGAAACCTTATGTAGATTATACAATGTTTCACTGAAGGCTTCTCACCCAACTCCGAGTCGCCAAGACAAAGCACCTCCTATGCCAAAAACCATTCCCCACTCGCTTTTTCCAAGACAATACAGTATCAGTGAGACCTGTCGGAGACAACAAAATGTCATACCAAAGTACTTGGAAGTCATTTGTGTTCGCCAAGACCAAAAGATGTCGGGGGGACCTCATGTAGATTGAAATATGCGATACTGAAGCACACCGGACATCATTTGTCGCCAAGAGAAAACAAATGTTACACCAAAAGCCACTTGAATAGACCATAACATTATGTCGGTAAGACCATCCATACATTGCCATGACCTATCACCAAAGTCACCCAAGTCTTACCGAAAGCAACCCACATATGAAGTCGGCGAGACATATTGAGCTCGTTGTGACATGATGCCAATAACCCATACTCATACCGAAAGGTTCCTTTAAATGCCGGTCGGTGAAACAAATGGAAATCATTATGACTTTATACCGAATACCCCCAGTCTAGCTGAAAGAACATTCAATGTGATTGTTGGTGAAACCACGAGAGCTCGCCAAGACATTATGCAGAAACAAAGTCTTACACCGATAAAAATCCACTTTGACCAGTCAGTAAGACCGAACAATTTTGGCATGACATTACAATGACGCCCAAAATCTTTCCGAAATATGCATCTTCTTGTCGCTGAAACCCTGCGAAAGCTATGCCGACAACCATCTGTAGATAAAATCTATTCGTTGAGACACCGGATGAGTCTTTCTAATAGGAAATATAGACTCATGCAAGCTGAAAAATGCAAAATGGATCAAGGAGACATAGACCACGATGTGAATCATGCAAGACCCAATGGATATAATGGACAAAAAATGAGCAGAATGATAGGAAAACAAACCCTAGTGTTTTAGGATGAGGACCATATGGAAACTTAGGGTCAAGTAAAATATGTGAAAATATTGTAGAAATTTATAGCTCCAACACCTTCTTTTGCATTTGATGGTAAGAAATTTAATCTGCATTTTGATATATTTTTCACTCCATTCGATGGAGAAGAGAAGCCCTAAAGGCCACGGTTGTGACTGGTTTTTAATGGCTTTTGTGTTTTACTATGTTGCCTTTCCTCTCCACTCTTTGTGGTGGCCATTGGAGGATCTGTTCAAGCTCTTTGAAGGCTCTAACCATAGGATTTGTTATGCTTCTCCACATCGACATTGAAGGTAGACCACCTCTTTTCACTCTTAAAGGCATTTCTCTCTTAAATAAAGCTTATTCAAGCTTTTCTTTACAAAGAATAATGAAGATTTTTTTGGGGCTTTTGAGATGGGCCATTGCATTGGCTGCAACTATATTGTGTGTTCTCCTTCTTTTCTATTTAATGAAAGGTTATGGGGCTCATCCCACAATGTGCAAATTAAAACATTTTTTTAATGAAAACATTTTTTAGATGAATGCTTTCCATTTTATGCATTTCCAAAACCTCTCATGGCCATGGCTTGTAGCTTTGATTTCACCCTTTTATGAAAGCATCTATGTTGTTAAGGGCTCGAACCCTTGTTATTTCTTCTTGTATCTACATTTTAATTCAAAACCCTCAGTGGGTATGAGAATTATGAAGGAAAAAATTTCCTTCCCAGGTCACGGGTATGAAAGCATGAACTAGGGTTTTCATCCATTATTTTGAGCTCAAATCATCCTTTCATCTCTATATTCTGGAAAAATACTATGTAAAACTATGTGGGGTTGGCTCTAAAAGCCCAAGTTGGCACCTTTGCACTTTCATTCATTTGAAACCCTGGCTAGTTCCACATAGCCTATTGTAGCATAAGTCTATTACTTTGGAAAATAAGAGAACCCCAATGTGAATGTTCAACATTGTCCTTTCATTTACTCATTTCCAAGAAGCAATGACTCAAACAATTCAATTTGATTTATCAACACAATAAAACTCAAACAATTTCTTGAGCTTTTTTCATTCATTGTTTATAATTACTCAATTGCTATTTTGTTGCACATACACTTGCTTGATGAACATACAAAAATTCACTCTCAAATGCACTATGTATTGATATGTTTTGACTTCTCATCATGCAACATTTTCTTTAACTGTACTATGATAATTTTTTGGGTTAATTTGATGCTTATCATCTCTTATTTCATGCACTTGAATGCTTCAGAAAAAATGCACATCTGACTTCACATTTAATGAAACAAGGAAATGTGATTTTCCTTTATGTTTGTAGTATAGAAATTCTAAAGCAAAACTTATTCTGCAAATTTTCTACATTGATGATGTTGTCCTCAAGCTACATTCAGCTCAAACACTTAATGTGTTGCACCCACAGTCAACCATGCCTCTTTTCATTCATTCTCTGCTTTCAGTAGCTCACTTGCAGCCATTGATAACTCTTTCTTCTTGATGGGATAAGCCTCCTTTTGGCACTCTTCATGCATTTTTATTTCCTTGGGAAGCAACAATTGATGTAGGATTATTACTTGCATGGAAGATTTTGAAATATAAGCACCTGATGTTGATGATTAGTAGCTTCTTCATTTGCTTCAATTATCATTGCTTGATTTGTAAACAAGGCATTATGTATGCCTGTTCACTATCACATTATGTGATGATGCTCTTCGATGGTAATCCACTTGAGCAAATGATCCTATATGATTTTCAATTCATTGCACTATTAGACTTGACTGTCCTAGATGATAACTTGCTTGAGCTTTCATGGCACTTGGATGCACTCCTTCAAATGCATATCTCTTTGATCAATATTGAGTTGTCTCTTTTCTGAAAACCCTCTGTGGAATGTTGAAGGAAAGCATGTCGGGTCTCAACCCTTGTGGGAGCTCGTTTTACACCACATGCTTTATGATATCCAAAATAAAACAACATGGCTTTCCTAGATATTTGCACAAGAAACAAACAATGTTAGATTAAAACAATAAATTCAAAAGTTTCTCATGATTTTTTCTCCCTAGTATTCTCTTGTACTCCTCTTGTTTTTGCTTAGTTGATTCAATACATCATAGAGGATATCCTACATTAGTGTTGATGGATCATGTAGGAATGTTCATAGTCTGAGCTCTAACAAAAATTTCATCCACTTGTAGGTTCACTAGGAGCACAAAAGTAGAAAGGAGAGCTCAACTCTGAAGGAAACTCGAAGACATCATTAAGCAATAACAATTAAATTATTTCTTACATGCTCTTTCTCCTTTTCAATCTTCAATAGAGTAGAATATTCTTTGTGGTTCATTGTTCTAGCTACTCCCATGGCTTGTGTGGGACACTTGATTCTCCTTTTTACTCCAATGAATACAAAAACAACATTTGTGAAATAATTGTTCAATTATGTACTTCCTTTTCTTGCAAACAATGAATGGAACATTGTGAATGGACAATAGAATGAAAGCACTTCTTTTACTTCTTATTCAATACTTAATGTTGCAAAATAATATAAGGCAATTGAAAACACACTGCATTTCTTAAAACTCAATAACTCAAATATTTGCAATGGTTAAAACATCTATAGAAGCAAACTGAAATTCTTCACCTTAAAAATGAACTTGCATAACTAGCTCTGTCAAATTGAGCTATGTGAAAAAATGATAACAATACCAATGATGAATGCTTGAAAATAGAATATGATCTACTACCTGCAAACAACATTTCTCCTCTTAGGAAGAAATAAATCCATTAGTGATTGGAGAAGCATATCTAAAAGGATGGGTGAATCTTCAATCCATATCTAAATGGTGTATACTCACATATCCACATGTTAGAAAGTGATTATATCAATCCAAGATCATGTGAAGTTTAATATAAAACAATATACAAAGGAAATGAAGATGGTGGGTGAATAAGTTGATGTGGCTATCAACAAAGAGGAGGTATCCTACTGCACTATAGGACTCCATAAACAAGGATGATATTTCTACAACCTATACAAATCTTAAGTAGTTGTGTTTGGAAGATAATGGATGTCCTACTGCATTGAATCAATAGGGGCCAAAGATGTGACGGTGTCAAACTAATTAGGAACAACAAAATATGATGATGTTGTCTTGATCCGAAGAGTGGGAACATGAAGAAAAGTCGTTGAACTATTAGAACATGTAAGACCTGTAATATACTCAAGTTACTCTAAAGTATCATCATCAAAGGGTATGCAATCTGCATCTACAAGAGGGATGAGCCAATCTGTAGTAGGATCCTCCAGTTATGGAGAGATGTGAGAGTCTCCATAGATCTCCCAAACTCATGTTCAAAGTGTGTGGGGACATTCAATGTCCGATACAACACGCAAAGTGTCAAAATCAACACTAGAACATATAACTCCTACAATATGATCTCGAATGATTCCTTGTGCTAATTAAATACCTGATGTGTTTAGTGTAGGTATGATTCCATATAGATAAGGAAAAATATCCAACCACCTGAGATGTGTCAAGATGTCATTTCACCAAGACTCATCCTTATCCAAGTTGATCATAGAAGGATGAACAAAAACCCCCATGATACTCACTCAACTGAAAAAATAAGAATAATAAACTTAGTGAATATAAAGAAGATCAAATGATGCCATCCAATGCAAACAAATCCTTTCTAGATGCCAAGACCTCCTAGTAATTAAGAAGAATGTGAAAACACATGATTTTTTTATAAAATGCACCTTGTGTAGATTTTTTTAAAAGTGTATGTAGATCTAAAGAGCTCTAAAATACCTTTTCGATGCCACTTGAATTGTAAAAATCAGAAATACATACAAAAAGTTGTGAGTTCGGAAGCATAAAATTAAGATCTAACTTTGATTGAAAGAAATAGAAATCAACCAAAAAAATCGTATAATGTGACCACACCACTGAAAAGTAAACCAAACCATCCCAATTTTCACACTGTATGCCCAAATTATGCGAAAAAAAAAAAAAAAAAAAACTCCTTTAGGGTGAATGGGGGCTAAGAGGAGGGCTTGTAGGGGTCAGGTGTACGACGACATCATGTTGATGCCATCTTGAAACTTTTTACTGAACTCCAATTAATATATTTCAAGGAAACTCCATGTCATTGATGGAAGAAGGAAAAGTTCAACGAAATGCATTAAAAAGAAAAAGAAAAATAAAAATTAGGACATTACAATTAGTTGGATGATTTCTTAGTTCAACCATGCCATGAAACAAGGAGTAAAAGTCAATATATTTCCACCATGAGGAAAAGAAGAAAAGAAAAAAAATCTAGAAGGATTTTACAGTGTTAAAAATCAAAAATTTGGGGAAGATCACATTACATGTAAATAAATTGGGGGTGGAATAAAATAAATGTGAGGATTAATATAATATTATGTCCACGAGAAAGGGGATCTGGGTGAGTTTCCTGACAGAAGAAAGGACTGTATTGGTGGTTGTTGCAGCCAAACACCTTTCAGCTAAACATGACCTGTTAGAAGGTGAGAAGTTTTGTGGAACTATTTGATTGAAAAAAATACCTTGGTCAACTTTTCTTGAAGAAGAAAAGATATTGGTCCAATTTTTGATCTTCAAGGATTTATTGTGCAAAACAGAGATCTTGCTTTCATAATTTTTTTGGATAGATGTGTTCTATTATTCCTACGCAAAGAGACTCGAATGCGAGCTTTTTTCCATTGATATTTCAACCTATTTGGAATATTATCAAAACCTTGTTGAAGTCCTATGCCAATCTGGTAAGTATTTTTATTCTATTTATATTGAGTATGTTTTGTTTCTTCCTAAAATTAAATTTGCATAACCATCTGGTTACAATTAAATAAGTGATTTGTGAAGATCTATACATAAATTTGTAAATAGATATTATATGGAGAAATTTAGTATAGATACAAGTTAATTAAAAAAATAATTGAAAGCATTTGTGTAATCTACAAATTTATCTATCTCATCTCCGTTTGATAGATCTGGAAAAACACAAAAGTATTGGTGCAACCAGTTTGCTAAGAGTTACCTCTTGGAACTCTTAATCTTATACAACATCGAAATATTTTATTTGTTTATTTAATTATTTATAAAGCATACATTCACTTGTCATGTTGTGTTTGCTGTGTTAACTTTTAATTTCTACTATCAAGTGAAGTATGAAATTCTACCATTAGCATCCTTCCTACAAATTTTTAAATATATTTCTGTAAAGCATTTTACCATTATATCTAGAAAATCAGCATAACTCTTTTTGTCACTAAAGTTGATGTCTTTAAAAATATTGAGTTTGTTATTTCTCTGTAGGTGGATCTGCACTAGGAGGAACAATGGTAAGCGCTGCATGACTCAAAGAATCAAATACACCTGCTTTCCTTATTCATTTAAGTACTAGGGAGAATGGAAATAAAACTACAAGTTTTATTCAATATTCTGCAATAAATTTGGATATATATAGATACTAGAATAAAATGAAATATCCCAATGAACATGATATAGATATATGCTTTTATTTATTTATTTTTAAACTTCTATTGGTTTACTGAAATTGCTCATTCATTTTGAAGTGTGTATCCCTGTACATTCACGAGATCATCCCAAATGTATGAATGATTATGTCCTCCTTTGTTCTATAGGGATAGTTTATATGTTTCAAATATTTACTTCTTCATATTATGATTTTATTCTGGATTTTACATTTAATGTTCTCATTTATTTATATGCATGTTTTTCATGGTTGTTAAGTCTACCCCCAAGAGTTTAATTGTTTGTTTGTAAAAATCTGAAGATCGGAGGTCAGATGCGATTCATTGTTAAAAGATTATGAGTAGTATTTTGATGATTATGATATTTTAATATTTTCTAAAAGAAACGTTACATAGTATTATTAAATAAAATATCATTTGGTATTAAACTTTCTATCTTTCATAGAATAGACTATTGTGAAAGAGACTTTTATTAAGAATTATTATTTGAATTTTCACATTTTCAATCTTCATTAAGTCACTAATAGCTTAGATATCACCTTTATCACCACATTTTATTATGGTATGCATAGTTTAGCATTATAAATTCATACAATGATTAGTGTTAATATTGTTTAATGGTTAAACCATTGTTTTGAGAAAGTTATGAGTCGTGTTACAAAAAAACCGCTCACATGTATTTAAAAACTTTATCAAATGATTTCTAAGTTTTTTCATCAGTTCCTTCCCCTTACCGAAACATATTGAAGTTTTATTTTTTTCTAAGAGAGATAAAAGTTATGACTATTCAAACACTATCTTTTTTTTTTGCTAAAATCAACAAGCTAAAATTGTTGGGTAATTTGGGCATTATGGGTTATTTTTTTCTTGAATAGAATTGTTTTGTATTATCATTATAATCATCATGATGGTTACTAATTTAGTCTTAGAGACCTTATGATTATTTTATTGTTATATTACTATCATTTCGTATGAATATTTTATTGTTATATTCTAATTACTCCAACACCCCCCGTAAAAAAATTGATGTAAAAAATTGCACACAGTTATTCCAGAAATCTTGTTCACATCTATCATGGACTATGGAAACAAAATGTTATTAATATTCAATAGTATTAAATAGTTATTGAAATATTACAAATTAGTATATTATAATTAATCCCATTGTATTGTTTTTAAACTAATCTATGGTGTAATTGATCCTTAGTTAGGATGAAACTATGTTCTTCTAATGATTATTCAACTATCTAAATAAGTGAGTATTCTACCATGTGAATACCTATTAGAGTCACCCTAATTATTTTTAGCATCTTGCTTTATCTTGTGACATTGTTGTGCAAGTGTGATTATTTATTTCTATGCTCCATATTTTGGTAGAAATCCTCTTATGTATTATAATTTACTTTTGAATGATAAATGATGTTGAGACGTCATATTTTGTTGTTGAACTATGAATCCTCTATGCATCTCGTAGGAAAGGCCATCAGAGATGATCCCTCGAGGAATTAGGTCTAACCCCTTAGGTTCCCCCATACTTGCTTGAAAGCATAATTTTATGAGTTGCTCTTGTGTTGTGACAAAAAATCTAATATTTGTGTTATGTCCTTAGCTTCAAGATTATGTTCAAAAGTTTTGGGCATTACAATTAATGTGCATTGTTATGAAAGAAAAACAAAGTAAACCATAGATGAGGATTGCATTAGATTGTGACAATTGTATTAATCTCATGCAATGAGACAACTAGACCTAAATTATCCCAATCTAATAATAGAAAAGCACTCCTAAGTTTAGCTTAAGTGAATAAAGTAATAAGGGACAAGTAATAATTAATTAATAATTAAATGATTATTCTAATTACTCCAACACCCCCCTTAAGATCAACTTAGGAAGAAGCTATAAAACCTTGATGAAGAATGCAATTATGGATACATGGATGGGTCCCAGATACAAGTCCTAATGAGGTATTCATGTTCAAATAAATGAATCTCTCATAACTAGGGAAAAAAAGAAAACCACATGAAAAAACTCTTCTCCAAAAGAGAAAAATAAATTATTGCACTAGTGAAAGAAGGATAGAAGAACTCAATGTGACCCCTAAGGACTTCTTCTACCACAAAAGTGCAATAGATGTCCCCTCAATAGGAGAGAGAAAATAAGGATATGAATCCCCCATAAAGAAAGATCTCCCATGCTAATGATGAATGCCTGAAGAAAAAATATGATCAACTGCTTGAAAACAGTGTTTCTCCCCTTAAGAAGAAATAGATCCATTGGTGATTGGAAAAGCCAACCAGAAAGAATTGGTCAATCTTGAATCTAAGTCCAAATGATGTGTTCCTCAAAAAATTTCTCACATATCCACATGTCAGAAAGTGATGATGTCAATCCAAGATCTTGTGAAGACTGATATAGAACAAGATGCAAAGTTGATGAAGATGGTAGTCCAACAACATTGATGTGGTTGTCAATAAAGAGTAGATGAATGTCCTCAAAAAAATCCTCCAAATATGTAAGATAGGACTCCACAAACAAGGATGATATGCCTGCAAGATAGAAATCCCAAGTAGTCATGTCTAGAAGATGATGGATGTCCTACTGCATTGATCAATAGAGGCCAAAGATGTGGTGATGTAAAACTGATCAAAAACAACAAAATATGATCATGTATTCTCAGTCTAAAGAGTGGGAACATGAAGAAAAGTCTCTAAACTATCAAAACATGCAAGACTTATGATATACTCAAGCTCGTCTAAAGTATCGTCATCAAAGGGTATGCAATCTACATTTATAGGAGGGATGAGACAATCTACATTAGGATCATCTAGGTATGGAGAGATATGAGGGCCTCCACAAATGTCCCAAAGTTATGTCCAAAGTATTTGGGGACATTTAATGTCTGATACAACACATATAGTGTCAAAATAAAGACTAGAATACATAACCCCTACAATATGATCTCAAATGATACCCCATGCTGATAAAATCCATAATGTGTCTGGTGTAGGTATGAATCCATATAGATAAGGAAAAATATCTAGCTACCTGATATGTTTCAGGATGCCATTTCGCCAAAACTTGTAAGTATCCTTATCCAAGCTGATCATAGAAAGATGAAAAAATACACCATGATATGCACTCAAATGAAAAAAATTAGAGACTAATACCCTCAATGCATATCAAGCAAATAAAATGATGTCATCCAACACAAATTGATCCTTTCTAGGTGCCAAGACGTCCAAATTTGGTTATGTAGAATGTGAAAACAGAAAAAACTGTATAAAATGCACCTTGAGTAGATTATGAAAAAAGTGCATGAATAAATCTAAAGGGCTCTAAAATACCTTTATGATGCTACTTGAATTGCAAAAAATGGAGATACATGAAAAAAATTGTGAGCTTAGAAGCAGAAACTAAAGATCTAACTTTGACTAAGAATAACAAGAACGAGTAGAAAAATCTAATAATAAGACCTACACCACTAAAAATTAAACCAGACCAACTTTCTAATGATATCTTGTTTACCCAATTTTAACACCGTATGCTCAAGTTATGCGAAAAATAAAAAAAATCTCTTATAGGGCAATTATGCACTAGGAGGGAGGCTTGGAGGGGTTAGTCATACAGTGATGTCATTTGGACATTAGTAGAATCTAGGGAATATTTGTTTCACTGGATGGAAAAAATAGGTCAACTAAATTTTTTTGCTATGATAGAATATGCTAATTGATAATCAAAATATTTTGATTCCTACATTGATCTAGGAATATTCTTGTAGAATCTTTTTTTGGTAGTTTAAGAGCATAATATTTTGGTTGACCTTCAGGATGCTTGCCCTGTTTTAAGGTCGTTGATGGGACTGTCACTTACATTAGGGTACAACTTGTGAAAATATTTAAAACCTTGCATAGGATTTTTAAAAGCCCTTTTAAAACTTTTTTTTTTCTTATTTTGATTTGACTGGTAAACAAATAAAACTAGTGTGTTTTTTTTTTTGAAAAAGAAAAAGAAAAAATGAAAATTTAAAACTTGATTTTCACTTGTGCGATGACAGTGGTGGTCTAAGGGCACGTGCATGTTCATATGACTATATGAATTCCTGTTCATTGACATCTGGATACTATTTTTTTTTCTTCACCAAATTTGATGAAACAACAAGCGATCCTTAGGTTTTCAACCATTCTTGATGAAACAGTCATGCCTATTTTACACTAGGCTGAGCCAATTTTTCCCTCAAGGTTGGATCTCTTAGAATTCATAAAAGAAGCTATAGATCTAGAGATTTGATACCATGTTGGAGTTTATAGTGAACCCCATAGCTTCCATAAATCCTTCTAACCAAAATGCCTATCATATCTAAGAGATCAAAGCAACTAATTTTCCATGCAACCAAGAGAGAAAAAAATGAATCCACAAACACATTTGATATGTCTTTTGTATTGAATGAATACATGTGAATTGTGTTGGATTAAAATTAATGTGCATGATTAGAAAAGAAAAATAAATCGAACCCTAGATGAGGATTGTATTAGATTGTGACAATTGTCTTAATCTCATGCAATGAGACAACTAGACCTATAATTAGTCCAATCTAATAATAAAAAACACTCCTAAGTTTAGCTTAAGTGATTATTTAAGTAATAAGGGACTTAATAATTAATTAATGATTAATTAATTATCAAGTGTTTATCCTAATTACTCCAACACACTCCATTAAGATCAACATAGGGAGAAGCTATAAAACCCTAATGAAGAATGCAATGATGGATGCATGGATGGGTCTCAAATACAAGTCCTGATGAAGCACCCATGTAGAAATATATGAATCTCTCATAAAAAAATAAAAGGAGAAAACCACATGGGAAAAAATCTTCTCCAAAAGAGAGAAAAATAAATGACTACACTAATGTAAGAAGGATAGAAGGAGGACTCAATGTGACCCCTAAGGACTTCTTTTGGTACAAAAGTATAATAGATGTCTCTTGATAGGAGAAAGAAAATGAGGACATGAATCGAGTGCCATAAAGAAAGAGCTCCTATGACAATGATGAGTTCTTGAAGATAGAATATGATCCACTGCCTACAAACAACATTTCTCCCCTTAGGAAGAAATAGATCCACTGGTGATTGGAGAAGACAATCCAAAAGAATGGGTGAATATAGAGTCCAAATCTAAATGATGTGTTCCTCTGAAAGCTACTCACATATCCACGTTTCAAAAAGCGATGATGTCAATCAAAGATCCTATGAAGATTGATATAAATCAAGCCACAAATGTGATAAAGATGGTGGGTGAACAATGTTGATGTGGTTGTCAACAAAGAGGAAATGGATTTCCTTAAGAATATCCATAAACAAGGATGATATGTCTGCAAGACACAAATCCCAAGTAGTTGTGTCTAGAAGATAATGGATGTCCTCCTACACTAAATCAATAGGGACCAAAGATGTGGTGATGCCAAACTAATCAGGAACAACAAAAGATAATGAAGTAGTCTTGATATAAAGAGTGGGAACATGAAGGAAAGTCTCTAAACCATCAAAACATGGAAGAACTGTGATATACTCAAGCTCCTCTAAAGTATCGTTATTGAAGGGTATGTGATTTGCATCTACAAGAGGGATGAGACAATCCACAAAAAGATCCTTTGGGTATGGAGAGATATGAGGGTCTCCACAAATCTCCCCAAGTCATGTCCAAAGTGTGTGGGGACATTCAATGTCTGATATATCACACATAGTTTCAAAATCAACACTATAACATATGACCCCTATAATATGATCTTGAATGATACCTAATGTTGATAAACTCCATGATGCATGTCTAGTGTAGGTATGAGTCCATATAGATAATGTAAAATATCCAACCACTTGAGATGTGTCAGGATGCCATTTTGCCAAGCCTCATAGTTATCCTTATCCAAGTTGATCATAGAAGGATGAACAAAAAATCCCATTATACTCACTCAAATGGAGAAAATAAGAGACTAATAAACTCAATGCATATAAAGAAGATCAAATGATGTCATCCAATGCAAAAAAATTCTTTCTAGGTCCCAAGACGTACAAATATTTATATAGAATGTGAAAACACAATATTTTTTATAAAATGTACCATGGGTAGATTCTAGAAAAAGTGCATTAATAGTTTTGAAGAGCTCTAAAATACCTTTTTGATGCTGCTTGAATCACAAAAAATGGAGATACATGCAAAAAATTGTTAGCTCATAACTTCAAAATGAAGATCTAACTTTGATTGAGAATAACAAGAGCTAGTAGCAAAATATGATAATGTGACATACACCATTGAAAAGTAAACTGAACCAATTTTTTGATGATATCTCATTTGCCCAATTTTGAAATTGTATGACCAAGTTATGCCAAAAAGGAAAAAAGCTCCTTTAGGGAAAATGGGGGTTAAGAGGGGGCTTGGAGGGGTCGACCATATGGTGACATCATGTTGGCATCAATATAATCTAGGGAATATTCTATTTGTTTGATGGAGAAAATAGGTCCTCTAAAAAATTTTGCAGTGATAAAATATGCTTGTCAATTATCAAAATATTTTGATTCTTGCATTGATTTGGAAATATTCTTGTAGAATATTTTGTTTACGATTTGAGAGTGGAATGTTTTGCTTGACCTTTGAGATGCTCATTGGGTTTTAAGGTCATTGGTGAGGTCGACCTCTAACTGTTGCCTACATTAGGGTACGACCTATATAGGTCTTTAAAAGCATGTGGAGGATTTTTAAGAGCCATTTTAAAACTTTTTTTTGCTTTTTCTTAATTTGACTAGTAAAAAAATAAAACCAGTGTTTTTTTTTTCTTTCAAATAAAACAATAAAAAACAAAAATTCAAAAACTAATTTTGACTTGCATGATGATGATGGTAGATTGTGGGCGCGTGTAGGTCTGTACGATCATATGGATTCCTGTGCATTGACCTCTAGTTGCTAATTTTTTTTTTTTTTCAACTTCACCAAATTTGACAAAACAACTACTATCCTTAGGCTTTCAATCATTCTAGACGCACCATGATGCTCGTTTTACCCTAAGATGAGCCAATTTTTCCCTCAATGCTGGATCTCTCATAATTTAGATAGGAAGCTACAAATTTAGAGCTCTGATACCATGTTGAAGTTGATAGTGAACCCCACAGTTCCCAAAAATCCCTACAACCAAAATTCCTATCACATCTAAGAAACCAAAGCAATTGATTTTCTATGCAACTAAGAGAGAAAATATTGAATCCACAAAAGGATTTGATATGTCTTATGTATTGTATGAATACATGTGAATTGTATTGGTTTACAATTAATGTACATTCTTATAAAAGAAAAATAAAGCAAACCCTAGATAAGGATTCCATTAAATTGTGACAATCGTCTTAATCTCATGCAATGAGACAACTAGACCTATAGTTAGCCAATCTAATAATAAAAAACACTCCTAATTTTAGCTTAAGCGAATAAAGTAATAAGGGACTTAATAATTAATTATAAAGTGATTATCCTAATTACTCCAACATATTTTTTATATTATTTTCTTAAAGTTATTTTTAAAGAATTTTTAGTTATCTTCAATGTTTTGTTTTGTTTGTTTAGAAAATTGAAGAGATGATATATCATGAAGATAACCTTGCATGTTTTGAAATAGCATTGTTAGTTTTGGTTATATTAACTCAACCATTATACTAAAAAAATACCTCTACTTTTTTATATTATTTTTTTAAAGTATTTTAAAATAATTTTTAGTTCTTTTGAATGTTTTGTTTTTTTGTTTAAACAATTAAAGAGAAGACATGTCATGAAGATAACCATGCAAGTTGTGGAATAAAAAATATTAGTTTAGGTTGTAATAACTCAACCATTATACTAAAAATACCACTATTTTTTTATATTATTTTTAAAAGTTATTAAGTGTTCATTCATTTTTATAATTAGACACCTCTACCCATACAAGATAAACATTCATCTAATTTAGGACAAACATCTAACCATATGGGTTAAAAATTCTATCTATGCAATACATGAGTTTATTTATCCATTTGGGATACGCATCTATCCAAGTGGGGTAGGAATCTATCAACAAAAGATAGGCATATGCTTTGGTTAGAGATTTAGACTCATGAAGATCATCTAGGTCTTGAACAATGCTCTAAAGTCTACACTCTCCTACAAGGTCACTATCTTTAGAAGAATATATAATAAAGGCTTAAAACCTATCTTGAAATTTTGTATAAAACCTTGAGTCAAGAATATTTATCCCATAGATTCTTTTGAGTATACAAAGAATTCATTTTATCTTGATATTTATGTTAGAAATTTTATTCCCCTTGTTAATTGAATAATTCTCTTAAATGATTTATTTTGTATTATTAATTAAGTTTACATAACCATTTTGGACACTTTCTAAACCCCATCCTTAAACGTTTGTGTATTATGAACATTCTTCATTTCTCAAATTTCCTATATACACCACTTTCAAATAAGATCAACGAGTAATATATATGTAGGTTCATTTTCTAAGCTAGGTTTGGTGTAAACTGTTTATGTGGATACACTTTTTTTTTAGGGTTAGATAGTTTCTTTGCGACTATTACCCACAAAGGGTAGTAATTAAATTCAACGTAATTGGTCATCACGACCAATACTTGTTTGCTATTTCTATGCAATATCTAATATTAATTAAATAAAATAGTGTCACCTTTTAAACCAAGTATTACTTAACCTAAGTTTAGATTAGATATTCCCTAAGAATATAAAAGATTTTGCTACCCCTTGGCATAAAAGTCCCTCTTACTCTCATATAGTTCTCTTTGAAATCTGGAAGCAAATTCCTCCTTTGTTTCTTAGGGTATTCAAAAGGAAAGAAACAATAAGATTTGTAGGGATCTCAAAAAATAGAAAGGATGTATTTCATAGTATCCAAAATAACCTAAAGGATAATATCAAAACATATTGGCAATGTCAAGATTAGGCCCTCTTATCTTGAAATTAGATTAATGTCACAACCCTCTTTAGGTTAATCATTCAAACTAAGGTAAACAAATTATATGATTATTCAAATTATCTGCTTATCTGACTTGGTGGTCACCACTCTCTTTTCAAATGCTTAGTTAACCCAAATTAACATTAAAAAATAATATTTATTAAGTTAATTAATAATATTAGAATTTAATATTATTTTGGTGATCAAATAGATGAAAATTACATAACCATTCAATTGTAAATTAAGAATACTACAAATGGACAAATAGTTATATTTTATATTCGATTACACCATTCACATGATGTCTTTCAAATAAACGAAAGCTGTATCGATTTATTTAAATAACAAGCGCTCTGCGTGAGCTGGAGTCCCTTCCTTAAGCAGCTCTGGGTGTAGAGAAAAGTGTGTTATGAGTATTTTAGAGTTGGTCTTTGATGACTAGTGTAGACACCTAAAAATGGTCTAGAGAATCTAATTAATTGAATACGACTTATTTGATTAATTAATCTTAAATTCTTCTACTTAGTAAATAAATAGAAATATTTATTTATATTAAGTTCATTTATAATTCTTCTATTTTTCTCTCCTAATTAAATAAACAAAATTAAAAACTTTGTTTTATTTAATTATTATCATTTTTATCACATTATTTCTCTCTTAATTAAATAAACAAAATTAAAAACTTTGTTTTATTTAATTGTTATCATTATTTCTTCTATCTTAAAATTAATACACAATTTAAATAAATTGTGTTATTTAAAATCACATTTCTTCTTAATTAAATAAAGATTGCTAAAAATCTTTTATTTAATTATCATTCTCCTTTTAATTTAATAAAACAAACCCTATAGTTTGATTTATTAAATTATTTATTCCTCCTTTTGCTAAATTTAAATAAATTAAAAATATTTAAATTTATGCATAAAATTTGCACTATTCACTCACCAATAAATATTTATTTCTCACCAATCAAATTAATGGCACTGCCATTCACGGGAAAGCTTTAAGAAAAATTTGCAGGAAGTTATCTCAACAACCTTCCACCCACCTTCCCTCTTATCTTGACTGGTGTTTTCATGGGGAGAAACCATTCTCTATGGTCAGCTCCTTCTTCTCATCCCATGCCTTTGGATTCTCCAGAGGAAATCACAGCCCCTCATCCCGGTTTCCTGTGCAATTGTGTTGCCGTGAAAGCTATAAATACAACTCTTGGGCTACAAGAAAAGGATCCCAACTAATGCAATCTTACTCTGCAGGTTTCCAAAGTGCTCAAGCATCCAAACTATCCAGCATTGAAGCAACCATCCAGCATCCATCAAGCATCAGCATTTGCAGTCATGGCTGCCATTAGAATAGAGCTTGCACATTTAGATCATAATAGAATAGCATAATCTCATTTCTCATTCTCTAAGTGTCATTTTAATAATTTAATTAGCTTACAAATCTGAGAGCCAAGTAAATTAGAGAAGTCTTTAGAGTTAGAGAGCAATAGGATAAATTCTTGTAGATTTTGTAGTTTAAATTTCTTAGTCTTAGATGCAATTATCTTATTTAGAAGCATAGATGCATAGTTTAATTCATTTTTCCCCTTCTATAGCTTACAATTTGGCGCCCACTGTGGGGCTTTACCCCATATTTTGCTAACTTTTTGAAAATCGTATTGTACAGGAATCGACGTGAAAGTTTTCGCGGGATCGTGAGTTTTTGTAGCACGCCGGGTTCCTTTTACAGTGCGCTCAGTTACTGTTCCAGCGTGCTCGGTTACTGTTCCAGCGTGTCGGGTTCCTGTTCCAGCGCGCCATATTTTTATCTTTAAAAGCATTTTTTTCATCTGGATCCGACGCGTCCGCGGCCAGATTTCTTTTCTGTCTTTTTGTTTAGTTAAAATTTACCAATCCTAGGATAGAAATAGTTAAAATTTACCAATCCTAGGATAGAAATGGTTAAAACTTACCAATCATAGGATAGAAATGGATTAAAATTCACCAATCCTAGGATAGAAACGTCACACTTCTTTTTGGAGGTTTAAAAATTGAACATTATGCTTGTCATGGAGCAATATCTCCATTAGAATAAATCACTTATCTTTTGGGTTTTAAAAAGAAAAACATTTTTTGCTGTGTTTGGGTGATAGGTTTATGCTCTCCCCTTAACTGGGTGCATCAGAAAACTAGACTCACCATTTACTTTATGCAATTTCAAGTTTTCTTAAAACCTTTAGACAGGCCTGCCGTAGTGGGAAAAAGTACTCACCCTACGGGAACGACCTGAGTGGGGACAGCCAAAAGCCATGGTATTCCAACCCACTTAAAAATTTATGTGAATTTGGGGAAACCCTCTTTCAACGGAAGTGTGCAAGATAACCGTCCCCAAAATCTTTGTTCTAAAGATTGGGAGGTCTCTCGAGGGAGTTTATCCATTTGCCGCTCTGAACGGAAACCCTATCTAAGAACCTAGAACTAGAAGCACGCTTGTCAGTTTCTAAACATTGTAATACTCAGTGGTGCAGGGGCGGGGAAGAATCTACCCTCAAGCACTCACGATATAATTGCCAAGGACTGTTTGCTCATGGGATCCAGTATCCACTTCCTTCACTCTGAGTACGCACCTGGAAAAGACAAAAACACGGGTGCCCTCTAGGGGGTGACATGGCTATGTGAGTCGACGCAATTCCAAGCTGTGGGCCGTTCGAGTATATAACAATGACCTTTTGTCTCTAGGAGTGAGTCTATTTGATGTGTTTATCTTGTTATCAAACCAGTGAAAATAAAAAAGAATCATTGATTCTTAAGAACATACACTACTTGTTTAGATTCTAGGATTTTAAATACAACCATTCTATTCTTGATTGCTGTGTTTTCTATCATTAAACTCAGATAAGATCATCACATAAATCCTTAAAATCAAAACACTTGTGGATTTCTCATGATTCAAGATTGGGTATCCACCAAGTTTGTCAAGAAATCTCTTGCTAAACGAATCCGAAAACCAAAGAGAACACTTGCATACAAACAACTCCTAAGAAAACAAAGGTTTCTGTATCAAAGCAGGAAAGTTCTACTCCAACATAGAACTTTTATTCATAGGTATCACGATTTCTCTAGAGGTTATACAGACGACTACGCTGTAGCTCCCTTAGATTCACAAGCATATTTCCAAAGAAGAGCTCTTAGGCAACACCACAATCATAGTCAGAGAATTCGTCCAGAATACATTCCACAACCAGCCATCCAATATGATACTAGACCAAGTGAGTTTCATAGAATAAGATAGTTTTTTTTTTCTGTCTTAAACCCCTAAGGTCATAGTTTTGGCACGCCCGGTGTCTGTTTTAGCACGCTCGGTATCTGTTTTAGCACGCCTGGTTTCTATTTCAGCGCGCTTGGTCTCTGTTTTAGCGCGTCCGGTATCTGTTTTAGCGCTCCAAGTCTCTGTTCAGCGCTCTTGGTCTCTGTTTTAGCGCGTTGGTATCTGTTTTAGCGCGCCCTAGTCTCTGTTTCAGCGCACCCGGTATCTGTTTCAGCGTGCCTAGTCTCTGTTTCAGCACGCCCAGTCTCTGTTTCAGCGCGCCCGGTCTCTGTTTTAGCGCACCATAAAACCTGAAAAATAGAGAGTTAATAGGACATTTTGTGAGCTTACCCATATCGAATACAAGGTTTCCATCAGTTCAAAACATTTTTTTTCACAGTCTAGAACACTTAAGTCATACAAAAGGAAAGCTTTACCCCTACACCTAGATCTTGCAGCATCTTGCATAGTGTCATTATCACCAAAATCTGAGATTTTCTGTCAAAGTTTCCCTATCAAGGATTCTATCATCCTTTCATCACGAAACTAGACAAGACAAAATCAGATTTTAAATCAACAACCTTGACATTTATCCAATCAAATCCAAGATCAAAGTCTAAAGTAAACCTTTAAACATTTGTATGCCTATCTTCACACGATCAGCATATCAAAAGAAACAACAAGAAGAAAACGAAAGAATAGCAGCCATGGCTGAAGAAAACCCTTGGGGACGATATAGCAACACTGATCCTCTTATTAACTCACATGAGAAAGAAATAACTGCAGAGGAAATCGAGAAAGTTCAACAAGACCCTCATTTCCATAAATTTATGGAAAAGATGCTAGAACAAGACATGGAAAAGTATCTTCTACTATTAGCTGACAAAGGTGCTAAACTTCCTAAAGACTTTGATGTCAATCAACTCAAGGAAACAACCACACCTAACTCAACTAGTATAGAAAATCCAAATCAAATAGATGCTTTGACAAAACAAAACCAACAGTTACAATTACAGTTCCAGAATATCCAACAAGGGCCAACAAAGAGGTATCTATTACAAGACATTTTCCCTTATCCATTTGACTCAAGCATTAACATGATACCATTTCCAAGGTATTGTGAGTACCCAACATACAACAAATATAATGGGAGAACTGATCCGTTTGATCACGTATGGAAATTTCGAGCTATGAGCATAGAGTTGGGACAGGGGACTCGATTATTTCAAAAGCCTAGAAACACTTGCATGGTTGGTTTTCTAAATTGAGACACAGTTCAATCCTTTGAAATTGTCCAGCAGGTTCATATACCTTCTCATTCAACCAACACAGGGTAACCTTAAAGAACTTTACAAGCACGGAGCAAGTAAAGGGTAGAAAGGTACATTTCCTTTCTCCAGGTGATGGAGAAGGCTATTTGCTAAATACCCTAGATCTATTCCTGAAGAGGAGAAGATAGAGATGTTCATTGATAACTTAGTAGATGACATGAATTACAGATTGGACTTACAATGTCCATCCACATTTGAACAAGTTATCGAAAAGGGACTCAAAATCGAAGAGGCTCTAATCAAAAGAGGAACAATCAAACACTTCATTGAAGGTGCAAGCAATAACCATTCCTCTAACAACAATAATGAAAAGCCAAGACTTTGGCAAAAGAACAAAAATACTGATACCATGATCGATACACATGCACCTAAACCAGTATTCACCTTGACACCAACTACTACAAACAAACAAAACAATGGTTTTAATGTCAAACAAAGTAGTGATCAAAATAATCCAAGCTTGATGGAGAAACAAGCAATCATTGTGACCCTCCAATAAAGAAAATTCACAGATTAGGACAATCGTGGAATCGATCCTCAAAGACTTTTAAGCGAAAACTCATTCCAAGTGCAAAAGAGGCTAGAAATTGGGACCCTCAAATTGAAACCATCATGGTGGAATGACTTACATTACTGTCACTATCATCAAAATAAAGGTCACATGACTGAAAATTGTTGGCAATTAAAACATGCGGTACAAGACCTCATAGATCAAAAGAAAGTATTCGTAGAGGGCCCTCAAACAAACAAATATCATACAACATTCAAAAATCCTCTACCCAATTATCAGAAGGGAGAATCTTCTTCCGCAAACACCAAAGGTAAGAACGTTGGTTATATTTATGATGCAACAATCCTTTGTTTTTCTGCTGCCAAAAAGGATGAAGAGTTATGCAATCAAATCAATCAGAACAACGACATTACATCTACCAATTTGGTACAACATATGGAAAAATCCGAAAACCAAATCAATGTAGTCACACTCAAAGGGAAACAAGAGTACCAACCGGTTAATGCCACAACAAGGGCACAATCCAAAGTTATATTGAATGGAGCATCAATATCATCCCCATCAGTGGATCCCCCCTCCAATCAATATAATCTCATCGATCAATTGCAGAAAATACCGGAACAAATATCAATCTTGGAACTTTTGAAGATTTCCCCATCACACAAAGAGGTTCTTGAACAAGCTCTCGTATCAACTACAGTACCTAACAATCTGGATGTGTGTCAATTCCAAGCTATGGTGGGACATCTATCTGCACCTCATTGCCTTTCTTTTTCCGAACATGATGATGTATCACTCACCCATCCGCATAATTCTGCCCTTCACATTGAAGTCCTTATCCATAAACATCGTGTAAAACGTGTCCTGATAGATGGAGGGGCTAGTTTAAATATTTGTACCTTAAAGTTGATTCGTGCACTAGGATACTCGGATGAAGCCATTGATACCAGAAGAAAAATCACAATCAAAGCATATGATGAAGAAGAAAGGTCCTCTACAGGATTGATCATATTACCCATTCAAGTTGGGCCTATTGTCCAAAAAGTGGTTTGCCAAGTCTTAGATAGGGAACTGACATACAACATACTATTGGGACGCCCTTGGATCCATGATATGCAAGCAGTACCGTCTACCTATCATCAATGCCTAAAATTTCCCATCAATGGACAGGAGGTAACAATCACAGCAGACTACAATGACACCCAAGCTTGCCATACCTTGAAGACATCTTAGGATACATTCATACCTAACAACAGAGAAGTTAGCACAACAGATAGTGAGCAACAACAGAGCTTCATTTCAAAGTGGCTTCCAAAACAACAAAAATCACAAGAGATAAGGGTGGCACAATCTAACTCTTCAAATGTTGAAGAACAATTGGCTCCACTCTCACATCAATTCACCAAGGAAGTGCAGATAAGTGACAAAGGAATAAGTGAATATGGTGTTGGACACTCATTTCATCTATCACAAATGTTACCCTCCTTACAAACATATGGATAGCCATCTACAAACACCCACACTTCAGAACAATCTACAACAGCATTAGATGGCAGATTTGTAAAAGCTGGGAGCTTAGATGAAGAATCAGAAGATAAGGCCATACTAAATTGGCTTTATAAGGATGAGGAAGCCCCGGCTTCCACAAGTAACATCATAGAGACAAATCAATATGGGAAAGGAAAAACTATTCTTGAGAAGATGGGATATTCAGGATAGGGACCTCTTGGGTTAAGGAAACAAGGCATAACAGAACGAATCCAGCCTCTTACGCTCCAACATAAGGATAAAACTGGACTAGGATACACAGAAAAAGCAAGAGCAGAAATCACCAATAAAACTATGGAGCATATTCTTCAAATAAGAGATAATTCTGAAACAGATTCAAATGAGTATGAGTGGGACAACTTATCAGAAGTTTCCTATGAAGATATTCAGATTGATATTATCAAAAAGTATACCCCCAACCACAAGGAGGGTCAAAGCTCAAGTTTTAATCCTATTGTCTTTGAAACGCAAAATTTCGATGACTCAAGTGAAGATGAACGGACTTCGATTGAGATAAATGATGTGGAAGAAAATACCTTTGTAGGCCTCGACATAACCATAGACAACCTAGACGACATTTTTGTCTGAGCTTTCACAATTGCCGACCTCAACCCATCTAATGATTCGTTGCCTTTACTACATCCTGAACTTATCGAATGGGAACCCCAACATCCTATCAATCTCCCTATTTTTGACAATGACTCCTCCATTATTAACTACCTTTGCTGTGAGGAATCTGATCTTTGTTCTACCAATACTTCTTTTAATGACGCTTTTAGGCAGGAGGATGCCAAGCCTTCCAGTTGCAAAAATATGAAAGAAAAAAATGGATCTAATGGTGAAAACCATTCTATGGCAGTATTTGATCCTAAAATAGTAAAAATAAAGAATGCATCCGATGGCGAAAACCTCATTGAGGCACCAAAGGATGGAAGGTTTGACATCCTCCCGCAACATTACCATGAAAGATCATCAGTGTTGATAGAACCCACACAGTCTATTAATATTGGCACAGCAAAGAAAGCAAGAATACTACACCTGGCCGCATCCATGACAGATACAGAAAAGCCAGATTTTATCAAATTCTTTGAAGAACGATGCATCAATTTTGCTTGGTCATACTCTGACATGCCAGGCTTGGACACAGATCTCATTATGCATCACCTATCCTTACCAACTGGCACTAAACCAGTAAAACAGAAGCTGAGGAAAATGCATCCACATGTTGCATTATTAGTGAAAAATGATTTGAAGAAATTACTAGATGTTGGATTCATTAGATCTATTGATTATGTAGAATGGATATCAGACATTGTACCTATTTCAAAGCCAGATAACACCATTAGAATATGTACTAATTTTTGGGATTTAAATAACGCATGCCCGAAGGATGATTTTCCTTTGCCAAACATAGACATGATTGTAGATCTCACAGTCGGTCATCAAATGCTATCACTCATGGATGGATTTTCAGGATACAATCAAATCAAGATAGCCCCTGAAGACCAGGAGAAGACAACATTTACATGTCCATGGGGCACCTTTTGCTGGAATGTCATGCCTTTTGGGTTAAAGAATGCAGGAGCTACATACCAGCGAGCTATGACAACAATCTTCCATGATATGATGCACACCTTCATGGAGGACTATGTGGATGATATCTTAGCAAAGTCTTACACTAGGGAAGGACATCTAGAAATACTGGCCAAAATATTCGACAGGTTGGAAAAATTCAAAGTCAGATTGAATCCTAAGAAATGTGCCTTTGGAGTAACATCAGCAAAACTCCTAGGATACATAGTTTCTACAAAGGGAATTGAAGTAGATCTAGCAAAAGTCCAAGCCATTATGGAAATGCCACCTCCTAAGAATATCAGTACATTAAGATCTCTACAAGGTTGACTATAGTCCATCAGAAGATTCATCTCTCAACTGGCAGATCGGTGTCATCCATTCAACCATCTTTTGCATAAAAATGTGCCTTTTAAATGGGATGAACAGTGTGAGAGTACTTTCAATCAAATCAAGCATTATCTGATGACACCACCAATCTTGGTACCACCCAGCGAAGACAAGCCATTGTTGCTATATATCGCAACAAAAGATATTTCTTTAGGAGCCTTGCTAGCACAAGAGGATAAAGAAGGAAAAGAACAGGCAATATACTATATCAGCAGGACACTCAATGGACATGAAGTAAACTACACCTTCATTGAAAAATCATGCTTAGCAGTAATATTTGCAACACAAAAATTGCGGCATTATATGCTCACTCACACTATCAAGCTCGTTGCAAAAATTGATCCTCTCAAGTATTTACTGAGCAAAGCAGCTTTAACAGGAAGGTTGGCAAAGTGGGTCATGCTCCTCAGTGAGTTTGATATTCAATATGTTGAAAGACGAGCTATCAAAGGACAAGTCATCGCCGATTAATTAGCAGAAGCTCCATTATCAGACAGTCATCCTATGACCATGGAATTTCCCGATGCAGATATTCTCTATGTTAAACAATAACCATGGCAACTCTACTCTCTACGGATCCTACACACAACATGGGATCGCAAGGGTGAACCCCTACTTGGCTCACACCTCTGGGCACATAACTCCGCTGACTACATAAAGCCACTCAAGCACTCCAATGTAATGTATGCGTAATATGCTTCTTGATCCTTGGAATTCAGCGGCTATTGAATGGAAAATCATAGAATCCAGGTGTATGGAGATTCCCAGCTAATCTCATCTACTAAGTCAACAATGATTACCAACCAAGGATGACACACCGGGATTTTGGTACAATGGATGACCTAAAGAAAATATTTCCTATAGAAATCAAATCTGAGCAAGAAGTTACTCAAGATCGTGAGAACAAAGCAGCAGATGCCATGGCCACAATAGCATCTCTTCTACAAATGCCTGAAATGCAAGATCGTTATCGATTTATTGTAGAACAAGTATCAAATCCTGCATACGCAAATCCCAAATCCCAAACCATTAGCCTTTTGGATAGTGCCCAATCTTCCATTTATGGAGATATTTATGCTTATCTAAAAGATAATATCTTATCACCAGATCTTTCTCGCAACCAAAAGCGCAACTTCATACGCCAATCCGCCAAACATACCATTATTGTCGACACCCTTTACCGTTGAGGCCTAGATGGTACTCTTTTACGTTGTTTAGAACATGACGAATCTGCTTCCACTTTACACGAGGTCCATGAAGGAATTTGTGGAACACATTCAAGTGGATTATCTTTAGCCAAGAAACTCCTTCGTTTGGGGTATTACTGGCCACACATGGAACAAGAATCTTATCAGTTTGTCAAAAGATGTTCAAAATGCCAGATCCATGGCAATCTTATACATGCACCAGCACAGGAGCTGCATCCATTTGCAACTACATGTCCTTTCTGTCAGTGGGGATTAGACCTGGTAGGGAAAATTCACCCATCTTCATCGAATGGACACAAGTTCATTATCACAGTAACCGAATATTTTACAAAATGGGTGGAGGTAGTTCCTTTAACCATAATCACTGGAAAGAAAATATCATCTTTCATTCTTAATTATCTCATTTGTAGATATGGGATACCCCAGTCAATCATCACAGATAATGGCAGGCCTTTCAAAAACCAAGACGTCCAAGAGCTGTGTGAAAAGTTCCACATTCAACATCGCTTTTCAACCTTGTATTACCCTCAAGGTAATGGGCAGGCAGAAGCTTCAAACAAAACAATCCTAAAGATTCTCAAGAAGACTGTAAATGAAGTGGGACGTGATTGGCATGTTCAGCTAAATCCTGCTCTTTGGGCTTACAGGACTAGTATCAGAACACCAACAGGAGCTACACCATATGCTCTTGTCTATGGATCAGAAGCAATACTACCTATTGAGGTAGAAATTCCATCCCTTCGAGTCTCACTAAAGGGACTCATTTCAGATGAAGATTATAGGGTCTCTAGACTTCAGGAATTAGAGCTACTTGATGAACGTCGACAACAAGTTGTCAATCATTTGACAGCCTATCAACAAAGGATGTCTAGGAACTATAATCATAGGGTTAAGCCTAGTGTCTTCCAGATCGGAGACTTGGTCCTACGGGAAAACCCTAGAAATCAAGCAGATAGAGAAAATAAGGGAAAGTTTGAACCTAACTCGATAGGACCTTATGTCATCATATCAGTCTACGGATCAGGAGCATACCGACTGTCTACACCAGAAGGAGACATGTTGGAGGAGCCCATGAACAACATTCATCTCAGGTGATTCTACACTTGAGGATATCTAGTGCACGGTCAATAAAGTTGTCTTGATGAAAACCTGGCAAACAGGCATCATGATCACAGAAAAGGGAAAAATACAAAAAAATAAAAAATAAAAAATAAAAAATACAAAAATAAAAATACAAAATACAAAGGAAAATGAAAGAGGACACAGTAAAAACAAGTGATGAAACCCTGGCAAACAGGCGTTACATGTGATTTTCACCAAACTCCTCTATCTATTGGGTACAGTGTTGTTATGATTGTTTCCTTTCATATCATTTCCGTCTATCAGTTGAGATTATCACTATCCATATCATAGTAGGGATACCATGTTTTACCCTAGCTTGGGGGCAACATCCTAGTGTTAATCTAGTACAAGTAGACTTTCAACTTGCATGGAAGGATAGTCAAACATGACAACATCAGGTGGCAATCCATCAAAATCCAAAAACATCACAAAATCCAAAATCCAAAACATCACAAAATCCAAAATCCAAAACATCACAAAATCCAAAATCCAAAAACATCGCAAAATCCAAAATCCAAAAACATCAGAAAATTCAAAATCCAAAAATATCACAAAATCCAAAATCCAAAAACATCATAACATCCAAAATCCAAAAACATCACAAAATCCAAAAACATCACAAAATCCAGAATCCAAAAACATCACAAAATCCAAAATCCAAAAACATCAGAAAATCAAATAAGTCTACATCAGTCAAAAGTGGAGTCTGTGTCAGTCGAACTACGTGGTCTCTGCATGTATAACGTAGGCAAGACTAATCTTTGATCAGTCCCCGAGACCCCTAGGATAGGTCTTTTAGGTCACCTCATTTGATCAAACGTTTGGAAATATCATGCACACATCAGGACACACATCTCAACACTGATGATCTAATCTGAATAATGATTTGAAAATACATTAAGTAGAATTTGAATTGTTGTGTTTTTCATTTTATCATTTGATTATCATTTCTTTGGAACTACTCAATGATGTATTGAACTAGAGAAGTAAGGAAGAAGAATGATACCCTTTCTTTGTTTGCTGTTTGTGAGTTAGTCATTATTATTTTGTGAATTGTCACGGGAAGTGCTCTACCAAGTATCATGGATGACATTCCGATTCACTTAAGAAAATGATTAATTCTTGTTGTTTACGCAAGAAATGCTCAGGTCATCATTGGTCTATCTTATACCATGATGCTTGTGTTCGCTTGCAATATCAAAAATCATGAAAGAAATACTCAGGTCATCATTGGTCTATCTCATATCATTGATGCTTGTATTTGCTTTCAACATTTTAAAATAAAGCTCAGTGATGATACAAAGTAGAATAAAATGATTATTGAAATGACACTTAGATTTGCATTGATAAAATAGACATTTGCATGGTTAACATAGATTACATTCATAATAATACATCTGCAGAGTACTAGTAGCACAAGTTACAATGATTCATTCACAAATGATGTTATCTTTTCTTATTTAAGACTGAGTATACTTGACACATGCAATTTTCATAATCAACATGCATATAAGATCATCTCTTCATCTCATCATAAATTCACAATAAAAAATCTCATTTCGTGATATCATATACACGTTATGTTACACCATTCATTTTTACGTTTACATCATCACATTATAGCATTCCATCTCATCTATCATTACATATTCATACATCATTATATTTTATTTACATTTCCATTCATCATCCATTTACATTTCATTTACATTTACATTTACCAACACATTTATCATTCATCATTCATTTCACTTATCATTCATATCTATCATTACGTTCACATCATCACATTATTGCATTCCATCTCATCTATCATTACATATCCATATGTCATTACATTCACATTTCCATTCATCATCCATTTACATTTACATTTTCATTTACCATCACATTTATCATTTATCATTCATTTCACTTATCATTCATATCTATCATTACATTTACATCATCACATTACTGCATTCCATCTCATCTATCATCACATATTCATACATCATTACATTTCCATTCATCATCCATTTACATTTTATTTACATTTATCATTCATCATTACATTTTTACATACCATTTACAATTCATTACATCATTTCATTTATCACTTATCACATATTCATTTATCACTATCATTAAATTTCCATACATCATTACATTAACATCACGTTTTATCTATCATACATTACATCTCATTAAGAAAATAAATACATCATCAGTATCATTTCACACCATCATTACTGCATCCATCACATCAATACATCATAAAATCAATGCATCCATCACATAAAACACATAAAATCATGTCATAGATCAATCAAACCGCTGCACATATATATCTCATCAAGTGTAAAGTATACAATGAAGTCTGAAAAGAATGAACATAACATCATGTCAAAAATGGCTGTATCAATCTCTCAATGGGTACACATATAATCTCAAGTAGTACTCCCACCAGAAGGAGCAGGTCTAGCACAAGTATCGGTACCACCACCAGACGTCCCAGGATCTCTCAGATCTCTCGGAAGAGGCTGTGTCACACCTCTACTCACTGTCCTCGATCGAGTCCTCTCTGAGCGCGACTGAGCATAGCTGACTCTCTGCTCTGGGGGGCAAAAATCATGGTAGCGACTCTGATAGAACTCAATCTCAGCACCTGCCCGCATGGCCTCTCGCATATAATCCACTACAGAAGTCCCATCTGCCACTCTTTGTAACCTCTCTACAGTCGCCTGTGTTGTCTCAACTATTCGTCTAATGGTATCCCACTCTGAAGTCAAGGCTACGATCTGTGCCTGGGCTGTGGACAACTGTGCTCGTAATCCTGTCACCTGAGCCTGTGCGGTTGCTACTGCCTATAAAGCCCCATCTCTCTCACTAATCAGAGATGTGATCTGGGTCTGAGCAGTAGCTAGCTGTGCTTGCGTCTGAGCCTGAGTCTGAGCTAATAAACCATGCACCTGTGCTAACTGTCCCTGCAATGTCTGCACCTGCACCTGTAAACCTGCAATCTCTGAGGGATCTGCGGATGAGGAAGTGACTGCCTGCCTCTTACGAGGCACACTGGAGGATGGCTCTAATGTACCTGCTACACTCGGTCTCCCACCATCTCCACCATCATCAGCACTGCTATCATCACTGCTATCAGAGCTCTCATCACTATCGGTCTCCGAGCTGCTCTCCACATCCACATCAACATCCTCCTCTCTACCCCGTCTCTGACCAACCTGAACACCCCCTGCTGGTGCTACTGCTGGTGCTGCTGGGTACAGGTGCTGGCTCATCTGGAATAGTGATCCGTGGAGGAGGATGTAGAGCTAGATACTCTCCATACTCAGGAGTAATAGGCGCCTCGACAATATCCCGCCGAACATCCCATGCTGATGGCTGTAGAGCACGGTAACCCTCAACAAGTGCCCCGTAAGGCAAGCTGGGACCCCAATCAGGAACATCAATCCGTCGCCGTCCATAATGTGCTACACCCAATGGCATGCACTGCACAATACCATACTGTCTGTACACACGACGAAATAGGAACCGCTCCAAAACCCTGGGGCTCTTCCCGATCAAATACATAGAATCGGACAAGAACCCCAACTCAATATCATCGTCATCCCAGGCATCACAGTCTAGGTACGGATGCCAGGTCACTGCCTCTATATCATCAACGACCCGTCTCCAATACTCAAGCTTACCCATCATATGCTGGGTAGGCCTGCCTCTATATCGAAATACATATGGCCTCGTCGCTAGTCTGGCCAACACTGGTACGGGACGCGTAACAGCAATATGCTCCCAGGCCCATACCTGGAGAAGGGTAGCCCCTGCAGATAAACTACTGCCACCGAGATATACTATCCAATGCAAATCATGATATAACTGGGCAAGCATGCACATGCCCCATGCATATCTCGTCCTATGGACCACCAAGCCCTCTAGCACACGACCCCATCCAAGCGATAGACCCTTTGACCTCTTATCAGGACAAAGGAATCCACCAATGAAACCTGCCAAAACTGAAGGAAGAGGAGCATATGACTCATATATATCTATCCATGGGATCCACTCTCCTGCAATGTGGGGATCCTGAAAGGCTCTCTACATGGCCTCTACACAGCCAACCTCCTCTGAATCATGAACCACGATCTCACCAACAAAGGGAATACGAAGAATACGCCATACATCCTCTGGCGTCACGGTCATCTCGCCAGTAGGTAAGTGAAAGGTGTTGTGGTCACTATGCCACCGCTCTGCCAAAGCTGTCAATAGACCCCTATTGAGTCTAATATGGGGCATGTCAAGTAAAGTCGCCAAACCACAAGCAGCAATATGTTGTCTCTCATCAGGTGATAGTTTCGGTATCATATCAAATGGCCACGGGAACGCTCTCGCACCTGGATGACATCTAACTGCTCCTATACTCATACAAAACAAAACATTTTAATCAGAATATCACAAGATCATCAAATTTTCTAAACATTGTGCTTTTACCTATCAACCTATCAAATCATCAAGGAACCCTCATCTATCAATTGGGTTCAATCATTCAGAATGCATAATTATTCCTCGCCTATCATGAGGGTAATTATTATCAATCAATAGATCTCGCTTCATCATGAGATCAATTCCCACATATTTTAGTCAAGATCAAACTAAAATAGATGGAATCAAAAACAAATCGACGAAAATCAAATCGCACAATGCTACATCAATCTATACCAAAAGCGCTACAAAATCAACCTAACGCGCTAAAATTTCTGGCGCGCTACAAAACCCACCAGTGCGCTACAGATCTGACCCTGCGCGCTAAAATATCTGGCGCGCTACAAAATTTCACTGACGCGCTGCACAATTGACCCTACGCGCTAAAACTTCTGACACGCTACAGAACTTACTGGACGCGCTACGCTATTGACCGGACGCGCTAAAACTATGACGCGCTACAAAAAATCACGGGCGCGCTACACCGCATTCACCGCGCGCTAAAACTCTAAAAACATGCAAAAAACATCAAAAATAAAGGCGCAAATTATGAGGACGAGTTGAGGTACATACCGAGGTCCATAGTCGGCTGGACGCTGATGACGGCGCACACGCTCGAGTCGGTGGGTGTGGTATGGGATCGGCATCCTAGCTCTGAACACTCTAAAAGGTCTCTATCACAAAGATTGTAAAAGTCAAATGCACAAATGACTTTTGAAAATGACCTTTGGAGCATTTATAGGCTATTCTTGAGGGATTTTATGAGATTTATTTATTTTTATCAAATCACAGGGGCATTTACGAACAATCTTGTTGGGAGATAAATTGTTTCTTCATCAATTCATCATCAAACCATCATAAAATTTCACAATTCTTGAAAAATCATAAAAATCCAAAATTCATCAATTTATCTCCCGAGGGGGCATATATCACTATCATTTCAGAATTCATCATCTGGGGCAAGTCTGGGGCATGCTTTCAAACCTTTCGTCAATACTGGCAGCTGAAGCAAAATCATTCTTTGAAGCACTGCATAAACACATCACTTCAAAGAGGGGCAAAATGTAGACACCTAAAAATGGTCTGGAGAATCTAATTAATTGAATACGACTTATTTGATTAATTAATCTTAAATTCTTCTACTTAGTAAATAAATAGAAATATTTATTTATATTAAGTTCATTTATAATTCTTCTATTTTTCTCTCCTAATTAAATAAACAAAATTAAAAACTTTGTTTTATTTAATTATTATCATTTTTATCACATTATTTCTCTCTTAATTAAATAAACAAAATTAAAAACTTTGTTTTATTTAATTGTTATCATTATTTCTTCTATCTTAAAATTAATACACAATTTAAATAAATTGTGTTATTTAAAATCACATTTCTTCTTAATTAAATAAAGATTGCTAAAAATCTTTTATTTAATTATCATTCTCCTTTTAATTTAATAAAACAAACCCTATAGTTTGATTTATTAAATTATTTATTCCTCCTTTTGCTAAATTTAAATAAATTAAAAATATTTAAATTTATGCATAAAATTTTCACTATTCACTCACCAATAAATATTTATTTCTCACCAATCAAATTAATGGCACTGCCATTCACGGGAAAGATTCAGGAAAAATTTGCAGGAAGTTCTCTCAACAACCTTCCACCCACCTTCCCTCTTATCTTGCCTGGTGTTTTCATGGGGAGAAACCATTCTCCATGATCAGCTCCTTCTTCTCATCCCATGCCTTTGGATTCTCCAGAGGAAATAACAGCCCCTCATCCCGGTTTCCTGTGCAATTGTGCTGCCATGAAAGCTATAAATACAACTCTTGGGCTACAAGAAAAAGATCCCAACTAATGCAATCTTACTCTGCAGATTTCCAAAGTGCTCAAGCATCCAAACTATCCAGCATTGAAGCAACCATCCAGCATCCATCAAGCATCAGCATTTGCAGTCATGGCTGCCATTAGAATAGAGCTTGCACATTTAGATCATAATAGAATAGCATAATCTCATTTCTCATTCTCTAAGTGTCACTTTAATAATTTAATTAGCTTACAAATCTGAGAGCCAAGTAAATTAGAGAAGTCTTTAGAGTTAGAGAGCAATAAGATAAATTTCTGTAGATTTTGTAGTTTAAATTAGTTTAAATTTCTTAATCTTAGATGCAATTATCTTATTTAGAAGTGTAGATGCATAGTTTAATTCGTTTTTCCCCTTTTACAGCTTACAACTGGTTTTTGGTTTTTGCGGTTGTCCTCATCATCCGTAGCATCTAGATCATGGACTGCAAGAATGAATTGATGGTTTTGTATGGCTAATTGCTATTGATTATTCTGGAACAAGCTCTGATTTTTAAGTAAAACAAAACAAAACAAAGAAACAACATTTACGTTATCTTTTAAATAGCAAAAAAGCATATGCAGAAATGTATGATAATCCCTTGTTTTATGAATCTTACCCAAAATTTGTGGGGATTCTTGCTCTTACTAAAAGACCAATTTTCCTGCAAAAGTCAAACTCTTAACATTGTGATCTTATTTGTTGTCATTGCAGGGCTAACACAAGCCAAAGCATCAAACTATTATGTTTTTATGCCCTTTGGAGTCAGAGCTTTTTCCAAAGCAATATCAGTACTCTTTTCAAATATACAGGGTTTGATGCAGTTTTTACAATGGCCGAAGAAACAAAGAATCCAGCTGTTGATATTCGAGTTGGGCTAATTGGGTCAATGGTGGTTGTCATAATATTCTATTGTCTCGTGGCTATGACTCTTTGTGTAACGATAAATTTCTACTCCCCATATAATGCAATCTTACCCAGCAGCAATAACCCATCGAACAAATATGTTTTTTTCCTTAAACTTCTAGAAGAGGTTGAAAACCTAACTCATGTAATTTCATTATCAATGGCGTGATTGATAAAAGGTGGGGGTGTTTAAATTACCTTAGGGCCTCTATCCAGACACAATGCAATTCTCTAGATGTTCAAATTTCTTGAATCTATTAACGCAGCTGCTAATCATGCCATGCTCTATCTTTAAATATCCCAAAATCATGTTCTAATTGCAATAACTTGAATAAATAAAGCAAATCCACCTGATTACCATTCAAATGCCACCATGGCCCATTAACTACACAGAGCCAGCTTTACAAAGTCAACAATTGCACAAGCCAATTGCATATTACACACAAAAGTAAAACAGTTTATGAGTCTTATGATTCTACAGTTGAATTGTAGAAAGCTCAAAACTATATTAAATGAGACTGAATTCAACTGTCAAATATATACACTATAGTCTCAAGTTCCAAGTTCCAATCCTTGAGTTATAAGGAGACCTAGAAGATAATTTCATAAAAGGCATAAGATTCTCAACCAAGCAATATCTTCCACTCACACCTGTAATGCAAATGGTAGAGAAGAATCGTCATTGTGTGTTTGGAAACTTAACAAGTCTAAGAATTGGATTATATAAAATATTCAGCACTATCATAAATTTCAAAAATCGCAATTGCAACTATCCTTTCGTATTTTACAAATTTTGGAATATTATGATTTTTACACATTTTCGATGAATAGCAAAATCTTGGGGATCAATCTTGATGCATTTCAATAAATCATGGTAACCTGCTCTTCAAGTACATCTGTGGTCTATTATGTGGTCTAGTAGATACCAAACTGAGTTCATTCCATTTGAAAATAGATGGCTAGAAAGGTTGTCAACCGCATGATTATACAGCCCCCTGAAGATACACTACTCAAAGCATAATCACTGCCAACAACATGGAAACATCCAAGGAGAAACATAACAATCATTCTGTGGTCAAGCTTCATGCAACATATTAGTTCAAACTGTTATATCCATAAATATAAATTTAAGCTACAATGGCGAAGTTAATCAAGGAGATTTTGTTACATGGTGGCTTTCCAGTAAGTATTGCATATCATCCCAGTTCAAACTTATCCACTTTATTTCCAGTACTAAGACAACATTGAATTCAAATAACATTTAGCAAATTGTTTACATTATTGACAAATATGCCCACATGGCATGAATCCAATGTTTTCAAGGGTGCATCAACTAGAAATGGGAATTTACCAAGCAATTTTCTTGAACAATTTTCACATTGGAGGAGAATAACACAACGATTCTTGAACAATAAGAAGAGATCTATCGTTAATTGGAGCAACTTCATAGGACATACTTTCATTGAAATATAGTGTCTCCAAACAATTGTTAAGTCACATTTAATATCAACAAATGTTTCAGCAGTTGCTCAAACTCTTCTTCAACGAACTTGGCCTCACTGCATTTCTGCAATTTACATGGGTTTCTAGTAAACAATCAACCATATTAAGTTACAAACTCAAAGAAAAAAAGCAAACGAAAATGCCACCTAACGACATAGGTATTTTGAAATTCAGTAATACTTTGCTCTCTAACTTCATAACTTTGCTCAATGTATTGTTGTACTTCTAGGTTTGATGCTTCTCCTGACAAATTCTCAAGGAACTCATTGTAGCCCTTGATATTGACTTAAGTAGATCAATATAATGCGTGCTCTCTGCAAGCATTAAAAACCTAATGAATTTAAAAATATTAAAGATAAGATGGAATATTTAGTTACGATTTAAGGTACAAGAAGCAAAGTTGGCCATCAGTTGTCTTTTGCAACGGTAGGTAACAACAATAGTAACAGTAATGCAATTACCTCACGTGTTTGCTGGGAAAATGCAGCCATTTCTCCTTGCTATTATGAAAGGGTAGTTTGAATATCCCCAAGTACTGAATCTGCTTCTTTCATTGCCATGGCAAAAGTCTGATACACAACCTAAATCAGATCAATATATTTTATCTATCATCATAATAAAAGAAATGAAAAGAACAGGCAAGGGTCCAACAACAAGAATTTACTTCCTCAAGCAAAGTGACATTCCCAGAAGGTGCAGATTTTATGTCATCCTAACTAATATTTGAGCCAGACTTATACAATCGAACTATATTTTGCAAACTTTCAAGATGGGAGAAATATGATGCTCTAAGATTTGCAACTTTTTGTTTCAATTCCCCTGCAGTCTGCCATCACATGCCAACCCTCAAATAAGATTGATATTATAAAAATGAAACAATTATGTACCAAGGACGATAACTGTGTATACACTATTGGATACTAAACTAATACCTTTTCTTTGAAGTCCATGGAAGTGTGAAATTATTGTTGTAAAGAATGAAGATTTATTTTGTTGTGTCATTGATTCTACAACAGTATTGCTTAATTGGCCTACTTGTTCAGCAAGTTCAGTCTTAAAATTGTTGACCAAAGCCCAATTTCCATCACACTTTTTCCTTTATTTCTGCTAGGATGGTGCAGTAGTTACACATTCATTTACAATAGGTTTGGATAGCAATAACAATAAACAAAGATATTGAAACAACATTATGAACAACTTTTTCAATTCTCTCACTGCCAAATTATCTGCAGAATTGGCCCCAAATTTAGATTTGTATGATGCCTATAAAGTTGAAGATAAAGAACAAAAATTTTCAGCATGTATAAAGTTGGGAAATCACCTATAATTATTATAATTTAAACATCAATAACTACAATGAAAACATCCAATTTGGTGCAATCGAACATAAATATAGCAATATGTACTGTACCATTGTTTATAATGTTTCATTGAGAATATGATTAGGATTCCCTTCCTGGCTGTCAAGAGGCATGTATTGCGCCATGATGGCCCTGATTTCTGAGTCCACATATGACTGAAAAAATAAGGAAAAGCAAAAAAAAAATATATTATAACTTGTAATGCACTCATAAAAAGCAAGCATAAATCCTTAAGTCCTTTAAGATAAAACAAAGAAATCAATAAAATTCTCAACTATTGACTTACTCTAAATTTGTATTTATAATATATGTAACTTGCAATAGCAATAGTAGCCACCAAGAACAGTGTAAAAATTATAGCACCCCCACCCATCAATCACATAACTTTTTGCTGCTACAAAATATATTCTTCCTTCATCTGTGTGATGTTTTGTCTTCCAAGATTTTTGTGTTCTGTACTCAGTTCGCAACTTTCCATACCATCCAAACTTTAGTACGAGAATAGATTATAGTATATGAGGAGAAATAAAAGATCATTCTAGAGTTAAATTTGATTGGACAAAATTTTTGGATGGTATGGTAAGCTGCAAACTGAATAAAATTATGTGGTATACGGTAATACATTGTATAAGGTTATATTTAATTTATAGATGTCTTGCAGTGGATTTTTCAAATATGTAGAGTAAAAATTCCACATTATTGTATATAAAGATTTTAAAACTATATAGATTGTCTTGCAGTGGATTTGAAACCTGTTGCAACTACCCTACCATGCATGACTGCAAAATGTGCGAGCATTACAATGCCATGCACCCAACTCCTTTGCATGTGCCCTTCACAGAGAGAAGAAACAAAACATTGAGATAAGATGCAAATACTTTTCCCTCTTTTCTTGATTGGAGAGGCTAATCAAAATTATTGCTAAAAAATCTAAACCCCCAGGAAAATAGTTGCCGACAAATAGGGAGCCAAATAAATAGCTATTTTCCCTGCAATAAAACAAAAAGGAAAAAACAAACTTTGGTTAAGGCTAAGGCTACATATAATCACTCGCCAGTTCCCAATGCAGAGATTAATAAGCCCATATCTGTCAATCAGGCCCTTGGAGAGATTCATGCTAAGAAATTATTTTTCAGAGGTGTGCAATAGCAATAGAAATAAAATACAAAAGCCATTTTTCCTCATAATACTAAAAAGAGGGAAAAATTAATAAATCAACTGCCCTATAGAGGGATTGGATAATTCACAAGTATTCAATTTCCAGTACAAGATGCTTTCCAGCAACATAATCAGTCATTTGACACCTTTTTTTGTCAATAGATATCCACACTCTCAACAAGGATAAAATCGTCAAGCCCAGACACTTGTAGCTGCCATAAAATTGCTTTTGCTCCATGCAATTATGAATGACTGTATACCCAAAAAAGAAATTCATGCTATGATAACAAGAATCTATTAACCACTTATAGAGAGCTCATGTGATAAAGAAGGTGGCATAATGTTTTTGAATGGTACTATGGATGCTCTTTGCCTCCTAATTGACTACAATATAAAGGAGGAAAGAAGACTGAAGAGTGGTGTATATAATACAGGCATCCAGGATGAGCCTACATAGAAATTCAGGGGAATACTTGTGAACATTAATGTCATTATTTCAACAACCATCTTGTTTAAAATCCAATACCTATATGGGAACTAGTCTATGTTTCTTTTGACAAGAGCTCTTAATTTGAGATGAAGATTGGCTCTTCACTATGGCCTTTCCTAGCTGTTTGAAATTCTAGAAATCCAAGAGACATGATAATTCAAATTTTCTACACGAAAAATTCCAAGAGAAGATATAACATGGGTTTGTGCAAGTCACGTGCTTAAAAAAGAATCCAAGATATTATTGCAATGCACTAGATATGCTTTCCTCTATGCTTTCTAGATTTACATGTAGTTGACGGTGTCTGAATTCCACATGGGTTGTTGCACATGCACTGGTTGTGCAGAGAAAGAAAGGTGATTGTGTTGTAGCAAGCAATGAAATAAATTATACTTGTCCATAAATGAAGGATATAGGTAAAATAAAATGAGAAAACAAGTACCATATCCTCAAATATAGGAAACTAAATAATAAGAAAATTGTGCAACAATTTAGAGGCAAGACACCAAAGATGCAGTAGCAAGAAGCCTGAACCTGGAGAAAATTCCTAGTTAGATCCATATAAATTGGAACATTTGTTTTCAAATGAAGAGGTTCACAAGCAGAATTTGATTAACCCATATCACTGATCACTCCAACTCTGGCCAAGCTGGAAGGTTGTTGGCAAAGCTTATTGAATCTTGCTTTAAACAAGAAAATTGAATTTGCTTAAGAATCTCCAAAGATTTGTCAACAAAACCATTTTATGTAATCTTGCAAAGATTTGGCAATGATCGTATTTGGAAAAAAAACTGATATTTATTATTTATCAATGGATCTCCATACCTAAGAAAGCTCTCATTTAGGCTTATGTCAGGATGATGCTAGCAAAGGTTGCAGAATTTGGCTTTACACCTACCAATTGCATTCATTAGCAACACCAAACTCTTCCAAATACCCTCAACAATAGTCTTCCTAATTCTTCCCCTGTAGTCCATAAATTCAATTTGCACAATGGGATTTTTGTTATATGCAAAATTTGGTAGCAGACACAAGACATGTAATCCAGGCCACGAAGAATGAGAACTAACCCTAATCGCTGGCTAGATTCATTGCCGAAACAAGCCATATGACTGCTTCCAACAAAGCCACCTGCACATGTATGCCACAACTAAGACACATCCACAGAAGAAAAACATTACAAACTGATGCAAATATTTCCCTCCCTCCGTTTCTGATTCGCTGGGTTCAAAATTTCTAAATGCAAAATAAAAAAACCATGGGGAAAAAACATCAGACGAATCAGAAAATCACAAAAACCATCGAGAAATTCAGCTTGTATACATGACCAAAACAAAGACATGAATAGTTGGCAATAAATATCAATCATCTAAGCGAATGTAGAAAATAAGAAGATTTATTAAGAAAATTTAAAAAATTGTTCTATCTATCTTATTTTATGCTACCAAAGATGAATCAGAGGATATCTTGAAGTAGCTATGCTGGTAATATGCCCAACAATATCAATCCCAATATTTGTGTTGCAGACAGGGCATGCCTGAATAAGTTTAAAAAGCAGAATAAGAAGAGGTAGAAACAGTCTCCTCAATTAAATCAAAATACAGAAATAATTCCAGAGCGTAGTTTGATTGCATTCTATTTGGGAGATTTTGTTTTTCACTCTTGATAGATATTGGTGTGTGTCAGTGGTTGTTTATACATGTTTGTATGTTGAGGTAGGGCATGAATGCATCTTATAATCAAAGTTAAATTCCATGGAAAAAACTTATTTCAGCCATGCCATTTTTTTAATTTGATTTTTCATGTGTAATATATCTTTATTTAGGAAATTCAAGATAGACTAGAATAGAGTTAAAATTTGCAGAATATGTAATGCCCCCTTTAATCTGCAGCATTGGCTGAGTGCTCTATCAGCAGTTAGAATAAAGAGACAGCCTTCGAGTTAGAAGTGGCTAAGTCTTTCAGTTAGGAATTTGGTTACTAAATAAGGTGGTTGTTTGAGTATCCAGTATTGGTGGCAGTTATGATGAGAAGCCTTGAGTCAACTTAAAGTCACCTAACATACAACTGTGAAGTGTGTGAAATAATGCAATGCATTGAGACTAGTAGTCATATAAAAATTTGATATGTTGTGTTGCAGAGTTACATGGGATATATCTTGTGATCTAACTGAAGAAATAGTAAATGGCATGTTCAGAGAGGATTTGGTAGATTGTGAAGCATAAGATTTACTCACACAAAGATGCTTTTTGTAGCCAGGTTGAATTCTTTGCATTATTGCTCAGATATCTTAAATATAGCTTTATCAAATCCCAAGAGGTATCAACATCAAGGCACCTATCTTCTTTTGATTTTATAATAACTAATCCCCATATTTAAGATAGGTTCCTCCCGATTGATATCTTTTGGTACTCAACAAAGAGCTATATTTTAAGATATCTGAGATAGTAGGAAAAGGTATCCCAGCAACCCACTTAAATTATATCAAAAATAGAATTCATATCCATGCCCTTTCATACCAGTTAACTCCTTAGACCAACCCAATCATTTTCAACCATAAAGTACTTCACTATGTGAAAACTATAATAATTGAACTTCTTACATCAGCCATACAAAACTATGGGTATCTCCACATTCCTACGTTGTGTTTACAACGTGAAATTAATGGATTGACTCAACTGTCTTTATGTATGTGTTAAAATAATACGTGTTATGTAGCCAATTATTTTCTTTTATTTTAATATCCTACCATTAGTTGAATTCTATTTAAAATTCTTACCAGTGTGAAGATCTATATTAATTATGATAATATTTTCTTATAAGAATCTAATCTGTAGCAAGGTTTTTGCCTAGGCTTAAAATTGTATTTACAATAGTACATATCACCAACTGAAATAAGGCTTTGACATATATCTTAAATAATACAGCAGAGCCATACATCAGCCTGTCCATGTAAGCTTTACTTTGTGTTCGGCTATGTAGGCTTATTGGATGATGGCTGTCAATACATTAATCGTATGTGTAAATCCTATTGAAGCATGCCAACAAATTAAATTTTATGTATGATTGACCACACTGTATTGGTGCTCCATATTGATTCAGGGGAAGTGTTTTTTGGGTTAAGTCAACTTCTAAGTGTAATCACTTTTTACATATCTCCCAAAATGACATAGTTACAAACCTCCCCGTCTCTCCCTAGTTAATATAAGAGGAAATTTTTGTCATAAAAAGGGAGATATAGTCACTTCTATCCCACAAAGGTGAGAGTAATGGTGAGAATATTGGGAATTTATTGCATGATTTCAAATGTTAACATCTCATGCATCAGTCAAACAAGCCAGGGCCCAGGGCAAGGTGGAGACCCGAGTGTCTACTCTTGGGAACCAACAACCGCATAGTGTCAGGTGCAACATTGTTCGATTCCCTCAGTTTCACACCTAATTCCCTTACAGTGCATCCCGCTTTCTCTGTCAATTCCAAGGTCTTGTCCCCCCAAGTCACACACACTTTAATCTCTCTAGCTGTTGCGTCCTCCATTAATGCAATTTCAATACTCCCAACTAAAAATCTCTCTTCTACATACAGATTCAGCCCACAAATATAGAAAAACATTAAATAAATTCATTCAATAGCGATAAAAGCATAAAAAAAAAGAAGAAAAGAAGAAAACCCCAAAAATCGCAACCCAAAAAATTTGGTTAAGAAGCTGACATTCACCCGTTGGCTATTTTCCTCAATTTTTGTTTGACAATGTTGGGTGCTAAAAAATGACAATTTTGCTTGATTTGTATAACATAATCATTTTTGAAAATTACTTATAACAATAATAGTCATAAAAATAAAACATTGGCTTTCACCCTTTCTGCGATGATGGGTCCGGTAGAGCAATCTTAAATGATCGAAAACTAATCACACCAAGCAATTGATCAAGGGCGAACAATGAAATAATATAGAATATTAAAACATTATCATCTGACGCAATTTTTTTATTAAAAAATATCACTTTGAAATGAAAAACACAAATTCAATACTTTAAAATAGTTGCAGACAAAAAGAGTCGGGCAAGAAGGCAGAGGTAGGGGTAACAAAGGAGGAGCAACTCGTAGTTATGGACAGACGAACACTGCTAGTGAAGCTGGCAGCTGAGGCTTCGATACAGATGGAGGATGCGACCTGCCGTGGCTTTCATGGAGAGAACCTAGGGCCTTCCTCTCATGGGGTGGCACAGCAATCAGTGAAATTTTATATATCGGTGACTAAATAATTTATTTCCGCCACCTCAGGTAGCAACTGCCTCTGGGAGGAGCTGGCAGCTAAGGCTTTGATTGCAGATGGAGGATGTGTCCTCCTGTCGAATTGATGGAGAGAAGACTAGTCGTCCTTCTCATGGGCCGATACTGTAATCAGCAAAACTACATGTACTGGTGGCTAAATAAAGTATTTTCACCACCTTTGGTTATAATTGGCTCTATATTGTAGAAGTTCTGAGGTCTAGCCTCTTTTTTTTTCGAACCCTATTGACGGATGCCCAAGCTTCGGCCCGTAAACAGAGAGCTAGCATTTTTCTTTTCTTGACGAGGGTTTCCAATAAAACCCCTCACTTATCGAAAAACAATTACATAAAATTTTAAGCTTCCTTTTCCTGTTTCTTACAATAATTGGGAATCCTATTTACAGGAAAGTTGTTCCTGCTACTCATCACAATCCAGCACAGAAAGACATACAGAAGAAGAAAAAGAAGCAAAAGAACACTACCTGTGATTTTGATAATTTAAACTAAAATAATTAAACTAAAATATTTTGATCGAGTAAACCAAATCTCGGGCAACTACATTGAATAGAAAGACTGTCATAACCTACCCAAATTTCAGCGTGCATAAATCTGATTGATATAGTCCAGACATGGCTTACCTGAGCTATGCACGTCAGGGGACTTCCGCTTGGTATCTTGTTGCGATACATAGTTCAAAGCGTTTATGTTTTTCTCGCTGACATCCGCAACAAGCTTCCCACTGAAATTGTTGCCGGAGGAAGTTGATCATCAGCTCTGATATTGCTTGCATTAACCCCATCTCGCCAGTCAAAATAGGTATAAATGGCCCTCCAGACTTTAAAAAAAAATCATATCAGCGATCAACCAAAAAAGCCGATCACTAAACATGGCACAAACCGTGCTTTTTTCTAGCATGCATGAAATGCAGAAGGTTGAAGCACAAACAAGGCATGTGAACCGCTTTTACAGTGCCACGCATTCAGCTCCAGTACCTTGTGCCCTCTGCAGAAAAGTGGATAAAACATTAGGAAGTCGTGTTTAATACGTTTCCCTCTTCGTTTTTATTGGACGGTCTTTTCATTTTTTTTTTTCCAGAAATATAATCCCCCGGGATATTAGCGGCTGGCCAACAGCAAGCCAAATAAATCTCCAATTTTAATGGAAGAAAATAGCAAAAATCAAACAGACTTGGTGTAAGCCCGTGTATAAGTGTTCACGCGATTCCCAATGTTTCAAGGAATGCAACTTTTGCTCCATCGAAAACATTAGTCTCCGCCTAAAAGGCAGGGACTAATAAGTAACGCCACCATTTAGGCTCTTAACGCATTACGGTGGAAGTATAATGGTCCTTTATCTTAGTGGCTATATATGTTCATTGGGGTGGCAGATAGAGGGGGATTTTAGGCCAAGAAACGAAGGGGCTAAAGAATCAGAAAGTTGCAGGAAGGAGGAACTGCACTGACTCTCCAAGTGCATGCTCCTTAACGTATCAGTTTGGGGGTTGTACATACTCTGTGGACGGGGGATTCATAGTGGATCTGATAATAAATGGTATTTTATTAGTGTGAGCTCTCTTCAAAGCGATAGAAGAGCTTTCATCCAGTCAAAGGGAAGTATTTTAGTTTTGATGAATGTTTGTAATTAAGCTTACTATAATGGACTTATAGCTAATTGAGGGGCTCACAGGATTTTCTGTCCATGCATGTTTCAGCATCTGCAGAAGCAATCAATATGGAGCAGATCAATGAGATGACTTGCATAGGAAATAAGGCTTCCTCATCATTGCATGTGGCTTCGACATGGATGGTTTGGGTAGGAATGATTACAAAGGGAGGGAGATGGAGGAAAGACGAAATAGTAAAGGATAGCAAAACACAGATATGTTTTTCTTGTATCGTCCGCTATCTACATAGACGGATCTCCAGTATTTTGTGAATGTGGTTACTTCATTCTTCATTCTCAAACTGAACCTTTGTCTCATCTCTATCTCACGTGTACTTCTTTCAATTTAACAGATGGCTTGTAAGTGGTCTTTCATAATCAGGTTGAATGCAATATTTTGTTTTGAGGGTAAATGCATGATTGTCCTATTCTCAGGATACAAAAAAACTATAGCTTGATATCTCATGATATCTTTTCTTGATTCTTAATATTTAGACTCGATGCTAGGCAAGCAGACTGTACCTTAGTCCTCCTCGAACCTCCAATGTTTTCGTATTTGTTTGCATCATCAAAGGGATATCAAATGTATTGTTACATTCGGGTAACTGTGGTTGCAGGGCATGAATTGTTGTGGGTACTCTGATATGCAGATCCGTAGATCGGGGACATGAAGCCTTAAGTACTACTCATTACTCTAGAAAGGGATGGAACGAGTTTGGATTTAAAAGATAAGGGAAAGTCAGAGGGATGACGACTAGAGACTGCACAAGAATTGCGACTGGAAGATTGGAGGACGGGAGCATTCAGAAAACGGGAAACTCCTACGCCGAATTGTAGATGTGGTGAATGCAACGGCTAGGGTCAGTAATCTGCATCCATTCTTCTACATTATTAGTATCATCTTTTCCACATCTTCCTTACCGAGTTAACTATACATGCTGAATGACTGCGATTACATTTAATTTTCTGTATATTGTGTTATTGTCTTAATGCATAGAAACACGAATCAAAAATATCACTATGTATAGATTCTTAAGCTAGATTTAATGATCGTTGTAATTAAAGTATATTGTAGTCGCCATCGTATTTCTTAATGCTGAAGGACAAGTTTAAATAATATAAATGTCTCTAGAGGTTAAAAGTGTATTCTGTAATACTAAATCGTTGTTTCGTATCAATTCGCCCTCATGTTGTAGGCATTGTTGCAGTACTTATCTGATCAAAGAATGAGATGAATGATTTAATGGAGTTGTTTTCTATTAAGAATCTTTTAATTATTTATGAGCATCATCATCATAGTATCGGTAAATTCATAAAGTCTAAACATCTATAGGGATAGATTTGGAAGTATGTGCCTCATCAGAGTTGAATGTTTACAGGAATTAGTATATATGTGGTATATTTATTTCCAAACAAAGCATATTTAGAGGTCTTAGCATCTCTAATATCACCGTTACATCTTGCTTTAATTTTGCAATGTAATATCTAGAACCATCGCAAAAACTATTGATGCTCCCTGGGGATAAGAGAAGAAGTAGAGAGAATCTCGAGGATTAAGGTACTCGGTTCTTTTCTTCTACAATGTATGGCTTTTCTTAATTAAGACCTTGAGGTATTATATTTCAAATATGTTTTTATTAAAGTTTAGAAAGTTGGAATGTTGTATCTTGGGAGTAATAAATATACATTAGTGGGGTTATATAATGATATTACTCTACGTTGCTTGATTATTGCATGAACAACAATTGAATTAGTTATTAAACATAATTACGTTATTGGAGCAAAATATTCCTTCTTTTGTAAATAGATAAGGAATTAGACTTCTATTTACACTCTAACCTTTATTATGTTGTTTTTTCCTAAAGGTTTGACATTTCTAATTCATGTGAAATAATGTTCTATTTGTAAGGCATGTTGACAAAGGATGTGAAGATATGTATTGCTTGTGTACTTAGAATTTATGTAAAGGGATTAAGGAAAGAATAGATTGCTTGGTATTTCATTAAAGTTGACTTCCATGCCATTAGTTTAATCTATTGTTTGATTGAGATTAGAGAGTGAGAGAGCGAGGAAGATTATAGAGAGGGAAAGTACTAGATGTACTTGATATTATCTAGAGGTACTTGATGTTGCTTATTAATGTTGTGTTATTTAAAGGAAATCACTTGAGTCTAAGATCTCTGCTCTATGGAATATAGTACTCTTTCACGATATAGGAATAAGATTAAAGATAAAATGATTGGATAGTTCAAGTATCAAGTTAACTGTATGGCATCTAATATCAATGAATTTAAAATAATATTTTGCATAGTGTATTATCAATTATTAAAGATGATTCATGCTTCGTTAGATATCCATTGATCATTATAATGGCTACAATTGAAAATAAGAGAGGAGAAAGTTCTCCATAGATAAAAGATATTTCAACTTTGCTTTTCATTGGATTAATTTGGGAGGAATAATTAGGGAAGTAAGATACTTTTTAGTTTATAGTTCTTATAGTTTATTTAGAAGTAAATATTATCACCTAATATCAAGCTTATAAATAGTGATTAAGGTTACACCTAAGTGGGTGTCAACCGTTGGGAAATTATCTAGGAAATTTAGTCCTAGAAAGGGTTGAATACCTGCTATCTTGCAACTCTTAGGTTTCTTATTAGACTATCAATAATAAACTAAAATAATGGTAGTCTCTTTCTTGCTCGGGGTTTGGCTAGAGCCAACATGGCTTCATGATGCCAAAAAGGTTGGGTGGTGAGCAGGTTTTTTTTCTAAGTATGCACTTCAATCAATTATGTTTTATTTATAGCATGGTGACATTATTCTAATGATACTTTTATAAAACCCATGTGTTTCATTACTCATAAAATGGAATAAATATGATAAATTTTTTGAGTTTATCTGGATGGGTTCTTATACAAATTATATTTTAATTCAAAAAAAATTACTAGTGAAATTTTCAAGTTATTTGATCAGGTTATTACAGTTAAAACAAAATTAAGGCATCACTCAAGATATAAATAAGATCAACTTTGGAAAAAATCTCTTAAGAAAAAATATTAAATGGAAACCACCTTGCAAAGGTTGGATAAAACTTAATTTTGATGGTTGCTTGAAAGGTAATCTTGGTGAAGCTATTATTTAGGTGCCATTAGAGATGAGAAAGGATGGAGTATTTTGCTAAATATATTGGGAAAAGGAGTAGTAATGAGGTTGAAGCTACAACAAATTGGCGGGGATTAACTAAAATAAAGGAAAAGGGCTACTATAATGTAGAAATTGAAGGTGATTCTAACTTGATAATTCAACTTTTACAATGGAATGCCATCTCTCCCTAGAGGATTAGTAACAGGATGGATGAATGTAAAAGTATGATAAGGGGGTTTTCTAATACCAAAATCAATCATATATTTAGAGAAGGTAATTCAGTTGCCTATGCTTTCTCTAATGAAGGTCTATGTTGTATGAACTAGAAGTATTGGCTCTACTTTGATCTCCTCTTAGTGAGAGAGAACATATTTGTTGATGTACATAATTCAAAAGTATCCAACTATGTTAATGAACTATCAATCAAAATTTGAGTTGAAGGATGATGTGGCCTCTATTTGGCATGCTTGCTACTAGTTTAAAAAGATGGTTGTCCTTTCGATGATGATAAAATTCCCTTTGTTCAGTGCTCTTAGTGACTTGCACTCTTCTCTCATTCTTGGTTATTTAATTATGTATTTCAAAATATTGAGTTGGATTTGTATCTCTACTTCTCTTGTTGATTGTTTTAAGTTGCATGATTATGATGAGATTGATTATATTAATCTTTTGATACAAGTGAAGTGGGGAGAACCAATTAATATGATTTTTGTCCTCTAAACAATATTCATTATGACAAGTGGTGGTTGATGGGACTTTAGATTGCCATATTTTCTAAGAGAAGGTGGGAGTTATATATAATTGATTTCATAAATTATTTTGTTACCTATTTCAAGTTTGAGAATAGTGATAGAAGATTCTTTGGGATTTTTTACTATGGGTTTGATAGTAACAAAATTGTTGAAAGTAAGATGGGGGGCCCTCATAAAAGAATTGAACATCACTTTTGAGACTCTCATGCAAAATTTTGAGCTTTAGGAGCTCTTTGAGAAAGGGGTCTAGTTGCTATCATGGGTGTGCACTTCTAGGTTATAGAGGACCTCATTTCAAAAGATAATGGATTGAGGTGTGAGGGTGAGTGCATTGAGAAGAGGAGAAATGGGAACTACAATAGATATATGGTTTCTTTCTTGGAAAAAGGTGAAAATTTGGTGAAGTTTTAGATGATTACAATAGGGAGAGACTTTCAGTGCCTTGGGGCTTGGTAAGTCTCCATGTTATGAAGTATTTTACTTTAGAAGGCTATTTTTCAAACCATTCATGGTTATCATTTTCTCATTTTAAATCATATCATACACAAGTCTAAGATAAATTTGTCATTTTATCTTCTTCCCTCTCTCTAAAAATGCATTTTAGATCCGGCCTACCCTCCACTTCACCAGGGTTTAACTGTGGCTCTTTATAAGTATATTATTTCTATTACCCTTAAGAACAACCCTTCAGGTAGGAAAAGTAGTGTTATAATTTAGGAAATTGAACCCACCCTTTGCTTGTTATTGCCAAAGGTAGCCCTAGTTTTGGCCTCAAGCTTGGGGGTAAAATGGTTGTAAAAACCAATAAGGTGTCCTCTAGGGATGCTACCTACCTCCTAATCTCAAGGATGTTCTCATTACAACTCCCGAAAAAAGAAAAGGTCTTGTTTTGTTTGGTATAAATTTCTCCTTGTTTCCTCTTGATGAAAACACTCAAATCATTTGTAGTTTGTATGTCCATGGTCTCCCCAAATAAAAGGAAGAATCCCCCACATCCAATTCTATTAAAAAAAAAGAGAAAGAAAATGTGACTTGCAATGAAGGAAGGTGGTCCAATCAATATTTTAGATATTGAAGGAGACAAAAACACCATGTCTTTGTTGGAGAAAAACACTCTGTTGTCTTTTAAGGGCTGAATATATACTAAGTTGGCTAATCAGTCAATTATGGGCCCTTCTTTGGTGTCCAAAGGTAAAAATATTTCCTCCTCGAAGCTGGAGGTTGATGATTATAAGGATGAAGAGTTCATCCTTAGCCTGAGGAGTTTGAGGATGGCATCCACATGTGATTAGGAATGGGTGGAGTTGTTGTAGACTGAGGCCTTGGAAGACTAATTTGAGGACACAAAGAAAGAGATGTGTAATGGTAAGGAGAAGGATAAGTTGCATTTTGAAAGGGAACATGATGTTAATAAGGATGATGATGATAAGGAGGACCCTAAAGATGAAGAGAAAGATATTGATGGTGGTGAAGGTAATGAAGTGGAGGATGATGATAACTAGGAGGAAGAGGAAGAGTTTTTGATGTTCCTCTTCACATTGATATTGAGGAAGTTGACAAGGAAGGCTGAGTTGTTAAAAAATTCATTGAGAAGGGTTTTCCTTCTCATTTCAAATATCATTGGAGAACTTACAACAAGCAAGTAAGGAGATAAAATCCGAGATTGAAACTAGTAATGGAAAAATAAAAAAGAATGAAAATGGCGATTTGTAGTCTCACCTCGGTCACCCATGTAATTATACTAAAAGTGGTCATGAGGATTAAGTCAAGAAAATCTAAAAACAATAAGAAAAAAGAAAATTGGTGCAGTTGAAGACTAATAGGTGGCTAAAGATAATAAAAAGGAAATAAGGTCCAAACTACAAATGATTAGGAGGCATCGTTGGATGCTTTGTGGAAGAATTACAAGTTGATTAATTACTTTCAGGTCCTTGGTTTTGTTTCTTTTTTTGTAGGTTTTTCTATCTTTTAGCTGTTGTTTATTTTGTTTTTTTGTTCTTTCTATGATAGAGTTGCATACCTTGTGATTTTATCTTTTGGCTTGTATGTCTTTCTTTTGATTTCAATCTGTTGATGTTTTAAACTCTTGGATCAATTCCCTTTATTTGCTTAATTTATCAAAAACAAAGGTCCTATTCACATGATCTATAAAATGATTATGCATACTAATTGAAAATTAAATACAAAATTCAAAACTATATGGAAATCCAAAGAACTTACATGGTGGTTTTTAAGTTTTGAATAGCATCATTTGGTTCATTTGAATTATCTTTTTAGTTTGTGATCCAAGGGGGATTATTCATCCTTTATATTTTAATCAACATGGTGTCCCTTATTTCTCTTTAATGATTTATAGGGACAATGTCACAAATTTTGTTGCAGTTATGTTAGACTATAGATGTAGTAACTCAAAGCACGATAGTAGTTATTACATATAAATGTGAGTTAGAACCACCATTGATATTGAACACTATTAATGTTTGTTTCAAGTGTTTAAGGTTTTACTAGCTATAAACATAAAAACTAATGTTAAGTATTTGTAAAATAATTTAAACTTGAAAATTAATACTAATTTTTTTTACAAAATAAATTAAACTTGGAAAACTAATAAATTAAACTTGAAAACTAATACTATTTACTAAATTAACTTTAAACTAATACTAATTAATTTTGAAAATAAGATACTTTTGAACTTTACATTAATGTTAATTACATCGAAAAATAAATTAAGCTTGGAAACATTTTAGTAACTTTTGAAAATAATAAATTTTAAAATTGGAAAAAAAAATCTAGTAGAATAAAGTAAAACTAGGGTAGAGGGGCCCATAGTAGGGCACTCTAACTTTGGGTTTTTAAATTTCATACGATATAATTTCAAATCAATCCCAATTTTGTACAACAATTTATTTGGCTTCTCATTTGCTTAAAAAAATAATTTGTAGGGTCACATCATCAAATATGATGCCACATTTAGCATGCTTTTTGTTGAGGTATCCAAAAAAGCTCAAAACCACATACAATCCAATAGTAGGGCACTAAGTCATGTGAATATAATTTTTTGATGTGACATCACATGATTTGTCAGATTATGTACTTTATGGAAAAAAGTGTTTTGCAAGTGGATATTAAGGTGCTCCACTGTGGGGCCCATTGAGGACTACTTCTATCCCTACTATTGGTCTTTGCCTTACTATGGTCCCCCTACCCTATAAAGGAAATTAAAATACTAATATAGATTTGCATGAAACTTTTTAAAAGTAAAAATGAAAATTTTAACTAGTGAAGTTGTAGAGTAGGGGGATTTGTCACACCCACGGCTCTAGGTCATGACAGAGCCCAAGGAATGAACTTCCCTAAACTACATCAATTTTTTTGACAGGTTAAGTAAGAATGGTGAGAGAGAGGTTGAAAAGGAAGGGAAAATAGAGCATTATTTTCCTTGTGCTAATAATAGGTGTTTTTGGAATTCAATTGAGCAGGTTGCAAGGGTCTCAGACTGTGAACCAAACAATTCTCTATCTATGGAAAATAGTGTAGGAATCAAACTCCAGTGTGATGTGCTAGCATCTCAAGGATGTGCTAGTGTCCTATATGGATAGGGTTCTAATAACCAATCAAAGAATCACAAGGCCAAATTATGAACCAAATATGGAAGTTTGTAGTTTTAATAGTTTAATAGGAAAATACAGAATAAGTAGTACAACAAGAATATTATAATTATGACAAGGGAAAGAGAGGAGAATCTCAACTCATGAATGGTCCAATTCTCCAGCTAGTTCTGGCTGGAAAAACCAACATCTACACACAAAAAAAAAAAGAAGAAAAGTGTTAGGCTGTGTTTTGAGGTGTGCCTTAGTCAGACCACGATTTTGGTATTTTGACCTCCACAAACAACTAGTATGCAATGATGGAGAGAAAAAGTGATAAAAAAGAATAGAAATGATATAAAGTAGAGAGAAATGATAACTCAAATGCTACTCTATGAGTGCAATGATGCAAATGAATGAAATGACATAATGTTACCTTCCTTATTATAAGCATTCAAGGATGATCGAGGAAGAGAGTGAAACCACTACGCCAATGAGGTAGAGCTTTGTAAACCTACAAAGATGATGGTGTTGATGTAAAAGGATGCTAGAGAGACCAAGTAGAAAGATTGTAGCAACAAGAAAGAATGGAGAGAAGTGAGAATGATCAAGAAAAGTTACAAGAATGAGCTTCAAAATGTAAGAACTAGCATGAAGGGGAGAAGGAATAAAGGTTGAATGGATAAATGGAGGCAAAGACTAATTTTTTTTTAGTCAAGACTCAGTAGAGAACATTAAATTCATGACCAACCTAGAAATTTAATGATTATGCACATTCTAGAGGTAGGAATTTTTTAAGATGGCAGTGTGAAGAGTAGACATCCGTGCAGTGTGTGCACAACCTAAACAAAATTTCCTCCACTAATGCAAAAAGATGAGGACACATGGGAAGATTCAGATGAAGGTGGAAGATTTATGCATCACCATACTTGTAAATTTTAAACCAAGGGTAAATAAATGGGAAAATTTCCTAGGGTGCAAATTTACACCATTACATTTTTCCCCAATTTTAGTGAGCATACGTGTTAGTACATATGTGAGCTAGAAAGTAGAAAGAGATTAAAAAGAAGATACCAATATCATCGAGGAAGCATATCTATGATCCAAGATACCTTAACATGAAAGAGGGGGATCCATAGGTTCTGTTGGAGCTAAAAAATCCACCTTGAAATTCACATGTCTTCATTTTATTTCTCATTCAATTTCCATCGCCAGCCCCATCGCCTTTGATCTTTTCACTATATTTGAGAGAAAACATAAAATTTTCCTAATGTATATAGCTCTTAGACATAGCCTTGTAAATAAAATAAAGTCTCCAATTATCACTTTAAGATAACTCCCCTTTCTAAAGTACTACCACAGGAACACAAGATATATTGGCATGAAATACCATATCGGGGGACTTCCATCATGGTCACTTCGATGAACCGATGGAACAAACCAAAAACATACGCCATCAATGATACAAAACTATATCGGGCGAACTTCTAACATGATCTCTTCAATAGACTGATAGAGCTAGCTATGGTAAATTCATCACAGTGAGTAGTGCACATTGACAAGACATATCTTATTGTCCCCCTGATATCCCAAACAAAACACATTGAAGACACTAAAGCGTGGAAGAGAAGATATGGTGTCCCACCGATGGACTGATGCATGAAATAATGAAGAAATTTATTAACAAATGTGCAACGGTAAGCGATATTGGGGAGACATAAGGCTATTGGGCTGATAGAAAACTCGGTCCCATTGATACAACGGTAAACAATCAAAAGAAAGAGTATCAAAAGGAATGGTGGCTATCGACATGATATGAACAAGGGTCCCCCCGATGAGCCGATAATGCATGATGAGAAAAATCATATCACAGGTGATCAAATACAAGCTAAGGAAAAGTATCAGAAGGACTAAAGTATATCGAGAAGAGATTATCTGGTGTCTCGTTGATACCCCAAAAGAAAAGTAATGACATAAAGCTCATCAAAGAGATAAATGGATATCGATAGAAGTAAAATCATAGTCCCTCTGATATAACGATGATGATTGTTTTTGACTGACAACTTGAGATATTGAAAAGACATTTAAAATTTAATGACTTCCCCGATGATAAGAAAGACAAAAAGTGTGTCATTTTGAGCTAGAGCTCAACAATGTGTATCACAAATTGATCTCTTATCGATCATCAAAAGTTGGAGAAGCTTATAGAGAGAAGGATCAAAGTAAACAAGCTGGAGGTACCCCAGTTCTACACAATCAAAAGAAAAAGGAAGCAAGCGAGATACAAGTAAGTATACAAAGCACAGCTAAGAAATTTCTTTGAAGTAAAAAGAATTACCAAGAGAGGTCAGGGTTCTAAATAAAGGAAGGAAGCTGAGGAACAACAAAATTTAAAAGACAAAAAACAAAAGCTAGACTCTTAAACAAAGACTTGATTGATCAATGTCGTGGGTCGGGGCCAAGGTCTAAAAGAAGTGCACAATTAAATCCTCCCATGGACAAGTTGTGGGACAAACATAAAGACTTAGGAGATGTATGGACACTGCAGAGAGGGTATGAACTATTTATGTACCACTATAGAAAACAATACAGGTTCCAACCTGTCTGTAATCCATGGAAAATGAACTTAGGAAAGGTGGTCATGCCGAATGTGTTTGTTAATATAGAGTTGGTTAAGGAATTAGCTACCAAGTATGACCCCAAACAATGAGAAATTTAGTCACATGATGGGTCTGAATTCATCATCATCTCCAAAAAATTCATTTCCACCGTTTTTCAATTAGATTACACTATGAATTTTCCATTCATAGTAAAAGACCTCTTAACAAAATATCACTACATGGACACTATCTAAAAGGTGGAAATTACCATTGCATAGGCCCAGGGAGGAAAGGAATTGGCTCAAAGGTTTTCCAAAAATGAACACCCTCCCTTTCATGAAGAGCTATTCGAGTAGTATTTTCAATATACCTATTACACTATAGGACAAGTATTGGGAGTGGATGTTCTGAATCTCATGTCAATAGCCCCAATGGTTCTAGTAGTAAATGTACAAAGCCAAGATGCTAGATCATTTGATTATGTTGACTATTTGGTCAATGCTCTAAACCAAGGACTGGAGAGAATAAAAAATAATAGTGATTCTATTAATTGTAAGCATTATTCATTTTTCATGCACTTACTCTTATATGAAGGACAAGCTAGAGGGATTTGGGGAGAGGAATTGAGGATAAGGGATACAGATGAGGATGGAAATTTCAAACCAATTCAGATATAGACCTCGATATGGGACAGTCGATATGGGAGATCCCATTATTTGTACTTTGAGGAGTATTTTGTTAAGCTATTGGGGAATCCATGTGATTATAACTTATCTCTTGAAGTGTAGATATTTCTTAGACCTAAAGAGAAGGATCCTAGGAAAAAGGTGAATCATAATTGGGGAGATCGGTATACATTCTCTGATTGCATTGTAATTAGAGCATATGGGTTTGAAGGAGCTCCACATTTGCTACCAAGAATAGTACCAGATAGGGTGGTCTATTTGGAGATTGTAATATGGTTGGCTAAATTAGATGCTAAGCATATTAAAGGGTACACTAAACAATCTATTATGCCAAGTACTTTGTATTTTAGAGATTTCACAATTATTTTTGGTGAATGATAGGAAGAAATTAATAAGAAATTGACACACTACCATTTTACATTAGGGAATGAGAGAATGAATTTTGATTTAGAGAATTTTATCAATAAGGAAAAACTATCACAAACACTATCTGGGTATGAACATTAGTTCTCCATGGATGATGTGATAAGAAATTGTGATGAAGCTTTGATAACACAAAGGATAGCCATATACAACAAGATCATGTTAGTTGAGGAATGGAGGAAGGAGAATAATTCTTCGTATATAAAAGCATTCAATGATGTGTAGGATCCCTTAGAAAGAGTAGAACAACTGATCACCCATGAGGATTTACTAACTAGGGATGTGCCCCCTATTGTCTTTGAAACACATGTGACAACTTGCCCTAGAATGCAAGCTAAGAATATGGAACCCCTTAGTTATATACCTCCATAGCCTACTCCGAAAGTAAGTTTATTTGTGCATACTGCCATGAGTGAGGAAAAAGATGAAGAAGGTGATTAAGTTGAACAAATAAATGTACCCATTGTCACATAGTATGAGCCACCACATAAACAAAGTATCATTAAATTTGACTTATCAAATGCACTCTCTAATGATGTGAGAGTTCAGGCTGGGAAAAAGTTTGTCTCTGATGGTGACTTCATTAAGACTTCAGAGTTTAGGTCATTTTTTTATGAATACAAATGAGGAGTGCTAACAAAGAGGATGAAAGATATCACTCCTGAACAAGAAGAAACCACCTTGGAAGAACTAAGAAAGCTAGTGGATCAGGAACTAGAAGCTATTACCCCTAAGAGAGGAAGGCAGCTACTTCAAGAATCTAGAGTCTTACTCTTACCAGGATGAGATATCAAATTTTCTATAGTGTTTGATAGCTTTAGGAAAAGAGGAGATAAGACAATGTACTTAACATAGGAGGCAAGTGACAAAATGTATTTAGGGCCAGGTTACAATCTAGATGAAGCTACATTATTGATTTGGGCATTGTATCCCCAAGACAAGAGACTTTCTATCATTAGTAATCCAAACCAAGTGTTTGGACATCTCTTGGTACATAGAGTGGGAGATACTAATCCCATTGAGACAACAAAATTAAACATAAATGTGGCTAAATTGAATAAGGCTTAGGTTGAGAGATTGATAAGAGAGAATGATAAATTAAAGAAAGAGGTAGCTAGTTATAGAGATAAATTACCCTATTCCTCTTCATTAGAATTATATTCTCCATTGGTGGACTATGAGAAGAAAGTATTGGATTCCATGGTAGTTGTTATATACTGGAAGCATTTCCATGTGAAAGTTAAAAAGAAATACAATGAACTAGAGACAAGGATAAAAACCATCAAATTTGAGATGATCTTTGAGATAATCAAGAAGAGGTTTCAAATGGTGATGAACTAGGTTGACCAATATTGGTAACTCTTTGTGAAAGTGCATTTTAATCTTCAAAAAAATTAGAAACTACAGGTGTGTATGGAAGAGAAGAAAGATGAATTGATTAGTAAGGAAATTATGAATGAACAAATCCTCCATGGATATAATGAGTTGATCAATCAACATGAGGATTTTTGTGCCAAGATTAAGGTAGAGCTTGATGACTTTGACCAACCATTTGATATCTCGTTTCCCATTTTTTTTGATGATGAAGGAGGGATTAAAGGAAAAGACCATTGGAAGGATGAGTTGGCTCAAATACTACCATAGGAACTTGAGATAATCAATGATGAGGAGATGGTACTGGAAAATACTCATAAGAGACTTGAGGGAATAATGTATATGGAGTACAATATGATGGATTCTCTGTGAAATATCAACACTCACATTAGGGATGATTATATTGAGCACTTGTCAAAAATGAACTTGTTCATCACCAGAACTAGAGGGGCCCTAAATATGGAAGAATAGGTACCGAGTTGATGTCTACAAGATGATCAAGCACTTTATCATGGAGAGGAAAATTTTTCCAGATCCTAAGAGGTCACAAGTTCTCTAAGATGAATAATGGAGCAAGTGTCACTATCTGTTGCTATTTCCTTAACTGATTTCTTTTATATTAATAAAATTACAATTAGTTAAGTTTATGAAAAGACACACCTTTTTGTAATGGGTCTGTAACTTGTTGTTTCCCATATAAAAGGGGAAACCAAGGCCTAGTTTTGAATTATCATTGGTAGTAGTAGTTAGGCTCATCCACCTACATATCACCTTTCGATCATCCATTTTCATGTATTTAATTTTTTTTTGCTATTAATGTATGTCTTTTGAAGAAATATACTGGAGAAGACTATTCATAATCAGTGATTTATTTCCAATGTTCAACTATTGTGTTAATATTAAATTCTATATTTTGTTGTGTTTTCTCCAAAGTGGTTTTCCTCAATTATTCAAATATATACAATTTTTCAAGACACATTTGTTGTTGCTATGTGATTTTCTTGATTGGGTTATGGCTAGAGTGAATTAAATTCCTTTCAAGTAATTCATTTTAATTGGTTCCTTCTAGGGATTAAAATCCTTTTAAATTGATTATTTTGATTTGTTTCCCTCAAGTTAAGAATTTAAAATCCTTTTGTGATATCACTATAATTTGGAAAATAACACTGGGATTTGTAAAGAAGAGTACAATAACTGACAAACTTGCACGTTTGTACAAGTTACAAACATCCAAAGTGCTCAAAAAGTTAGAGTTAAGCTGAGAAGTAGATCCCCTACCTTACATATCTGTCTCCATCATCATTCACCTCTCGACTCCATTCGCCCAATAGAATTAGGCACGTGTCACACTTAGAACATTTCATGCAAACTCTACTCATATACTTTATTCTTTAAGACATTACAATAGAAATTAATCATTAGCCTTATGTCTATTTCACTCCCATGTGCTATTGTGAATAGATTGCCTAGATTAGAGATTGGATTATAACCTTTAAATCTTCCTTATCATTTAGGTACACTCGCCTAGGTTTAGCATAGCCTAAAGAGTAGGGGGTTATCAATCATAGTTTCCATGCTCATTAGCCAAAAATGTACTAAGAGATTGGCACCCTCTTAAGGTTCAAAACCTACATTTATGAGACCTAACAGATTGGGAAATTTTCTAGGGACACACTTAAGGATAGTGTTTTAGCATACCCAAAGTCTAGGGTCAATCTGGGCCTCTCATCACAGAGTCATAAACATCCAAATTTTTTGCAAACACTCAATCATTTGATTGAATAAGAGACTCTACTGGGATAAAAACAAAGTTCATTGAGATCTTAACTTTCCTACTTATGAAGAAGTAGGTGGCGACTTTGTGAAAATTTTATGAATGATAAGTTAAATATCAGATCAAAAAGATTAGATTATAGACATCAATGATATACCATATCACCCAAAATGGATGGTAGAAGGTCATTACACAAAGGGAGTTGAAAGAAGAACAATGGTAGGTGGATAGACAAGCATGGATCTCCTCCTTCAAAGGCTAACACAAATAGGAATGAAGTAGCGCATAATCAGTCAAATTTCCTATGCAGTGATAAAGGGAACACATCAGAGCAACCTTTTACAATCCATAATAGTCCTTTTCATAGTGATGAAGGATACCAATTAGTGCCACTTGAACAAAAAAATTTAACAGATAGCATTCTCATTTTCAAACTAGATCCTCAACAAGAAAGTGAATTCTTTCCACATGCAGAGAAAACACAGATCCAAAACCAAAAGGATTATGACCACATGATGTCATTACAACAAGGAGAAGAAACCCAATATGGATTCATGGATCCTTTTTCCCCTACTAATAATTATGATGAAATGGCCACTCAAGAAATGGAACAACATGTGGAAAGATAGGATGAACTTAGGAGGTGATTGCAATTGATAAAAGAAATGAAAGAAATTGACCAACAATTGTCCCAAGATGAATATCCATTCATCAAAGCCTCCAAGATATGTGCCTCTTCATAAGCAAGGGGGAAAATCAAATCCACATGGGTCATCTTAGAATATATGTGTTCCATATACTTCAAAAGCACCTTAAAACATGGCTAGGAAATCAAATCAACATGTGCAACATAATGTGCCACCACAAAAATCACAATCAGAGAACACCAACACCATTTCACAATCTTACCCACCCCCAAGGTAAAAATATGTTCCACACTATCAACACCATGTGCCACAACCAAATGTATATTATCACTAGAACGTTCAACAAAATGTACACCAACCTCAACATGGATTTCAATATTACCCCAATCTGCCACATCAAAATCCTTATCACATAGAATGTTGCAAGTATAAGTAGAAAATTTGACTTGGTTGAATATCCTATATACCCATACCCCATTGAAAGTAACTTGGGAAATATCATCCCTAAATTCATAGGGAACAATGCAACTACAACAAAGGAACATATAATAAAATTCAATTCTTTTGTTCAAGAGTTAGGCATGGAACAAGAAGTTGTCCTTTATGAGGCTATTCATGATGTCCTTAATTGAAGAAGCAAGGGACTGGTTCAACAACCTACCAAATGCTTCAATTACCTTTGTAGTAGAATTCAAAAATCAATTCCTAGAGCAATATAGGAATCAATGTGCTCCTAAATTTACCTTACATGAGTTAATAGGTATTCAGAAACATCAGAATAAATATGTTTTTGACTTCAATAAGAGATTCTCCAAGATTAATAGTAAGATACCACATGGATCTAAATTAGTTGACTCAACAACTTTAAGCATCTATTTGAAAGCCTCTGATCCTAAAATAGGGTATGAGCTTAGAAAGAGATGTCCTAACAGCTTGGACGAAGCACAAAAGGATGCTATAACCATTGAAAATAGTAGGAGAGCTTTTGGAATGATTGGAAAAAGAGATAACCATAGGATACCACTAAATCCTAACAATCACCAAAATAGGCAAGAAAACCAATACAAGAATGAAAGGACAAGATTGCATGACATACCCTATAACACCACTTGGAAGGATGGATGACCAGTGGGTAAGAAAAATTGGAAAGATACTCCAGATCCTTTGAAAAATCATGGAACACATGTAGTAGATACCACACCATGGTGTCCACCATGTCATAGACCCCATGCCCCAGAACATTGTGTAGTGGTTCAAACCTGCTAGGAAGATGAATGGTCACAAGAATAGGATAGAGATGGCCACACCATAAATATGTTAAGATGGGGGTCCCACCAAACCAATGATGGATTCTCATCCTCTGAGGATGGGTGTGAATACGATGTCAGAAATTAGAAATACAATGTTAATATGGATCAAGAAGTGTTCTTTGACCTAGAAGAAAATAAAGAAGAAACAACCTACACATACAATACTACACCACAATTTCAATTGAGAACACCAACAAGAGAAGAGAAGAGGGCCATCACAACAAAGTTGTGGCTGAAGCAAAAAGAAATAGATACAACCTAAGAAGTAGACCAGCGAACACCTAAAGAAATATTTATAAGGGAATATAATAAAAAAGAGAATGTCTCATCTGACCAAAGGAAGGGTGAAACAAAGAAGCCTCAAAAGATATCTCAAAAAGAGGTTGTAGATGTTGAATTTGAGAAAACACCAGATAATAACAAAGTTCAAACTAAAGGAAGAAAGGCTGCTAAAATGGAGAGAACATAACAAGGGATGAATACCCCTTCATTTTACATTGCTCAAGCACTAACTCAAATAAAGATGATAGAGCCCTTGATAGAAATGATGAAAATTGATGAGTACAAAGACATAATCCTCAGATTGATTACCAACACATCTCACAAACAACAAGATCAGAACAAAGAGGTCAATGTCATTGAATAGGAAACTAAAAAGGAACCATAAGTTTATTTGGTTGATACTCTTACAAAAATTCCCTCTTGGGTGGATCCATTTTACACCACATTGGTGATCAACAACAAATTGGTGAAAAATTGCATGATTGACTCAGGGGAAACAATCAACATCATGCCTTTGGATGTCAAGAAAGAATTAGGTTTGTGGGTGAACACTACCTATGGAAAGTTCTATACCATGGATAAAAGATCGGTCCTAGTAGTTGGAGTAATATGGGACGTAGAATTGAAATTAGTATCATACCCCAAGGAAATGTATAGAACATACATCACTGTGGTGGAAACTCCCCCTTACTATGGAATGTTATTATCTAGGCAATGGATTGCAACAGTAGGTGGAAATGTCCAGCTAGATTTATCTTATGCCACAATACCTGTAAATGGAAGGGAAGTCAAGTTGTACAAAGAACACAGATCATAACATGTCATTGAGCTTTTTTACCCTAATCAAATGAATTGCTTTTGTGACATGGACCTTGGGAGTTTTAGAATCAAGCATTCAAACCCTAAATTTCTAAACATAGATCCAATTGCTAGAGATATTTCTTGAAATGAATAGGGCATATGGTATATGTATTTTGATGGAGCCTATAGTAGAGAGGCGAATGGAGCTAGAGTTGTTTTCATTTCACCCAATGGCACAACATTTAAGTACTCATTTCTGCTGACATTCAATTGCATAAAGAACATAGTAGAATATGAGGCATTACTGCTAGGTTTAAACATGGCCACAAAACATGGGATCAAAGTATTAACCATTTTTGGGGATTCAAAGTTGGTATTTTCACAGGTGAAGGTGAAATATTCTACAAAAAATAAGAGATTGAAGCAATATAAACATGCAGTGTGGGGTAATATAGAACTCTTTGATGCCTTCTCCATTAAATGGTTGGATGGATAAAAAAAATTAATGGATGAATTCTTGGAAAATGTGGCCTTGAAAAGGGATGGCATTACCTTATTAGGTATCTCACAAGTGGAACTCAAGACTAGGCTTGCAATTCTTGACAATATTTATAGTTGGCATGTCTTCAATGATGACACAAATTTGATTAAATTCTTACACTATATTGATCAGTATGAGGCTCAAGAAATTTATTTTAATGTGTTTATTGAAGAAGTGGATGGTAAAAAAGTTGTGTTTGGAAAAGAGGTAGTACAACTCAAAACAAATAATATTCCCAAAGGATTAGTAGCATTAGAAAGGGTGTTCGATGGGAATGACTAAGCAATTATGAAGCAAACACTAGTGAGAAGGGAATATATTGAAGAAATTAATCTTGGAACTAAATTGGCTCCAAAAAAGGTGTACATTGGAAAGAAGATAAGTCCTTCAATTAGAAAGATGTTGATCACATTGTTGAGAAAATATAAGCATGTTTTTGCATGGTCATATGATGACCTTAAAGCATATAGAGAAGATCTACTTCAACATGAAATTCCACTGAGGCTTGATGCAAAACCCTTTAGATAGAAACAAAGACCAATATATCCTACTAATCTAGAACCCAAGATGCATGAAGAACTCATAAAACTCAAAGAGGGAGGCATAATTAAAGCTATCAAACATTCTACTTGGGTTTCCAACTTAGTGCTTATCGGGAAAAAGAATGGAGACATAAGATTATGTGTAGATTTTTGAGATTTGAATGTATCCTCACTTAAAGACAATTATCCTCTCCTAAACATGGAAGCTATGTTGCAATGGTTAATAGGGTGTGAGTTATTGTCTATGATGGATATATTTTTGGGGTATAACCAAGTGAAAGTAAAAGAATCAAAATAGTATAAGACTACGTTTACTACACCTTGGGGAATGTATGCATATGTAAGGATGCCATTCGACCTCACAAATGTTGGTGCCACCTTTCAAAGAGCTATGTATGTTGCCTTTATTGACCTAATTAGTACAATAATGGTGGTATATCAAGATGACCTCACAACATATTCTAAGAAAGAAAAAGATGATATTGAACATCTAGAAAAGAACTTCCTCAAAGCTTTGGAGTATGGTATTTTCTTAAACCCTAAGAAGTGTCATTTTGTTGTGATTGAAGGAAAATTGTTGGGCCACATAGTGTCCAAGGATGGAGTAAGAATTGATCCCGAGAAAGTGGAGGCTATTGATAAGATTCCTATACCAAAGATAGTGAAAGCCATTCAATATTTCTTTGGGTGGATAAATTTTGTAAGGAGGTTTATATCAAATTTCACTAAGATTGTCAAGCCTATTTCAAAAATGTTGAAAAAGGTGCCAAGATTGATTGGATAGTAGAAGCAATTGATGCATTCATATCTATTAAAAAATCAATCAAGGAGGCCCGAGTGTTAAAATCACCTGACTTTAGTAAACCATTTTAGATCTTCTCATTTGCATCTTACCATACTATTGCAAAAAAATGATGAAGGGTACCAGCAACCAATATCATTCTTCAGCAAATCCCTTCAGGGAGCAAAACTAAAGTATGGCATTACATAAAAGTAGGTGTATGCACTTGTGAAAGTTATAAAAGCCTTCATACCTTATTTGGTAGGTGATAAGGTAATTTCCTATGTTCCTAACATTGTAGTTAAGGATTAAAAAAATTCAAGAGTTTGGTCCATTGAAATCCAAATCACCAAATTGGTAAGAGGACAAAGGTTGGCTAAACTCATGACTAAATCAAATGTTGAGGCAACTTAAATATTTAACATAGGGGAGGAAGAAGGTATGATTTCCAGCATTGAAAACACCCCATGGTATACTAGTATAATGTATTATCTCAAAAAAAAAAAAGCCCAAAACATTTGAATGAAAAACAAAGAAGAACCTTAAAATTGCATGCCTCAAAGTATGTCTTTATGGGAGGATACCTATACTAGAAGAATAGAGATGGAGTGTTATTATTATACTTGGATGAATCACAAGTGAACCATGTGTTGAAAGAGGTGCATGAGGGTGTTTGCAGAGGACATTTTTTGGCCAAGACCACTACCCACAAGATCCTAAGGGTTGGATACTACTAGCCTAGGGTCTTCAATGACTGTTTTACTTATGTGCAAAAGTGTGAAGCTTGTCAAAAAATTTCTAGAAAAATGAAGTATCAAGGAGCATTTCCACTTAGACCAATACAAATTGAAGCTCCATTTCATCAATGGGGGATTGATTTCATTGGAGAAAAACTAGAGAAGTCTAGTGGAGGGAATAAATGGATTCTAGTGGCAACTGATTATTTTACAAAATGGATAGAAGCCATCCCTATAAAGCAAGCTACTAGTAAGGTTGTGATAAACTTTCTGATAGAAAATATCATCACCAAATTTGGAACACATGTAAGGATAATCATAAATGACATACTTGTTGTCTTTCCGATGCTTTTCCTTAGCTTGGATAGTGAACTAATTTTTTCTAACTAAATCTTCACTTTCGGGCACCTATAGTGGCTAAACTGTGAGGAATTTCAAGATGATGCAAACTAGTGATTTGTGAAATTTTGTCTATAGATTCTAAATATATTTTTTTCAAAATATTTGGAATCAAATTGTACTTCTTTTTCCATCTCCTTCAAAAACTAGTTTTTTTCAGTAAACAACATTTTTAAGGAGTGACACTCATCGTATAACACAATTTTTTTTCCATGAAGGATAAAATTCTATTTTTTTGAATGTAGATTTGTAACTATGATATCTAGTGCTTCCAATTGGTTTCAAAGTGTTTTATTGAATATTTTTCCTTAATCAAGTTTCTAATTCAAACCAATTACAATTCAGACATAGGAAGATGATATAACACAAATTTATTTTTGTTGGATCAAGGGCTTCAATATCTGGTGCACTCATATTTTTCAATTTTTTTTGATAATCTTGTATTTTTTCACATTTGTATAATAGAGAGCTTGATTTTGGGTGAAAATCCTACATTCACAAGAAATAAAAAATAAATATAATAATTAAATTAAATTTATTTAAAATTATACTATTTGGGAAGCTTATAATAAGGACTACATACGTATAAAAAATAAATTTTAAATGAATTCATTTGATCCCCCAAAAGGTAAATCAAAAGTGGTATTTTATCAGCATTTTGATAGGTGTAAAGGAGACTCTGTTATAGGTATGGTTTAAAACTAGTAGGGTTCTATCCAAGGGGGTTTGATCTAAGGTAGTTTGATCAAACCCTCTTCAATTGGAATGATTTAAATGAAACCTTTTAAGGTTTAAATCATTATATTTTCTAAAAATATGTGATTTCAACAAAAAATAGAATCTACTAGAAATTATAAACCAGCTTTGTAGGATCACCCAAAGACGTTCAAAATTTAATGACCTCCCTAATGATATAAGAAAGACAATAAGTGTGTCATTTATGATCAAGATCCAAGTAATGTGTATCAAAAATTGTTCTCATTTCAGTCATCAAAAGTTAGAGAAGCTTATAGAGAGCAAGATCGAAGTAAAAAAGATGGAGGTACCCCATTGTTGCATAGTCAAAAGAAAAAGGAAGCAAGGAAGATACAAGTAAGTATACAAAGCCTAGATAAGAAATTTCTTTGAAGTAAAAAGAATTACCAAGAGAGGTTGGGGTTTTGAATAATTGAAGGAAGCTGAGGAACACCAAAATTTAAAAGACAAAAAATGGAAGCTAGACTCTTAAACCAAGACTTGATTGATCAATGTCCTGGTTTGGAGCCGAGGTCTAAAAGAAGTGCACAATTGAATCCTTCCATGGAAAAGTTGTGGGACAAACATAAAGACTTAGGAGATGTATGGACACCATAGAGAGCGTATGAGCTATTTATGTACCACTATAGAAAACAATACAGGTTCCAACCTATCTGTAATCCATGGAAAATGAGCTTAAGAAAGGTGGTTGTGCCTAATGTGTTTGTTAATGTAGAGTTGGTTAAGGAACTAGCTACCAAGTATGATCCCAAACGATGAGAAATTTAGTCACATGATGGGTCTGAATTTATCATCTCCAAAGACTTCATTTCCACTATTTTTCAATTAGATTGCACTATGAATTTTCCATTCACAGTAAAAGACCTCTTGAAAAAAATATCACTACATGGACACTAGCTATAAAAGGTGGAAATTTCAATTGCATAGACCCCGAGAGGAAGGAAATCAACTCAAAAGGTTTTCCAAAAATGAACACCCTCCCTTTCATGAAGAGCTATTTGAGCAGTATTTTCAATATACCTATTACACTACAAGACAAGTATTGGGAGTGGAAGTTATGAATCTCATGTCAATAGCCCCAAATGTTATAGTAGTAGATGTACAAAGTCAAGATGCTAGATCATTTGATTATGCTGACTATTTGGCCAATGCTCTAAACCAAGGACTGGAGAGAATACAAAATAATAGTGATTCTATTAATTTTAAGCATTATTCCTTGTTCATGCGCTTACTCTTATATAAAGGACAATCTAGAGGGCTCTGGGTAGAGGAATTAAGAATAAGGGATAAAAATGAGGATGGAAATTTCAAACCAATTCAGATGTGGACCTTGATATGGGACAGTTGATATGGGAGATCCCATTATTTGTATTTTGAGGAGTATTTTGTTAAACCTTTGTGATAGTTATTGGGGCATTCATGTGATTATAACTTGTCTCTTGAAGTGTAGATATTTCATAGACCTAAAGAGAAGGGTCACAGGCAAAAGGTGAATCATATTTGGGGATATTGGTACACATTCTCTAATTGCATTATAATTAGAGCATATGGGTTTGAAGGAGCTGCACACTTGCTACCAAGAATAGTTCCAGATAGGGTGGCGTATTTGGAGATTGTAAGATAGTTGGCCAAATCAGATGCTAAGCATCTTAAAGGGCATAGTAAACAATATTTTATGCCAAGTACTTTGTGTTTTGTAGATTTCACAATTGTTTCTAGTGAAGGATATGAAGGAATTGATAAGAAATTTCCACATTACAATTTTCCATTAGGGAATGAGAAAGAATTTTGATTCAGAGAATTTTATCAATAAGGAAAAACTGTCACAAACACCATCTAGGTATGAAGATCAGTTCTATGTGGATGATGTGATAAGGACTTATGATGAAGCTTTGACAACACAAAGGATATCCATATACAAAAAGATCATGTTAGTAGAGGCACAGAGAAAGGAGAATAATCCTTTATATATAAAAGCATTCAATGATGTGCATGAACCCTTAGAAAGAGTAGAGTAGCTAAACACCCATGAGGATGAATTAAATAGGGATGTGACCCCTATGGTATTTGAAACAAATGTGACAAATTTCCCTAGAATGCAGGCTGACAATATGGAACTGCTCAATTATATACCCTCACAACCTACTATAAAAGTAAGTTTCTCTATGGATACTTCCATGAGTGAGGAAAAATATGATGAAGAAGGTAATGAAGAAGAGGATGAAGTTGAAAAAATAAATGTACCCATTTTCACATAGTATGAGCCACCCCACAAACAAAGTATCGTTAAATTTGAAGCATTAAATGAACTCTCTAATGATGCGAGAGTTTGGGTTGGTCAAGAGTTTGTCCCTGATAGTGACTTCATTAAGACTTCAGAGTTTAGGTCATTTTTTTATGAATACAAAGGAAGAGTGCTAAGAAAAAGGATGAAAGATATCACTCTTGAACATGAAGTAACAACCTTGGAAGAACTAAGAAAGGAGGTGGATCAGGAACCAAAAGCTATTACCCCTAAGAGAGGAAAGGAGCTACTTCAAGAATCTAGGGTCTTGCTCTTACTAGGATGGGATATTAGTTCCGCTATAGTCTTTGATAGCTTCAGAAAAAGAGGAGATAAGACATTGTACTTAATAGAAGAGGGAACTGACAAAATGTATTCAAGGTTAGGTTACAATCCAGATGAAGCTACATTATTGATTTGGGCACTATATCCCCAATACAAGAGACCTTCCATGACTAGTAATCCAAACCAGGTGTTTGGACATGTGTTGGTACATAGAGTGGGAGATACTAATTCCATTGAGATAACATAATTAAACATAGTTGTGGCTAAATTGAATAAGGCTTAGGTTGAGAGACTGATAGGAGAGAATGATAAATTAAAGAAAGAGGTAGCCAATTATAGAGATAAATTACCCTCTTGGACTCTTCATCAGAATTATATTCTCCATTGGTGGAATGTGAGAATAAAGTATTAGATACAATGGCAGATGTTATATACTAGAAGTGTTGCCATGAGAAAGTTCAAAAGAAATACAATGATCTAGAGACAAGGATAAAAACCATCAAATTTGAGATGATCTTTGAGATAACCAAGAAGAGGTTTGAGATAGTGATGAACCAAGTTGACCAATATTGGGAACTTTTTGTAAAAGTGCACTTTACTATTCAAAAAAATGAGAAACTATAGGTGTTTACAAAAGAGAATAAAGATGAATTGATCAGTAAGGAAATTATGAACGAACAAATCCTCCATAGATATAATGAGTTGATCAATTGGTATGAGGATTTTTGTGCCAAGATTAAGGCTAAGCTCAATGACTTCTACCAACCATTGGATATCCCATTTCCCATTTTTTTCAATGATGAAGGAGGGATTAAAGGATAAGACCATTGGAAGGATCAATTGGCTCAAATACTATCACAGACACTTGAGATAATCAATGAAGAAGAGATGGTATTGAATATTACACATAAGTAACTCGAAGGAATAACGTATATGGAGTATAATATGATGGATTATTTTTCAAATATTAACACTCACATCAGGGAGGATTATATTGAGCACTTGTCAGAGATGAACTTGTTCACCACCAAAACTAGAGGATCCCCAAATGTGGAAGAATAGGTATTGAGTTGAGGTCTTCAAGATGATCAAGCACTTTATCATGGAGAGGAGAAATTTTCTAGATCCTGAGAGATCATGAGTTCTCTTTGATGAATAAAAAATAAAGTGTCACTATATGTTGTTGTTTCCTTAACTGATTTCTTTTATGTTAGGAAAATTACAATTAGTTAAGTTTATGAAAAGACACACCTTTTTGTAACGGGTCTATAGCTTGTTGCTTCCCATATAAAAGGTGAAACCAAGGCCCAATTTTGAATCATCATCAGTAGTAGTAGTTAGGCTCATCCAACTACATATCACCTTCCTATCATCCATTTTCATATTTAAATTTTTTTTTCTATTAATGTATATCTTTTGAAGCCGTATAATGGAGAAGACTATTCATAATCGGTGATTTATTTCTAGTGTTCAACAATTGTGTTAATATTCAATCCTATAAGTAATTAGAATGAATTACTTGGAAGGATTTTCTTGATTGGGTTCTAGCTAGACTGAATTAAATTCCTTTCAAGTAATTCATTTTAATTGGTTCCTACCAAGGATTAAATCCTTTTAAATTTATTATTCTAATTAGTTTCCCTTCAGTTAAGAATTAAAAATACTTTAATGATATCATAGTAATTTGGAAAATAACATTGGGATTTGTCAAGAAGAGTACAATAACTAAAAAAATTGCACATTTGTACAAGTTGCAAACATCCAAAGTTCCCAAAAAGGTAGAGTTAAACTAAGAAGTAGATCCACCTACCTTACATATCTGTCTCCATCATTATTCACCTCTCAACTCCATTTTCCCAATAGGATTAGGTATTGGTCACACTTAGAACATTTCATACAAACTCTACTCATATAATTTATTCTCAAAGACATTTTCAATATGAATTAATCATTAACTTTGCATCTATTTCACTGCCATGTGCCATCGTGAATAGATTTCCTAGATTAGAGATTGCACTTATAACCTTTAAATCTACCTTATCATTTAGGTACACCTACCTAGGTTTAGCAGAGCCTAAAGAGTAGGCAGTTATCAATCATATTTACCTTGTTCGTTAGCCAAAAACATACTAAGATATTGGAACCATCTTAAACCTATGTTTTTGAGACCTAATAGGTTCTTGATCCTACAAAGCTAGTTGTTATCTCACCACAAACATGTTAGGAGAAAAAGATAACCATAATAGACACACATTCAAGAAGACACAAGTCAGCATGATAAGACACAACTTGATTAGATAGAAACAAGACACAAACTAATCAAATAGACCTATGGTTGCTAAAAATTCCATTGCAAGATAGTCACTGAAAAGGTGGGTCTAGTCGGGTTGTCCCCAAGCTAGATGTCAAGATGTACAATATCTGACACCAAGACATAGCAACATTAAATATAAGATAAAAGGCATAATTTGCAAGAAACCAAAGAATTCATTGTGAGATAAAATCTTTCAAAATGGGTTCCTTTTGTAGGGAACGCTTCAAGACACCAAGGGTCTCGTTTAAAGGGATGCTCCAATTGAAAGACACGTTATTTTTGGAAAGTGATTATATCATCAAGAATCATTTTGAAAGATATTTTTTCAAGGAATCTAGTTGAAAGAACGATCCTTTTTGAAAGGAAAATTTTCAGACCCTTTCACCATGGAATCATTTTTGAAAGACAATTGTACTAAGGGGTTATTCTTGAGAGAATGCCTTAGTTTGGAAAATGAGTGGTTTTCAATAAGGGATTCTTTCATCAAGGAATTCATTTTATAGAATATTAAAGAATCCTTTTGAAATAATTTTCCTTAATGAAATTTAGAAAGCATGGTAGCCCCCCCTTAGGATGGTTTAGGCTATGCAAAGGAGCACATGGAATCCTAAGGAGAAAGAAGGGGAGGTAGCAATGTTGTGGCACACAACACATACAAAATATGTATTTGTGGTATATTGTCACAAACATGAGGGGAAACACATGAAAACCACAACATCAAAAAGCAAGTAGACAAAGATGGAAAAAACAAGAGATACGAGGATTTGAGAATTTAGGATCAAAACTGTTCATATATATAAATAGTTCAATAGATAATATAATATATGTATGAAATTTAATCAACCCCAGAGTTCTCAGAATGTGAAGAAGAGAACATGAAGAAAAAGTGAAAATTAAAATAGGGTCAACATGGAAGAAGGCCTAAATCGCCCTAACACTTTGCATCATCCCTAATATCGAAAAACAATTCCAGGACACATAGAAGAATGATGATACAAACAGAAGAAGTGCACGAAATATTTTCCATATATTTATCTAATCACCTACAAGGGTAGCAAGGGTCCTATAGGTAGGATACAAGCACAAAAAGATAAGCACAAGGGAACATAAAAACACAAAAAATCCACATTATAGATAAAGAAGAGGTACCGCCCTAGTCCTCATTGAAAAACAGGTTGTCCTACTCCCAATCTAGATCATTGCAAGGGGAGGATAGATGGTCTTGATAGAGCTCCCAAAATTCTTGCAAAATTCTGAGAAAATCATGACTCGGGTCTTGATAGATGGCTAAAGGTTTTTGTTTGTAAACCCTTACTTTATAAATGTTTTATCCCAAAACCCTTCAATGTTATAATTTTGTAGTGACCTATTCCCACCAGTTGTTATTTGAGTTTGTCATCACTTAAGCCTTTTAATTCATCCATTTATCAACCCCCTCAGTCTAGGAGAGATGGTCACCCCAGGTGTGTATGGTCCCGAGCCAATTTTTTGTGAAGTTGGGCGACATATTTCATTTTTAAGGACTTAAGTCATTGTCCTCAAGGGTTTCATTATCGTCGGCCTAGTCAGGGCCCCATCTTAAAACTAACATTCAACATGTGTAGGAATATGGCACATTGGATTTAAAGGTTTAATACCCGCTACCCATCACACACCATGTGGGAATTAATGGGTAGCCATCATAAGACATGCAAGGTACACAAGATTATGACACGTGTCCTTGCCATGTGGGGATCAACTTTTGTATAAATGCCTACTAACCAATGATGGGGAGATCAACAAACGTTGTGCAAAATAAAAATTTAATTTGAGTTGTTCATCACACACCTTGTAAAATTTAATTAATTCCCACTAGAAGGCTTGTGAGGTATGCAAAACGATGACGCATGGAGTTTATTGACCACTGTGTAGAGTTTGGACGAGCCCATGGAATGAATGATGTGGTTCCCATTCAGTGGTTTCTCATTGGTCAAAGGATGATAAGCTATGGGCTTGGGTTTTCAAACCCAATTTGACCTCATCTAGGCCACTTGATCTTCCATCTCATTCTAAAATTGAGGAATGACATTTGAAAAACCAAAAGCATGCCTGTGTTAGTCATTTTTCTCTGCAACTAGTGAGCACTAATGACATGTGCTCTTTAAGAGTGATCAATTAGGTGTTGGTGCGTCTGAGAAATTAATTCCCAACTATTGTGAGGAATGATACAAAAATCTCCAAGTACCTAGGTGATTAACGGTTATGAAATCGACGCTAGTGATTAATTCCTTCCTCGAGCATGTGACGCCAAAATTGAAAATCAAACACCATCAAACTTGCTTGATAAATATAGATGGAGTGACTACCATTTTCACCATTACAATCAGTATTTAGCATTTTTTAAATTTGTGCAAAGAGTGAAGAGTGTTTCATTGTGATCATAAGAAGTTGCTAGGTAACAAAGATGAGCAAGCCAACTACTTCTGCATTACCAGTAAGGAGGTCTCCAAGACTCAATATGCAAAAGCCTCATGGCGATGTCTCTATACATGAGCACAATGTACCTAAACACATTCCAATCCTGGAGGATAAATCCCCTAGCAAGAAGTCTTTGTGTGCTCCAACTATATTCAATAGTAGGTTAAGACACCAAGGTGTTGCAACAAAGAGGATATAAGAGAAACGAAAAGAGCCCACACCATTCACACCATGAGTATGTAGAAATATAAGGTATGGCCAAGGCTCCTATGTAAGAAAAAGTTCCCCAATTTCCATCACTGATATCCCTTTAGATAGTGCGACGAAGATAAACTAGAGCTATCAATAGTATCCTATGATGCTGAATCAAGTTGTAGCCTCGGGAGTGGAAGTATTGTCAGTTCCACCAATATCTGTGAAAACTTGAAGCAGGCATGATGGCTTTGTTCTTGGTAAAGGAAAAGATGAGGAGGGAGTGGAAGTTTCTACCTTTCCTCCTGCAAGGATGTGAAGTGGGTGGATGTACTGTGGGTCAAGTTTTGGTGTTGACCCTTCTTCTGGTTAAGAGAATTGGTGTGTGGGTGTTCAATTTTTGTGTTGAATGATAAGGTTGTCATGGTATTTTCTTATGTTCCTCACGTATGTTGTTGGTTTTTGGGTTTTCATGCTGACTGTGCACACTCGAAGTGATGTGGATGTGCAATGTGAGGCCTAGCTGGTTGTTAAAGGATAATTTTGGTGATACTTGCATTTTCCTTTTGATTGTGGTTATCAATTTTGGTTCCCTGTGTTCAACAAATTATTGCAAGTCACCATGTGGGGAATTTTGAAATGAAATTCAAATTGGTGCTGAAATGAAACATTCTAAAATGTAAATGCATTTGAGCTAGATGATTGTTGCTCCCTTGTGCTATAAAAGGGATTTCATGGCTCATTGCAAAGGTTTTGGTTTTGAAATTTTGAGTCTTGTATAAGGTCTGGGTAAATATTAGGTGTAGAAAGGATGCTAATGAATATAAAAATTGGATTCTCTTGGTTTTGAATCATATATGTAATGATCTTAAAGTAGTTTTACATAAATTATTGCTATCAAAACAAATATTATGTCCTAAAAATTTACTCTCCTGTTGTAAATTTTTGTGAATTATGAATGAAATATCAATGGTATCTTTGCTTATCATCAAATGCTTATTTGAATGTTTGCTCTTATTTATGCTTTAACTCAAAGAGTTGATTAGATGCTTAAATAGGGTCACAAATTTGTGAGAATTTGCAAAGGATCTAATAAGAATTCATGTTTCAGGAATTGTGAGTTTTCATAATGTAAGGCATTTTAAAAATAGTCCATTATTATTAGGGTTAAATAATTTATGGATTACTGATTATTGTATGTTTGACTCCATTGCCCAATTGATGAAACACTGGTCTATTTGTTGAAGATATTTACAACTGAAATATGTTGATGGTTTACCCAATCATGGACTTAGAATTAGAGCATAATTCATTTAAAATTTGCTAACCACAAGGCATGTACTTGAATAATTTCTTGTTCCTAGTGAATAAATGATTATTTGCTCAAAGATCAACCAATCTTTTAGTGGATTATGTTTATTTGCTCTTTATGGGAACCAATCTATGTGTTGATGTGTTTTGTACTAGATAGATCAAAATGAACACAATTAGGAACACCCCACTAGGTCCCACAGAGCCTGAAGTGAAGGAGCAAAGTCCTTAAATCCCTTTACTCATTATGTTGGCCATTCATCTTAGGGGTTCTTGATTTTAGGAGCTGGCTACTCTTTAGAGATTCCTAAGGGTGTACTAGGAAAAAACACCAATAGGTCTTAGAAGGGTGGTATAGCAAGAGTGGTACCCTTCTGCTCACCTATAACAAGGGAAAAGGAAGAAGCTCCCTCAAGGTCTTGTTTGCTAAGCTCTTATGAAGTTAAAGTCATCGATCTTACAAAGATTGAGAACAGAGTTGAGATATCTTCCACCAAATTGAACACACTTTTTGAGGGAAGGGAAAGGCATTCAAGAGCTGCTACCAACTTCAAGAAGAGGGGCGGTGACTAGCTTTAGAGAAGACGGGGCCTCCTTCATCACAAGGACGACAAGGACAAACTAGAACTAACGTCCAAAGAAGGGGAATCCTTTTCCTAAGTTCCACTCACTTTGAGTTCATCCTATAGCTTACACTTCAATGAAGGATGTTGAAACCGCACAAAGGAAAAAGCCATCGTAGACACCATTTTTTGTATTCGACATGTTGATGGAATGAGAGAAAGGAGGGACATTTGGAAGGAACATCAAAATAGGGGGCTCCATGGAGGGAGTGATGAATACTTTCACCCTTTTGGGGTGAGCATCATTGGGATCATCTGGGGGAGCCAAAAGAAAGATGGAGATGATGGGAACCAAGGCAAGACCATTAGAAGAAAGAGAAATAGAAAAAGATGCTGAAAAAGGTGCACCTATCTCCCTTTTTTTCTTTTACAAGGTGACACTAGAAGATGCAGCCTAAGAAGAGATTGGAGGTTGCTACTCAACCACAACAATATCCTTCACAATATTTTCCCATGGAAGGGTATTGTTCTAAACAGGAGAAAGAGGGGGAGGAACAAGAGCATAAACAACTACAGGAGGATAGACAAGCATAGGTGCCTCGGTAGTGGGCCTCTTCCCATTCATTACCATAGGGATAGGTGGAGGAATAGTAGGAGGTCATGGAGGTTGAGACACAAGAGTAACCCCATTAAAAATATTCCCCTTTCCATATAAAATGATTCAAGGAATTGTGGGTAAAATAGGAAGATCAAAATCTTGATGCTTTACTTTCCACCATGTGGGCACCATCACGCTTCCCATGCAATACATGGGAGTGGAAGCCAAAGGTGCCACAATTGGGCAAGAAGTAGAAGTAGATGGAGTAGAAGACACATAAGGAGAAGGCTATTTAGCATGAGAAAGCTTCCCATTTCCCTTTGGTTGGGAAGAGGTGGTAGCTTGTTGTTGCACTATCATAGAGGATTTTACAAAGATGACATAAGAAGAGACTAGATAAGTGACTTTCAATATAGTACCCCCAATCTTATAGCAAACATAAGCCTTGTATTATAGGTGTTACCTAGGAGGGAGAGGTCCAACTGGTGCAGGCCAAAACTGATCCAGGGAGAAGCCCCCATATGGCACTAGTGATTTATATCCAATGTCATGCACTACATGTACAATGCCTTCATGAGGGAACTTTAAAATTTTGTGGACAACAAAGGCAACACTGTTCATGGAGGGTAACCACAAAATACCTAGCCTTACACTAAACTAGTCATATTCTGGTGTCATGAAAAATGGTACATTGATAGATTTGGGTGCAACAAAATTGACAAAGAAATACAACCCATAGGGGCAATACAAATTCCATCATTGGCAGAGAGGGTGGTTTGCAACTCTCCATATCTCTTATTATGTAAACTATTTGTAAATAAGTTTCCTCTATTATCACATTCACCCGACTTGTTGGATCAACTAAGGCACTAGTTATAGTGTTTCCATTGATCCAGGCAGTAATGTACAACAGGTAAGGCTTCTTGTTAAGAGGTACACCATGTGAGGTAAAGGTTATATTAGGTTTTTCACTCACATTTTCAAAAGGAGGGATATGCATGAACGAGGCCATGTTCATGTACTCAGATGGAACTAGCTTGGAAGATTCAAAATATTGTGTAACTAGATTTATAGACATTGACCTGCCTAAATTCTACTTCCAAATATCTAAGATTCCTTCTAACTATGTATCTAGGGGTCATAGATTGGGTTACAAAGTTGCATTCTTTGAAACACAATTCTACAATGTGCCTAGGATACTTGAGAAATATCCTTGATACCATGAAATAAAACAAGGACGTTCATGTCAGATTCACCAAAAATGTAGAGGGATTTGTCACCCCCAAGGCCCTAAGTTATGAGAGAGCCCTAAGGAAAAAAATTCCCTAAACTAACTTAGATTATTTAATAGGCTAAGAAGGGTGAGAGAGAGAGGTTGAAAAGGAAAGGAAAACAAAGCATTTTTTCCTTTTTATTAATAACAAGTGTTTTTGGAATCCAAGTGAGCCGATTGCAAGAGTCTTAGATTGCAAACCAAATAGATCTTTTTCTATGGATGTTAATGTGAGAACTAGATACTAGCATGGCGTGATGGTGTCTTAGGGATTCCCTAGCATCTTGTACGAACATGGGTCTGATAAACAATCAAAGACTCACAAGGCCAACTTATGAATTGAATATAAAATTTTGTAGTTTTAACAATTTAATAAGAAAATACAAAATAGTACAAAAATAAGAATACTATAAGGATTATTCTAATGGAAAAAATGATAAGGGAAAGAGAAAAGAATCTCAACTAACAAATGGTCCATTTCTCCAACTAGCTTTGATCAGATGAACCTACACCTACACAGACATAAATAGGAAAAGTGTTAGGCTATGTTTTAAGGTCTACTTCCTAGATAACTTAAATGATTGGATATTGATTCTCTAGGTCACACATGATTTGAAAAATCATTGTAAGCTCACATTTAAAAAAAAAAATAGTGAATTTAAGATTTCTTTTTTTTTTAATAAATTGATGTTTTATGTGCTATGTTAGGTTTTTCTATATCCAATTACGTCAAGGGAGGGACATCCTACCATTTTTCAGCAAATAGACCATCTTAGTGAGGTAGATGTTATATTTCTAAGTGCACTAGGATGATATCATATCACATACATGCTTGAAATTAGGGAACATAGATCTATGATGGCTGCTTTTGTAAAAAGGTGGCACAGTGAGAGGTCTTCCTTCTTATTTCTAGTTGGGGAGGATACACTCACCTTGGAGGATGTATGGAGGATCTTGAGGGTCCCAATCGTTGGTGATTGTGTGGTATATGATATTAATATTGGTGAGGAGGCTTTACATTTATTTTTTATAATAATGAACTTGACATTGAGGATGGAAAGATGGACCTCAAGCGAGGGGTAGGGAGATATGAGGATATACCCTTGGTGCTAGGAGAATTGATATCTAGAGTTATTGTGCTTTATTTCAAATCACAAGGATTTTTGGTGGGATGTGGACATGTCCTTAAGAGGATGTTGATAGATGGTGTTGTTTATACATGAGGGCCATGTTTGTTAGCCAATTATATCATGATATGCACCAAGTCAACTATCGATATGCAACCAACATATCATTTAGAGTCACATTGGTACACATGGGTGTGGGAGCATATTGTTGTTACTCATCTATTGGGACATGTTACTTGTCAAGCTAGACATCCTTATATGCATTGTTATGAGGTCAGATTGACATAGTATTTCTTAGGCGATCTTGACTATCGAAGGTGATGAATCGATGACATGGATCAATTCATATGGAGGCTATAGATGTTGTGTTAGGCATAGGATTGTGATTCCTAACATTTACCTTTTTACCAATGAACATGGCTGATTAGGCGTACACCAAACTTCAGACATTTTCCAGAGAAGGTTTGAAAATAGTTTGGGGAGGTATAGGGTATTCTATAGGATATGGTAATATTTTTTTTCACTTAGTGAGAGAGTAGTGATGAGGGTCAATGATAGTCCCTTAGGTTCTAGTTGATTTTTTAAGCTTGATGTCCATTCAATGGGATTGGATAGCTATAGTAGAGGATGTAGGGACTACCCCAATTATGATTTATGGTGGTAATTTTAATGACCTTTGATATTTACACATCCATATGGTGGGGTACTAAGAAGTGTTAGACATGTTCTCAAGCTAGCTAGGGCTTAGAGAGTTAGGAAATGAATGGAGGGAGCTAGTGGAGGTAGGGTGATGGAGGTGGTCCTAATCAAGGAGATATGGGAGGGAGAGGGGATGGTGACCAGAGGAGCTTAGTGGAGGTGGTAGATGATGGCCAAAGAAGTGAAGGTTTGAGAGGAGATGATAGACAAATAGGTGGAGAGGATGATGGTATGGGTGTGTGAATTGAAGTTGCACTTTTAGAGTGAAACCACACCCATAAGGAGCATGATGGATATCCGGTGGATAGGGATAAACTCTTAGTATAGTTGGCTCAATGAACAATAGAGATACACCGAGGTATCTTGGTGATAAGAGATTGTGACACAATTTGGAAAAATAACAACACAACTAACACATATTATAGCTAAGAGGGATATAGAGAGATAATATTCCCAATAACTAGAGGTGATAGGTGGGAGAGGTGTATTCATGGATAGATATGTTGAGATTGACATAAGAGGCTACTTACTATAGGACATTATATGAGGTAGTTGTTCTAGTAGGGAAGTGGGAACCTAGGTTATCAACTAGGAGTGGGGCAAGAGGATTAGTGGGGAGATCATATGGATCTAGGGGCACAACAAACTAGTTAGTAGGTTGCTCCTCCTCATCCACCCTCTCTTGGTTGGGAGGAGGAGAGATGGAGTTCCATGTATATTTTCTTTTTATATATGATGTTCACATAATTTTTATGTAGGCACTTCTTTTGATATGCCTGCAAGCAAATGCATATGTATATTCATGGATCTTAGTAGACCTTATACAAATATTTATATATGGATGATGTATCATGATATTTTTTAATGTATATATGAGGATATTTTGATGCAACTATGATGTGATGCTATGTGATGTTATTTTCATTTGATAGATATCTATGTGATTTTATGTATGCATCTAATAATTTCTATTTGATTCTATTATATATGATGGATGAATTATGATGATGCTTAGATTAAATGATGACATGATGTGATGTACATGATTGATGCTATGGTTATGGATGTAGGATTTATTTTGTTATCATAATACTAATGATTTGTGCATGCAAAGATAAGATGTTTTTTTTTGTTATGATACTTAGGTAGAATAGTTAGTATGATGTGTAGAATAAAAGAAAAGATTTTGGATAAAGATGAATAGATGGATATGATTTTGATAAATGATGGATCTAAGTGGCTAAATAAATTATGTTGATCAAATATTTATCAAATCTATAGTTATCGAGATGATTTGAGATTTTATTAGAAAATAGGATGGGAAAAATGATTTCTTTTAGTTATGTTAAAAAATCTAGAGAGAAATCCTTATTTTGATATAGTAAGTATAAAATATTCACCAAAGTATGAAGGATCGGGGTGGTGTTATATATATTCTATAGAATTTAACTTTGCAAAAAAATAGGAGTATCCTTGTTCATACTAGACATACAAAAAACCTAGTTTTATCATACAAGAGATTGAAACTCAGAGAAATTTAGGAATATGCACCAAAGGTATATAAAAATTGATATGCAATGGTCATTTGTTATGCCTAAAAATATCTCTACACACACAAGGAAAATATTTGTCATGGTAGTATTATAAGAACATCACAAAAACATAGTAGATGAAAGTAATGATCATGCCCCATTTTGTTCTCTTGTAGACACACCAAGGTATTGAAGATTCAAGTGGCTTTGAGAAAGTGATGAAATGATACAAAAGATAAGTCAAAAGAAAAGATCGACTAAAAAAAATTATCAAAATCATTATATCTCTTGCTAGAGAGATTTTAATTGTTGATTCATGATTTTTTCTGTTGGAGGAACAATACATCCATTAAGGAAATGATGTTGGATGCTGAATTAAATGTCTTGGGAAATTGGTATCTAGGAGTGGGTTTGTTTCAACAATGATCGATGCTTACAATTTTTCATGAATGTTTTAGGTTTTGATTATTATCACATTTTGTTTTGCTTACCTTGATAAATATGAGTGTGATGATAGGTTTATTTAGTTGATGATTTTATTGCATATGCAAAAGTTGTGTTGATTTGTTTTTGTTGGATTTTGGAATATTTGGATGTTTTTGTACTTTTGTTGGAGTATTTGGGGTTTTTTTATTATTTTGAGATATTTGAATGCTTTTTTTGAATTTTCAAAATATCTACTGCTTTCGGATTTCTATGAATATTTGAGATCATTTTTGGATTTTGAACTATGTAAATGTTTTTGGATTTTATAATATTTGAATTATTTTCATTTTTTGGATATTTGAATTTTTTTGATTTTTTGGAATATTGGGATGTTTTTTGATTTTTCAATATTTTGATATTTTTGGATTTTGACATATTTGGATGCTTTTTTGGTTTTTTGATTATGTGGATGTTTTTGTATTTTGAAAGGTGTCCATATTACTAAGCGAGTTAGAAGGCATATATCAAAATTTATTTCAAAGTAGGATGTAATCATTTCCCCCCAATGTTTAGGAATGTATGAGACATTGAGTGCATGAATGGACTAGTGCGATAGATGGATATGTGAAGGATGGAGATGATAAACATAAGGTAAATAGATCTAGGATAAGAGATTTTACTTTGAAGGACTATCTTGTAATATAGTATAATATGCTTTACCCAAGCTAATTGTTTGGATAATGCTAGATGTAGGTGATGGTATGGCATGCAATGGTATATGGCCAAAGGAAATAACCATATCAATATTTTTCCAAAAACATGTTTTGAAATATATGTCCCTAGTCATTTTCGAGGTCAAGCTTGATAGGGAGGATGGATAAAATTGGAATGAATTGGATGGATAGTGATGTTAGGATAAAATAATATGATGTATGAGATAAGATGCTCAAAATTAGAATGGCGCACATAGATAATCAAGTTTACTCATGACCCAAAAATGAGTTTTCATCATGATACTTGCCCAAAGCATCATATGAATGCTTTTAACCAGAGGACAATTTTTTATGTTTCTTTTTTTCCATTTTTTTGCTAAATGATGCTTGTTTGCTAGGTTTTCACCATGGAATATTCCTAAGGCATCACCGATGTGATTTTCATGATAGGATGATTTTTCTTTACTTTTTTCTTTTATAAATTTTGACTTTTTTAAATAATCAACTATGTGGAACCACCTACTGGTGTTGATGTAGATGCTACAATCCTAATGTGCCAATAATGTCCTACCTTGAAGATTTGCTTTTCCAAGATAAGGGTAATTGTATATAGCCCATGAATATTATTGTGATCCTTATTGATACTTGTTAGATAGGACAACTAAGAGGGGGGTGAATCAATTGTCACAAAACTAAAACCTTTAAATAATTCACCAGAACTAATCCTTAATAATGTTTAAGTGAATAAACATTAAGTGCAAGTGCAGAAACTAAAAACCATTACAAAAACACAACAACACTAGATTTATGTGTAAACCCAATAAGAGAAAAACCACTGTGAGGAATAACTCACACTATAGAGAATATCAAAATTGATTACAAAAGGATCACTTCCTGAGATACAAGGCTCACTACCAAAACAAGGACTCACTATTCAAATCAAGAATCACAGTCTAATAGGGCTAACAACTTGGAGGGCTCACTACCATAGAAATATGTAATAATATAAGAGATATGTTATAGAGAGAAGAAAATCTCAATGCAACAGAGAAATCTACCACAATTTTATCAACCACTTGCAGACATGCATGAATGATAGATTACACCTTCTGCTCACTGCATCTAGAAACTCAGAATTTAGGCTTTGCACTGATCTACCATACTCATTCATTCACATCAATATCACATCTATATGTTCTATTTCTCTGCACTTATCTCTCTCACACATCATTTCACCATTAACTCATCATATATTTATACTATCTTCAACTTTGAAACATATCCAAAGTCAACCATCCAACATTAAATTCAAATTAGGTTAGTGTCAAAACATCCTAGGGTGGAATTAGAATGAGGGAAACCCAAACACACACTTGTTAAAGACCCAAATAGATCCAACATGCTATATCAATTCCAAAGATAGTGTTCAACACAAGGTTAGGAAAACCAGTGTAAAACACATAGAACAATTAAGCCCAAACCTTCTACATATAAAAATTATCTTCAATACAAACATAAAAAACTCAAATCTAGAATCAAAATTCATAATAATTGACCAAAGAGAAATCCATACCAACAACTTTTCTCCTGAACCTCAACTAGAATGTACAAAAAACCATAGTTCACAACTAGTGAACATGACTCACACTGTACAATGAATCAAGAGCCAAAAATTTGGATATAGCATCTTCCAACAAACATGACCAACATATATGAACCACACAGTCATAAGAGAAAATCTAGGAGAAAAACCGCGAGCAACCACTAAACACTTACAACCTTCAATATAATTTTCTCAACATCCTCAACATATATAGCGAATAACCTTCAATCGTGACATCAATGACAACAACAACCAATTGACAACTAGTTGACCATTTGACATCAATGAAAAAACCTTCATTATTTTCCATTCTTGCAACAATCTCCCCCTCTATCATTAATGGAAACACATCATGTGAAAAAACATCAAAGACAACATACTAGCTCAAAATACACTTCTCAAAAATTTTCTTTCTGTTTCTCCCCCTTAGTAGATAATCTTTTTCTAATTCTTCCTATTTTATTTTTCACATTCTTCTTCTCCCCCTTTGACATAAATGGCAAAGGAAAGAGATATTTTACATTGATTTCCCCTTTGACATATAAAAAAAAAACCATATAATGAAAACACATGACACTACCTGCTCCCCTTGAGAGGTAGCCACCAAAACATTAGTATAGAAGAAAGATAGATCCATAGATCCACTAGACTGGTGCATCTCCATATGCATCTAGTTTAAGAAAGGAAGATAAATGACCCCTTACTTCTCTCGGAGATACTCAAAAGTATCTTTAGGAAGATCCTTCATAAATATATCAACAATGTGATCCTTCATAGAGATATAATCAAGATTTACTTCATTCTCCATGACCTTATCTCTCAAGAAATGATACCTGATAGATATATGGTTCATCCTTGAGTGCATCACTAGATTCTTTGAAATATTAATTGCACTTGTTTTATCACAATAGATAAAAATAGGATCATCATACACCACTGTGATATATTCCAATGTCTATTTCATCCATAGAACTTGTGTACAACAAGATGCAACAAAAATATACTAAGCTTCAGTAGTATACAAGGAAACTAAATCTTACCTTTAACTCAACCATACCACCAATTTGTAACCAAGAAAGAATGCACCATTACTTGTACTCTTTATATCATCTACACATCTAACCCAATCTGCATCAATATAAGCACTTACTGTAAACTTAGTATCTCTGGGATACCATAACCCATAATCTAGAGTGCCATTCAAATATTCAAATATTATTTTAGCAACAACAACATGTGTTTCCTTAGGATCTTATTGAAATCTATCCACAAGATAGACTACATGCATAATATCTAGTCTAGTAGCAGTCAAATACAATAGTCCACCAATCATAGATCTATACTTGCCCTGATCAATCTTAGGTGAATCATCATATTTTCCTAATTTTCAACCAGTCATGATAGGAGTGCATACTGATTTGGAACCATCCATCCTAAAATTCATCAACATATCTTTTACATACTTAGAATGTGAAATAAAAATTCCTTTCTAGGTTTGATTAATTTGCATCCCAGGAAAGAAATTCATCTCTCTAAATATAGATATTTCAAATTATTTTTGCATCTTTTCCATAAACAACTTACACAGTTTCATTTCCTCCAAAAATAATGTCATCAACGTATACAACTACAATTAAGATTTTTCCATTTTCAATTTTAAAGTACAAATTACTATAGATTTGTCATACCTTTGTTGAAACCTTGCTAAATCAAATACCTATCTAACCTTGCATACCAAGCTCTAGTAGGTTGCTTAAATCCATATAAATATTTCTTCAATTTGCACACCATATTTGGTTGATCTGACAACTGAAATCCTTCTAGTTGTTCCATGTATACCTCTTCTTCTAGTTCACCATTCAAAAATGTAGACTTGGAATCCATCTGATAGACCTTGAAATCTTTATGAGCAGAAAATTCCAAGAACATCCTTATAACTTCCATTCTTGCCACCAGAGCAAAACTCTCCATTATTTCTGACCACTTTTCCATTCTTATTCAACTTATTTTTGAATACCCACTTTGATCCAATAATGTTTTTATCTGTCAGTCAATTCTTCTTTCATAGATTCCATCCAATGTTCATTATTACATGCTTCACTTACATTCTTCAGTTCAATCTCATAGAATAAACACAAATTTACTTCAGCAACAACTCTGCTTCTTGTCAATACACCTTTTGTTTTATCTACAACGATCTAACTTTTTGAATGATTATTTTGCATGTATCTAGGTGTCTTAGGGGACACCACCGAAGCTTCTTATTCTATTTCATTTTCTTCATTCTTATTTTCTTCCTCATCCCTTTCATGTTCTTCCAAAACTTCTTCAATTCTTACACAATCAGGTTCATCTAATAAATATCCATCAATGTAAATTGGATTCTTTATTGTTTCATCAAATTTAACATTTTCACTTTCTACAATCTTTCCTAGTCTTTTATTGAAAAATTTGTAGGCTTTTCTTTTAGTAGAATATCCAAGAAAAATGCCTTCATCAATTGCATCAAAATTTCCTAAAGTTTCATCTCTTTTGATATAACATTTGCTTCCAAATACCTTGAAATACTTAACAGTAGGAATTCTTCCAAACCAAAGCTTATAGGGGGTCTTCTTACTATTTTCTCTTTCTTGAACTTGATTGAATACATAAACATAAGTATGAATAGCTTCTCTCCAATAGACTTCCAATAAACTAGCCTCAATAATCATTGATCTTGTGGCCTCTTGAACCATTATGTTCTTTCTTGCAACAACTCCATTATGCTAAGGAGTTCTTGCAGAAGGTAACTATCCTTTTATTCCAGACACTTCACAAAATGTATGAACAACTCATGGGAGGTGAATTCTCCACCTTTGTCAGACCTTAAGTATTTTATCCTCAAATTCATTTTATTTTATCCCATGTATATCTAGTGTAGACACCGAAATCTGGTTTAAGCCCGCGACGTCCATATTCTTCATAATTCTTATTATTCATGGTCATGATTAAATAATGTTAATTATTTAATTATTCATCTTAACATTAATTCATCTATTAATTAAATAATCTTAATTATTTAATTAGTTCATCTTTGTTTATTTCTTCTAAATTAATTAAATAAATGCTTGTTATTTAATTATCTTACTAATTAACCTCATTCTTCCGGTTAAATTAAATAAATCATTATTTAATTTATTCTTTATCATACTTCAACTATAATTAAATAAATTCTTTTATTTATTTAATTATTCATTTAAATCCCTTCATCATTTAATTAAATAAATATTATTTATTTAATTATTCTTCGAATATTGAGTCTTGAATTAAATGAATTATTTAATTCATTAATTCTATTTTAACATATTCCTCTATATTTTAGATAATTATGTGAGTCATCTAAGTATTCACTTTTACTCGACTCGACATCTATTTTAATTGTTCAGTTAACTATTGATTTGATGTCTGAGTGGCGTCTTTGAGTAATCTTCCCGTCTAACCATTCAATCGTCCAGTTCTAACTCATTTGCGTGCACATGCATATTAATTAAATATTCTTATTTAATTAATTAAATGTTGTGCGTGCATTCGAACACTGAGTCGTTATAATCAATCTTTATCTTTGTCATGTAAAGATATTTCTAATGTTTTCGAATCTGAACTGAAGATTAAATCATTTATTTAATCTTTAATTCTACTAGTTATCTGAATGCATGTCCAATCTCTCAATCTCAATCGTCCGTTAATCTTTCAATCTTGACCTGTCGTTCGAATAATCAATTTTCTATAAATTGATTTGTCATTCTTCATTCCAATCTCTCTCGCGATTTGTAACTTTGGAGAGCACTTTGTCTTGAATCTTTGATATTTTGCTAATCATTATCATAGGCTATACTTGCACGAACTTGAAAATCTGAGGGCAATTATACTACACAAGCAAAATGGAGAAGGGAAATCGAGATGAATCATGGAAATATGTTTGAATATTGGTGAGATTGTTCTAGTTTTAATTACGTTTTTACTTTCCCATGTTCTTTGTTGCTTAACGAATGAATTTGCATTTTAGATTTAGTATTGTATGCATGTTTGCTTCTAATGATATTCCTTGTTGTCTATTGTGCAAAGCGCGTTTCATTTTCAGCATTACATTTTGGTGAACCTAACGTGAAGACACCATCTTCGCGGATCCATAGATATTTTTATTTTTGTTTTTGCAGGTTTTTCGTACGCAACGACACATGTGAAGTTTTCTGCACCGCAATTGACTTTCTGAACTGCATCTGTCAGAAAAACGACGCAATTGAAGTTTCTGAACCACAACTGACTTTACGAGCCGCAACTGAAAAATAAACGACGCATCTGACTGGTAACGAAACGACGCAATTGGCTGGTAAAATTTTATTTTCGTTTCCCACAATCTGAAATTTTCATTTGATTTTCCTGTTACTGATATCTTATTTTCAACATGTGGCCTTTTCGGAGTTAACAAGATTTTCGCAGGATGATTGACGAAGACAATATTGAAAATTACTAATTAGTTTTTCTGCAGGACGCTTGTCAAAGACCCTAGTTAAATTTAAAACTGATTGTTTGGTAGCGTAGCAAATCTTTCATTTGAATTAAAATTAACAAGTGTCTACTGTGTTTGGTGCGAAAGCACAAGTTTGGTTACCCTTACGACTTGGTACATCGAAGTATCCTCTCCCCTTGCGCATCCGTGCGATCCTGGGTGTAAGAGAAATGGTTACCAACTCTAGAAATTGGGCCTGTTCTGGTGGGAAAAAGTACTCACCCTAGGACGACTCAGACCGGTAGCACCCTAAACCCGAGGGACTTCCAGCCGGTATATAAAAGTGGGTTCTTGGGGAAACCCCAAGAATTACGAGTGTGGTTCCGACGAGATGGATCCAAAAGGGGACTCGTACCATATGGATCACACCCCACGAACGGAATGCCCGAATTAAATACCTTTTGTTTTAGAGACCAACCTATTTGTGGCCGTTGCTTGGTATTAGTGAAGGGTGTAGTATCAAGCCCGAAGATACTCACTACTGATCCCCTTGAGTAGAGATAGTAGTTCTTGGGAGGTCATTGCCCAAAGAATTTGGAATTGGTGTGCTCAAAAGACATTAATGAGCTGTGGAGGGGAGTCAATGCCACCAAATTCCTAAGCTATCCACTCTCGAGAAGGAAAGGTGTTCATCACCAATTTGGGGTATAATAGGTGGGCTATACCAAGTATACAAACCCTAGGCCTTTGGCCTATTAGGATGTGCTTGTCTGTTATCACTTTAAACATTTTTTAGTCCAAAATTGAAACTAAAAACACTTTGTCTTATGATTGTCTTTGATTGTCAGAATTTGATCATAGAAAACCGGGTCAGTTTAAATTTCATGTCACTAAAAATTCACAGAGAGTTGCAACTGTTCACCAGAAACACGCATCTAATTTTTTGAGTCGCATCTGTTAATTTTGAGTCGCATCTGTAATTTTTGAGTCACATCTGTCAGTTTGGCTTGCATCCGATTTATAAAAGTCGCATCTAGTAGTTTTGAGTCGCAGCTATAATTTGTGAGTCGCATCTGTTATTTTGGCTCGCATCTATTTTAGAAACACCACATGCGTTATATTCTGAGTCGCATCTGTCAGTTTGAGTCGCATCTGTCAGATTAGACCACAACTGTTAAAATTGAACCACATCTGTCTGATTACCAGAAAAACCAAAATTCACAGTCACTGTCCAGTCATCACGTCTGCACCAGTTTCAGTTGTCTTCACACAAATAGTCTTTGAAATAGAAACCTGAAACGATTTGCTCAATTTTGCATCCTTTAGGGTCATTTAGTTATTGCCATAGTTATCTTTAGTTAGAGTTTTAGCTTCATCATAGGGTACATATCACCTTGCATTATACTTCTAGGAAGGTCATTCTTACAAACTTTAGGGTTGATTTACCATCTACACTCTAGAAAAGTCATAGTGTCAACAACATTTGTCATTGAACCTAGTCCTATCATCTTATACTTTGTCCTACAGAGAGTCATCCTAGCTCATCAGCCTAGTTAGGAAACTCAATTTGTCTTTGATCTCTGTCTTACATTGGTTCCTTGACTTAACTAAATTGACACCTTGGTTTGACTTTAGGTAGTTGGTCTCGTCATCTTGGGTTTATAGGATTGATCACTTTAGGGTCTTGCTTAGATTTTTGCATCTTTAGAGTCTAGACTAGTGTCATCCTAGGACATCCCTTATTTTGCATAAGAAAATCCCAAAAACATAGACTAGGGTCATACTGTTCATACATATAGTCTTGCATCTCCCGCATATTGAGCTTATCTTACATGGTTGAAACTAGGTCTAAGAGAAGAGAGAGAGAAAACATGTCGAACCCAAGCGATTTCATCAATCCATTTTCTTCAAGACCTCATAAGACTCTATTAGATAAATTCACCACTAGAAACACTCAAGGACATGTTACAACAGAAGACATTGAGGCTGCCGCATAGGACCCTAAGTTTGCTTCTTTTGTAGATGAGTACCTAGCAAATGATCGCCAACGATATTTAGCCAAATTGCTAGCTGAAGGTGCTACTTTACCTCCAAGATTTGACATTAGCACCTTACAAACTCAACCTACACAAGGGACAAACACCACGACTGCTAGTACCACTATACCTTAGATAAGCACGACTATACCATCTAGCACGTCTACACAGAGTACCACAATCCATACATCCCCATTTGGTACATCTAGCATGACATCGGGATTTAATTTCACTACAGGGGCTTCATCATCTACTCCCTTCGGTCCTCTTGTTGGGAATAAAAGGTCTAAAACCGTAGCCTCTACACCTTATGTCGGTACTACTAATTCACAATCAATGACTCTACCTACTGCTAGCATTATGGGTACCTTACCACAGTCAATGGCCATACCTAGTGCTCAAATCACTAGTACTATACCAAGGATTACACAAATAGGGGGCGTTCCCTCCTTCCAATATGGCAATCAAAATCCACTTTTCCAGACTAGCAGTCAAAGTCCATTTACATCGATTCCGAATCAGAAACCTTTTGCACAGATTGGTAGTCAGAATCCATCAACATAGACTCCGGGTCAAAACCAATTTACATCGGTTCTGAATCAAAATCCCTTTTCACAGATTGGTAGTCAGAATCCATCTACCCAGATTCCAGGCCAAAACCAATTTACATCGGTTCTAAATCAAAATCCCTTTTCACAGAGTGGTACTCAGAATCCATTTACACAGAACCTAGGTCAACACCAATTTATGCTGATTCTAGATCGAAATACATTTACCAACATTCCGAATCCAAATCCACCTCAGATGCCAATGTTTAATCAAAACCCATCACGAGACTTTCGATTTCAGAATACATATATGGATCCACATAATCCTCCTAGCACATCTTTGACTCAAGTTGACGTCCTACAAACACAAATGCAGGCATTACAAACGCAAATGGATAACATGTCGGTCTCAACTAAGAAATCATTTTCCCCAAAGGACATATGCCCATTCCCTTTTGATAGATCATTTTACATGACACCTTTCCCTCATGGATATGTCATACTGAACCTTCCTAAGTACAATGGAAAATGTAATCCAGTAGAACATATCAGGGAATTTTCTACCATATGCATAGATGTCGCTTATGATCCCATGTATCTTATGAGGCTATTTCCATGAAGTCTTGTAGGAGTGGCACTAGAATGGTTTTCAGGTCTAGATTCTGGCATTAGATCATGGGGAGAACTAGTCGAGAAATTTGTGGAGCAATTCTCCTTCCACATTGACCATGAGATAAATATAGCAACCTTGTGCCACACAACACAAGACGAAGGTGAAACATTCATTGCTTTCTTCCAGAGATGGAGAACTATTGCTAGTAGATGTCCTATTGAGATACTCAAAAAAAAAAGGTCACAATGTTTCAAGAAAACCTTCATCCAAAACTCAGGAGTAATTTAAGGGTACATTGTTGCATATCTTTTTCAGAACTAGTGGAAAAAGGGGTGATAATAGAGAAGGATCTCATTGAAAAGGGTGAAATAAAAATGACAACATCCAATAGAAACCCAATCGTACAAAACACCCCCACTGATAGAAATAGATTCTGGTCTCACAACAAAAATGTCACCAATGATGGGGTGGTTGATGCTAAAACATTACAAGCAGGATCCCTCCTCACATTAAAAGGGCCTCATAACTTTGCCAACACGCTTAATGCTGTCAATCAACCTCCCAACATGGTCCAAAATACTCAACGTCCACCACCAAGGCGATTCCAAAAACATGAGTTCACTCCCTTAGGGGAACCCATTGAGTCGATGTTCAAACAACTGTTAAAACACAACCTCATACAACTGCAGGAACCAATACAATACGATCCAGGACAGTTTAAACCAACTTGGTGGGATGACAATGCCTTCTGTGATTATCATAGGACTAAGGGACATAACCTACAAAACTGTCGACAACTAAAGAATATAATACAGGATCTCGTTGACAAGAGAATTATTGAGGTTTGTGGACAAAAACAAAAGACATCCAACACTGATCATCAAGTCTTTTCAGACCCACTACATGACCATGGGAAAGGAACTGTCCCCAGTTCGAGTACTAAGACCAATATGTCAGCCAATTATGCGAGTATCAAACATGATTATGATAGCGGCAAAATCATTCATTGCCTTCGTGCCACCGATGAAAACATCAATACCATTACTATCAATGCTAATCCTGAATGTGCAGTCAATGCTCGTCGTACTAAGTTTGTTATCCAAGGCCCTCCATCACAGCAAACATCACAACCTTCCAAGTTACAATATAACCTACTTGACTAGTTGGGGAAGACCCCAGCCCAAATTTCAATCTTTGAATTGTTGCGTATTTCACCTGAACACCGATCCATCCTCGATAAGGATTTACAGAATACCACGGTCCCTAATGACCTAGATGTCAATCGTTTCTAGGAAATGGTAGGCTACTTGACCAATAATCATCATGCCACATTTTTCAAACAAGACTATGCCACTCAAAAGATGAACCACAATGACCCTTTACATCTAGAAGTCCTAGTCGATGACACCAAAGTTAGACAAGTTTTGGTAGATGGAGGAGCAGGGTTAAATCTATGCACTTTAAAACTAATTAAGGCATTAGGTATCTCAGAAGCATGTGTGGACACCACTAAGAGTATTGTCATTAAGGCTTATGATGATGAAGAACGAAAATCAAAGGGGGTGGTAACACTTCCTATCATAATTGGTCCTGCGGGAATGGAGACAAAGTTCCAGGTCTTGGATCTCACCCTCCCTTATAACCTTCTACTAGGTAGACCATGGATTCATGCCATGAAGGCAGTCCCTTCCACATATCATCAGTGTCTTAAATTCCCTTACAATGGCACTGAAATAACTATCGATGGTGATCCCGATCCTTTTTAGTATTGCACTAATCTAAAGGAGATCCCTCAACACCAAGTGCCAGTGAACCAAGAGGCCTCATCGTCTAATCAATCTTCTTATGTTGACCCGTCCACACTCACTCGAACATCTGTTTCACCCTCATTTCCTATTACTCCTAGGGTTGAGATCCAAGACAAGGGTTGTGGAGAGTATTACATGAAGACTTCTTATTGTGTTAGCCATTTGGTCCCTCCTAAGTCATATGGTTTGCCTACAACAGGTAAGGGACAGTCTATGATCACTATACATGTTCCCCCCACAACAACTTTTACTAAATGGGGTGAGTTAAGCAAGGAGGCTGCAGATATAGAAGATTTCACTTCCTGGCTATATAAGGAAGACAATTAGGAACCCCTTTTACTTGCTCATATTCCTACAAGACTATATGGAAAGGGTATCAAAATCATGCAAAGCAAAGGATATGATGGACAAAGTGGTTTAGGATTAAACCAAGATGGCAGAGTGGAACCAATATTTGTTTCTCAGTGGCTAAAAGGAGTAGGGCTAGTGTTTCAACCGATTCAGATTGGCTTTCCTAGTACTCTATCACCCTTACTTGAGGAAGTATGTGCTTCAGAAGATATTAAGACATCTCACGAACTAGTAGACCAACATCATTGTGACTCCCCTAATTCTAATGATTATGAGTGGGATTCCTTATCCTCTACTTCTTCCATGGACCTTGACAAGTTATTTGGATAACTTGACTTGATGTTAAGTTCCTCACCCAATCCTTTAAATTCCTGTCCACCAAAGAAAATGACAAAAGAGGAATGGTTTAAACACTATTATTGGGAATCACTTGATCCTACCTCTTGGCAACCTAAGCCATCTGTTTCTGATAGTCAAACCCTAGTGTTAGGCTGACCTATTCACCCACCTAGACTCAAAACCAAGAGCAAAAAGGACTTGGTACAAGACTTTTGTAACCACATGAATAATTCAATCTTTACCTTGACCCCATTAGACTTTGATAACTCCGACAATGACATGCCCTTAGCTTTTCCCCAACTCATTGATTGGGATCAACAAGATACACCCATTTTAGACACTTTTGAGAATGACGAAGCAATTGCTGAGTTCCTGGGATTATGCGAAGGCATACCTAATGGGGATCATAAATATGGTTTTACCATTGACTTGGACAACAAAGCATATTTTGGGGAATCTATTCAACCCTCCAGTTGCAAAAATGAGAAAAAGAATAAACAAGATAAAAAGGATGAGTCTCTAGGTGAAAACCGCAAGGCACCTCTAGACATTGAAAAAGTAAAAAGAAAGGATGCATCCTGAAGGTGAAAACTCTCTGAGGTGCCTACGGATGGAGGTTTGAACATTCTCCCTATTGCATAGGAAAAATTCACCCATGCTTGTTGAAGAATCAGTAGAAGTCAACATAGGCACAAAAGAGAATCCTCGACTGATTTATTTGGCAGCGTCATTGACAATAGAAGAGCAACCCGAGTTCCATAACTTCTTTGCACAAAAGACAGATAAATTTTTCTTGGTCATATGCGGATATGCCAGGGTTGGATCCTGACTTGTTCTGCATCATAATTTTCCCTTACAACCAGGTGCCAAACCAGTGAAAAGTTGAGAAAAATGCATCCACAAATTGCTTTATTAGTCAAGGCAGAACTCAAGAAACTCTTAGATGTTGGTTTCATCAGTCTATTGACTATGCAGATTTGGATTTCCAATCTTGTACCAGCTACTAAACCAGTGGGGGCATCCGCGATCTCCGCACTAATTTTAGAGATATCAACAAAGCTTGTCCTAAGGATGACTTCCCTTTGCCTAATATAGACATGATAGTTGACATGACAGCAGGATATGAGATGTTGTCCCTTATGGATGGATTCTCAGGATATAACCAGATCAGAATTGCCACTGAAGATCAACCTAAGACAACCTTCACTTGTCCTTGGGGAATGTATTGTTGGAATGTTATGCCCTTCAGACTCAAGAATGCAGGAGCAACCTATCAACGTGCCATGACTACTATCTTTCATGATCTAGTACACACTTGTATGGAGGATTATGTCGATGACCTTATTGTAAAATCCAAAACAAGAGCAGAACATTTACAGGTTTTAGACAAGGTATTTTAGAGGCTAGAGAAATATAATGTGAGACTCAATCCAAAGAAATGTGTGTTTGGGGTCAAGTCAGGAAAGTTGTTAGGTTATATCATCTCAAGACGAGGCATTGAAGTGGATCCTGCTAAGGTAAAAGCAATCATGGACATGCCACCACCCAACAATCTCAATCAACTTAGGACATTACAGGGAAGGTTGCAATCTATCAGAAGATTTATAGTATAGCTAGCAGATAAGACACACCCTTTTCAACATCTACTTAAGAAAGGAGTACCCTTTGCATGGACACCTAGGTGTGAAGAGACTTTTGAACTAATTAAAGAATATTTACTTACACCACCTGTCTTAATGCCACCTGTTGAAGGCAGACCATTGATTCTTTATATCACAACAACCCATTCATCACTCAAAGCATTGCTTGCACAGAATGACGATGAAGTTCATGAAAGGGCAGTCTATTATATCAGCCGAACTTTGGTTGGTTATGAGCTCAACTATAGTAACATTGAACGTGCCTGTCTTGCAGTAGTATTTGCTACCCAAAAACTGAGGCACTACATGTTAAATCATCAAACAATGTTGATTTCCAAAATAGATCCTCTGAAATATCTTCTTAGTAAGGCAGCACTAACAGGACAACTGGCCAAGTGGGTTATGATACTTAGTGAGTATGACATCCAGTATGTAGAAAGGAAAGCTATTAAAGGACAGGTCATTGTTGATCAGTTAGTTGATGCACCCATACAGGCAGATCACCCATTAGTTGCAGAATTTCCTGATGAGTTCATATTCATATTTGACACAAACGTAACATGGAAACTATACTTTGATGGCTCACATACAAATCATGGTTCAGGAGCAGGTATACTGTTTATCACACCACAAGGTGATTCCATCCCTAAGTCATTCAGGATTGCATTTCCATGCACTAATAACATGGCAGAATATGAAGCTTTAGTGATAGGATTACGCATGGCAGTCAAGTGAAAAATCAAGAACCTACAGGTATATGGTGATTCTCAACTGGTAATCAGACAGGTAAATGATGATTATGAGACTAAGGATGAGAAGCTTACTCCATATAAGCGCATGGCTGATAGTTTTAAAGAGTACTTTGACAAAGTCAAATTTCATTAAATACCTCAGGTTTTAAATAGGGCAGCAGATGCTATGGCTACAATTGCATCACTTCTTGACATTCCTAACAACATGCCTAAGTTTGAGTTCTTGGTGGAACAGCTTTTGGTTCCAGCCTATGATATCCCAGATTTTGAAATGGTGCTTGACATCGTTGGTCCCGATTCCCCATGGTACAAAGAAATCTATGATTATCTTCATGCCGAAGTCATACCCATTGGCCTATCCAATAACCAACGTAGGACGTTCCTCCGTAAGTCATCCAAATACACCATCATCGGAGACACCCTATATAGACGTGCCTTAGATAATACCCTATTGAGATGTCTTGATTCTACTGAAGCACAAGCAACCTTGTGGGGTGTGCATGAGGGTATATGTGGTTCCCATTCTAGTGGTCCTACCTTAGCCAAGAAAATTATGAGACTAGGTTATTAATGGCCTACTATGGAAAAAGACTCATATGTCTTTGTAACAAAATGTCGCCAATGTCAAGTTCATGGAGATTTGATACATGCCCCAACACAGGAGCTCCATCCTATCACGTCACCATGGCCCTTTGCCCAATGGGGACTCGACCTCATAGGTAAGATCCACCCCACATCATCTAATGGACACAAGTTCATTATCACTTCCACTGAGTACTTTACAAAGTGGATTGAAGCCATTCCTATGACATACATTACTGGCACACAGATTTCTAGATTTATCCTAAACTATATCATTTGTCGGTATGGTGTCCCTCAGTCTATAATCACTGACAATGGCTACCCATTTAAGAACCAAGAAGTTTGCCACCTGTGTGATGAATTTCATATCCAACATTACTTTTCCACCCCATACTACCCACAAGGTAACAGCCAAGCAGAGGCATCTAACAAGACCATCATTAGAATCCTCAAGAAGACTGTCAATGATGCTGGTCGTGACTGGCATTTACAGCTTAACCCTGCCTTATGGGCTTATCGTACAAGTATCCATACTCCCACTGGTGCTACCCCATATTCACTTGTCTTTGGGTCTGAAACCATTTTACCTATTGAGGTCGAGATTCCTTCCCTAAGGGTATCCCTGAAAGGCCATATTGATGATGAAGAGTATCGGGTATCAAGACTCCATGAGCTAGAATTTTTAGATGAGTGAAGATAGAAGGCACTAGACCATCTTCAAGCATACCAGAATTGCCTTCATCGTAGCTATAATAGGAGGGTTTTGAACAGGAACTTTGACATTGGTGACCTGGTTTTAATGGAGAACCCAAAGAATCAAGCAGACAGAGAAAAACTAGGAAAGTTTGAACCTAGCTGGTTAGGACCTTATATTGTCACAGAAGCTTTTGGATCAGGAGCATACCAACTCTCTACTCCTGAAGGGGAACCATTGTCCTCACCAATCAATAGTATGCATCTGAAGAAGTTCTACACATAGCTTCTGCGAGCCTTTGTCTTAATTAGCAAAAATACAAAAAAAATCAAAAAATCACAAAAAAATCGTTATCAAGGTGAAAACCTGGCAAATAGGCATCTTGGTAACACCAAAAAAATTAGATAATCTGGAAAATAGTAAAGACAAATCATTCATCCAATAGTGAAAACCACTTCGGTGGCGCTTTGGATAGGTACCATGGTGAAAACTTGGCAAACAGGCACCATGCGTACTCAACTCTGCTCCTTTGTCTACCATTATTCTAATCTACCTTGTATATAGTACCTATCATTGTATATAGTCCATGATCCCTATACATACTACCTACCGTGTACATAGTCCCTACCGTATACATAGTCCACTTTCATGCGCATAGCCCACTTCCTTATAGATAGTCCACTACCCTGACCATTGCTTGTATATATCATTCCTAATAAGTGGTAGTCTTTTCCACAACTTGGAACGATTGACATCGAGAGCATTTCATATCCCCCATCTTACTCTATTCATAATCAGTTGGTCTTATACTTGACTAGGGGCAAACACTTGACATGTGTCATATTGGTTCTTACATTGGCTATGTTGAAGATGTAAAACCATAGAAAAATCCAAAAACATTGCAAAATGACCTGAGAAAACACAAAAATATCAGAAAACTTCAAAAAGACAAAAAAATCAAAACATTTCAAAAATCCAAAAAAAGAGACAGAGTCAGTCGCACTTGTCAATCTTTGTCGTTTGTCGAACTACGTTGCCTCTACAACTGGACGTAGGAAAGGCCATCTGTCGATGTGCCCCTGAGGCATTAGGTCAGTACATTTAGGTTTTTCTGCATAACGTCCTGAGTCAATCCATGTGTCTATATGACAAGGTCATTAGTTGTGTTGAACTACGAGGTCTCTGCATGTATAACGTAGGCAAGGCCATCAATCGATGAGCCCCCGAGGCCGCACTAGGTCAGTCCATTAGGGTTCGTCGTATTCACTTTCACACACGTCTTCTATTTGTAGTCAATCCTGTCGGTCAATTCAAGTCAAACTATGAGGTCTCTACGTGTACAACGTAGGCAAGGCCATCACACGATGAGCCCCCGAGGCCGCATTAGGTCAGTCCTTTAGGGTTTATCGTCACACATAGACAATTGTCCACACATCGTATCAAGTCATGCATCAATCTGGTGAACAAGTCAGCAATATCTCTAAGTCAAATCAAACACCATGCCAAACAAAACAATCAAAATAGATCAACTACAGTCTGCTACAGGATGTGTCCTTCTTGGCAGCTGACATTATCAAAACAATCAACCTATGTCTTATTCAGGATGAGTCCTTCCTGCATAATCGACAAGGTCAAACAATCAAACATAGCCTTACACAGGTTATCACATCAACGGTATCTGACTCAATGTCTTATATGGTACATGTTTTTCTGAAACCAGGCTTTGTCATGCCTTATACAGATAGTCATAACATCGAAACCAGACTCATAGTCTTATCCGGTATGTGTATCTCCTGACACCAGGCTCTACCAACCAATCCTTTTATCAATCAACAAATCACACAAACAAATCATGTTTTGGCAAACATTTTACTGGCTTTTTGACTTTATGGCTTACTTATCTTATCATTTTATTTGACTTGATGACTAGGAATTATGTTACTAGCTTTCTCAAGGATGTCCCATGAAGGATTTAGAGAAGCAACGATGTATCAGAATTCTATTTTCTTTGACTGCTGTCTGCCGACTGTCTTTTTAAATTTTCTTTTGAGTCATGTTACTAGTTTCCTCAAGGATGTCCCATGAAGTATTTAGAGGAGCGATGACGTCTCATGACCCGTCTTTTACTTTTGTTTGCTGTCTGTGGTTTGTCCTGACAAAAAGACTGGAGCAACTTGGTCCCTTAGTATGAGTTAATGACAATCCTTGTCTGCGACTGTCTATTATTAGCAAGTGGATGATCTTGCACACCTTGATCTATGTCATATCATGGTGTTTTTCTCCATTTGTATTAGTCCCGTGCAATGATGATAAAGTGCAAAACCTTTTGTGATCTGGTAAAATATCGAAGATTCCTAACACTAACATCTATCTTCTGTATTTTCATTCTTTGTCGATCTTTCTTTTGACACTAATAGTTCTTCTTTCTTGCATTATGACGGAGTCCTATGACACAAAATGGTATACATCATTCTACATCAACATACATGTTAGAAACATACATATATATAGGCATATTTCACATTTAGATCATCATGGCATAATAGACAATAATTATCATTTAACACTACATATCATAAGCAATAAACTGTAAATACGGGCATCACATTACATTTGCATTAACACACATATCGTCTACATCATACATATAAGCATTATATTGCATCTCGTAAATATAAATTGCATACATCATATAGAATCATACAATACATACAATCATCCATCACATAAGCATATCATATAAACATCACATGTATAAATAAAGACTGCATAATCAATAAATAGACAATGCATATCATAAGAATCGCCGCCAAAATCATATATATATATATTTCTCATATGTGTCACATCACAATGTCATAATGTATCACAAATACATGGAAGCCCGCAGGCTATCGGATCAAAATACAATGTCTCAAATGGACCTCAAACAGTATCTCTATCCTGAACTGCCATTGCCATCATGTCGGGAGTGTGTGGGAGACTGATGCTGGGAACCTACTGATCTCTGAGCTATGGGAGGTCTGTCATAGGGCCCTGCTCTATGTGGTTGATCCACACCCTCTGTGCTCACTATCCGTGTGGGACCTACTACTATGTGCTGCTGAAAAACTGGGAGCCCGTCTCTCTAGGGGAACCTCTGCCTCATACGGATCTCGGTAGTATCTCTCCCTCTCGCCGGCTCTGACCAACTCTCTAGCAAATGCTACTGATGGTCCTGTACATAATGACCTGAGCTCTATGAATCTCTGCTCAATCTCCTGCCGCTGGGCTATAGCCTAATCCCTCTCCATCAAGGCTCTGTCTCTCTCCACCCTATAGGCATCTCTCTCAGCCATCAACACTCTCATTTGCTCCTCCAAGGAGGCAACCTGGGCTCGTAACATATCAGTGTTGGGCACCTCTGCCTCTGTCTCATCCTGATGGACCCTGTCTCTCCCATCCTCCTCATCTATCTCCTCTAGGATCTGATCCCTGATCTCTCTCTCATGATCATCATCCTCATCATCATCCTCTTGGTAGGCACCTAGCAATACAAGGGCATCCTTCTCTGCCTCCTCTCCAACTGTCTCCTCTCCAACTACCTCCTCGACACCTACCTCTGCCTCTGCTAGGATGTCAGGGATGTTTGGGATAACTATCTCTGCCAGCTACTCCTCCTCACCACCTCTGGCCACATCTAGCATGGCCACATCCTCCTCTCCTCCTCTCTCCTCTCAGATCAGTGACAAGGCTGGTCCTCATCCCCGTCACCCACGCCTCCCTCTCCTGCCTCCACATCGGCCATCTCTGCCATCATCCCCACCATCACCTCGGGCTCCTCTGCCTCCTCGACCTCCTCCTCTACCTCGTCTGCCTCTGGGACCTCTCCCACACCACTCTATCGGTGCTGGCTACCCTAGATCTATCAAGGGAATTGGCTTATGCAATGCCCACCACTGATCATAAGCTGGGGTCATCCCTGGATCTGTTGGTCCACCCCTCCATCCCCATGGCTGTGCTTGTAGCACATCAATATCTGCCTCCACAGTGGTGACGGAAATCTCTGGTCCCCATAGCAATACCTCTCATGACAACCGAGAAAACTCTGCTCTCCCTCGAGGTACATCTTGTACCTCTCCATACTGTCTCAGGACCCAGTCCAGCAACTGCCACTCTATAATGTGCATTTGGGACACTGTCCGTCCCACTAAATATTGTGTCTGTCTACAGAATGGAAGGTGCTCATCCTAATTTGACCACACCTCACAACCCAGGCACGGTCTCCATGTGAACTCCTACATTAAGTCTATAGCATGTCTGAAATAACCCGTGTCCCCAATGTGGTGCTATGTGGTGGCCCCCGCATAACAGAAGGCGTATAGCGCTCCATGAGGTACATCAACTGTAATAGGCAGCCTGAATATAGCGATATGCTCCCATGCCCATACCATCAGGAGCGTGGTACCACAGCTCATAGACTGTGCCTCTCTATAAGCAATGTCATGTAAGTGGAAGTATAACATCCCTAGCACACATGAACCCCAAGCATATACGACTCGGCGCTCAAGCATGCCCACTAACATCTCCCCCCATCCTACAGGGAATCCATGTCCTCGACGGTCAGGCAGTACTATACCGCCTATCAAGGTCGCTACTAGACAGTCTAACTGTCTATACCTTTGAGCCAATGTCCACCATCTAATCTCATAGTCGTCCACCCCTAGCTATCTAACGTCAGCATTGGGGTAATATCTGCACATCTATGCTATCCCCCTCTCCGTATCATACACTACCCATGTCCCTCTAATAGGCAGTCTTAGTATCCTATAAACATCCCCTAAAGTCACTGTAGCCTCTCCAGTCGGAAGATGGAACGATGATGTCTCTGAATGCCACCGCTCACATAGTGCTGTCAGCAATCCCTGATTTGCCCTAATCTGGGGCATATTAGTCACATGCAACAAACCCAAATTCCATAGAGTCTGTCACTCGGTCGGCCGTAGGTTGTCTCTGAATCGAAATGTCGTGGGTCTTGACTCACGTGTATAGATAGGGTCAAGTACAACCTGCAACAACATTATACATGCCTCATGATTAGCCTGAATCATCTATTCTACTGCAACCTGACTATTTTAACATAAAATGCAAATGTGTCATTATTTTACAAATGCGACATTCTTTTACACATGTGTCGCTTTTCCACAAATGCTGTTCACAAATTACATGTGCATCATTATTAATCAAATTCGGTTAATAAAAATCAAATGCATCACAAAACTATCATTTGCGTTGCATAATCTCAAATGCATTTCTAAATAAGCAAATGCAGCTATAACTATTCATATGCGTTTTAGGAAATCACATGCATATCAAAATAAACAATTGTGTCTATTAATATGCACATGCGTTGCAAAATTTCAAATGCGTAACAAAATAAACATATGCGGTTATTTTCTAAAACTAGTCAAACCGGCCAACGTTAAAATGCAAATACAGTTTTTCGCAGTCAAATGCGTCATTCGTGCATACGCATGTGGTGCAAAATAAAACGTGACGCATAACTTAAAATGCAATAAATGTCTAAAAATACGCGCAAATTAAAAATTTTCCAAAGATAAGTTTTAGGTCCATACCAAGGGGTCCGCGCTGGCTGGTCTCTAGAATGTCCGGATCTTGTATGCACGATGATGGGTGGCTGGAATTGGAGACATCCTCGCTGAAAGTCAAAGCACATTTTGAAATCTCTAAGCTAGGTGGGTGCAAATGAATAGTTTTTCACCCCAATTCAAATATATACCTAGGGCTTAGGTGGCATTTCTTTCCTACTGGCCATGTAAACTTCCATTTTCTATCATCCCGTACCCGTCCCTCCCATTTCTGAACCCAATTCTGTCAATTGCATTGCATTTCTGCCTATTTACTGGACTAATCGGGCGCATTTCCAAAATTTTTGGATCATTTCAAAAATTTGTCAATTTTCTCGAGGGGGCATACCTTCACCAGTTTTAATCTGGAGCATGACTGCGGCATATTTGTCATCAACTTTCTTTGACACAACACCTAAATGACATTGTATCAAAGAGGGGCAAATGTAGACACTGAAATCTGGTTTAAGCCTGTGACTTCCATATTCTTTGTAATTCTTATTATTCATGGTCATGATTAAATAATGTTAATTATTTAATTATTCATCTTAACATTAATTCATCTATTAATTAAATAATCTTAATTATTTAATTAGTTCATCTTTGTTTATTTCTTCTAAATTAATTAAATAAACGCTTGTTATTTAATTATCTTACTAATTAACCTTATTCTTCCTGCTAAATTAAATAAATCATTATTTAATTTATTCTTTATCATACTTCAACTATAATTAAAAATTTTTTTTAATTTAATTATTCATTTAAATCCTTCATCATTTAATTAAATAAATCTTATTTATTTAATTATTCTTTGAATATTGAGTCTTGAATTAAATGAATTATTTAATTCATTAATTCTATTTTAACACATTCCTCTATATTTTAGATAATTATGTGAGTTATCTAAGTATTCACTTTTACTCGACTCAACATCTATTTTAATCGTTCAGTTAACTATTGATTCGATGTCTGAGTGGCGTCTTTAAGTAATCTTCTCGTCTAACCATTCAATCATCCAGTTCTAACTCATTTGCGTACACATGCATATTAATTAAATATTCTTATTTAATTAATTAAATGTTGTGTGTGCATTCGAACACTGAGTCGTTATAATCAATCTTTATCTTTGTCATGCAAAGATATTTCTAATGTTTTTGAATCCAAACTAAAGATTAAATCATTTATTTAATATTTAATTCTATCAGTTATCTGAATGCATGTCCAATCTCTCAATCTCAATCGTCCGCTAATCTTTCAATCTTGACCTGTCGTTCGAATAATCAATTTTCTATAAATTGATTTGTCATTCTTCTTTCCAATCTCTCTCGCGAATTTTGTAACTTTGGAGAGCACTTTGTCTTGAATCTTTGATATTTTGCTAATCATTATCTTAGGCTATACTTGCACGAACTTGAAAATTTGAGGGCAATTATACTACATAAGCAAAATGGAGAAGGGCAATCGAGATGAATCATGGAAATACGTTTGAAAATTGGTGAGACTGTTCTAGTTTTAATTACATTTTTACTTTCCCATGTTCTTTGTTGCTTAACGAATTAATTTAGTATTGTATGCATGTTTTCTTCTAACGATATTCCTTGTTGTCTATTCTGCAAAGCTTTTCATTTTCAGCGTTACATCTAGAATAATCATCAATCAAAAGCATAGAGTACTTTTCACTTTGTAGACTTCTCACTCTTGTAGGACCACAGAGATCTATATGAATTAAATCTAGTAGTCCAGTTGTAGATTGTTCCTTTGATCTGTAATGGCTTCTGGCTTGCTTTCTAGACTGACAATTCCTACAAATAGCATTGATAGGATTTTTAGTTCTTGGTAAATCTCTCACAACCTGAACTACACTAATCCTAACCAAGTTATCAAAATTCACGTGATACATTTTCTGATACAATAACCAAATTTCATTAATCTGAGTCATAAAGCATCATCCATTAACACCTTTAAGTTGATATATATTTCCTTCAAATTTATTTTCTACAACAATCACTATTTTGGATCCTTTTCTGATCTCACATCTCTCATCCTCAAACATAAGATTATATCCTTTACTACACATCTGTCTAACACTCAAAAGATTATTCCTTAAACCCTTAACATAGTAGACATCATTAGTATTATTCCTTCCATCAAAACTTTTGGAACCTACCCACAAATTTTAGCACTAGTATCATCTCCAAACATAACCAAGCCTCCATATTTTTCAAGTTTAAAAAAATTACACTTATCACCAATCATGTGATGTGAGCAACCATTGTCAACAACCCAATAGTTCTTTTCTTGTTTAGCATGTAGGGCAGAGATTACAATACCTTCATTTTTCTCCTTCTTCAGAAGGCATTCCTTCACCTATTTTTTAGAATTAGCAGAATTAGGTTCATCCTTTATAGCCAAGAACAAGCATTCATTTTCATTAGGATCTTCATAAATAGAATCTTCATCAGATATACTAGAATTCTCATTCACATAATATGCTTTGTTGATCTTCTTTCCTTTCCTTTCTTTCTCATATCTTTGTTTATTCCTCTTAGCTCTTTCTAGAAACTTTGCAGCATAATGACCTATTTCTCTGTGCAACTAAAGCATTTAAAGGGTGACTTACCTTCATACTTTTCGAAACCTTTCATCCATCTCACAAAGTTAGCTTCTATTTCATCAAGATTTTCTTCATCCAAATCTTCAAATTTTATAGCCTTACAATCAATCTCTAATTTGCATCCATTCCTTAGATTCGGATTTCTCATCTCATAAGATTTCAGAGATCCAAACAACTTATCTTTAGTGTAGTCTTTATAATCTATACTATGTTCAATAACACACACCTTTTTGTTGTAAGCATCAAGGAGAGTTCTAAGAATTTTCTTTACGATCCTTGTTTCATCTATAGTAGCACCAAGTCCTCACATTCTACCTTCTACCTCATCTAGTCTCTATACATAAGCTTTATCATTCTTATCTTTAGACATATGTAGAAGCTCAAACTGTGTTTCCAAATTATACAATTTTTCCTCTTTGACCCTTTCATCACCTTTGTGTACCCATTCCAAAGCATCCTAGATTTCCTCAGCAGTCTTTAGATTCTGAACCTTAATCAACTCGAAATGTACAAGATTGTTCTTCAAAATGTACTTCACCTTATTGTTCACTTCATGTGCCTTGATCTCACCAGTTGTACTCAAACCATTAGTAGGATTGTAAGGATTCTTGTAATCTTTCTCCACATCACATCCACAATACTCCAGATATTCTTCAATCAATATTTTTCAAATAGCATAATTATCTCCATCAAACCTCGGATAATCATATAACTTTTCCAATCATCCCAAACCTTCCTTAAGTGATTAATCTCTACTCCAAGGAACCAAGCTCTGATACAAATTTTTGGATAAGACAACTAAGAGGGGGGGTGAATTAGTTGTCAAAAAACTAAAACCTTTAAACCATTCACTGAAACTAATTCTTAATAATGCTTAAGTGAATAAGCATTAAGTGTAAGTGCAAAAACTAAAAAATTATTACACAAACACAACACCAGATTTATATGGAAAACCCAATAAGGGAAAAACCATGACGAGGATCAAATCACACTATATATAATATCAAAACTAATTACAAAAGGCTCACTACCTGAGATATAAGGCTCATTGTCAAAACAACGACTCGCTATCCAAATAAGGACTCACTATCCAATAGGGATAACAACCTAGAGGGCTCACTGCCACAAAGATACAAAGAAGATAGAAGAGATATGTTATAGAGAGAAGACAATATCAATGCAATAGAGAAATCCACCATAATTTTCTCATCCAATCACAAACATGCATGAATGATAGAGTATACCTTTTGCTCACTGTATCTGAAAACTCAACATTTAGGCTTCACACTGATCTGCCACACTCACATCACACACACTCATTGATTCACATCAATCTCACATCTATCTGTTCAATTTCTTTGCACTTATCTCTCGCACACCATTTCACCACTAACTCATTGTGTATTTATACCATCTTCAACTTTGAAACATATCCAAAGTTAGCCATCCAATATTAAATTCAAATTAGGTTGGTGCCAAAACATCCTAGGGTGGAATTAGAATGAGGGCAACCTAAACAGATGATTGGTGAGGACCCAAATAGATCCAACACGCTACATCAATTTTGAAGATAGTGTTAAACATAAGGTTGGAAAAACCAGTGTAAAAAACATAAAAAAATTAAGCACAAACCTTCCAAATACTAAAATTATCTTCAATTCAAATGGGTATGTGCAGGATCATGATGGGCTAAAAAGTGGTGATGTGAAAAAATTTACATTTTGCATTGACCAAAAAATGAAAAAATCCTGAGTTGACCTTTTTTGGCTTAGATGTCAGTACATTGCTCCAAAGCAATGCCCAAGGCAAGAATTAAAAATCGGATATCTGATTTGGGTCGAGTATAAATAGATATATGCATCCTTTTAAAATCATTTCAAGCATTTTAAACATCTAAGAGCACAGTGAGAGTGGCATTTAGGCTATCAGATATCCGATTTGAGCTGATATCCAATTTGCAAGGTAAGTTTTTAGTTTTTTTTTGTTTCAATCGATTTTTCTATTAGTTTTGTATAATTTTAACTAGTTTTTTATGGATTTTTATTAAAAATAGGAGTTTTTTATGGATTTTTATTAAAAAATAGAGTTTTAATGAATTTTTATTAAAAACTAATGTTTTATGGATTTTTATTAAAAACTAGTGTTGTTTATGGATTTTTATGGAAAACTAGAGTTTGTTATGGATTTTTGTTAAAATATAGGGTTTCTTTATGGATTTTTATTAAAAACTAGGGTTTTTTTACAATAATTTCATTTATATTGTGTAATTTCAATTAGATTAATTAGTTTTTAACTTTAATAAGGTATTATGGTTGAGAATGAAAATGCACAAATGCCAAACGCCCCACCACCTCCGCGCCCATCAGTTGAAGACTTAATTGGTGAAAAATTGGAGCAATTGATGGACATTTGTGATGTTTATAAGACAATCCCTTGATTATCATAGATGACAAACACATTGAAGGAAATAATTAAAAATATAGAAACCCTCTCCACCCAACATAATTCCTTTCTTTCGTGGTGAGAAACCATGAGGGAATATTACTCCTATAGATTTTCTTATGAAGATGTGAAAGATCTCCAAATAAGAAAAGCCCAAATAGCCTCTTTATTTGTTAACCCCTACATTGGTTTTCCAGTTAATGTTAATAAATGAAAACTTTCTATAAAATGGTGAATGCATAAGGACATTGTAGATAAATTTTGATATCATTGGTGTATGGTTTTTGATAAACCACCCAACAACAATAGTGATATACCATTTTAATTTATTAAAAAATTATACACTAAGTTTGTGTTAGGGCATCATGTCAATTACTTTGACATTAAACCCTTCTATGGCATCAGTGGAGGTATGCCCCATGATAGACCAGGGGCAGTTAGAGTAGTCAATCACCCATATGTTCCCCCTCCTCCCCTTCCTCCACCACCTCTAGTACATCATCCAGATATTATCGAGGATGTAGCCACATAGACTATTCAAGCTATTCACTCTTTGAGTGGTCTTTTGGTTTCCCATACTTCTATAGTAGCTTAGCCACATTTTGGTGATGTTGGCGATGGATCGAGTGCTACTGCATCTTCATCCTTAGGTCCACATATTTGTGTGCCACATAATTGCACTATGTGCCACCAGATATGCTTGGGTCCTCTTGTACAACCCACTAAGCATCCCTTGGATACTTCTTATTATGACCTCCATGATCCGTACATTATAGGAGATTAGACATAGGGGAGTGGAGCGCACCCTATAGAGTCCTCTCCTGATAGAGAGGAGGACGTTGGAATAGTTACACAGGTAATATTTAAGTTGTAAATTCATAACTTACATTTGTTTTTAAATGAATACTAATAAGAGATAGTATCAAGTACTAATATTTATTTACATGGTCTATTTAATAGTTTATGTTTGAGGAGGAGCTCACATAGGTGACTGATAGCACCCTTAGGGCCATTTCATTTGGCCTCGACATGCACATAGTATATATTTTTGCACTCACTCATTTACATTTTTTTATTATATACTTGCTTCTCATTTTAATTGTCATTAATGAAATTATATATTAACTTATATGTCTATCTTATTTTCCTCTTGTAGGAAACACCTAGTGCAAGTGAGGTGTAGTACTGTCCAGACTATGGAGGTGCAATGTTAGATAAGGGAAAGGTAATTGAACTCAAATTCGATTGAATTAATATTTTTAAGATCTTATATTTATTATGCATACATTGACATAGATTGGTAGTTTCATATGTACTTGTCATTTTTATGTATAGGAATTTGTGAGCTATACATCCTTGTTGACAAGTGTCGTAATGCCTAAAGGAGTAGGTATTGGAACACCTCAAGGAGTAGGTGTTGAAACACCTCAAGGTGGAGGTGTCGAAACACCTGGAAAGGAGATAAAGAAAAAGATATGCCAAAAGAGGTATGTGTTTATTATATTTTTTGTTTGGTAAATATGTTCCTATTACTGAAAATTGTATGCTAACTTGTATCAATTTTATGTTTTTGTTCACATATATAGATTGAAATTTCAAATTTTGGTTTGATTGGTTCTTTGAGAAACGCATATTCTAAGAATCATGTCCCTTTCAAGAGATGTATATTTTAGGTAATCAAGATTTCAATTTTAGAGTTCAATTATAATTCAATGTATATTGATTTTGATGTTAATTATTCAATTTTAAATTATATAGTATAACTAATCTCAATTGTGGTTTGAATTTTTCTTCTGCAAATACCTTTAGAGCCAAAGAATGCTTGAAAGAGGCTCCATTTTGATGATCCACTAGTAGTTTAGGATGAGAGACATTTTAGCTTGTAAATTTTGAATAGATATCGATATGGCATATGCAACATTTTGTAAAACTTTGTTTGAGTTGGTGTTGATGCCATTTTTGTATATGGACATACACTTGATTATTGGATAATTTGATATATAGAAGTTGACAATGAAAATTTAATTTGTTCCTCATGTGCATGATAAAACTCTTTGAAAATATATTCTTGAGCAATGGTTAAATATCAATGTACAATAGCATAAAAAATAATGGTTATATTATGTAGTTTATATTCATATCATTGATTACATTGCATTGCACATCTTTCAAACTCAAAGCATTACTTCACATTGCATAACTAGCAACTAGAAGATGAAAACATTTCAATTACAATAGAGTTTTTACAAAGTAAACCTAAGCAGTTATGCAATTACTTCACATTGCATAACTAATAACTAGGATCAGCTGTTAATTGCATTTTTCTTGTCATGGAATTCTATGAGACCACATTTCTTTGAGGCATTTTTTCAAACAGTTCACTGCCTTGTCTATGCTACCACATTTTTCATACTTGTCTACCAAAGCTTTTTATCAAGCAGTTCACTGGCTTGTTTCTATGGCTAAAATCCTAAAACAAGTGCTTTAAAACAAGCTATGGATGCTTGGAAAAATTATATCAAAGCATAATAGTAAGCAATAGCATAGACAAGGCAATGAACTATTTGAAAAAATGCCTCAAAGAAATGAGGTCTTATGTTGATGGAATGCCCTGACAATCAAAAGCAATTTTGATTCTCATGGCATTCCATCACCATGAGAACTCATTTCTTTGAGGAATTTTTTTCAAATAGTTGATTTCCTTGTTGATTTTCATGGCATTCCATCACCATGAGACCTCATTTCTATTGAGGCATTTTTTTCAAACAATTCACTTCCTTGTCTATGCTACCACATTTTTCATACATGTTTGTCAAAGCATTCTATCAAACATTTAATTTCCTTATTGCTATGGATAAAAGCCTAAAACAAGTGCTTTCGAACAAGCTATGGATGCTTGTAAAGAATCTAACAAAGCATAATAGTAAGTAATAACATAGAAAAGGAAATGAACTGTTTAAAAAAAATTCCTTAAAGAAATGTGGTCTCATGGTGATGGAATGCCATGACAAGAAAATTGCTATATTAGATTGTCATGGCATTCCATCACCATGAGACCACATTTTTTTGAGGAATTTTTCAAATAGTTCACTACCTTGTATATGCTACCACATTTTTCATATGTTTACCAAATCATTTTATCAAACAATTCACTACCTTGTTGCTATGGCTAAAAGCCTAAAACAGGTTTTTCCAAACAAGCTATATGGATGTTTTGAAAATGGTGCAGGAGCACCTTGGAAATAGAGGAATAGTTGATGGTTAGTTGATGCAACCAAGGATGGAAAACCACTCACTTTCACAATACAAGGGATTCCTAAAACACCTTTCTTTTTACAAACTCAATCTGGACTTATTTTCCAATCTTTCACCTAGACAAGCTTGTAGGTCAGGAGATCCAATTTTCTCAACTTAACTCTCAGATCTCTTTAACAACTCCTACAAATAATCATCATTCTAGACACCCATTTTATTGCCCTTCAACATACTTCCAATTCACATAGGACTCCTTTGGAACAACTTTCACAAATCATGCAAACTATGCTATTCAACCTAGCCAAATAGGCCAAATTTCCAAAGCAACCACCCTTGGAAAAATTCAATGAGCCTAAAAATTGTTGGGGAAGGACTCAAAAAATGAAAAAACCTCAAATTTTCCCATTTATCCTCTGGAACTCACCCTCTAAGACCCTATTCTACAAAACCCTCAAACTGCTCAAATTTGGCAAGGGTTTATTGAAAAACCTACTTGTAGACTTCCCTAGACTTTACCACCAACTCCAACATCCTTGAATAACCCTGCACAAGCTTAAAAGAATAAGAAAAGTGACTACCCTAAAAAAATTCTCACTTTTACCCTCTCTAACTTCACTTTTTCATGCAAAAACACCCCAAATGCCATTTAGGGCATCACCAAAAATCATAATGTTGACATCCCCTTCACAAGAAACAATGAAAACATGTTTATCTATCCTAACTAAGCCTATCCACCAAGTTACAATATCGTACAGTGGGTGGAAGGATTAAAAATCCATTTTATATGCACCTCAAACCCATGGAACAGGGCTCACAGACTGACCTCCAGTAAAATACCTCTTAAATGCACAAAAATGAATGAAATTACTTCAAAACAAGTTTGTGAAGAAGATAACTCTGCTACCCACCAGTTTCCATTAAAAAGAAAGCACAACCACACTGTATGAAATCGTACAGTACTAAGAAACTTCAATAATTCTAGAAAAACATAGAAATTTGCATGGAGATAACAATATTTTATTGATTCTCTTTCAAACTTGGTTTCTCCAATCTCAAATTCAAACATAAGAGGCATTTTTAAACATGAAATTTTGAAATTGTGTTAGTTTGAGTTGTTGTGACCTTTTCCACTCCTATCCTTGCATCAAAAAATATCTATCAAATCATAATAATAAGCAATAACATAGATATGGCAGTGAACTATCCAAAAAAATGCCTCAAAGAAATGTGGTCTCAATGTGCATGCAATGAGATTCCATGACCATGAGACTACATTTGTTTGAGGCATTTGTTCAAACAATTCATTTCCTTGTCTATGCTACACATTTTTCATACATGTCTACTAAAGAATTTTATCAAACAACTCATTGCCTTACTAATATGGCTAAAATTCTAAAATAGGTTCTTTCAGACAAGCTATGGATGCTTGGAAAAATTCTATCAAAGAATAATAGTAAGCAATAGCATAGACAAGGCAATGAACTATTTGAAAAAAATGTCTCAAAGAAATGAGGTCTCATGGTGATGGAATGCCATGATAATCAAAAGAAATTTTGATTCTCATGGCATTCCATCACCATGAGACTTCATTTCTTTGAGGCATTTTTTTCAAAAGTTTGTCTATGCTACCACATTTTTCATACATGTTTGCCAAAGCGTTTTATCAAATAATTCACTGCCTTGTTGCTATGGCTAAAATCCTAAAACAATTGATTTGAAGCAAGCTATGGATGCTTGGGAAATTTAATCAAATCATAATAGTAAGCAACAAGCTATGGTCTCGTGGATTATTTTTGCTTGAAAATCAGTGTTGGAGTTCAATTGGAGGCTAAAAACTACTTGTGAGGGCGTAAATAAATATTTTTCTACAACTCGTACAACCAAACTAACTATCCCAACATGTCTGGATGGGTACAATTAGGTTAGGTATGGTCCCCTTTCACACCCAAAAAGGTTAAAACAATCTAAGTTGTGTTCTGTATCTAAGGGTAAAATTCAGGTTAGATTATCAAATCAATAAAGCATATAAAACCCAAAGAAGCTATCAGGAACGAAGGAAACTAAAATAAATGAAACAAGTATACCTATTAATCATTGAAGCCTCCATGATTTACCTTCATAGCACCTTCTAACTTGTTGGTTGATGTGTTGCCCTCAGATTCAATGTGCGAGAAATATGAAAACAAAGACTAAGTCCTACACAAGCTTTGAAGGATTTGGATTGTCTAAAATGAAATCAAGTATCTATGTTTATGACAAAATGAATCTAATGCCTAAGAAAATTATGCCAAAATCACTAATGAAAATGCAAGTATGTGAATATATCTAAATGTCTAAATGTCTAAGCGTCCAAGCATTTAAGCGTAATTGAAATTGTGAGAAAAATTGGAATTTTATAGAAAATGCAATTTTGGACGGACGAACAAGATTGAAGGTTGGTGAAAGCCTAAAATCAGAGGATGAGATTTAATGTGACAATCCCTAATTAGGTTTAGGGAAAAATTATTAAATGTGTGGTCAAGATGTCACTTGAGAAAATCGAATCGGCGGTGGAGAATAAATGAGATAATGAGTTAGAAAAATAAAGATTTTTGAAAATCAAGAAGATAAAGACTGTCTGATTTGTGAGATTCAAAAAATCAAGAAGATAAGGGTTGAACTGAAGATTAGATTTGGAAAATCAAGAATCTGCTCGATTGTTTGATTTTTGGAAGAAAGTTACCATTTTGAATTAAATTAATTCAAAATATGGATTTTGTGTGATAGTAAATAATTGATTTTCAAATTATTTACTAAAATGAACTGACAGTCAGGAATGTAAGATCATTTTAAATAATTTCATTTATTTAAAATGAGGGAAATGTTATTTTTGACAATTAAATAATTAAAGATAATTATTTAATTTAGAAGATATGATTAATAATTAAATAAATTAAGAAATTTATTTAATTAGGGGAAGACTTAGACGATTAATGACGTATTTAATAAATAAATAAAATTTATTTATTTAATAATCATGAAGAATAAAAGGACATGAATTAATTAAATAATTATGAATTATTTAATCAATAGTTGAATGTGGACCAAGGACATAATTAAATGTCATAATTATGTTAGGACGAAAAAGTGGTAAAAATAGAGTTTACAGTCTAGGTCATTTTGCGTCTACATTTTGCACCTCCTTTGTCATAATGTAGCATGTCGCGTTGTGAAAAAGAGGATAAGTCAAAGCCATGCCCCAGTGAAGCTATAGAGTATCAATGCCCCCTCGGGAAATTTTTCAAATTTTGGGTCAGTGACAAAAATTTTTGGAAAGGGTCCCAACAAGTCAATTTGATGAGCAAAAAGACAGTGGCACAAACGGTTTTAGATTCTAACACATTGAAGGCAGCCAACGGGGTGGTCGAAGTTGGTGAAAGGAGCCTCCAGTAATAACCTAGTTGAAAAATTCCATTTTGACTTTATAAATAGGTTGAAAAAGGGGTAAAAGTCAATTCATTTTCACTATTTAGTTTGGCAAATTCAAGAGCTCAAAGTGAAGAGGACTTCTGCAAGGATGGTGATTCTAGTGACTGAGAATCATAGGAAGATCGTGTGGACCTGTAGGTAGCCAGAGGGCTCAGAGCCAGTGGTATGTACCCCTAACACTCTTTGTCATTTTTTCATTTTGCATGCAAAAATTAGGGTTTTTGGGTCAACAACTAATGCGTTGTGACACATATGCGTGTGCATAAGCCACATTTGACTTCACATTCGATGCATTTGATGTGTCACAATGCAAGTGTAATGATTTTTTAGGGGAGGCCTAGGATGTGTAAGACATTTTCCAAAAAGTGCAATGCATTTGTCATATCAAACTGCAATCGACAGTTAGAATGCCACATTTGTTATTTTGCGATGAATTCACTTGTTTGAGCGACACATTCAAATGAAGTGACGCATGTGTCATATATCATGATGCAAGTGCTCTGATGTGATGCAATTGAGAAAAAAAATGACGCAATCGATATGTCATGACACATTTGAAGTATGTAACAACATAATCGTTGTTTCGCAACGCAAGTGCAGTCAACATGATGCATTTGACTTTGACTTTGACAAGGGCTGATTTTGATACTTTTCAAATTTGAAATTCCTTTTGATGATATTGACAATTGTCTAGAAGGTACTGACGCATTGTTTGGCTTTGTGTAGAGACAGCTATTCGGGAAAATAGGGGACTATTGACTACATTATGTGAGCGATGGCATTCAGAGACATGCTCCTTCCACCTGTCGATGGGAGAGGCAACAATTACACTGGAGGATGTTTACCGCATTCTACGCCTGCTGATCTGAGGAGAGCGGATCATTTATGACCCTGGCCATGGTCATCAAACTTTCACAATGTACTATTGGGATGACAGAGCAGGACTCAACATCTAAGGTTATGAGATCTGCTAGGAGTTTATGGTGGAGCATTATGCTCGATTTGATGCCTTCTTGGCAACATTGATTGTTGGCATACTGATTCTCGATCATCGCGGACATGGGTTTCCCATTGGTTGGGGAGACGTGATAGTGGGGATGATTTGAGACAGGATAGTATATGCTTGAGGGTCCTGTTTATTAGGCATACTCTACCATCAGCTTCATGAGGTGGCATATAGGAGGGCAGAGAGCATTTTATGTGGCACCACCCTTCTGATGATCTGGGATTGGGAGCACATAGCATTATTCTATTTGCCTATCTGGAGATCGTAGCTGGCCAAGGGGATTCCCTATGCCTACTATGTCGGTGCTCTGTAGCAGACATGGATGGGAGAGACAGGTTGGTGGCACCATTAGATTGATACCATGGTGTCATTCATCTGGAGACTGTATAGAGACTTCCAATAGTGGGATGATGAGGTCGACCATCTCAGCCTTTGCATAAAGTATCACTACCTAATAGGGAGGACAGTGGAAAGCCAACCGATTATAGAGATGTATTTTCCTCAGCATGTCCTTAGACAATTTGGTGAGCAGTAGGATGTACCTATAGGCACAACCGAGTATGCTCGGTCTTCCAGAAAGTCAGCTTGGGGGCCAACAATTCCTGTAGCCTTTGCTAAGTAGTAGATTGATGGGCTAGCAGCCCAATAGTGGGGATGGAGAGGTGGGATTGTAGATCCCAAGACCACAGCCGATTATGAATTATGGTGGTAGGCACATAGACTAGTGCCATTGACAGATCCAGATGGACCAACACCTATGGATAGGAGGTCAATTATACCTCGTGTGTCGAGACTTAGGAGAGGGGGCAGAGATGGTGATAGAGGCAAAGGCCAGGGGAGGGATGGAGGCAGGGACAGAGGTCAGGGTGGAGATGGTTGAGATGATGGAGATGATATAGGATACGACCAAAGATGGAGGAGAGATGGCTAGAGGTAGGGTAGGAGGGTGCGACTACATGTGGCCAGAGTGGCACTAGATGCTATCCTAGAGGTGGTCGAGGAAGGGGAGAGAGAGGAGGAGGAGTAGTTGAGGTAGGAGAAGGAGCTCGAGATGGATGTGGAGGAGCAGTAGAGGAAGGAGTAGGAGGATGAGAGATAAGAGGAGGATGCGGTCAGGGAGGATGTGGATGTGGATGTAGATGTGCCTCAGGACGAGGGAGTCGATGGAGAGGATGTTGTGGAGGAGGATGATGATGATGATGTCATGGATGAGGCTGAGAGGCTCCTGAGATGAAGGATGGTGGAGGGAGAGGAGGAGATACTGTCTTCCTCAACATTGCCCTAGGATGCCATGACAAACCAGAGGGTGGCAGATCTTTAGAGGAGGCTAGATGAGAGTGTGGTAGAGGTCAAGGAACTATGGGAAGAGCTAGAGGTGGCTCTAGTAGAGTGAGATCAGGCAGTGATCTGCAAAGAGGATTCTGCACAATGGTGTGTGGATTTTGTAGCCTTATGTTCAGGACCTTCAGGGGATATGGCTCATGAGCTTGCCAAAGTAAGCACTTGATTTGGGAAGTACATGACCCTATATGAGCAGGAAGTGTCTCCCAAGCGATAATATCCTTCACTATCATGCTCACAGACAAGAACAGGCAATGGTCACAGATCAGGGAGTGGGAGCAGCAGTAGGAGTCATACTTATACAAGAGGGTCTACCTCGTTAGGGCACACATCAGGGCATAGGTCCCATGACTCTCACATGCATGCCTTGAGTCATCATTCAAGCTGTAGTTATGTGTTGACCAGTTTAGAGCAGAGGTTAGCATAGAGGCATCTACCAGTGATAGATCCACCAGCATCACAGAGTCAGGCCGTAGTGTCATCATAGGTGCCTACAACCATGGAGATGATGCTGGCAGTGTCAGTTCCCTCTGGTTCACAGATAGAGGCCATTACCATTCCACCTATGATCTTAGTGCCAGTCATAGATCCTCAGCTGCCACACTCTTCGCCACGAGGGGATGATGAGAACCTTTCCTAGGGGCATGTTTGCTATATTTACTTCTATGTTATGACACATTATGTATAGACCATTGAGCTTACGAGTTCCATTTTTGGGATATCTTTTGACTCTATCATATGAAATTGTATATTTTTGAGATGATGCTATATGATGATGCAGTTTTGATGAGGGCCACATGTGTGTTATGCGATGCTATTTGATTTATGCATTATGATATATGTGTTGTGATGCTTTATGTATGATGTTGATTTGTGATGTATGATGGTACTATTTATGTCCTATCATGTATGTCCTATGATGCTTACTTATGATATGATGCCATGATGATGAAATGCTTATTTATATGTTATGTCAATTTTGTGACGATTATGATAATGATATGCATAATGTATTTATTTGAATGAATGCCATGTTTATGATTATGTTAATGCAATATGCAATGAAATGTATATGATTTAATGCTATGGATGATGTATGTATGGACCTAATGCAATGTTTATATGATCATGTATGCACTTATGTTTTTGTATGTCACAGGATATCATCGTGAGATGGATGAGAAAAGATGACCATACCGAAAGAGATGCATGTTAGTTCTTAGACCAAATCCTTCAAAACTTTAGCATAGGACTTTAATTATTATTGCTCTTAACCATAATTCGATAGACTATTGTAATGGCCAACAAACACCATTATATGACATAGATCAAGGTGTGCAAGGTCGTACCATCACTTGAGACTAAAAATCATAGACAAAAATGATCACGAATCATACTAGGAGTGCAATTGCCCCAGTCTTTTGTCATAATCAATCACAAGTAGAAAAAGACAAGAAGGACAACTCATGAAACGTCATTGCTTCTCTAAATCCCGTTTCCAGAACATCCTTGAGAAACTAGCAGCATGATTGCCAAAATACAAAATAGAGCCATTATAATGATACATCATTTTTTTTCTAAATTCTGAAATTAGGACCTCGCTGAGAAACTAGTGATCATGCATGTCAAAATTCAAGACAAACGTCATGATACGTCACTGCTTCTCTAAATCCTGTTGTTGGGATCTCGCTAAAAAACTAGTAACATGATAAAAATCCAAAAGACAAGTGCCAAGTGTTTTCTAAGTGTGTTTGGACACCCATTGTTCTAATGTCAAGATGTTAGATTTGATGATGTTAAGATGCCAGGGTGTCAAGTTTTTGACGATGCTAAGATGATGAATGTCGAAGATTGCCAAATTCAGGAAGGACACATCTTGAATAATGTTAAGGTCAAGAGGACTGATCCTTAAATGTTAAAAGGAATCCCTCGAAATGCCAGTGACAGGGACGGTGACGATGCTTAGGAAGGACACATCCTAAGGCATAAATGATAGAGTTTGTTCTTCAAAAGGACACATCTGAAGAATACTGATGTCGAGAGGAGTGATCCTTAGATGTCAAGAGGATCCCTCAAATGTCAAATGACAATGACAATGCCTAGGAAGGATACACCCTAAGGCATGAATGATAGACGTTATCTTTTAGAAGGACACATTTGAAAGCTAACCAAGAGTTGACAGTTTGCCATGTTATGATCATTTGACTTGTTTTGACCGAGTTTGACTTGTGTTGACCATATGTCAATTTTTTTTGACATACTGATGTGATTGTCATGTTTGAATAAATGATCACCATACTTTGTTTTAGGAGTTTTCCCATTTGGGAAATTATTTGTCTTGACTTGAAGACTTTTTTCATGTGTGCCAGTGTAATGCCATGAACCCTAATGGACTGACCTAGTGCGGTATTAGGGGCTCATCGATAGATGGCCTTGCCTACGTTATACACTCAGAGACCTCGTAGTTCAACATGACTAATGGCTTTGTCTTGATGACCAAAGATTGCATCATGATTTTATTTTGACAAACCTAAAAGGACTGACTTAATGTCTTGGGGACTCAAGTATGCGTATTTACTACGTAGCAAATGTGTAGAGACAACATAGTTCAGACGAATGAAAAAGACTGATTGATTGACATAACAGAGTTGACAAGAGATGATTCTATGTTTGTGTTGTCTAGACATTGTGACTTTTTTGGGGTTTCTTAAGGACAATTTTCAATTTTTTTAGGTCTTTCTTTGGGATGTTTTACAATATTTTTTTGTCTTTTTTCAAGAATTTTTGTGATGTTTTTATCTTTTTTTAGGAAATTTTCTAATGTTTTTGTCTTTTTTCAAGACTTTTTCTAATGTTTTTGTCTTTTTTTAGGACTTTTTCTGATGTTTTTGTCTTTTTCTTAGGACTTTTTGGAATTACCCAAACTGTGCGTGATATCTGCTATAGTCACATGATAAAAAATTTCCCCTAGTCAGGTCCAAGACAACCAATTTTAAAGGACATGAAGAGGGGATATGCATGCAGTACCAGATCGACAGTATAAAGGACTTGATGTCAATTGTTTATCAACCACAAGAGGAAGGGTATGATGTCATGGTAAGTGTCATGATAGTGATAGGAAATGATTTCCATCCTAGGCCTAGGCAGATAAAGTAATAGTAGATGGTTGAGCAAGGATTGACTACGCATTGTGCCTGTTTTCCAGGTTTTCAGCATGGTACTTATCCAAAGCGCTTGTTTGCTAGGTTTTCACTATTGGATGAATTATTTCTCTTTACTTTTTTATGATTTTTCTTATTTTTTGTGTCGCCAAGATGCCTATTTGCTAGGTTTTCATCAAGGAAACAATTTTTTTCCATTTTTCCATTTTTTGTATTTAAAGGTTTTCATCTTGATCTTTTGATGCTATGCATAGAACTTTCAGAGATGTAGACTATTGATAGGCTCTGTTAGTTGTTCACCATCTCGAGTAGCTAGTTAATACACTCCAGAGCCAAAAGAAGATATGATGATGTAAGGACCCAACCAGTTTGGTTCAAACTTGCCCGACTTTCCTCTGTTAGCCTGGTTCGTAGGGTTCTACATGAGGACTAAATCACCAATGTCAAATTTCCTTACCATGAACTTCTTGTTGTAACTGTGACATAGATGGTTTTGATAAGCTTGAAGATGGTTTAGGGAATTTTTCCTTTTTTCCACTAACATCTCTAGCTCGTGTAGGCACGACTGTCTGTACTCCTCATCATTGGTCAGACCCTTCAAGGAGACTCGTAAAGAAGGAATTTCAACCTCAATGGGAAAGATGGCCTCAGCTCCAAAGACTAGGGTGAAAGGAGTGGCTCCTGTAGGCGTATGAATACTAGTGCAGTAAGCCCATAGAATAGGGTTGAGTTGAATATGCCAGTCACGGCCAACGTCATTGACAGTCCTTTTAAGGATTTTAACAATGGTTTTATTTGACACCTCACCTTGACCATTTCCTTGTGGGTAATACAGAGAGGAAAAATGATGTTGTATGTGAAATTGCTCACATAACTCACGAACGTCTTGGTTTTTAAATGGATGTCCATTGTCAGTGATGATGGATTGCGGAAGGCCATACCGGCAGATGATGTAGTTAAGAATGAATTTGGATTTTTTTTTTCCAATTATGTATGTCAAAGGGATGGCTTCAATCCACTTGATAAAATACTCAGTGGTGGTGATGATGAATTTTTGGTCATTTGACGAGGTAGGATGAATCTTACCCATGAGGTCGAGTCCCCATTGAGCGAAGGGCCAAGGGGAAGTGATCGACTGAAGTTGCTGTGCTAGAGTGTGGATCAAATCACTATGAATCTAGCATTGGTGACAAGTCCTGACATATTCTAGTAGATCTTTTTCAATGGTCGGCCAGTAGTACCCAAGTCTCATTATCTTCTTGGCCAGAGTTGGACCACTCAAATGAGACCTACATATACCCTCATGTACTTCATGCAAGGTTGTATGTGCTTCATTGGTGTCAAGAGATCTAAGGAGGGTGTCATCAAAGCTATGGCGGTAAAGGGTATCACTGACGATGGCATATCTTGCAGCTTTTCAGATAGAGGACTTCCTTTGGTTATTGGACAGGTTAGGTGGAAGGGTTTGGGACTTAAGGTAGTCATGGATGTCTTGGTACCAAAGAGAGTTGGGACCAACAAGTTTGTAGACCATCTCTGACTCTGGAATGTCATAGGCAGGAACCAACAATTGTTTTATTAGGAATTCCAGCTGAGGCATATTTCTTGGAATGTCGAGGAGAAAGCCTCTTGTAGCCATGGCATCTATCACTTTGTTATATGCTCTTGAAACTTGTTCAAAAGTCACCATATGAAAGTATGTTTGAAAACTTGTAACCATTCACTTGTAGGGCATCAATTTCTCATATTTTGTCTCATAGTCATCATTAACCTGGTTGATGATCAACTGAGAATCCCCATAGACATGTAGTGTTATGATTTTCTATTTGATTGCCATTCTGAGTCGTATAACCAGTGTCTCATATTCCGCCACATTATTTGTGCATGAGAAAGCTATGCAGAAAGACTTAGGAATGGAGTCTCCTTGAGGGGTGATGAACAGGATTCCTACCCCTGAGCCATGATTTGTGTGTGATTCATCAAAGTAGAGTCACCAAGGTGACTTCGGTTCCATATGGAATATAGACTCATCTGGAAAATCTGCCACTAATGGGTGATCACTTTGTAAATTTCTGTCCATCAGCTGGTCTGCTATGACTTTTCCTTTTAATTCCTTTCTTTCTACATATTGAATATCTTATTCACTCAGAATCATGACCCATTTTGCTAGAAGTCCTGTTAATGCTGCCCAACTTAACAATTATTTGAGGGGGTTGATCTTTGCTACTAGTTGTGTCTAATGGCTTAACATATAATGTCTTAGCTTCTATTCTACAAAGACCATGGCTAGACAAGCCTATTCAGTTGATGTGTAGTTCAATTCATACCTGACCAATGTCCGACTAATGTAATATATAGCTCTTTCTTTTTCTTCCTGGTCATTCTGTGCTAGTAATGCCCCTAGTGCTAAAGTAGTGGCAGAGATGTATAATATCAAAGGATTTCCTTGAATTGGAGGCATGAGGACTGGTGGAGACAATAGGTAATATTTTATTTGCTGAAAGGCTTCTTGGCATTTATGTATCCACACAAAGGGGATACCTTTGCATAGAAGATATTGGAATGGTTGGTATTTATTAGCCAATTGGGGTATGAAGTGCTAAATAGATTATACCCTACCTTTTAGGGTTTTGAGTTCACTGATTCCTCTGGGTGGAGGCATGTCTATGATGGCTTTTACTTTTGCTAGATCGACCTCAATGCCTCTTCGAGAAACTATGTATCCCAAGATTTTACCTGATGTTACATCTAAGACACATTTCTTAGGATTTAGTTAGACTTTGTATTCTACTAGTCTCTTGAAAATTGTGTCTAACACCTTCAGATGATCCTTTCTTGTTATTGATTTAGCCAAAAGGTCGTCTACATAATATTCCATTATTTTATGCATCATGTCATGAAAGATTGTGGTCATAACCCTCTGATATGTGGCACCTGCATTTTTAAGACCAAATGGCATGGCATTCCAATAGTATGTACCCCAAGGGAAAGTGAATGCTATTTTATGTTAGTCTTCAAGGGTAATACAAATCTAATTATAGCTAGAGAAACCATCCATGAGGGACAACATCTCATATCCTACTATGAGGTCAACTATGATATCAATATTTGGTAAAGGAAAGTCATCTTTTTTGCATGCCTTATTTAGGTCTCTAAAATCTATGCAGACATGGATCATCCCATTTGGATTTGTTACTAGCACCAGGTTAGATATCCATTCAACATAATCAATAGATCGTATGAACCTAGTGTCCAAAAGTTTCTTCAACTTAGCCTTTACCAATAGAGTGACCTGAGTATGCATTTTGCATAACTTATATTTAACTGGTTTGGCATTAGGCAATAGTGGTTGATGGTGCAGAACTAGTTTTGGGTCTAATCTTGGCATGTCAGCATAGGACCATGTGAAGTTGACTTTATGTTCAGCAAATAAGTTGTGAAATTCTGGTCTCTCTTCTTCAGTCAAGGATGCGGCAAAGAGGACCATTTTGGGATGTTATGTTGTTGATATGTTGTCTTCTATGGTGTCTTCTATAAGCATAGCTGATTTCTCTTGAGTTATAGGAAGAAAGTCTAGTCCTCCATCTTTTGGCACCTCAAAGAGGTTTTCACCCATAGATACATCCTTTGTTTTTACTTTTTTGTCATCAGAAGGTGCCTTTCGGTTTTCACCTAAAGACGTTTCATTTTTTATTTTATTTTTAATTTTAATTTTGCAACTAGAGGATGAAGTATTCTCACTGAAGTAGATCGCACAATCTAGATCAATGGAAAATCTTGCCTTGTGATCACCACTGGATATGCCTTCATGTAATCCCATAAACTCTACAATTACCTCATCATTCTGAAAGGTGTCTAGGACTAGCAAGCCTTGTTGGTCCCAATCGACTAGTTGAGGATAAACTAGGGAAATGCCATCATCAGTGTTGGTGAATTGAGGGGAGGATGCAAAAAGCATGCAGATGGATTCAGTGATATTGTAGATGAAATTATCATCATCCAATTGCACATCAAACTCTATCCAATATTCCCCTTCGCTTGTCTCATATTTTTTGTCAAAATAAGGGATGAAGGACTCAGAGTTGTGATTATTAGTGTCATTTGGTAATTTAGATGGGTTCAAATGATGGGATTCAGATGGTGGGGTTTTTATGTCATGGGGAATGGTAATGGGATTATGACTGTTCAGTGCCTGATCAATTTTAAATGTTTTCCAAAATATTTGTTCAGAGGTCAGTTCCCCATCTTCAAGGAACAAATCATCGAGGCAACAGTCACTTAAGGATCGTTCGGAGCCAAATTCCCACTCTTGGTAGTCAGTTTTGGTGAAGGTTTCCTTAGCAGTCTCAAAACTTTCTAAAGCATGCACTCACTCACTCGAAAGTCCATTGGTACGTCGATCATCATTATCGGGCGATCAAAACCCTAATCTAAGATACTTTAGTATTTTGAAAGGTTCTATGGGCTCTCTTCATCCAGTTTTATTTCTGCCTAGGCCATTAGTGCCATCGTAGCCCTTAGTGTTCATTATGTCATATCCCTTGCCATGTTTCTTAACTAGTAATGGGGGTAGGTTTGCCATTTCCTTATAGAGCCATCCTGTAATATTGGCAAGGTCCTTGTTACTCATGTCTCCCCATTTGATGAAAACTAATATTGGTGGAACTTTGAAAATTTCTTTAGGTTCCATTGTAAAACATGGTCAAACATAGACCTTTGAAGACTTGAGTATTGTTGTGACGCTATATGTTGTATGTAGTTTGAATTCTCCACAACCTAGGTCCGGGATCTTGATAGTAGTCTCAGCCTTAGGGTTTGTGGAAGATGGTGGTGTGGCAGAAGACATGGATAGAGTGGACATGGAAGATGATGCGTGTGGATGGGTCAATGTATTTGGAAGAAGAGGAACCAGGAGCTTCTCGGTTAATAGGCCCTTAGTTTTCAGAAATACCCCTTAGGTTGGTACAATATTGAAAGGGGTTGAGGTCGCCATATATAGTGATTTATGTGCTGTGAAATGCAAATTTTAAGCATTGGCGATATGTGGATGGAACGAATTTTAAGGCATGAATCCATGGGCGGCCAAGCAAGATGTTGTAAGGTAATTCTAGATCCAAGACCCGGTAGGTTGTATCCACAGTGACTGGTCCCACTCTAATAGGAAGATAAATAATGCCTCATGAATAGCATTCTTCATCATCATATGCTTTTATCACTATACTCTTTGTAGGGTCCACACATGCATAAAAAATCCTAGATCTTTAACTAGTTTCAAGGAGCATATGTTCAATCTTGCTCCACCATCTACTAAAACTCTTCTGACCTCGTGCTTATGGATGAAATTTTCAATGTGTAATGCATCATTATGGTTAGTATTAGGTGACAAGTAGTCTTGATCATAAAAGGTGACATGGTGAGGCATAGTGAGGTATCCCACCATGGTCTCAAATTGATTGACATCAATATCTTTAGGGATTGATGACTCTTGTAGGGTTTTATCCAGTATAGCCTTATGCGTGGGATAGATGTGAAGCAGCTCAATTATAGAAATTTACGTGGGAGTTTTTCCAAGCTGGTCGATAAGGTTAAACTGAATCTTGGGTTGTCATTGCTTTGTGCTCGAGGTGGGTTGTGATTGTTTAGGAGATGGACTAGGTATGGTGATTTTACATTGCCTAGGAGGAGGCAGGCCAGCTATGGTGATCTTTCCACTTCAAGTAATAGCATTGCATTGGGGTTCTCTCTTAACTGTGATGGTATTGACACATTCATTATTAGTTTGGATATTGTTTATAGTGGTTCCACCAATATAGTCATATTTGGCGTAGGCGAAATTGGCTTGATTATTGTTTATCTTTGGACCTGACGGGGAAGCATTATTAGAACCATGGTCTTGTAGTGGGTTCTTATGAATGGTATGATTTGAATTAGAGGAAAATTGTGGTCCACCTACCTCAATGATATGATTCTCGATAAGGTCTTGTACCATATTTTTTAGTTGTCGACAAGTAGAATTTTTATGTTTTTCTCCCGATGATAATCACAAAATGAATTATCGTTCTACCATGTTGGTTTGAATTGTCCTGGGTCATATGGTTTTGGTTCTTGAAGTGTGATGACACCATTCTAAAGGAATTTCTTGAGGACTTCCTCAATAGGCTCACCAAAGGGAGTGTATGTGCGACCCTTGGGGAATTGTCTCATCTAACAATATTGTCCTTGATTATTTTGGCAGCTTTGGTTGTTTGGGGGGACATTGGTAGGGGGTCTCAATATCGTCATTGATTTTTTTTGTGGTTGAACCCCTTCTAGAGCTAGTACAGGACCCATAGCTTTTGCAGCCTTGGTGTCCACAACACCGTCATTAGTAACATGTTTATTTTTGACCTAGTACTTATTTTTGTCAGTAGGAGGATTTGCATTTTTGTTTTTAGGACCATATCTTATCTCCCCCTTTGCAATGAGGGATTTCTCAATCTAGACACCTTTTTTGACTAGGTCCATGAAGCTTGTGCAATAATGTACTTGTAATGCATATTTTAAGGGTCCTAGAAGTGTTTGAACAAACATGTCCACCTTTTCCTTTTCAGGTATGTCGATGTGGCAATGACTAGCTAGAATTCTCCATTTTTGAAAGAATGGGATGAATGTTTCACCAGCATCCTCTTGCATGAGATTGCATAAGATAGTAATAGAGGTGTCCATGTCAATGTTGTACGCATAATTTTTTATGAATTTGTGTTTAAGCTCATCCCATGTTTGGATATACTTTGGAGTGGAGAAGCATTCAAGGGTAGGACCTGCAAGACTTTTAGAAAAAAGTCTCATCAAGTATGTTTGTTCATAGGCAACGTCCATATAGTTGGTTGCAAATTCATGGACATGTTCAATGGGGTTTGTCTTTCCTTTATATTTGGTAAAATTAAGTGACACATATCCTGGAGGAAATGGTGGCATGTATAAGTTCATGTCGAAGGGATATATAGATAGATCATATGACACTTCTGATTTCTTGCCAGATATTTGTATGTTTTCTATGGTCTTCTCTAGACCCATTATTTTTGCTTATAAGGCATCGATTATAGGGTCATTTTTGGTCTCATACATAGGATTAATTGGTATGCCATAGGTCCCCATTTGTTGTGTGTAGATATTGGTGTATTGTTGAGGTATATGTTGTTGTGGCATGTCTGATGTGTTCAAATTTGTGTGTTGCTGGTATTGGAAGTTTGGATTGGGGGTATATTGGTGAGTATGAATATGGGATGAGTATGTTGGGATGTGTCCCCCAGCCATTTGGGTCGATATTTAGCGAATATGGTGACCATGAAAATTTTGATGTGTGAATGATGCCATAGGTTGTGTGTCTTGACTTCCTTGTCCAAATTGTTGGGTTTGGACAATGGGAATGGTTGTATTTTGTCCTTGGAATTTGATGGTATTGGACTGTGTTGACGTGTTAACATTTTGTTGTTGTCCTTGAATAAATATGTCATTTATCTCCACCCAAAGGATTTTTTGAGATACCAATGAGAGCATATGACGAAGGTGTACTCATGGTACTAGATGTAGTTTTCAATGGAGAATTTGTATGGCTTGATGATGCCCCCATGGAATTTACCATACTGGTAAAGAGAGGATTGGAATAACTTGCCCACACTGCTAAGGACACAAAGGTGGTTCCGACCGATTGTGACGGTGTTGTGGATATTGTGGGCATTGTGATGGATTGTGATCCTCCAATGGATGTAGCATTTATTGAATTGGAGTTATTTGGAATGTTGGAGGTAGCACTCATGGTCGTTGTAGCATCAAAAAAGGTATTGCTCGTAGTGTTTGGAGGTTGACCACTATTTGAAATGTTATGCACGTTGTTGACATTAGGGTTAGGAGATGTTGATCTCAATGTGGTAATGTCGAATCCATGGGGTAACTTATCTCCTTGACTTAAGAGTATGGCCAAATATCTGTCTCTGTCAGGACCATTTTTTCCACGAACTGGGATGCCTCTAGATCTTGTGCTGCTACCTCTAGGTTTTCCTCAAGTATTTGTTTGTATTCATCCTTCCGTAAGAATGGCTCAAAGGGACTGTTTGATGGGGATGGTATGGTTGTGAGAGGTTTATTATTCATTTTTCCAAATGGGTCATCAAATGTCCAATTTGGGTCATACATGTGATTGTTAATAGTGGAAGTGGAGTCTTGTCCAAAATTTTTCATTTGTTGTTTCTATCTTTGGAGTCTAGTTTCCACCATAAAATGAGATTTCTCAAATTAAAATGATGAGAATGACAACTAAATGTGAGGATGATGCTAGCCTATGTTTTTTTTTGGTTTTTGGATTTTTGATAAAGGATGACAATGCAAGACTATGTTTTCTAAAGAAAATGCCAACTAGGATGACTAGGCGATGATGAAATTTTTCTAAGGAAATGATTTATTTAAGATGATGAGGTTGTCAAAGCCAAAATGTTGAATGAGGACTAAGATGATAATGTTGATTAAGGACTTAATATGATAAATGCAAGCTCTAGGTTCAAAATGATGACTAGGATGAATAATATTTTTGTATTTTTGGGAATAAAGTATGCAAGGTATAAACTAGAATGCAATTTGGAGAAAAGGATACCTAAAAACTTCTAAGCTCAATGTTTGTTTTCAATTTTGGTTACTAAAAGTCTTGTTGAAAATGAGAAAATGACAAGGTCAAGATGACTAGTGAATTTTCCTAACTAGACTATTGAGTTGGAAACTCTCACAAAAGGGGCAATGGCTAATAAAAAGAGAGGATGATTAAGTCCAAGATAACCTAGTTTCAAAAACAATGATGTTGCAAGTTGTGTTGAGATTAACCTAATCCAAAGTATGCAAGGGTGAAAACCTAGGGTCAAGCTAGTGCCTAATGTATGCAACTGACATTTGAAAGATTAAGCCCATGGTCAAGAATATGAACCAATGGTCAAATGATAATTTTTTTTTAGAAATTTCAAGGTTGGTTTGTGATGGAATCCTCTTGGAAACAGTGTCTGACAAGAGATTGATAGAGTTTAGACCCAGTTTGGACTTGGTATGAAGATTTTATTTCTGCTAGGCAAATGCATTGTTTGAGACCTCAGATGCTTCACAGTATTTCAAATGTGTTTCAGTTTAATTGAATGTGGTTCTGGGATTGAATATGACAGGGTTTGAAAAATGTGGTTCTGTGAGACTCAGATGCATCGCAACGCAAGCAATTGCGGTGTTTTTGAGATCAAATGTGGTTTAAAAGATCAAATGCGTTGCAAAATTTGGCAAATGTGTTATGAAAAAGTGATTGCATTTTGGAAAATGCGGTGCAGAATATCAAAAGGACAATTTTTTTTATGTTTGTGGTTGAAAACCCGAATTGTTGAAATGTTGATGATTTGTTTCCTGATGTTCGGGTGTTGTTTTTTTTGTTTAAGTAACTAGCAATCACTTGGTAATCATGATGTTTTGGTGTATGCAAGCGCATGTGAGACAAGCACAATCCTAATGGGCCAATAGGCCAAGGGTTTGTATACTTGATATAGCCCACCGATATACCCCAGATTGGTGCTAAATACCGTTCATTCTCGAGAGCAGATATCTTAGAAGTTTGGTGGCACAGGCTCCCTTCTTTGCACACTTATATGGGCACACCAAATTTTTGGGTCATAACTTCCCAAGAATTACTATCTCTACTCAAAGGGATCAGTAGTGAGTGTCTTTGGGCATGATATTGTACCCTGCACTATATGAAGCAATGACTGAAAAATGGTTGGCCTCTAAAACAATAGTTGTTTAGTAAGGGAATTTTGTTCGTAGGGCATGATCCATGCGGTGAGATTCCCCTTTTGGATCCATCTCATCGGAACCATATGCATGATTCTTGGGCTTTCCCCAAGAATCCACTTTTATATACTAGCTGGAAGTCCCTTGGGTTCAGGGTGCTACCAGTCTGAGTCGTCCTAGGGTGAGTACTTTTTCCCACCAGAACAGGCCCAAGTTCTAGAGTCAGTAACTGTTTCTCTTATACCCAGGATCGCCCGAAAGTGCAAGGGGAGAGGATACTTCGATTACTAAGTCTTAAGGGTATATAATAGATAAAATGAGTTTGGTTTTTTGATCACTAAGTTTTCACAAGGTGAGAGCATAATCACCTACCATTTGCAAACACATTCAGAAATGAAAGACATGTTCATTTTATGTGCACTAAAAAGAAATATGTTTTAATATAAAAAAAAAGACAAGCACAATGTTTATTATTGAGTCTTCGAAACTCGAACCTACAAAACCATAGGTTAGGAGTTTTATCCACCAGTATTGGACCCACGAAATGTAACTACCACACTCTACAAACTAAGATTAGTAACACAAAAACCTATGCTAGGTAGAATGCAGATAAGAAAACCAGAATGCACAAAAGAAATTCAAAAAACCTGAATGCAAAAAATGAAAAGAAATATTACTAGAAAATGCATCACAAGAGAGCGAATGCGTCACTTTGTGTTGCAAATGCGGCTTGGTCCTGTCAAATGCGGCTTTTCAGACTACAAATGCGGCTTAGCAGAGCATTTTTGTTGTTTAAGTCCTTGAATGCATCACGACGCATTAGATGTAGCGTGATAAAAGATGAATGCAACATTTCATACCTATACCTAGGAAAAAAAATAGAAAACTGAAAACTGTATGAAAACTACAAAAAAAGATTGAATGCTTCAGGTTCACCAATGTATCTAAGGGTAAATTTTAGGTTAGATTATCAAATCAATAAAGCATATAAAACCCAAAGAAGCTATCAAGAACAAAAGAGACTAAAATAAATGAAGCAAGTATACATGTCATTCGTTGAAGCCTCCATGATTTACCTTCATAGAACCTTCTAACTTGTTGGTTGATGTGTTGCCCTTAGATTTAGTGTGTGAGCAATCCAAAAACACAGACTAAGTCCTACACAAGCTTTGAAGGATTTGGATTGTCTAAAATGAAATCAAATATCTATGTCTATGATGAAATGAATCTAATGCCTAAGACAATTATGCCAAAATAACTAATAAAAATGAAAGTATGTGAATATATCTAAATGTCTAAATGTCTAATCATCCAAGCATCTAAGCGTAATCGAAATTGTGAGAAAAATTGGCATTTTATAGAAAATGCAATTTTGGATGGACAAACGAGATTGAAGGTTGGTGAAAGCCTAAAATTAGAGGACGAGATTTAATGTGACAATCCCTAATTAGGTTTAGGGAAAAATTATTAAATGAGTGCTCAAGATGTCACTTGAGAAGATCAAATCGGCGGTGGAGAATAAATGAGATAATTAGTCAGAAAAATAAATATTTTCAAAAATCAAGAAAACAAAGACTGCTTGATTTGTGAGATTCGAAAAATCAAGAAGATAAGGGTTGAACTGAAGATCAAATTTGGAAAATCAAGAATCTACTCGATTGCTTGATTTTTGGAAGAAAGTTACCATTTTGAATTAAATTAATTCAAAATATGGATTTTGTGTGATAGTAAATAATTGATTTTTAGATTATTTACTAAAATGAACTGACAGTCAGGAATGTAAGATCATTTTAAATAATTTCATTTATTTAAAATGAGGGAAATGTTATTTTTTGCAGTTAAATAATTAAAGATAATTATTTAATTTAGAAGATATGATTAATAATTAAATAAATTAATAAAATCATTTAATTATGAGAATTAGTGACATATTAAATAAATAAATGAAATTCATTTATTTAATAATCAGGAAGAAATAAATGTAGAAAGATAATTAAATAAATTAGGAAATTTATTTAATTAGGGAAAGACTTAGATGATTAATGATGTATTTAATAAATAAATAGAATTTATTTATTTAATAATCATGAAGAATAAAAAGACATGAATTAATTAAATAATTATGAATTATTTAATCAATAGTTGAATGTGGACCAAGGACATAATTAAATGTCATAATTATGCTAGGACAAAAAGTGGTAAAAATAGAGTTTACAGGTCTAGGTCATTTTTAAGTGTCTACATTTTGCACCTCTTTGTCATAATGTAGCATGTTGCGTTGTGAAAAAGAAGATAAGTCAAAGCCATGCCCATGTCCTCTTTTGCACCCAAATATGCCGAATGACTCCTAGCTACATTGGATTTGTGATTTCCCTTAAGAGTCTAAAGTGCTAAAGACAACAATATTTGAAGGGCTATTCGTCAAAAATTGTGATGCTTATAGACTCTCCATCTAAGGCTATGGGATCGTGTTGGGACCATATACAATAACCTCTCTTGGTTTTTTTTTTTATCTTAGAGGCATTTTCTCGTGGTGACGAGTTTTTAGTTGAGGGAAAAGTTGTCAAATGCAAGCAATATAAAATTGCAAAGTGTTGCAATTTCCATTCTACAACTCATATGATCAAATAGACTATTCCAACATGTTTGAATGGGTACATTTATGCTATGGATGGTCCTCTTTTATACCCAAATACACCGAATCACTCAAATCTACATTGGACCGACGATTTCCCGTAAGAATTCAAAGTGCTAAAACACAACAATTTTTAAAGGGTTATTTCTCATAAACCGTCACACTTATAGACTCTTCGTCTGAGGCTATAGGATCATGTTGAGACCATATACAATAACCTCTCTTAGTTTTTTCTATCTTAGAGGTGTTTTCCGGTGGTGAGTTGAGGGAAAAGCTGTTAGATACAAGCAGTGTAAAGTTATAAAGTGGTGCAACTTTCATTTTGCAACTTGAACAACCAAATAGACTATTCAAACATGCCTCAATGGGTACGTTTACACTAGGGATGGTCCTATTTTGCACCCAAATATGTTGAATCACTCTGCGCTACATTGGACCGATGATTTCTCTTAAGAGTTCAAACTACTAAAAGGTAACAATCTTTGAAGGGTTATTTATTCGAAACCATGAAACTTACAAACTCTCCATCTAAGGTTATGGGATCATGTTGGGACCATCTACAATAACCTCTCTTGGTTTTTTCTATCTCAGAGGTGTTTTCCCATGGTGACGAGTTTTCAGTTGACGAAAAAGTTGTCAAATGTAAGCAGTGTAAAGTTGCAAAGTGTTGTAACTTTGATTCTACAACTCATACAACCAAATAAACTATTCCAACACATCTGGATGGGTACGTTTCCACTAAGGCTGGTCCTCTTTTGCACTCGAATATGCTGAATCACTCTGAGCTACATTGAACTAACAATTTCCTTTAAGAGTCTAAAGTGCTAAAATGTAACAATCTTTCAACTTAGGCTATTTCTCAAATATCGTGATGCTTATAGAATCGCCATTTGAGGCTATGGGATCATGCTAGGACCATCTGCAATAACCTCTTTTTATTTTTTCTATCTCGAAGGTGTTTTCCCGTGGTGACGAGTTTTCAGTTGAGGGAAAAGTTGTTAAATGCAAGTAGTGTAAAGTTGCAAAGTGGTGCAACTTTAATTCTGCAATTCATACAACCAAGTAAACTATTTCAACATGTATAGATGGGTATGTTTATGCTAGGGATAGTCCTCTTTTTTAGCCAAATATGTTGAATCACTCCGAGCTACATTGGACCTGTGATTTCCCTTAAGAGTCCAAAGTGCTAAAAGACAACAATCTTTGAAGGGCTATTTCTTGGAAACCATGACACTTAAAAAATCTTCATATGAGGCTATGATATTTTTTTGGTACCATCTACAATAACCTCTCTCAATTTTTTCTATCTCAGAGGTGTTTTCCTGTGGTGATGAGTTTTCAGTTGAGGGAAAAGTTGTCATATGCAAGCAGTGTAAAGTTGCAAAGTGGTGCAACTTTCATTCTGTAACTCGTACGGCCAAACAAACTGATAAAAAATGTCTGGATGGGTACATTTATGCTAGGAATGGTCCTCTTTTGCACCCAAATACGATGAATCACTTTGAGCTACATTGGATTGATGATTTCCTTTAAGATTCCAAAGTGCTAAAAGGGCATACCATCAATTGTACAATCTATAGGTCGATGGTATGGTCATGGTAGATGTTATTAGGTTTTTATAAGGTGACTATGTGGGGTTTAAAGAGCTGGAAAAGTTTGGAGTTGAGTTGGTGAGTTGCCATGCATGACAAAAATGAGTGAAATTAGGTGAAAAATGGTGGTTACAACATACTAATGTCAATGAAACGTGGGGGTAGCAATATTTAAAGTTGGATCAAGCTTGTGCAGGTCCTAATAGATGTGTTTGATGAGTTTATAGGGTGTGGGAAGGTTGGAAACATTGGTTTCCTTAAAAACCTCATGAAAGTTGCTAAAAATGAGGGTTTGTTGAAATCGAGCTTTAGAAAGTGTATCTCACCAAAAAAATATGGTTTTGGTAGTTTGGTAGACTATTTAATATTGCCCCATCAAAATTTTAGGTTTGGGAAGTGTTTAAATATGAGTCTCTTTGTAAAATGGGCCTATTTTGGGGTCTTGGACAGCAAAAGAGTGCTCCACCCATGTTTTAGTGAAGTTGCACCCAAGTTTGGATTTGAGGATCAAATTGGAGTTTGAATTATCTTAAATTGTAATTGTGCTATTTAAAGCCACCTAGCTCTTGCATCATAATACTCAATTACATTGAAAATGACCTTCACATGACCTTTTTACATTTTTTTTTTGGGGAAAAGTGTGAAGTCATTGTAATTTATTATATATAAATAGGAGATATTACAAAACCTGGTTCAAACGAGCATACCGATAGGAAAGAACTAAGAAGAAAACCTCTGGTTGTAGCTCAATTAAGTACAAAAAACTCTTATAGAATTGTCCCAATAATAGTAACAAAGCATACACTTGTATGGCTATTTCAACCTATGAGTTTCCAAAATATAGACCCCTTTACATTTTAAACATGCACTTTATACAATGCCAGATATTTGACCCATATTTCAAAAAAAATCATTGGATATAGATTATGCCCATACATAGTTATGACCTTTTTACATTGTTTCACATTTGAAAACTCAAATTTAACAAAATTTTCTTATTGGAGGCATTTAAGGCACAATCTTCCACAAGAGTAGTATGTTGACATTTTGGAGTGACAAGCACCTATACAAAACATCAAGGTAGCAGTTAAAATACATGCAATAGAAAAGATGCTTAGAATAGAAAATCTATATTATTGAAATCTGTTGCATATCTCTCTGAAAGGATTAGAGCTAGCTATTGTTGTAGTAGGTCCATGATCAATCGTGTCAGGAATATTGTAAAAGTTGTCAAATGATAAATGTATATTGTCACAATAGAAAAAATTCTTAGAATAAAAAATCTATATTAATCTAAACAACTTGAATGATGATGAATTGGTAATGCAAACTATGAAAGATGCTTAGAATAACCAATCTATATTATTCTAAATAACCTAATTGATGATGAGATGGCAATGCATACTATAAAAGATGCTTAGAATAACCAATCTATATTATTATAATCTATCACATACCTCTCCGAAAGGATCAAAGATGGCTATTGTTGCAACAAGTCCATGATCAATCATGTCAATAATATCACAAAAGTTGTCAAGTGATAAATCTATACTATCACAATAGAAAATATGCTTAGACTAAAAAATCTATATTAATCTAAACAACCTGAATGATGATGAATTGGTAATGAAAACTATAAAAGATGCTTAGAATAACCAATCTATATTATTCTAAATGACCCAATTGATCATGAGATGGTAATGCAAACTATAAAAGACCCTTATAATAAGCAATCTATATTATTGTAATCTATCACATACCTCTTCAAAAGGATCAGAGCTGGCTATTGTTGCAATAGATCCATGATCAATCATGCCTAAAATATCGTAAAAGTTGTCAAATGATCAATATATATTGTCACAATAGAAAAAATGTTTAGACTAACAAATCTATATTAATCTAAACATCCTGAATGATGATGAATTGGTAATGCAAACTATAAAAGATGCTTAGAATAACCAATCTATATTATTCTAAATGACCTAATTGATGATGAGATGGTAATGCAAACTATAAAAGATGCTTAGAATAACCAATCTATATTATTGTAATCTTTCACATACCTCTTTGAAAGGATCAAAGTTGGCTATTGTTGTAGTAGGTCCATGATCAATCGTGCTAGGAATATCGCAAAAGTACATAAAAAATATCACTATTAAAGACACTTGCATTACAATAGTATAAAAAATATCAGTATTAAATAAAGGACACTAATGGACTTAAGGATGATCAACTTAAGCATTGTATCTTCCATTCTTGAATATGCTATTCAAGTGTGCATGAAGGGTCATCTCTTTGCTGGAGAGTATCCAATATTGCTTCATGATCAACATTACTAAGTATCCATAATTGTTTTATCTTTGGTTTGGCATGATGCTTCAACAACTTAGCATTTGTTGCTATAACAAGGTGTGAATACATGAGAATGGTTTTGTGTTTCTCGTAGTCTTCAAATGCAAGTATGCCATTCTTTCTAATCATGTATGTTCACAACCAAGTTTCTACAACCACAACTAAACCTGTAGGATACATGAACCCATCATCATCTTCCATAAGTTGTGTTAGCTTATGCTCTACCTGCACACATCGAGCCAGCCAATAGTCTAATATCTCTTCATTCCCCTAAAGTGCAACAACTGCAAAAACATGTCATGGCTCTAGTAGATTTAAAGGACAGTCATAATCAACTAAACTTTCTATTGTTTCATTTTTCATGGATATTGTTTGAGATAAAGGAGTTAGATAGCGTGGAACCCATGTATCCACCCACTCACTTGACTTGTATTGATCCCACTCGCATTAAATACAACTCTAACAAAAAAGCGCCAACTCTTGTGTCCAAATGGTCCATGTGCTTGCATTTGAGCTTCAAAATGAATGCATCTTTAAAGAATCTTTGATTGTATGAAAATCTAGTATGCCTCCCACTATACCCTCCTAAACCAACCAAAAGAATATGTGCACTGTTGAATCAAGTGTCCCTCCTTGTGACAATGTTGAAGCACACCAATCAATAATAGAACATTATCACTTAATTTTTCTCCTAAAATATTTAATTTCTCCTTAACTAAATCTCTCTTTACACATGCACCTACTCCATCATGCTCCCCTTTACACATGCACTTGCTCCATCATTGTCCCCTTTCCCATGCCTAGCTTCAAGAAAACTCTAAATATGAGGTACACCCCTCTCTACATGCTTTCTACTCAACCAATAAAACATATGAGCATTCTTTGATTGACCTATGCAATTATTTGACCAAATGAGATGTCAACCTAGTGCTATATCATGCTCCTTCAAGAACTCAAAAAAATTCTCGAAACAATGTTGGACATACTTGGACGAGTGAGATCTATCATCACTCATATAAAAATGATACACTCTAATTATCTTTTGATCCTTCTCTATACTATCAGGTGCATGTCTAAATGTTATGTGGACAAAAATAGCTACCTAAATGGAATTGTAATACTGAGATTATACCTTGTTTTGTGGTTGAAATGTGTAGTTTTCTGCAAAATCAACCACTGATATAATAGTGCCAATCGGAAAAGAGTCCTTACACATCCTAAATTTTTGATCCAACCACTGAGACCTATGGCTATGCCTTGCATACTTGTAGAAAAGATTGTCCTTAAATTTTGAAATAAAATCAGCAACATTGCATTCTTTTGTAACCAATTCACATCTAGAACCTTCACCTCCACTCTACAAAGTATATTTGACTATCTCATATCTCTTTTTCTCAACAAGCTTCTTTCTAAATTCATGTTCAGAACCCTCATGAAAACATTGAACAAACTTTGACAAGCCACCAAATTGTGAGCACTTTGCATTTAAAAAATAATTTCTATAGAAAAAGCAACCATCACCTCTAGAACATAAAAATAGATCTAGCAAGTCCCTTGATGATTTTGGAAGATGCATTGCATCACACTCCTACAACATTTCATTAGTATGTAAAGTAGAACAAATATAGCATAATAGTTCATGCTACATTGAAAACTCCACATAGTATTTGTAATAACAAGTATTACAAATTTTAAGAGGCACACAATAAAATGGCTTCAAACCTTCAAAAATACTTTGTGATATTTCCATATTTGGATGTGTTTCAATAAATTTTTTGAACAACATTGTTTGGCTTGATTCCAAGAAATGTTTAGGATGCGGTGTATGGTCTTGATTGTCAATTCTTAACTTTAAAAAATCCTTTGCAATGGGTGATACTCTAGAGTTATCATGCCAAAATTGTTGAATTACCTTCTTTACATCATTAGTTAGCTTCTTATCAACATGTCAAATCCCCCCGAAAAAAGCCCATGTATCATTTTGAAGAGGATCATCTATTATTTCTCTTCTTGCAAGTGCTCTATCCAAAGTTTTACGATTTATGTTAAAATCAATACAAGTTTGTCTCATAAAGTGAGCCTTTTTCAATTTATGGCTTACTAGGGCAGTTGCAATGACTCTCCGAGCAGCTCTCTTATCTTTTTCCTTGTTATTTTTTCCAATAGACTTGAGAGCATTAAAAATATTTTTGAAAATAATAGAATATTTTTTGGTCTTCTTGTTTACATGAATCTTCAATTTGGCTAGCAAAGGTCTCATCTTTTGCATCTTTAGCAATTGTAGAAAAAGTTGGCATTGCTTGGTCAATGTATTACCACTAAAATATTGGTTGAAAACTCTTGTAGCCCACAACCGAATGGTTCATGTTGACCTCTTTCCTTCAAAATTGTTTATAATGTTCTCATCAATTTCAAGTAACCATTTAGGTGTTCTTGAAGGTCTTGAATTTGAAATATGTCTTTCTTCCACACAAGGTTCTTCATTTCTCATGTAATCTGGTGAAACATAATTTACACTTAGTTTAATATTATGTTCAACATCTTCAATTCCAACATTTTCACCTTGAACATTTTCAATATCAATTTCAATAATTTCATTCTCAATTTCAATATCATGTTCAACATCTTCAATTCCAACATTTTCACCTTGAACATTTTCATTATCAATTTCAATAATTTCATTCCCAATTTGAATATCATGTTCAAAATCTTCAATTCCAACATTTTCACCTTGAACATTTTCAATATCAATTTGAACATTTTCATTCCCAATTTTAATATCATGTTCAACATTTTCACCTTGAACATATTCAATTTCCTCTTCACTTGAAAGAGCATAGGGCTTATGTTTACAAATATTTAACATACCTTGTCTTCTCTTCCTATGACCTCTATCTCTTTGCCTATATGCTTCAATTTTTTATTTTGTAAGCTTTCTCTTATGTTTTTGCTTCTGATGACTGTTGCTCCACATTATACCTCATAAAAGATGCTAAAAAATAATTTCCTATGACAAATTTGAGTAGAAGATGCTCCAAAAAGTTGATCTTTGTCTCTTCCTATCCAAAACCATGAGTTTGTCACATACAAAGCTTGCAAATAGAATTTAGGGTCCGTTGGGATGCACAAAATGATCCACATGAGGTTTTACTATGGCTCACAAATCTGATATCTGATTTGAAAAAAAATTTAAAATGTTTTGTTACAAAAGGATTTTAGTGCTACAAATAGGATATCCAATTTGTGCACACATAAACCTAAGAGTAATTAGGAGGTGGAGGGTGGGAAAGAGAGAGAGAAAGTATAGGGTAGAGTGAAAGGGAGAGACAAAGAGGGGGAGAGAGGGAA
>VDFB02000013.1:232996537-233019054 GCA_007258455.2 Sequoia sempervirens
TTTTGGTCAGGATAAGACCATTGCCATTCTCAGTGAGCATTATTATTGGCCTTAGTTGTCACAGGATGTGAAGAAGTTTGTACAAAGCTACAGGGTATGTGAGATGGCTAAAGGAGTGAGCCAGAATATAGGCTTATATCAGCCACCTATACGGAGAGCCATGGGAAGATATAAGTATGGAATTTGTTCTTGGTTTTCCAAGGACACAACAAGGGAATGATTCGTTCTTTGTGGCGGTTGATAGGTTTTTGAAGATGGAACATTTCATTCCGTGTCAGAAGACCCATGATGCAGTCAACATTGCTGACTTTTTCTTCAAAGAGGTGGTGAGGCTACATGGTCTGCCAAAGAGTATTGTTTCAGATGGTGACACAAAATTTGTGGGGTACTTTTGGAGGACCTTGTGGAAGAAGCGAAGACGAGTTGAAGTTTAGTTCTACACACCATCCACAAGCGAGATGGGAAGACAGAGGTTGTTAACAGGAGTCTGGGTAACCTACTAAGATGTTTGGTAGGAGATAAACCCAAGGGATGGGACTTGATCTTACCCCAAGCAGAATTTTCTTACAACAATTCTGTCAACAGAAGCACTGGTAGATCGCCATTCCAGATTGTGTATGGAGGTAGCCCTAGAATAGCTCTAGAATTGAGGAAGATGGACCAAGAGAAGAAAACAAGTGTTGAAGCTGAAGATTTTGCAGAACACATCAAGGATATACATGAGAAGGTAAAAGAACATATTAACAAGATGAATATGCAGTATAAGGCTAAGGCAGATCAAAGGAGGAGGTATATGGAGTTTCAAATTGGTGATGAAGTGATGCTCCACTTGAGGAAAGAAAGGTTTCCAGTGGGAACATATAACAAATTGAAGATGAAGAAGTTCGGTCCCTATAAGATTTTGAAGAAGCATGATTCAGGGAATGCATATGAGGTAGAGTTGCATGATGGAATCAATATTTCCCCTGTGTTCAACATTTCAGATTTGACAGAGTATCATGAAGGTGGCACAGAGGAAGTACCAATGATGGAACAGTGTAGGATTCCAGCACCTACTTCAGAAAAGGAGGAGATTGAAGCAATCTTGGATAGTCGTGTGGGAAGGAGTACCAAAAATTGACAGTATGAAGAATATCAGGTGAAATGGAGAGGAAGGCCTATTGAAGATTTATCCTGGCTATCTAAGGCAGTGGTTGACCGATTGGGTTTTCCTCAACCATCTGAGACATGACGGGGTCACTTCTCAATTTACCCTGGGTGTCTGATGCAGGAGCATCCAGTGGTGTAAGGGCAATCTTGCATCACCAAAAAATAGTTAAATTTCAAGTTTCTCAGTTTTTAGATGTTTTAACTTTTTTGGATACCTTTTTCGTCATAATGAAATTCCCAATTTACGGTTTTTAATTTCGGTTCCTGGGTTGAAAGATATTGCAGTTTTAGTTTCCCAGATTTGCACCTAAAAATCTTTCGAGTGGGATTTGAGGCACTTAGAGCTCTCGGATCGGCCCCAAAACTTTCTGAAATTGGTGTATCAAATTTTGAGCGCATTTTTGACTTTGAGACCTTTCCAATGGTTCAAATGGTTCGCGAATCGGAGGCCTGGATCAAAAGTTATGACCCCGCGAAGTTGGAACACTTTCTAGAAGATACCATTGCAAATGCTCTTTTGAAATTTGAACTTCATGTTGCAAATTTTTGGTGCCAAACCGCCTAAACTCAAATTGAATGTTGTTTTGGCTCCAAACAAATGAGGAGCTCTATTTATGGGCGGGTTTTCTAAATTTTGGGTAACTTTTTGGGGACAAACTCACATATTGCAAAAGGGTTATTCTGTAGCTTTCTATAGCTTCCATGTGTTGTAGAACTTGGGGATTTGAGGTCCTCTGCATGTAAGAAGTTCCATTTTCTGAATAATAAAATTATTCTCTTGTTTGTGGGTTATTTTCTGCGTCTCGGGTTTGCGCCCTCATCACTAATACTATATGCAAGGAATGTTAGCTAGGAAAGAAAACTAGAATTTCATTTCAAAGAAAACAACATTGTTCAAATAAAGTATTGAAGCTTTTGCATACTAATTTGTGTCGTCCTTATAGAGTCGTAAGTTTACAAGGATACAATTATTTCATGCTACTCATTGATGATTATTCTAGAAAGATGTGGGTTACTTTCTTAAGGGAAAAATCTAAAGCTCTGGAGAAATTCAAGATCTTTAAGGCTATGGTTGAGATAGAGACAGGTCTGAAGATTAAATGTTTGAGATGAGATAAAGGTGGTGAATTCACTTTTGGTGAGTTGCATTCTCTTTGTAAGAGCATGGGATAAAAATACAATTAGTTTCGCCACAGACCCCTCAGCAAAATGGAGTTGCGGAAAGGAAGAACAAGAAAATTGAAAAAGCTGCTAGGACTACGATGCTAGAAGGAAATGTTCCTCATATCTACTAGAGAGAAGCTGTAAGTATTGCTATTTACATGGTGAAATCACAATACTGTATCTCACTTTTTGTCCAAGATGGACATTTACATCAATATTTTTAACTGAATCTTCATCTTTTGAGACCTATTCTTTTGAGACATATATCAGCTAAACTATTAAGAATTTGAAGATGATGTGAACTAGTGATTTGTGGCAATTTGTGTGTAGATACTAAATATATATTTTTTTCAATTTTTTTGAAATAAATAATGAATCTTTCAACTTCTCCTTTAATAACTGCTTTGAAACAAAATAATATTTTCAAAAAGTAATGTTTGTGTTGTACAACATAATTTTTTTCTATAAAGGATTAAATTCTAATTTTTGAAATATAGATTTTCAACATCAATATCTAGGGAAAGGATATTTTTTCATAATTTTTTGTTGAATATTTTATTTTAAATTATTTTTTGAACTCATTGTAACTATAATTTGGATATACATGTGTGTTGTACAAGTTAACTTGTTGTGTATATATCGAAATACAATTTTTCCTTTTGGGGTGAAGCAAGGAAATCAATACCTAGGGAATGAGTATCTTTTGAATTTTTTTTACAATGGTTTACTATTTTTCCACCTCTGCACAACAAAGAGTTTAATGTTCGGATGAAAATCTATGTTTAGTAAAAATTAAAAATTAAATACATGATAAAATGAAAATATATAAAAATAATACTTGTTGAAAAGTTCATTTTGAAGGCTACAATCTTGAAAAATATAATTTTTAAATGATGTTATTTAATCCATCAAAATGTAAAGAAAAAGTTGTTTTTTTCTAGCATTTTGATAGGTGCGAAGGAGACTCCATTTTGGGTATGATTTAATACTAGAGGGGTTCTATCCAAGGGGGTTTGATCTAAGGGAGTATTATCTACACCTTTTCAATTAAAACCCTTTAGATGGAGCCTCTCAAGACTTAAATCATTAGTTTTTTTCTAAAAACACCGATTTCAGGAAAAATTTAGCATGCCCCAAAAGTGAGACACACTATTGTGGAAGCAACCTACATTCTCAACAGAGTACAAGTCAAAGGTGATACCGGTAAGACTTCTTATGAGCTATGGTATGGTCATAAGCCTACTATTAGATACTTCAAAATATTTGGGAGTAAATTCTATATTAAAAGAGATGAAGATATAGGAAATTTTGATGCTATAAATGATGAAGAAATCTTTCATGGTTATTCTACTAAAAGCAAGGCCTATCAGTGCTACAATAAGAGATTGAGGAAAATAGTTGAAAGTGCTAATGTCAAGGTTGATGAAGACATAGTTAGGTGATCTGGAACATGTGGATATGATTTAGATGATCAAAATGATAGTTTAGATAAAGGAAAGAAAGTTTAGACTTCAAATCAAGTTCAGATCATTATGGTGAATTAGGAAAATCAAGAGGAAGGAACTAGTGAAAGTGCAAAAGTGAGATCACAAGAGCCTGAAGTTCAAGAACATCCAAAGGCTCCAAGAATTCAAAGATGAACATTGTATGGAAGCAATGAAAGAGGAGCTACTGCAAATTGAGAAGAATGATACATGGATTCTTGTTCCTATACCTAAGGAAAAAAATGTAACTGGAACTAAATGGGTCTTTCAGAATCAACTGAATGAGCAAGGTGAAGTTGTTAGAAACAAGGCAAGAATGGTGTGTAAAGGATATTCTCAGATGGAAGGAATTGATTTTGAAGAAACTTTTTCCCCTGTTGCTAGGATTGAAGCTGTGAGACTATTTCTTGTTTATTTTTCTTACAAAAAATTCAAGGTTTATCAAATGGATGTCAAGTCAACATTTTTGAATGGTGAACAGGAAGAAGAAGTGTATCTTGAGAAAATTGATGGATTTCAATTGACTGTGTGTAGCCTTGAGTTTTATCTATTTTAATGATGCAAAACAACTAAAATGAAAATGCAAAAACATAAGGAACGCCTCAAAATATTAGCTTAAGGAATTGATGACACAAAGAAAATAGATGAAATGAAGATCATCATAATTAGATACACCTTTCTTTGCTACTAAAATTCCTTGGTTGGCCCTTGTGAATGTAAGCTTGTATGCTCCTTGGATAGATATAGATATGACTAAATGCAAGATTGACAATATGATGGGATGAAAATACAAATGGCTAAAATGACTTGGCTAAATGAGTGAAAATACTTTTGAATTGAGTGCTCAAAATGATAGAATAAGGATGCTAAAATGACTAAGTGTTGAAAATACCTTAGAAGAGGAGTATTTATAGAGTAATAAGAATTCTCTAGAGAATTCAATGGTTGAGATTTAGCCACCAAGGCCAAAATGAAGGGCTATGGTGAGTTGAGGACTCAAAAGCGCTCACATCTTGACATGTGGAAGGTGAAGTGGTTTAGGATAAGATGATGTGTAAGTGAGGTGGAAGAAGGGTACATGATGTGGAGGAAGGACAAGTACCTTGCAAGTACCTTGGTGGATGAGAATATTTCCTCAAAAATGAAATTTTTGTCCCCAAGTGAGAATAAAAGTGACATTTGAGGAATTTTGGAATTCCTCAAAAATCTCCATGGGAAATGATAAAGTGGTTGGAGAAATAAATGTGAATTAAAAACTCACATGCTTGGAAGAATCTAGTGGATAAGAGTGGGTCTCCAAAAAAGTGGGAGTTTGTCATATGTGGATGAGGTGACAAGTCAAATTTTCTAGAAGTTGCATGAGGATAAGGTAAGCCTTGGAAGGATAAAATGTGAATTAAAAATTCACATGGGGAAGAGAGGGACCTAGGATGAATAAATGTGAATTAAAAATTCACATGGGAAAGAGGGTGAATGCTAAGAAATACAAATATAAAGGTTGACTAAAAAGGGATGCTAAATGTGGCTAATGACCTTGATTAAGGTTGTGCAAAAACATAATTCGAATAATTAATGAGAGATTAGAAGTAAGTGGGAAATGTAGGAGGATGTGACATTAATCCTTGATTAAGAGGATGCACATCCTAATCATGAATTAATTAAATTAATCCAGATTAGAAAGGGATTATGGAGGATGTGAAAAGGAGAGAAAAATGAAGAATTTTAAATTGATTTTATTCAAAAAGGTTAAATGAATAAATTAAATAAATTGATGTATTTATTTAATTTAGAGAGGAAGGAGGTGTAAGGTAAAGCATTTAATTGTTAAATTAAATACTTTAAGGACTTTAGGAAGAAAGTATAATATTAATAAATTAATATTGACAGAATGGACGAATAAAGAGGTGAATTTGATCATATGAGAGTGATCAATTTTTGATGTCTACATTTTTCCCCTCTTTGAAATATTGTTAGGATAATAGTGTTTTGAAGAAAAATAAAATTACAGATGGTAATGGAGGAATTGATAGGACTCAATACCCCTGCGTGAAAGAGGTTGAATGAGCTATCCAAATAGAGGGAATTGGAGGAAGATGCCCCAATGATTGCATCGAAGGAGAGGAAGAAAGATGGTAGGGTATGCCCCCTCTAGAGGGTAGTTGGGGAAGAAAAGTGGGCTCTAGGTGACTTCTTGATAGGAAGAAATGAAAGAAACCATTGGATAGAGCTCAAAAAATTGAGCAACTTTAGTTTTTGAAAAGAGGTGATCAGACACATGGTGTGAGAATGGTGGCCCCGGTAAGTTAGGGAATTAGTTAGAGGATAAAAAATTTAAATAAAAGGTAAACAAATACCTTTATTTTAAAAAAGGGTAAAAAAAGGGAGGGGAGGGGTTAAAAGGTAATTTTAGAAATTACCTTATCTCACTTTCACTATAGTAGTTGAGAGAAGAGGAGAGGAGAGGAGAAGACGAGGGACGACAATGACAAGGGATAATGAGACAGACATCATCCATCGAGTGGACAAGGTGCAGGATTTCTACGATTGGCGCATGGTTCCATGCTAGGTTAGATTCAAAACCATCTAGCTAAATTTAAGTAATTTGCATATATTTGTGAATGTTTATGCATTTTAAAAAACATGGGTTTTATAGTTGGGTTAAAGTAGAAAAATGGGTAGGAGGCAAAAAAAAACTAAAAATGTAGCTTTGGGGGGATAAATAGTGGACAAAGTTTGGGTGGTTGGGAAGAATTCATCCCACAATAGCAGTATTGCCCCATCTCTGAGGTGGATCTACCTCAGCTTGGGGCGAGTTCGCCCCAACCTAGGATGGGGCCGCCATGCGGGCGGGGGTGAATTTTCCCCAGCCCAAGGTGCACCTGCCCTGCAGAGGGGCAAGAACGCCCCGTGGGTGAGGGGCGAGGCCGCCTTGACCCAAGACAGGTCTACCCTATGGGTGGGGGAAAGGCCACCCTAGCTAGGGATGGGTCCACCCCGGCCCAGGGCGGGTCCGCCTCGCGGGCGGGGGCAAGGCCACCTCAGCTTGGGGCATGTTCACCCTGCGGGTGGGGGCGGGTTTTCCTTGACCCAAGGTAGGTCCACCCCACAGGTGGGGGCAAGGCCACCCCAGCTTGGGGCGTGTCCCCCCTAGCTTGGGGTAGGTTCGCCCCGCTGGTGGGGGCTTGTCTACCCCGCGAGAGGAGGGATCTGCGCCAAAGAGGATAAAGTAGAGGGGGAAAAAGAAGCCAAAAAGAGGGAAATAATCAATATCCTAGGGATAGGAAGAAAAAGGACTGATGGGTGGATGATTTATGGATGCAAAGTTTTGATTGAGTATGCAACACTAGAGCATGCATGATTATTGCATTTGCTACACTACTTAACATTGAGGGCACATCAGGTGATACTGATGACACTTGCATAGAGATGGAGTTCTATGACATCGACTTTCCATCTACCGACAGGTGAGATGATGGTGACTCTCGAGGATGTGTGGTGCATCCTTAAGTTGCGATAGCAGGGAAATTAGTGAGCGAGGTGGTATCTAGAGGGGCGGAGTTAGATTACACCATCTCAATGCTATTTGGAAAAGGTGATCTATTCATTTAGAAGGGGCAATTGGACCTAGATAGGTGCTTATTAATGGGGGTGCCACCCCTACCATTGTATCTATGCGACATGATTAGCGGGATATTATTGCAAGATTAGAGCAGGAAGTTTTGCAGTCTATGGTATATGGAGGTAGTTCAACATATTTTCGAGTGGTGAGAGGGGAAGTTCTCATGGGGCTCGTGTTTATTAGTGCAGCTATACCAAGATATGTATAGGATTTGCTACCAGAGGTTATTCAATTTGACACACACAACCCTACTACAGGTGTGGGCGTGGGAGTACATTATGGTGACTAGGCTAGTAGTGTGTGGAGAGGGGAGGTGGATGATAGCGAACCTATTGCATGGGAGTATATGGAGGCCATAGGTTGGATATTATGATATGAGATGCAGGGGGTTATTAATGGGTGGAGGAGAGCATTTGATGACCTACAAGCAGTGGAAACAGAGGGGAGGCCATATAGGTATCACTGATTCAAAGGATGGGGGGATGAGGAGGCTAGACATCAGGTGTACTTTATGAGTAGATGTGTCCTAAGTGGGAGCTTACTGCACATCATGGAGGCATATCAACTAGATAGGGTGCTGAGGTAGTTTGGGCTGAGGTAGGATATTCTAGAGGCTCCTGCTTTGTTTCATCGGCTAAATAGAGAGTGACCATGGGGAGGCCCTATTTCACCCAGTATTTCTAGAGAGGCATGGGAAACAATAGTACAAGTGCCTTATCTAGGGAGGATTGGAGGAGATCGAGTGCCAAGGGTGACGCATCAATTTTTTAGGTGGTTTTAGAATGTGTGCTGAGAGATGATTACACCTACAAAGCCTATTATAGAGGCACTGGGCTTTGGATCAGAGGATGAGTGGGAACTATGGGTAGAGATGAGAGGGAGGGATAGGTTTTGTCAGAGGAGGGTTTAGGTGGCTGCGAGGTAGGAGGAGGGAGGATAGGAGGTTGTAGGATAGCTGGTCTAGATCATGAGGAGGAGGAGGCATCTCAGGAGAGGCTAGAGGGAGAATGGGGGTGATCAACAGTATGAGGAGGCCAAGATGGAGACAAGGGAGGAGAGGGTAGATCTTGAGAGAGAGGTGGGTGGAGCCAGAGGGAGAGGCGAGGGTGGAGCCTGAGAGAGAGGTGATGATAGTAGGACAAAAGAGGAGCTCACAAAGGAGGATGCAGTCATAGAGACAATAGAGGGAGAGTAGGGCCATGCAGATAGATGAGGTGGAGGTGATGGGAAAGAGTGAGGCATTGGTAGGGGAAGCAAGTTTTATAGGATGATAGATGAGAGTGGAGAGGCATGGACAACCATAGAGGATTTGAGTAGTATGTGGGGCACGATAGGAGTAGGAGTGTACGGGTGATGGGGATGCCATGGATATAGATGGGCCAGATGTGGAGGTGTTGGAGGTAGCACCGTTGGTAGCGGTTCATTATGTAGCATTAGAGGATCCTACTATTCAGCTAAGAGGTACTGAGGAGAGGCTTTAGATTACATATCAGAGGTTGAAGATAGCTGAGGAAAAGGTTATCAGACTCAGTGCTGAGCTAGCGAGGGTATAGGAAGCAGGTCAGAGAGATTATGCATTTATTGTTGACCACCTATTCACACAGGTAGTGGTAGTGGAGAGGGAGAGAGATGGACTGCGGGCCGACATATAGGGGGTAAGGGATGAGTTGGCTACTGTGAGTTGGGACCATGATAGATTATAGGCCAGAGGGGGAGCCAACAGATTAGGGGCTAGTAGACACTAGGTAGGAGCTAGAGGAGATGAGGGGTTGGATACGCGTGACACAGGTAGAGAGAGATCTAGCACTGGCACAGGTGTAGGGCATGGAGGTAGAGAGGGATGTAGCCCAGGCACAAGTGTAGGTGTTGCAGAGTGAGAAGGAGGTGGTAGAGGCATAGATATAGTCTCTTTAGAGGAGGAGAGAGGAGGATGTTTTATAGGTATCGAAACTATAGAGAGAGTGAGATGCATCAGATTTTAGATTATAGGAGCTACAGAGAGACACAGATGTAGCAGTGGCTCAGTCATAGGTCACACAAAGGGAGAGGGATGTTGTAGAGTTGTGGATGTAGATGCTATAGGGAGAGTGGGATGCAACAGTGGTTCAGTTGCAGTCACTACATGTTGGCAATGTGATAGGGGTAGATATACATGGGTTATAGAGGGAGAGGGATGAAATAGTGGCTAGGGTAGTGGCTGTTGAGGAGATGAGAGATCGGGTTCAGGTAGAGATGGCACAGTTACAACTATCCTAGGAGGCCTGGGAGCGGGAGATGAGAGTGATCACTATAGATCTAGATAGGTACCATTAGGAGTGGAAATCCCCTTGGGTCTAGGTTGTTGGGTGAGAGGAGAATGCAAGGGAAGCAGGATTTTGGTTGGATGCATATCATAATGCAGTTCTAGATCTAGCACAACATATATTCCAGTATGTTCGTCAGACACCACAGATGCTAGCATCATCCTAGACATTGAGGACGTGGATCTGAGGTTTTAGTGAGTCACAGGGGTTTCGCCAGGTAGGAGGTCAGTACCTGATTCTCATCAGAGATCAGATGTGGGTAGCTGATTCGGTAGATGACAGGCTACTAAGTTTTTCATAGGTGCAGGGTGGATGGATAGTTCAGGGTGACAGAGGTTATTTTTAGAGCCTTGTACTAATATTTTATTTTATGATTTTGTATATGATGGACATGTATTTTGATGCCATCGATAGACATTATTCTATGATGGAATTTTGGATTTTGATATATTTATATGGTATACATATCATCCCTTATTGACACCATGTTCATGTGTTGGATGGATGCTTTGATATATGCATATGTTTTATCTATGATGGCTTATGTGGATGCTTATGTGTGGATGCTTATTTTATTTTTTGATGTGTATTTATATGTTTATGATGGCTTATGTGGATGATTATTATGTTATATACATGTAGGATGTGATATATTATGAATCTAACACTTTGTGATGTAGGTGGCAGTGTATGTATGAACAGTAGAATGAACATAATATGTGTGGATCTAAAAATGATAATGCACCTGTAATGGATTTAAAACTGTAATGAATTAATAATATGAATAGTACATTATGAAAGGTAATAACACATGATCATAAGTGTCAATAATAAGTTACATGATAAAAAAATTGGGGAGATGTATGTGTGGTGAAAGTGTAAAACGGGTGTAATTTGGCACCTGTCAATAACCCTTAGTATCCTGAGAAGAATGGGAGTTAGGGGGTAAATTATTTACACAACCAAAATCCTAGGGTGAATGAAATGCAATAGTAATGATCATGAAATACAATCCTAATATTATTTTCCATCTTCGAAGCATTGATTTTTTCTATAGCATAAGACACCAAGTGCCAGGGTATAGGAAACCAATGCAAGTTATCATCTAATGCATAAAAAAAATACACAAAGAAGGCGGCTATCCTAACACCCCAAAGTGGTGAATACTTTGGTCAGGATAGGCATTGGGATAACCACAAGCACAAAGGGATGTCCCAACATAATAGAAGATCACATGGGTCTTGGTGGATACTACATGGGGCAACCCAACATATAGAAACAATAAAAGATCAAGATATGCCCCTATCTGAATTAGCCAAAACACACCATAATATGATAGATTATGGTGGTATTAACTAATTTTAATAGGGAGCTCAAATGATAAACAAAAAACAAAAGCATCGAAAGATCACAATCAAGTTTTAAACGTCCTTTTGCCATAGGATCGAGAGGATGGATGGGGTTGATGAGGTCTGTTAGGAAGGATGCATCCTGTTGAGACCAAAGATGATGGATACTAAACTAAAAGATTGTTATGTCATGAGATGCTCAAAATCGATTGAATCTCCTACCATAGGTGGTTCTCATTTGTGAAGAACCAGATAGATAAGGGAATAGCTTGATGACATGACACAAGACACTAGACATGAGACTGACACACCCTATAGACCTAGGGGCTTAGGGGTTGATCATAGATTATCCTTGCCTACATGAAAGCAAAAATCCCTTGTAGTTCTTGAAAATACTATAGATAAAGTGGAAAGAGGACAATGGTGACAAGACATGACACACAAATGCCTTGAGGGAGGATCAAATGATCAACCTTGCCTACGTGAAAGCACAGGGGCAACATAGTTCGAAAAAGACCAAAGAGATCCACATGACAGGATGAGGACTAGGTGGGAATTGACATGATGGATGATCCTAAATGCGGATGCAAATTGACCAATGGAAAAACTAACGAAAGAAGCTCAGACTAGGATAAAAAGGTTAGGATGACAAATAGCATATAATCATCCAATGCACAATCAAAAGATACCAAGCGGCCAAGGATGGAATGGGAGAGGATGTCTGGATTGGATGGATGGAGTCACAAAGTAATTAGGAAACAATGTAGATAATGATTAATCCCTCTAAGGATGATTCCTATTATTAGGTTTTCACCATCTGTACTTAAATCCAAGGTGCAACCAAAGGTGGTTTCACTATAGGACAAATTTATTTTTCTTTACTATTTTTGGATTTTTTTATTTTTTATTTTTTTTTGTGGGTAGGGTTACCAAGTGGACTTAGGTGTAGAATCTCTTTAGATGCATGATATTGATAGGATCTTCGACATGCTCTCCTTCAAGGGTAGCAAGTCTATATGCCCTAGATCCATATTTATCAGTTATGATATAAGGACCCAACTAGTTTCCTTCAAAATTTCCTTTCTTATCATAGTCCTGCTGAGTACGTTGGTTCTCTTTAAGGACAAGATCACCAATCTATAACTGTTGAAGATGAACCTTCTTGTTATAATTATGCTTGAGGAAATTTTGGTAAGCTTGCAGATGATCATAGGATTTGATTCATCTTTCATCAAGTAACTTCGACTGTGCAAGTCGTGTGACACAAACATCTTCCTCACTGATAAGGTTCTTCAGAGAAATCCTCAATGATGGGAGCTCAACTTCGATTGGAAAGATGGATTCAACACCATACACTAAAGAGTAGGGAGTGGTACCTATAGGGGTATAGATGGAGGTGTGATACGTGCAAAGAGCAGGATGAATATGGAAGTGCCAATCTTGACTAGTGTTATTGACAACCTTTTTGAGGATGTGTATAAGGGTCTTATTGGTAGCTTCTACCTGACCATTACCTTGGGGATAATAAGGCATTGACCAACGATTCTTGATATGAAAGGTGTCACAAAGGTGCTTCATGGCCTAGTTTATAAAAGGATTTCCATTATCGGAGAGGATGGTGGATGGAATACCATATCTACCAAAAATATGGTAAAGGATGAATTTGGAAATTTGAGTACTGGTGATTTTTGAGAGTGGCATTGCTTCCACCCATTTGGTGAAGTACTCAGTGGCAATAATTATGAATGTATGGCTTTCAGAAGATGGTGGGTAAATTTTTCCAATCAAGTTGAAAGCCCATTGAGAGAAGGGCCATGGTGCTAGAAGAGGTTGAAGGTCCTATGCTGGAGCATGAATCAAATTTGCATGTTGTTGGCAGGGAAGGAATTTCTTCATGAATTCACAAGCATCATGCTCTAATGTAGGACAATAATATCCAGCTCAGAGAATCCTTTTGGCCAATTCCATGCCATTTGAATGGGCCCCACAAACACCACTATGTACCTCCATTAGTGCAATATGGGATTTAGTCTCATCCAGACACCTAAGGAGGGTTCCATCATACCCATGATGATAAAGCGTATCACTAACGATAATGTATTACGCTGAACATTGAATAAAGGATTTTTCGTTGGTTTCATGTGAGGTCTAGGGGTAGAATATTATCATGTAGATATGTATATATATCTTGATACAATGGGGAAGCGGGACCTACAATGTAACACACCATGTCAGTCTCAGGGATATCATATGCTAGGATTAAAACTTGTTCCACAAGGAACTCACATTCTATTCGATCCTTAGGCATGTCAATCAGGGAGCCAATAGTAGCCATAGCATCAACTGCTTTGTTCTGTATCCTAGGAATTTGGTCAAATTGTATGAAGGTGAAATAGTTCTTGAAGTCATCTACCATGCGTTTGTAGGGTAACAACTTATCATATTTTGATAAGAATTCATCATTAACTTGCTTAATGACCAACAATGAATCACCAAAGACTCTTAAGTGAGTTATGTGCCATTGCTTTGTAATTCAAAGACCCATGAGGAGGGCTTTGTACTCAGCTATGTTGTTAGTACACAAGAATGCTATCCTGAATGATTTTGGGATGTCACCTTGAGGGGTAACAAACTAAATTCCTACTCCCAGTCCATTATGAGTATATGATCCATCAAAATATAGTGTCCAAGTAGGTGCTTTTGTTATTGTGAAAACTTCTTCATCAAAAAATTCAGTGACTAAAGGGTAAAAATCCACTAGGGGTGTTTCAGCCAACTGATCAGCTATGACTTGTCCTTTTATGGCTTTGTGATCTATGTACTCTATGTCAAATTCTCTTAGGAGCATGACCCACTTAGCCATGAGACTAGTTAAAGTGGTTTTCGATAACAAATACTTTAGTGGATCAATTTTTTCTATTAATTTGACCAGATGGCTGAGCATGTAATGTTAGAGTTTTTGTGTATTGAAGACCACTGCAAGGCAGGCTTTCTCCATGGGTGAATAATTTAATTCATAGATGACTAGTGTTTGGCTGATGTAGTAGATTTCTCTTTCTTTTGAGGAATCATCATGTTGTGCCAATAATTCCCCCAATGCGACTGAAGTGGAAAAGATATAAAGCAAAAGGGGTTTCCCTAGAATAGATGGCATCAAGATCGATGGATGAGCCAAGCATTCCTTGATCTTATTGAAACCTATTTGACACTATTGGTTCCATTTGAAGGTGGATTCTTTTTTTAGAAGATGGGTGAATGACTGACACTTATCTACAAGCTAGGCTATGAACTAATGAATGGATTGCAACTTTCCTTGGAGACTTCTTAATTATTTTAGATTGCATAGGGGTGGAATATCTAGAATAGCTTTCACCTTGGTGGGATCAACCTCAATGCCTCTTCGAGAGACTATGAAACCCAACAATTTTCCTGATGTAACACCAAAGACACACTTTTTTGGATTTAGTCGTAACTTGTAATGTTCTAACCACTTGAAGATATTTTTCACTATGGTAGGGTGCTTTGCTTTGGTTCTGGATTTTCCTAGCAAGTCATCAACATAATCTTCCATGATAATATGGATGAGGTCATGGAAGATGATAGTCATTTGACTCTGATATGTTTCCCCCCAATTTTTGAGACCAAAGGGCATAACATTGTAGAAAAAATTACCCCAAGGTGTTGTAAAAGCGGTCTTGTGTTGGTCTTCAAGTACAATTTGGATGTGATTGTGACTAGAGAAACCATCCATAAGGGACAACATCTCATGTCCTGCAGTAAGGTCGATCAACATGTCAATATTGGGCAGAGGGAAGTCATGTTTTAGATAGGCTTTGTTAAGATCCCAAAAGTCTATGCAAATCCAAATGTCCCCATTTTATTTGGCAAGAGACACTATGTTGGAGATCCAATCAGAGTATTCAATGGGTTTGATAAAATCAGCATCCAATAATTTCTCCAATTCCTTCTTGACTAATAATGCTACATGTGGATGTATTTTCAGAGCTTTTGTTTGATAGGCTTGGAATCTGGGTGAACATCCAGTTGATGAGCTACTAAAGTAGAGTCTAAGCCTGACATGTATGAGTATGACCAGGAAAATTTAATGATACAATCTTGAAGTAGATGAAAAATGCCTGAATATTCTTGCTCTAATAGTGATTTGGCTACATAGGTGATCTTAGGGTTTTCAACAGCACCCAAATTAACTTCTTGAGTTTCTTCAATTAGGATGGATGATTGTGTGAATAATTGACTTCCCACAAGGGGAAGATGAACGTCTCCATCCTCCAACACCTCTTTAAGGTTTTCACTATCAGATGCATCATTTATTTTTACTTTTTCTAGGTCAAGAAGTGCCTCAGGGAGGTTTTCACTAGATGACCATTTTTTCTTGTTCTTGTTTTTTTTTTGCAAATGGAGCGGTCATCCTCCCCCAATCCCATGAGGTTGACATATGTATCTAGGGATACATTGGTAGGTATGCTATCACATAGGTCCCAATCAATGATTTTGGGATGATGAAGAGAAAGGTTGATGGTAAAGACAGATAAACAATCAAACATGGATGACAGGTCTATGTGATCAACATCATTGTATGCGTGTATGATGGATTTTTCCTCAGGTATGTATTCCAAGGGACCATTGTCCACAATAACACTATTGGAGGTATTAGATGATGTTGTGGGGCCTTTATGCTTTTCTTCATATCTGAGGCCTATATTTTGTAGAAGCTTTGGTACATCAATTGGTTGCAGCGACCTTTGTTCTTCCTTACCTAGGTCCATGCTGTGGTAGTTATGATTTTCTATGAACTTAGCTGACCAAGGGTATACTTCTTGAAAGTATTCCTTTAGAGGAGGATCTGGTTGGGATTCTTCATGGTATACCCACTGGCTGATATCCTCTTCTGGTGCATCTATCTTTAAATTAGGAACTAAAATGTGGTAGTGGGAATTTTTTTAGCACTAAAGGTGATGGTCTTGTCTTCTTTGGGTGTAGATTGCAAAGATTGGTTGTACATGTGTGGTGATGGTGGCATGGTTGCCACATATAGAGCTGTGTGCATTTCATATTCACCACACCCCTTGTCAATGATCTAAACTTTGGTAATGGTAGGATTGGTGGTGGGAGATGGAGTGGTTGTCATAGTGGAAGATGGATTGGAGGATGATGGATGAGATGCCCCATTTTGACCCCAGAACAATAATGTAAATGAGGAAATGATGCTTCTAGAGTGTGATAGTATTCAAATGGTTGTGAGTTAACATAAATGGTGATCTCTTGTCCATTAACAAAGAACTTTAAGAATTGATGGTAAGTGGAGGGAACGGTTTTCATGGCATGGAGCCATGGGAGGCCGATGAGGAGATTATATGGTAAGTCCAGATCAAGGACATGATAGGTAGTGTACTGAACTATAGGTCCAACCTGGATAGGAAGACTAATAATCCCTTTAGAATTTCTTTCTACATTATCATAAGCCTTGATCATGATGATTTGATTACTCAAATCCATTTGAGTATACCCTACCTATTTTATGAACTTTAGAGTGCATAGATTGAGGGCAAAGCCATTACCTATCAGGACCCTCTTTATTTTATGACAAGCAACCACTAATTCAATGTGTAAAGGATGGTTGTGATTGGCATCAATATTTGGAATGTCATTCTGGCTGAAGTGTAGTTGGTAAGATAAAGCCAGGTGTCCTACTAAATCTTGGAACCATGTGGGATCAATGTCCTTAGGTACACAAGTTTCTTGTAAAGCTCTACTGAGGATTTCTTGATGCATAGGAGAAGACTTAAGTAGATCTAAGATTGAGATTTGAGTAGGGGTCTTTCCTAAGTGATCAAGAATGTTGTACTAAGAGTTTATAGGATTTGGCTGGGCGGGTGTGGAGGCTGCAGGGATAGTAATGTGGGATCGTTGGGTAGCAACAACACATTGGGGATATTTAGCTTTAACATGTATCATAGACACACAAGGTTCTACCTGTTCAATGTAATGGATAATGCCATCGTAATTGAGGGGTACATTCTTATAGCTTATGTTATTTGTGCTATTATCTTGGGGATTGTTGTTGGAGGTGCTTGTTCCTTGATTATGGTTAGGGAAGGCATTTTGGTATATCTGTAATTGAGCATTGGATGATGAAGTCTGACTGGTGTTGACTTTGATATCTCCTTAATTGATAAGATCTTGGACATAGTTTTTGAGACCTTGGAACTTATTCAAAGAGTTCCCTTTAATCTTATGGAATTCACAATATTCATTCTCCCTAAAACAGGTTGGTTTGGGCTTAGATTCATCAAGTGGTTTGGTGATAGGGTACGTGATGAAATAGTTGACCTGTAACAACTTATTGAAGATGACACTCAAGGGTTCTCCCAATTGAGTATACTAGTGTTTTCCATTCCCTTGACTATTTTGGTTTGACTATTGAAGAGGATGAGATGCCCCCTATGGAATGAATATGACATTAGGTACAGATGGTTGTTGCCTTTGGGATGTATTGGCCACCTGAACATGTTTAGTGTTAGTGACACTATCATTCACTGCATTTTTTTCTTGTTCCAAAAGCATGAGTTATCGTTGGATGGCCTTTCTTTGTCATGGTTGTGTATCTTGATGTTCCCTTTGGCAATAAGGGTGCGTTCAAGGATGGGTCCTTTTTCCACTATTTCAACGAAAGTGGTAACACAGTGCAACCTGAACATGAGCCATGTCGGGATGTGAGTTCTCCGCAAAGAGGGTGACCATGTATTTCTCTTTGAGAGGGGTTTACATTCAACTTGCTAGTGCACACCACCTTTGAAGGTAGATAGCAAAGGTTTCACCTTCACATTGCTTCTCTTTGAGGAGATCCAAGGTATTAGTGTCCTCCAAATTGAAGGAGAAGTAAGAAACAATTTTTTCTAAAATATCCACAAAGGATTTGATGGACCCTCATTCTAGACTCTTGAACCATTCTAGGGCATTGCCTATTAAGCTATGTGGAAACAAACGCAAGAGATAGTTGTCATTGTGCATAACTTCCTGACATTGGGAGTAAAACTCTTGCAAGTGGGCCTTACGATCTTTATTTCCCTTGTATTTTTCAAACTTTGGTTTCTTGAAGTGTTTCGAGAAGGGAATTAATGAGATGGATGGGTCAAATGGATAGGGACATATATATTCAAATTTAAAGGATTGCTTACTAGTCCCATCTTGGAGATCTTTCAAAGCAGCTTTGATTTCCAATAGATTCACATTGAGTGGTGGTGTAGTCGAGGTAGATGGGTTGGATGGGTATGGATAGTAAGATAGTGGAGGATCTTGTTGTGATACCGTGTGAACATTAATATATGGATTTTGATAATGAGAGGATGGTGTTGCCTGTTGATGTGTCAGGGGTGTTTGTTGGTAGAGAGGTTGCTGTTGTGAGGTGGAGTATAGATTGGCCTAGTAATTATAGGCGGCATAATGTTTAGGAGCATGAATGAAGTGTTGTGGATTAATTTGTTGGTACTAAGGGTAATGATGTGACTATTGTGAGGATGCGTAGGGTGGTTGTTGCTAGAGCTGTTGCTGGTTATGATAAAAATAGTGTTGGGGTTTTTTTGGTGTATTGTCGATTGTTGCATGCATCGAGATGGAATGTTGTGTTGTGGTTGAGTTTGCAGATGTAAAATAGATGTGAGGAATGGGGATACAGTTGGGACTAGAGGTCAAGATGGATTTCCTTGTGATTGGTGGGGTGGTTGTTGTGATTAAACCATAGGATTATGCAGTGGTTGAGGTGTGATGGAGATGTTTTGCAAAGGATGTTGTTAAGTGACAATGGGGATACTGGGTTGGGATGTACCTTGTGGAGGCATGTTGTATTGAGGAGGTTGTTGGGATGTGAATGGAGGTGGTGGAAGAATTGTCGTCCCAGGAGGCAGAGGTAAGGGGGTGAAAGGGTTGCCTCCAACATTTACTTGAGGTGGATTTGGAAGGGGTGATGCAGTCAACATTAATGCAAGATGTTGCGAATTGTTTTGTGGCATACCATAAGCAAAAGGGTCATTAGGGTCAAGTGTTTGGGAAGCACTTATGACTGAAATTGGGGCATGTGGAGGAGTGTTGAAATGGTAGAGGATAACATTTCCAAATTTAGGTTGATACCCACCCTCTATTGGAGGTATATTGGGGATGTATGAATCATTGGGTACGTTTTGGGAACTTTTGGGTACGTTGGGTGTGGAATTTCCATATTTGGATAGGTCAACACTTGACAAGGGTTTGATACCTTTCTCAATTAGGTGGGCCAAGATATGTTCCCCATCTTGTTCAAGGAGATGATCTATCATTCGTGCATTGGTGGGATTGCTAAAATGTTCCTCAAGTGTGAGTTCGGGTTGATTGACCTTGGTCTCTTCACCGGGTGGTGAGTTGTTTTGTTCTTCGGTGTTGTATTGTGATGAAGTACCATTATGGGGATCTTGAGGAGCATTTACAACATTGTTAGGATCTTGAGGAGTACTTTCCATGTTGTTAGGATCTTGAGAGGTATTTAGTTGGGAACCTTGACCTTGTTGTTCCATTTGTTTCTTAGTTTGTGACCAAGTTTGAATGGGCATAATAAGACAAGACTAGTGTAAATATGGGGGTAATGGTTAGATGATTGTGTGATTGGATAAATATTGGGTTACATGATTGGATGAATTCAATTAGAGGACTAGATTGGTTTGATTAGATAGATTAGATGATTGAATGAAGCTGGTTGGATAGTTGTGATTGATTGGATGGGTTTGATTGAATGGATGTGATTGGATCAATTAGATAATTGGATAAGTGTGATTGGTTTGATTGGATGATTAGATGATTGGATAGAATAGATCAAGTGATTGGATAGGTGTGATTGGATTAAGATTAAATGATGGAAGATGTAAGGGATCCTAAACCCAGTCAGAAAAGTACCTTTAGTGACCTAGAGCATTAATTGATCAAGTGGATGATCACAATGTTGAATCAACCTCAAGATAGAAATGGATTGATTTGGGCCGAGGATGATAACTTACGACATCGACTTCACTTCAAGATGGAAGTGAATTGATTTGGGTCAAAGTTGATGATTGATATGAAGGATAACAATCAAATTCAAGCGCTAAGGTCAATTTGGATAACAAATTTTAACATAAGGTTTAGGTGGTTTGGTGATGAGTGGTGTTTATATGATATGGACTATGTGGTGTAGATGGGAAGATTTTGGTGAAACAAGTTCAGTAGGTGATGATATGGGTTTCCCAAACGAGTTATCAAAAAATTCAGAACGAGTGGGCGGATTGAGAGAATAAATGTATGGAGGCTTGGAATGACTTAAAAAAAGTTTGGAATGATCAAACGGAGGTTTATGATGGTTAAAAGGGTGTTTTGAATGATTAAATGGAGGTTTAGAATGACAAAACGAAGGCTTAGATGATTAAACAGAGGTTTGCAATGATTAAATGGTGGTTTAGAATGACAAAAAAGGGGTTTAAAATGATTAAATAGAGGTTTAGAATGATTAATCAGAGGTTTGGAATGATTAAACAAAGGTTTGGAGGCTAAACATAGCTAAACGGGGAAAATTTGACTATTTAGGAGGGAAAATTTTCCCCACTGCAGTAAATAGGAGAAAAAATTTGCCCCACTACAGTAAAAAAAAGGGAAAATTCTCCCCACTGCAATTAACAGAAGGGAAAATTCTCCCCACTGCAGTGAACAGGGACTTGGTTTAGATGGAAATAACTATGGCAAGGACAAGTAAAATGACAACAATAAGGCAAATTATCCAAAAAATTACTGGTTTCTCACAAGAAAACACTTTCAAACAAGCACAATCCTATGATTAGTGTTAAGGGTATGGTCAATAAAGGTCTTAATCTAGGATGCACAAAGTGTCTAGGGAGTCCTTGATATACTCTCGATATGTGAGGCATAACCATGAACACCAACCCATCACAAGTGTGAGTCAGGAACCACAACAATATACCGAAAGGCTCAGACCAACTCTTCATGTCTATCTAGGTATCACCCTAGATTTGACACTCTGCCAATGACAACGTGACTGGATTGAGGTACAAATTTTTCTCCCCCCGCCCCACTAGTATGTGTGGTTGAAATTGTCCCTTGGAGTGATGATATCCCCAAACAGGTCCCACTAGAAAGAAGACACTAATCGTTTCCACCTACTCCTCAGGCTCACACAAATTGCAAGGGGAAAGAAAAAAAACTAATGCCCCCTTTAGGTAACACAAAAATATGGACACAACAAACAATGGATATTACTTCCCCTAATTAAACTATGTTCCTAGATTAATGAAAAATAACAAGTTAGCATTGGAAATCTATGCAAATAGAAGGCCCTACAAGCAAATGTTAGTTGTTTTATCCTTATTTCTTCACCAATTACACAAGAATATGCTGTAAATGTTAGGAAAAACACCAATATCCTTGCAACAACTAATGTTAGGGGGTTAGAATAAAACAACAACAAAAAAATGGGAGCAAAAATGAAGCTAAAACGATTGTTTACCTTTCAAATTGTGTTGTTTTGGGGTGTATCCATCCCACTGCAACAAACAGGAAGGCACAGTTGCATTTTTGTAGCAAACAAGAGGGCGTAGTTGCACTTTTGTAGCAAACAAGAGGGCCCAATTGCACTTATGCAGTGAAATGTCAGCAAGAAAAATTGAAATTGTGGTGCAGGTGCCCTTCTATGGAAAAAAGTCAGAAACAAATTTCAAACTGGGGCGTAGTCACCCTTCTATAGAAAAATGGCAAAAACATAATTTAAACTGAGGCGTGCTCGCCCTTCTATAGAAAAATGTCAAAAACAGAATTCAAACTGGGGCATAGTCGCCCTTCTATAGAAAAATGTCAAAAACAAAATTGAAACTGGGGTGTAGTCACCCTTTTCCAGAAAAATGTCAGAAACAAATTTCAAACTAGGGTGTAGTTGCCCTTCTGCAGTAAAATGTCAGAAATAGATTTCAAACTGGGGCGTAGTCGCTCTTTTGTAGTAAAATGTTAGAAATAGATTTCAAGCTGGGGCGTAGTCACCCTTCTACAGAAAAATGTCAAAAAACAATGTTCAAACTAGGGCGTAGTCACCCTTCTATAGTAAAATGTTAGAAAACAATGTTCAAACTAGGGTGTAGTTTCCCTTCTATAGTAAAAATATTAGAAAACAATGTTCAAACTAGGGCATAGTCGCCCTTCTGTAGTCAAATGTAGGGCATATCTACACTTCTACATTGAATAGGAGGGCGTAGTGACCTTTCTGTTGTGAACCAGACGACACAGTCACCCCTCTGCAGTGAACTAAAGGGCATAGTTTCCCCTCTATAGTGAACATGAGCGTGTAGTCACCCCTTTGTGACTTGTACCTACAAACAATCTCAACAACAACAAATGTGAAGTAAAAGAACCCATTTGTGGGTCC
>VDFB02000013.1:233019154-233069416 GCA_007258455.2 Sequoia sempervirens
AGAGAGTAGAGGGTAGAGGGTTTAAGGGTTAAGGGTAGAGAGGAGAGAGATAGGAGTGATTGAGTGAGAGACTTGGGAGAGAGAGAGGTAGAGAGAGAGGGAAAGAGATAATATTTAAATATTTTATATATTAGCAATATATATATTGATACATTAACTAAAATATTAAAATAATATTTAAATATTATACATAATAATATAATATATTATATATTAAATACATAATTTGGTAAGAGATTATCATAAATTGTTGTGCCATAGAAAAAAGGTCCCTTGTATTTTCATGGCCTTTTAGGTCTTGTTTCATGGTGTTGGAACTATGTTGCTTTGATTTTATGTTGTATCATGGTTTGAACATGCTTATTTAGGTATTAAAACTCAAAGAACGATGTCTTGTGAAGGTGTTGTGAAGTGTTGTAAGACATTTCTACATTTTTCTAGACACTATTTAATGCAATTCACCTAAAAACCACCTTTTCACTCATCAACAAGACCTATTTTGAAGTGTTGTAAAGTCTTGTAACAAGCTTTCATCCTCTTCTAGGCATTTCTTCACTATTTCCACCCTTCTCATGATTTATTTTGTCCCTTTATGCCCTTATTTGACTTAATTAAGTTTATTTTTGAATGTTATCTCGACAAATAACATTAAATACAACCCATTTCCTGACACTTATTTTTAGGTCCTAGGTGGGACCCATTCACCATGGGTGGCAAATGAGTCCTCATTGGCCCGAAATTCAAAATATTTTAAATTTCCTTTCAGGATTTTTTTCAAAATCACTTGATGTCTGCCTATGATGAGGTATGAATGGATACTAAAGCACAAGAATTGTATAAATATGTGATTTTCATTGCATTTTACATCTCCTAATTCATTCAAGCAATCTCTCCTACAATCTCCTCATTCATTCAAGCATTCAATTCTACATTTTACATCAATAATTCAAGCACTTTTAAAGCACTTTGAAGCAACCATTGACATTACTTCATACTTGCATCATCAAGAGTTAGGTGAGTTGATAACACTTGCATATTATTAGTTTATCTTTCTCTTCCATTACATTGTCTTTTCAAGGGTTTAATTACCAAAAGTGGGGTTTGACCAAGGTAAACCCCTATTCACTAATCCCTAATCATTTTCCCTCTTTTTGCTTGTTTGTTTACAACCCTTTGTTTGTAGATTCGATAGGTTATTAGGTGTTGAAGAGTAATTTTCAAGTCAACTAGGTGCTTCAAGTCAACTTAAGTCAAAATCAAGCTTGGAGAGAGTTATTTATCCATTTTTTGCAGATTTGACTTCGACAACCCGACAAGCAAACATTCTCAGATCTGGTGTTGTAGAGTTGTCTCCCCATTTTTTCAGAATTTGGGGGAGGATTGATTCACCACTTGTGGTGAATGAGTCACACCTTAGGACTGGAAACTTGAGTTTTGTCAGATTTTAGTTCCTGACAGATAGAAATCAACTCCCAACAATTTTTCACTAGTAGGTGGACTGATTCGTCACCCTGGGCAAATGATTCCCACTGTGAAAAATAAGTAAATTTCAACAACATGTAGAAGACTCCATAAAGCTCAAATTTCACCCAAGTGCACTCAAATTCATCCTTGCACTTTTTTTTTGCATAATTTCTTCATTTACATAGTTGTTTGCATATCATAATGTGTTTTCAAGCATGGTTGTAATTACACTTTTACATTCATTTTTAGTCACCTAGATTAATCTATTGCATTTAGTTAAATTTTTTTACATCACATCACTTCACACACATCCTAATTTGAGTGATACATAAGCATTTTTGGACCCAATCTCTCTCCTTTTAGGTGAAAACCCCTAGAAATGCAAGAGTAGTCCATAGGGTCCCAAAAATCTGTTTCATTTTAGTGAACCTAACTTTTGAAAACTTTGAATTTTTGATTGCATTCACATATTTCATCTTAATTTCCATTTGCATTAGAATTAAATTAAGATATTGATTTGTTATTGCATTTTAGGACTTTTCATTTTGCATTAGTGAAAACTTCATCTAGATTTCATTTTTACATTACATCAAATTGAAAAAAGTCAAATTCTGCATTCTGCATCTGAAAATTGCATCCTATAGAGCATATAAATCATCTTAATTTTTTTGAAAAACATTAAAAAATTTCATACTGGGACTCATTCACCGCCCAAGGCGAATCAGTCCCGCTACACTTGTTAAACAACATTTTTTGAATTTTTCTGCCATTTGTTTGCATTTCTATTTTTTGTAGTTAGATCTCCATTATAGTTAGTAGAATTTCTATTATTTGTATTTCAATCTCTTAGATTAGCTTACATCGGCCTTCACCCTTCCTTTGTGGTACTTGCATGAGTGTTTGGTGTCTCATTGATAATAAATTAGAGAGGAAAAGTTCTAGACTCATGGCATCCCACGATAGCACTTTTGCTATGGACCTTGGGATCTCACGAGCTCCTACTCATAGAATGGACAATGGTGCATTAGGCCCTAAAAATACCACTTATATCCCTTCAACTTTCCATCAAATGAATGTTGACAACCAAACCAATTCCCTCTTGCAAGAAAAGGTCATTAATATTCATGAGGAATTTTCACTTTTACAAGACTTGTCACTTGGAAACATTTCCACAACTGCCATACTTGCCATTGAGAATCTTCATCATTTCATTGAAAGTGATGATGGCTTGCAAGGGATGAAGAAAATTGTTGAGATTTACAATAAACATGCATCTTCAAACATCTAATTTGTAACCATTCTTGTAAGTCAAGGAGCACCTCAAGTTCCTCCCCCTTCAACCATTGCTTCCATCCTCACTTATATGAATATGCAAGTCCATACAACTATGCATCAAGTTACTTCTTTCCTGATTTCCACTAGCATTCCTACTTCCTTTGTGGCATCGCATGTCCCTTCTACCACTTTCACACCTCCTAGCATTCCTTTCACTTCCCCCAACATCACTTACACTCCATCACCATTTTCCCTTCCACCTCAACCCACATACCCCGATCTTCTTCTTACACAATTTCTCACTATCATTTCATCTATGAAACATCAACTTTCCAACATCGGTCAAGGTCAATTTTCTCCAACCTCCTATCATGTCCATAGTAGTCCCTTATCCTTAGAAATATTACGTACCTCAATGCCACAAGGGATAGAAATGCCTCAGTTTGAGAAATATGGAGGAAAAGGAGATCCTATCAACCATATTAATGCTTATACAACTTTTTGCAGTGAATTTGTTCTTGATGATAAAATTTTAGCAAAAAATTTTCCATGGACCTTGAAAGACACTACCTTAGAATGGTTTTCCAACTTTCCCAATCATTCCATCTATTTATTTAATGAATTCGTGGATGATTTAATTAGTAACTTTCATGTTCACATGACACCTAAAAAGACAATGGCCAACCTCATGAGATGTAGAAAAAGAAGGGATGAAAAAGGGATGGATTTCATCTTACATTACCAATCCTTATATGCTCAAATTGATGTCAAAATTCCTGATGCACATTTGTAGAAGATGTTTATCAAAAATTTGCAGACCAACCTTTAGGATAAACTCACCATGATGAAATTCCCTTCATTCATGCATTTATGTACAACCTTATTGGACTACCAAAATTTGGTTTCAATTTGTGATTCCAAATCCACTTCTAATTGAGTTGACAAACTCGAAAACACCAATGAGAACAAAAACAACACACAAAACTTCCGTAAACTTAATAAAGGATTTTTACAATTTAATCGGCCTCCTCAACCTCAACCAAAACCAACCCAATCTATTCTGAATCAAGTGGTCGTTGTTAGGGCAGCCATGCCTTATCATTATGGAGATCCAAACAAACATTTCACTGCTTTACCTGATACCCTCCATCACACAATGAACCAATTAATCCAAAAATGCATGCTCACTTTGCCACCCATTCGAGCACTTGATCCAAATCAGCCATTACCACCTACGTTCAAACCTATTTCTTATTGTCACTTTCATCATCAAAATGGCCATGACACCAAACATTGTAAGCATCTTAATCATTTAGTTCAAGACCTCATTGATTCAGGTAAATTGACCATTGCAGGTGTTAATGATCAAGGCAATAAGTCCATTGCACCTCCTAACCATAATTTACAAATTTCCACCAATCATATGCCAAAGCATACTACCTCATTTGTCAAGGCTAGTGAACCTTCCAAGCCTGATCTAATGACTATTGATACCAATAACGAACAACATGATACAAATCCTATCATTACCCAAGCTAGTCCTATGGATAATCTTGTGGCTATGATATACATTATCTTTCATAAGGGACAAACCACAAAATCACTTGATATTACTTTTTCTACTAAATACATACTCCAAAATCTTCCTGATGGTCCTCTCTACATAGCTGGTTGAATCTATGATAAGCCAACTAATGTGATATTAATAGACCCCTCTTGTGGTGTGAATGTGATCACAAAAGAGTTTTGGTATTACACGAACTATATCAAGATGATTACAATAAACCCACTGCATGGATTAAAAACCATAATGGTTTTGCATGCCCTACAATTGGATTGATTGTGCTACACTTACAAATAGGACCTAAAAATGGGAAGTAACATTTTCAATTATTCCACAATCTTAGCAATTTTGTTTGTGGCTAGGCCTCCCTTGGTTTCACTCAATGAAAGCGGTCCCATCAGTCGTTCATAAGTACTTGAAGTTTCCACATGACAATGAGATACTCACCATACACCATAGTGCATTTAATCCTTTATCTTCCAAAGGTAACTTCTCATTAGAGTCCTTTTGGCTTGAACCCATAGAACCAATCACCCCTCACAAGGACTTCTTTTTGATAACCTATGAAATGTTTAAAGCCAAAAAGATAGTTGAATTTTCCCTTTGGAACTTATCTTCGACCACCTCCGCACCTCCTATCATAGATGAAACCATGCTTCAACCTGAGTCTGACATTGAGAAAACCATAAAACCTCTTGAACAATCACCACTTGATATTTCCCCACCATCATTTAAATGACCAAGGGAATAAGAAACAATCCATCCTTAGCCTCCTCGCCTTAAACAAGTTTACAAAGCAAAAGAGAAAGTGGTCGATCCCTCCTCTTCGGTTTCTTTTGTTCTTCCCTCTTCAGAAGTAGAACCTTTGATGAATCAATCCACTCTTGCACCTGAACAACTCCAAAATAGAATTAAATGGCATTGCGGTGCTAGGGAATGAAGGTATCATCGTCATCTCCTTGCTCATCAATCTTGCATAGAAGAAAATAATGACAATCAAAATTTAACTCTAATATAAGTAATAGATGACCACTGTCCTTTTGACTAGCCACAAGACCTGCAATTCAACAATCACTACAAACTAAACCAATCCAACAACCTCAACTTTTGATAGATCCATCTTTAGAAATCACGCTTCATCCTCCTATTGTCATTGATCTTGATAATGATGGTGATGGTGATGATGATTTGGGAATTACCAAAATCGATGAAGAAGCACATAACGATTTAAACTCTCTATTTTCATCCACAATGAGCTTAAATGATACATCCTCTCTACCAAGTGAAGAACTTGGTGAAACTCCGAGCTCGATGCTTGCAATTATTCCTTTGGATAGTCAACTACCCTCGCATTACACTAAACATGATTAGGAGGTGGATGACTTGCTAGATGGTTGACTTGCATTCGCCTAACCAACCTTTTTAACTTTTCTCTTTTTATTTTCTTTTTATGTGTGTATCATGTTCCCCCGTATCATGTGTTTGATGTCCTCTCTCTTTGTATACTTCTTCTATTTGTATGTCTATTATTCTATTCATCATGCATTATCTTTCTTGTTTTGTGTTTTCCTTTTGGGGATGACGCAAAGCTTAGAGACACCCTCTATCTCTTCCATGTTGACCAAAAAGGTCCTTATCTTTTTCTCTTTTTGTTTTGTGTTTTCCTTTTGGGGATGACACAAAGTGTAGAGACACCCTATGTATCTTCCATGTTGAACCAAAAGGTCCTTTTCTTTTTCCTTTGTGTTTTGTGTTTTCCTTTTGGGGATGACACAAGGGATTGAGACTGAAATTTCTCCTTCATGTTGACCCAAAATATTTTTCATTTTCTTTCACTTTTGTTCTTCTCACTTGTGTTTTCCTTTTGGGGACAATGCAAAGCGTTCAGACCACAATGTCTCTTCCATGTTGACTCAAAATGGACTTTCATTTTCCTTTATTTTCACTCTCTTTGTGTCATTCTTCTTGTTCTATGTATTCAGGGAATGATGAATGTTCCAAGCTATTTCATATAAAAAAATTGCAGCAATGAACATATTGACCCCAAATCCATAGATCCCTTATGTGTTTGGTGTACTTTCTTTTCTAGGGGGAAACTCCCTTTTAATTATTTTTCACTTTTTCTTTGACATGACACAACCTAACTATTATGCCCTACATAACCACCCCATTTTGTTCTGGAACAAAATGGGCCCCCCTTCCTTTTGCTTTTCTTGCTTTTTTTTTTCACTTTGTTCTTGGGAGTTTTTCTGTCTTCTTCTTGAGTTGTCTGATGGGTCTGTTAAATTTTGGTTCTATCTCAGCTTGAGCTGGTTCCCTTCTTGCTAAGTATTCAATGAAATAATCACAAGAAAAAGTGTATCTTATGATAATATATCTTATGTCCTTCTCATGACTAATGGGGACTCTGTTTTGCAGGATTAAATCACCCACATGATGATATTTGTCAAGGGAGATCAGTTGGAATGCTTTTCTCAATCCAGTTGGTCATAATTCTCCTCTAAGAAGAAAGTTAGAAAGACCTTGTAGATATCTTTCCAACTACAAGTGCATTTTGTTAAATAGGCATCTGTGTTGCCTACCGGCAAGACCTCAGGGATGTCACAGTGATCGGAAACCACATGCAAATATTTATCAACAAGACTTCAATCATTGTCCCAGTGACTAAGAGTTTCCCATCAGCATACAAATTTGACTTCAGGGTGATATCTCGGTGAACTCTTTGTGTCTTGCCGACTAGCGCAAACAAGGATGCACTTCAGAGTGAGCTATTTTATTTGGTGTGTGGTCTCGCCGAATGCATGTGTCCTTGCCAACCATTGATAAGAACATACATCGAGGAGTTCGATGAAATGTCTGGGAAACTTTGAGGTGTCTCGACGAAAGCCAAGGGGATTCGGTATGATGTCTCGCTGACCAAGAAGGCTCTTACCGAAAGAAAGCTCAACCCGATAGGACCTCGCCGAGAGGTATAGCCTTTGGTGAAAGGTCTTGCCAAAGGAGAAAGGTTTCACCGAAACAAAAAGGCTGAAGCTCGGGGAGAAGGGAGACATTGCAATGAGGTCTTGCCAACTCGGTAGGGTCTTGGGGAATATAGAACAAGCTCAAAGAGAACAAGAAGAACTCGGGGGGACTCTGAATGAATGGAATGGGTTCGGTAAGATGTCTTGCCGACCCGATGATGTCTTATCGAAGGTGATGGTCTCACCGGGACAGAGGGGGATTTGATGAAAGGTCTCAGTGAAATGTAGGAGTCTTGGCGATAGGGTGTGAGCTTGGGATAATGTTAAACGACATGAAGAGGTCTCCCCAACCTAGGAATGTGCTCACTGAGAGAAGAATTACTTCACCATGTGGCCTTGCTGAAAGCATGTGGTCTTGCCAATAGGTTTTTGTGACCTCGACATGACTTCTGTAGCTCTCCAAAATGTCTCACCGACTGACCCATGCTACACCGATAACTGTTGAAGGATGAAATTGCATCAGGGAGACACCGATGGTGTCTCACCAACATGTGATGTTGTTTGAACCACTTTTGACCACCTGAGAAGATCACGTGGTGTATGCCCAACCAATCAGAGGAAGCTAAAGAGTGACTCATTGGTCCCTTTGACCAATTGACTATCCCTGTAAATGAAAGACCAACAAGATGCAAATGAGATGCATTCATTCTGAGATTAGGGAGGAAATGGATCGGCTTAGGAAAAATGTTTAAATCTATAGGGAGGCTTGATGGTGCTTCCCGAAGACAGTCATTGTGCAAAGAAGTCTAGAACATGAAGGAGGCCGAAGGAAGGAAGAAACTGTGACTCACAAGGATAGCTGTAATGGCCACTAGCAGAGGCTGATCAGTATTAATGGTAAAGGGCCCAGGAGCATTCAAGGCAGCCCTTCAAAGGAGTTGAAGGATGGACATGAAGACAGGAGAGTAAATGTTGCTGCTGCAAAAGATCTAAGGTCATCCCTGGAACAACATTTCAGATAAATGGACAATAGAGCTTCACATTGAATGCAACATTGACTTTGTTCAAAAGATATGAAGGTCGACTCTTCTAGGAGCAGATATTTTTGTAAAACCTAATGCAGGGGACAATGCATTCCTTTTTGGTATATTCTATTTATATGCCATTCTACCCTCTTCATAAATGTTAAAACTTTTAAGAGAGTTAGAGGTAGAGAGAACCAAGGGAGAAAATAGAAGATACAGTGTTAGAACAGATTGTCATAAGAAAATCTAGGAGTTAGTCAGTTAACAGAAGGAGATAGAGTTGCATCTTGATTCTTAGTAATGAGAGCTTCTTTTTTCTTCTTGTTTAGTAGTAAGATTTAGTATTGGATGTAATTTATTTTCCAAGTTCTTTTAGTGTAGTTGGAAACAATTTGGAATCACAGATTCTATGTACACTAGTGATTGTGCCAGCTTTGGAAGTATTGCTTATCTATTTCACTAATAGTAGAAGCAATCAGAGTTTAATCTACTTCATATTGTGTTCCTAGGTGATATTAGTTTTAAGTTAATCATTTGATTTGAGAATCTTTCAAGGATTGAAGTCTTATTCTATGTTTTGTTTAAATGATAACTTAAAATCAGTTATTTGAATTAGCATTGTGAATGAAGGAGGTTGTGTGTCAATCACAAGTTTACTTTGTTCTGCAGTTTTAGTTAACAAACTCCTTGAAAGGTAGCAAGTCTAGTTAAGTTAGAAGGATTGTCATTCTTTTTTGTTCCAAAGCTCTAACCTATCTTTTGTTTTTTCTTTAAAAACCCCAGTTAAATTAGGTTTTAGTTCATGCTTGATCTTAGAACGATCCAAAAGCTCAACAACAGCAGGCCCCTTTAACATTACTATTACATCAACCAATTGAGTAAGATTAGCACAGCTGAGAACCAACTACAAAGACCTTGGGAGTTGAGATATCCATGTGATCATCTTTCTATTTTAGGATAAATAGAGTAGCAATATTCTATTTGAATGTTGATGTGCCAAAACAGACATCAATAGGAACTGGCGCTAGAAGGAGGGCCTAGAAGGGAAAGCTGGATAATACAAGGTTTTTTTTCACCAGAAAGGTCTTGTAGATTTCTTTGATCAGCTTAAAATCCACCACTTTTGATACAAATTAAGACCCCAATAAGACACAAGAGTCATAAGACTGGCCCAACCATCATACCTTCCTTATCAGCTCCACTCACTCTACTAGGATTTTTACCAGTACCCCAGTGGATACCTATCAATCCACCATCCAACCCATCTCAATTATCATCATAGTTGGTTCAACCCATACAATAGCTGGCTCAATCACCACCGCCACCAATGGCATTCTTTCAGAATAATCCCTCTCCATTGGGGACTATTCCTAGAGGTTTTCACGATATTCCTAAGAAGCCTGAGAAATTCTGTTTTGAGTACATTCATAGTGAATCAAGAAGTGCTAAAGAGCACATACAAGCTTTTAAGGATGCTTGTACCAAAGCTCAAATAGCCCAACATGATGTAGTTTGTAGGTTGTTCCCATATTTGTTAGGGGACATGGCGTACAATTGGTACCTTAATCTTCCTCAAGGTTCCATTCTAACTTGGAGACATTTGGAAAATGATTTCATCAATCAGTTTAGGGTTTATGTGGATCCAACTCTTTTATACCACCAATTTGCTACCATCAGAAAGGAACTAGGTGAACCCCTACCTTTATTCAATACTAGGTTCCAATGAATGTATAGGAGTTTGCAAGATCCCTACCTAGTTACTGAGAATAGTGCCATCCAAGCTTATTTTAGAGTTATAGACCCCTTGCTTGGCTTGTTCTTGCAAAGGACCTATCAACCAGCTGATATTGATTCTCTATCCAAAGTCTATCATCTAGCTATCAAGCTACAAAAACAAATCAGTTCTCGACAAGGAGGTTTGGGAGGAGGTTTCCCTTCAATAGGATATCAGATGCATAGCCCAACCCCTCTATTCAATACCATTTGGGGATTTCTCCTTCCCATTATGGGCCTGTGTTTGAATTACAAACCCAACCACCCATTCCATTCTTTGCTACTAGAACTCCTAATCTCTTTCAACAATCACAGGTTCCCCAAAGTTCCCATGGTCATCATAACCAAATTGGAACACCAAATCAAGGTGGTCAGCCACCTGTTACTAAGAGTGTGGAAAGTGAAAAGATAGTCCAACTTACGAATGAGGTAGAAAACTTGAAGAAAATGCTATCTCAAGTTACAAATGACATGGATCAGCTTTGATTGAACCCCTCCCAAAACCAAGGTAACTACCCTAATCAAAACAACAACAATCAGGGTACTTATCAGAATAACAACAATTATAACCAAAGGGGTTATCAAGGCCAAAATTCCTCTAACCAATGTTATCAAAGTAAAAATAGAGGATATAACCAAAAACTAAATAACAATAGGCAATGGAATATAGGGCCCAATAATGGTGGAGTTTATCATAACTATCAAGCAAATGAGGAGAGATCACATACTGCAAATGTGGCCGACCTCAATTTCATGACTAATTGGTGCAAGCTACATGATACTGCGACCCATTCTAAGGTAAACTGCCCTCAGATGGAGAAAGTTGTCAAGATGGCACACAAAGATGCCCACACATTCTAGGGGAATTCAAAAAAAGGAGGGGACTTAGTGGATATTGCAATGGCTTATGACCTCTTTGAAGAAGAGCCCTCATTCCTAATGCAAAGTGAGAATGAACCAAAGGAAGACATGTATGATGCCCAAGCCTTTCAGGCCAAAGGAGGACACTTCTTGAGAAATCAGAATAAAGGTCCATTCACTACATCAGTACCCCCTAATCACATGGTGCCACCAAATCAAGGTGCTAATAATAATCCTCCTCTACCGAAAGGCCTACTTGACTTCCATAATAAGGGTAATTCCTCTTCCATTTTCAAAATTAATTCAAGTTATAATATAGAATTTGATATTGTTTCTAAGATGCAAAAACAAAAAAATTCTTTGTCATACTTTGACATCTTAAAGTGGTGCCCTGCTCAAAGGGAGATAGTGCTGAAAGCTTTAGAACAAGCTGATAAATCAAAAGGAAAAAAGCAATGTTGCACTTGCTGCAGACATGAATGCAACCTTGTATAGAAATAAGGTAGGTACCCCACCATTTCTCCCGAGTTTAAGAATTTGTGGGAAGAATCTACATAACTATTTGTTGGATTCAAGGGCTTCAAGAAATGTCATGCCATATTCTATATGCAAGAAATTGGGATTGGACCCTGTCCAAACTAACAAGAAGGTCATCCAACTTGACAAAAAAAATGTTAACGTAGTTGGAGAGTTGAAAAACGTAAATTTCCAAATAGGATCAGACCCTAGGATTCAAACCAATATAGATGTCCAAGTGATAGAAATCCTAGAGACTTATGGTATGTTATTGAGCAGAGATTTGATGAAAAGTCTAGGGGGATATCTTTCCCTTGACTTTTCACATATGTGGCTACCATGGAGAGGGATCCCAACTCAGATTAGGATTGAAAGTGAGCCCTGCCTCAAGTATATCGTCACGGAATATGATTTCCCCAATGAGGTAGCCTATTTCAAAATTGGGATAGGTGTTTATAAAAGAGAAGAAATTTTAACCTTTTCTATTCTTGATCCTAAAGAACTACCCATACAAAAGCCCCTTGATCTTATGATTGATGAAAATTAGTAGGCATTAATTATAAAGCTACAACAAGATCAACTAGTCTTGGGAGAAGGTGTAGATTTGAAAAGTCTCCTACTCCCTAATTGGTGCAGGGTACACTACCAAAGTCATTCTGAATTGACTTGTCAACCTTGCATTGACATTTTAAATCATGTTTCCCAAGTTGAGGAAGGTAGCACAAGTCACCCTGAGACCATTGCAGACCGCTTCTCATTTGAAGCCAAGGAAGTAATAATGTTAACTAGAGATAGGGTACCTTCAAAGGAAGTTCCTTCCTAGATTAAACCTACTCTAGACACATGTCCAAATAAACATATTGATAAGGAACAAACCCAAGGTTTGTTTGACACCCCTTCACCCACAAATGCACTGAAGCCCAAAGGGGTAACTAAAAGCACAAGTGATTGTCAAAAGGATAGCCACAGGTGAGATGATATAAGTAAGTAGGAATTGGGAACTATACCTAAAGAATTTTTAGGGCATCCTTTCCCTATACTTGATGCCAAAGATCAAACAACCCCACATATGGCTTATTCTATCCAAAAACCCAAAAAAACTCCAAAAGGATCAACCCCAGCTTGTGATCAGCTATGGACCCTCACATTTGATGGATCTAAGTCCAAAATAGGCTATGGTGTTGGGATTGAATTGACCAACCCCAAAGGAAAAATTTTCTTTTCTTCTTATAGGTTGCAATTTGGATGCACTAATAACATGGCATAATATGAAGCTCTACCCCAGGGATTGATGTTTGCACATAAGAAGAAGGTCACAGTCTTGATGGTCAGGGGAGATTCTGAAATTGTTATAAAGCAGGTGCACAACCAATACACATGTCACAATAGAAGGCTGGAAGCTTATAGAAATCAGGTATGGAACCTAATAGAGGACTTTGATGCCTTTGGGATTAGCTTAATCCCTAGAGAAGAAAATTAGGTAGCTGATTCATTGGCTGTTGCTGCAAGCACCCTGGAACCTATGCAAGGTTCCAAGCTCAAGAAATTCTCCATGGAGTTAATTTCCACCCATGCAATTCTTGATAATATCAAGAACCTTCAAGTCTTTGATGATGATCGACATATTCTTGCTTTCTTAGAAGGATCAAATGTTTTTTAGGGACAAATTATTGATGAGTCCAATAGAGATCAAGGGGATTGGAGCCCTAAGGAATGTGATATAGAAGGGGTCCTCAATTTAAATAATAATAACATTCCCAAGGGAATGGTTTCTTTAGAAATAATTTTTGATTTAGACCCAAGGGCTCGAGAGAAGATATCAATTGAAGAAAAGGGAGATGAATATGAAACAGTTAACCTAGCTGATTCTGGCCCTGAAAGGAATGTCTACATAGGGAAGACCTACCCTAAAGCAATCAGGAAAGAAATATTAAAGGCACTTAAGAAAGATATTTTTGCAATTGCTTGGGGATATGAAGACCTAAAGACATTTGATGCTACTGTAATGAATCATACTATTCCCCGAGAGCCTAAAGATAAGCCATTTCTACAAAAACAGCTCCCTATCAACGCTTTGATTGAGCCACTGATCCTTAAGGAAGTTCAAAAATTTCTTTTTGTGAGGATAATCTTCCCTATGCACCATTCAACCTGGGTGGCTAACTTAGTCCCAATTCGTAATAAAAATGGGGAGATCAGGTTGTGCATTGACTTTAGAAATTTGAATAGAGCCTCAGAAAAAGATAACTACCCACTTCCTTCTCTTGATGAAGTCTTGTATACTATCAATAGATCTCAAATGATATCATTCTTGGATGGTTACTCTAGATATAATTAGGTACTGGTCGGCTATAAAGACAGAATGAAGATAGCCTTCACTACAAAGTGGGGAACGTTCACGTATAGAAGGATGCCATTCAATCTGATAAACATTGGGGTGACCTTTCAGTGCACCATGGACATAGCTTTCAAGGATCTAATTGGTAAATGCATTATTGTTTACATGGATGACCTGATGGTGTTCTCCAAAGATCGACTGAACCATGCTGCAGACTTGGCCAAAGTTCTTGAGAGATGCATCTGATATGGCATCTCCCTAAATCCCAACAAGTGCGTGTTCGGAGTTTCTAAAGGAAAGCTCTTAGGACACATAATTTCTGAAAGAGGGATTTCAATCAACCCAGACCAAGTTGAGTCCATCTTGAAAATCACCCAGCCTGGAAGCAAGAAAGAAATGAGGTCTTTCTTTGGGAAAATCAACTTTGTGAGAAATTTCATCATGGGATTTTTTGAAATCATGAAACCACTAAATGAAATAATGAAGAAGGATGCTAAAACAGAGTGGACTGAGGAGGCAAAGGATGCATTTTCACAAGTCAAGCGATCCATTTCAGAAGTTCCTGTTCTCACCAGTCCTGACTATCTAAGACCATTTTATATCTATTCCTTTGCTTCTAAACATTCTTGCGCAACAGTATTAACGGAGAGAAGAGGCAGAGGAGAGACCGATTGCTTTCATGAGCTCCCCATTCAAAAATGTGGAAATCAAATACCCACCTTTGGAGAAGCAAGCTTTTGCACTGGTTCAGGCTGTCAAGAAGTTTCGACATTACATCCTCCGAAGCCAAGTCATCATTGTAGTTCCTGATGCAGCTGTGAAGTCCCTACTCATGCAGAGAAAGCTAGGAGAAAGGAGAGACAAATCGATGGCCATCCTACAAGAATTCGATGTGGAGATACACCCTATGAAATTAGTCAAGGCCACAGGTTTGTCCAAGTCCATGGAAAACACTGGTGACAACATCATCTGTCAGCAATACACGAACCAGTCTTTCTCTAACGACCCTTGGTATGCTGATACCATTTGCTTTATGCTCAATAATCGATATCAAGAAGGAATGAATGCCACTCAAAGGAGAGCTTTGAGACTGAAGAGTTCTCATTACATGATCAAAGGAGGGTTGCTATACAGGAGGAATTTCAAAGGAGTATACCTGAGATTCCTTGATCATCAAGAGGCCAAACATGTGATCTCTGAGTTTCATGGGAAACACAACACAGGTCATGGGTTTGTAGATTCTTTTGCTCACTAGATCCCCAGATCTGGTTATTACTGGCCTTGTGTATTCAAAGCTTCCCATCAGCATGTGAGAACATGCCATATATGTCAGATTTCTGCATCAAGAAAGTGCCACCCAGCTATGCCATTGCAACTTGTCTATGAGGTAAGGCCATTTTCCCAATGGGCACTAGATTTCATTGGGGTAATGAACCCAGAAACTTCTGTAGGACACAAATTCATCTTGACTGCCACTAACTACTGCACAAGATGGATAGAGGCTATACCCTGCAAGAACAACACAATAGAGGTAGTGATCAATTTCCTCACCGAATGCATCACTACAAGGTTTGGGGTACCCTTCGCCTTGGTATGTGACAATGGCTCTTCCTTTTCTTCTGCTGAATTCATTTCTTGGGAATATGATCACAAAATTATTTTCAAATATTCTTCAAATTATTACCCACAAGGCAATGGAGTCGTAAAGTCAACCAATAAGAATCTCTTAGGGGTAATTAAGAAACTGTTAGAACATAACCCTAGAGACTGGCATACCTAGCTAAGATTCGCATTATGGGTAGATAGGACTAGGATTAAGGCTGCTTTAAACACCTCACCATTCAAGCTAGTATATGGAAAAGAGCCTGTCTTTCCTATCCATCTGCAAATACCTATCCTTGAGTTCATGCAGAAATTCTACTCTAGTGACAATAGGATAGAAGTAAGATTAACTGCTTTGTTGAAATTAGAAGAATGGAGAGATGCCACATTGCAACAATTTTTTAGGCACCAGGTTGTTGTCAAATGTTGGTTTGACAAAAGAGCCAAAATCAAAGTTTTTAGGATATTTGACCTTGTATTGTTATGGGATAAAGCCAGTGAAAAGAAGGGCAGTCACCAAAAATTTGACAAACTCTGGCTAGGTCCTTATCAGATTGCTGAGATCCTAGGGGAAAATGCTTTCAGACTGAGTAGCTTAATTGGAGCACCTATTCCCTTGCTTGTCAATGAATAGTTTCTTAAACACTATTTTGAGTCATGAGGCTCATTAATTTATGTTTTGCATGTAAGTAATTTGTTATTCTTTATGTAAATAGTTTTTTATTTCATGTTTGTAAATGATTTGCATTTATGTAAATGGCTTCTGTGTTTCTGCTTGTAAATAATCTTCTGCTCTTGGTGTAAGTAATTTTCTCTTTGTTTGTAAATGGTTTCTTTGTTTTCTCTTTTTTTTGTTCTTTGGGGGTTTATCTGTTTCTTTCCATCTTGAAATGGTGGCTGCCTTATGTGAGTCATACTTTGGTCATTAAGAGAGAAGTGGTTTAGATATTTTTAGGTTTTCTGATTGGGTGATTTTGTCCTAAACTCTTTGCTCTATGCTCATTTACCAATAAGAGTTGTGGGAAGTCTTGAAAGCAAGGTGCAAAGTAAGTAACCTTCATTAGCTCCTCTGAATTTATCACAAATTATTAAGATCATCTCCTCTTGTAAGGGTATATTTATCTTAGGATGATAGTGTCATGAGATTTGAGTGAAAAATCTAATTTTTCAAGTGCTGTTATGAGGTCCATGGTAGTTTTCAACCCAGATCAAATGATAAACATATGACATATTGAAAAAAGAGTTAAATATCAGGAACTCTATGAGAAAACACAAAAAAAAAGAGAAAAGAAAAGAATTATCTAAAGAGAAAAATGATTCAATATGAATGGGGGATTCCAGTATCTCTACCGGGGCTATGGATGCCTAGCTGGAAGTAGAGCAATGCTGTGAGAAAACTAGAGGTAACTTCATAGGGGCTATGGATGCCTAAATAGTAGCGGAGAAATGCCCAAGACATCATTGCATGACAACTAAAGGGAATCAACTCATGTAGCTCAAATCTTGCACATTGTTGTTCGAAAGATGAGGAAAACTTTTTGAAAGGATGATGCACCATTAAGCACACACATAGATTCAAGGCTAGTTACTGTTGGCTTACATTTGAGATTTTAGCTCAACCTTGCTTGTTAAAACTGACCCAACTGGAGTTGTGATGTTCATGAACTAGGAGTTCTGGGTAGCTGAATCCTTCAGCTTCTTCAAAATAGTTAAACCATTTTCCACAGTAGAGTCACCATTTGTTATGCCCTACATAATCACCCCATTTTATTCTGAAACAAAATGGGTCCCCCTTTCTTTTTCTTTTGTTGCTTTTGTTTATTCGCTTTGTTCTTGGGAGTTTTTCTGTCTTCTTCTTGAGTTGTCTGATGGGTCTATTAAATTTTGGTTCTGTCTCAGCTTGAGCTAGTTCCCTTCTTGCTAAATATTCAATGAAATAATCACAAGAAAAAGTGTATCTTATGATGATATATCTTATGTCCTTCTGATGACTAATGGGGACTCTGTTTTGTAGGATTAAATCACCCACATGATGATATTTGTGAAGGGAGTTCAATTGGAATGCTTTTCTCAATCTAGTTGGTCATAATTCTCCTTTAAGAAGAAAGTCAACAAGAGCTTGTAGATGTCTTGCTAACTACCAGTGCATTTTGTTAAATAGGCGTCTGTGTTTCCTATTGGCAAGACCTTAGGGATGTCACAGCGATCAGAAACCACATGTAGATATCTATCAGCAAGACTTCAATCATTGTCCCAGTGACTAAGAGTTTCTCGTCGGCATACAGATTTGACTTCAAGGTGAGATCTCAGCAAACTCTTTGTGTCTAGCTGACTAGCGCAAACAAGCATGCGCTTCGGTAGGAGCTATTGTCTTCGGTGTGTGGTCTCGCTGAACACCTGCGGTCTTGCTGACCACCGATAAGAACATACATCGGGGAGTTCGCTGAGATTTTTGGGTGACTTCGAGGTGTCCCGGCGAAAGCAAAGGGGATTCGGTATGATGTTTCGCTGGCCAAGCGGGCTCTTACTGAAAGAAAGCTCAGCCCGATAGGATTTCGTTGAGAGGTATAGCCTTTGGTGAAAGTTCTCGCCGAAGGAGGAAGGTTTTGCCGAAACAAAAAGGCCAGAGCTCAGAGAGAAGGGAGACATCACCATGAGGTCCTGCCGACTCGGTAGGGTCTTGGGGAATATAGAACAAGCTCAACGAGAACAAGGAGAACTCAGCGGGACTCTAAATGAATGGAACGGGTTTGGTAAGATGTCTTGTCAACCCGATGATGTCTCCTCGAAGGTGATGGTCTCACCAGGATAAAGGGGGATTCGATGAAAGGTCTCAGCAAAATGTAGGAGTCTTGGCGACAGGGTGTGAGCTCAGGATAACATCCCCCCAACATGAAGAGGTCTCCTCGACCTAGGAATGTGCTTGCCGAGAGGACTTTTCCATGTGGCCCTGCCGAAAGCATGTGGTCTTGCTAATAGGTTTTTGCGAGCTCGACATGACTTCTGCAGCTCACCGAAATGTCTCACCGACTGTCCCATGCTACACTAATAACTACTAAAGGATGAAATCACATCAGGGAGACACTGATGGTGTCACACCGACATGCGATGTTGTTCAAACCAATTTTGACCACCTAAGAAGATCGCGTGGCGTATGCCCGACCAATCAGAGGAAGCTAAAGAGTGACTCATTGGTCCCTTTGACCGATTGACTATCCATGTAAATGAAAGACCAACATGATGAAAATGAGATGGATTCATTCTGAGATCAGGGAGGCAATGGATTAGCTCAGGTGAAATGTTCAAATCTATAGGGAGGCCCAATGGTGCTTCCTGAAGATAGTCAACGTGTAGAGAAGTTTGAAACATGAAGGAGGCTGAAGGAAGAAACTATGACTCACAGGGACAACTGTAGTTGCCACTAGTGGATGCTAATCAGTATTAATGGTAAACTGCCCAGGAGCATTCAAGGCAGCCCTTCGAAGGAGTTGAAGGATGGACATGAAGACAGGAGAGTAAATGCTGCAGCTGCAAAAGATCTAAGGTCATCCCCGAAACAACCTTTCAATAATATGGACAACAGAGCTTCACATTGAATGCAACATTGACTCTTTTCAAAAGATCTGAAGGACAACTCTCCTAGGAGCAGATATTTTTGTAAACCCTAATGCAGGGGACAACACATTCCTTTTTGGTACATTCTATATATATGCAATTCTGGCCTCTTCATAAAGGTTAGAACTATTTAGAAAGTTACAGATAGAGAGAAACAAGGGAGAAAATAGAAGATACAGTGTTAGAACAGATAGTCAGAAGAAAATCTAGGAGTTAGTCAGTTAACAGAAGGAGATAGAGTTGCATCTTAATTCTTAGTAATGAGAGCTTCTTTTGTCTTCTTGTTTAGTAGTAAGATTCAGTATTAGCTGTAATGTATTTTCCAAGTTCTTTTAGTGTAGTTGGAAACAATTTGGAATCATAGATTCTCTGTACACTGGTGATTGTGCTAGCTTTGTAAGTATTGCTTATCTATTTCACTAACAGTAGAAGCAATCAGAGTTTAATCTACTTCATATTGTGTTCCTGGGTGATATTTGCTTTAAGTTAATCATTTGATTTGAGAATCTTTCAAGGATTGAACTCTTATTTTATGTTTTGTTTAAATGATAACTTAAAATCAGTTATTTGAATTAGCACTATGAATGAAGGAGGTTATGTGTCAATCACAAGTTTACTTTGTTCTGCAGTTTTAGTTAACAAACTCCTTGAAAGGTAGAGTCTGGTTAAGTTAGAAGGATTGTCATTCTTTTCTATTCCAAAGCTCTGACCTATCTTTTGTTTTTTCTCTAAAAACCCCAATTAAATTAGGTTTTAGTTCATGCTTGAACTTAGAACGATCCAGAAGCTCAACACCAGCAGGCCCCTTGAACATTACTATTACATCGACCAATTGAGCAAGATTAGCACAGTTGAGAACCAGCTACAAAGACCTTGGGAGTTGAGATATCCATGTGATGATCTTTCTCTTTCAGGAGAAATGGAGTAGCAATATTTTGTTTGCATGTTGTTGTGCCAAAACACACGTCAACACTAACTTCAAAACATATGACTTGGTATAGGGTTTTCCAAGTTGGCTTGCATGTCTTATTTTCTTGTTGTTTTTCCTTTTCTTCTCTACTTTAAAGTAATTTTTCACAGATTGATGTGTAGCAATTCCTTTAAAGTGGGGGGCATACATTACCATTAATTCATTTGCATTTTGGCTCCTAGTGTAGCCTTGTCATTTGCATGATGTGTTAGTCACTTTGTGGATGACATTGGGTGTGATGTCCTTCATAAGTGTGATCTATCTCAACATATTACATTCCTCTTGGTGGCTTGATGGGATGTACTACATCCCCTAAGTTGTGAATATACTATTCTTTGATTGGTCCTCTCTTGGAGACATTAGATACAATGTTACCTAAGTGATTGACCTTGCATAAATTGAACAAGACTTCTTTGAACATCTTTTCACATTTTACCTTTTACATTTTAAATTTTTGCATTTTTTACATTTTTCATTTCTTTTTGCCACCTTGCATAACACAACTTCCATTCCTGTGGCACCTTTTGTCTTTTTGTTCATAAACATTTCTTTTTTTTGTGGTTCCTTGTTAAAGTTATCAAATGGGTATAACTTTGGCATGGTTGAGCGGGAAGCCCACCTAGCTACATGAGTTTTCTCCATAGCCACCTTTGTGTTTTGTGAGTGCATAACAACTAGCATATGTATCTTACTTTTTGTACTTTCTCACCCCGCAAACAACTAGTTCCATGGCCCCAGAGTGAGTATACAGTTGGACTTTCTCACCTTGTAGATAACCTGAGGTTTTATGGCCCCAAAGTTAGTACACATTCTCTTCTTCATTTGATTCAACTCAACACTTGTGTGTTCCTTTGTTCTTATGCTTAGTATGCCATGGGATATTCATCATGGGGGCTTGATCATCCCTCTTAATCATTATCATTCCATCTTGCTAATGTAAGTGCATCTGAACCCTCCCTTTGATGTTCATGGGTACTTTAGTGTGAGTTTGAAGCAAGTTCATCCTCTCACTAAATTGGGGGCTAAATGTGCCATAGAAAAATGGTCCCTTGTCATTTTCATGGCTTTTTAGGTCTTTTTTCATGGTGTTGGAACTATGTTTCTTTGATTTTATGTTGTATCATGGATTGAACATGCTCATTTAGATATTAAAACTCAAAGAACAATGTCTTGTGAAGGTGTTATAAGACATTTCTACATTATTCTAGACTCTATTTAGCAGAATTCACCTAAAAAACACCTTTTCACTCAACAACAAGCCCTATTTTGAAGTGTTGTAAAGTATTGTAACAAGATTTCATTCTCTTCTAGGCATTTCTTCACTATTTACACCCTTCTCATGCTTTATTTTGTCCCTTTATGCCCTCATATAAATTAATTAAGTGTATTTTTGAATGTTATCCTGACAAATAACATTAAATACAACATGTTTCCTAACACTTATTTTTAGGTCCTAGGTGGGACCCATTCACCATGGGTGGCGAATGAGTACCCCTTGGCCCTAAATTCAAAATATTTAAAATTTCCTTTTGGAATTTTATTCAAAATCACTTGATGTCAACATATGATGAGGTATGAACGAATATTAAGGCACAAGAATTGTATAAAGATATTATTTTCACCTCATTTTACATCTCCTAAGTCATTCAAGCAATCTCTCCTATAGTATCCTCATTTTTTCAAGCATTCAATTCTACATTTGAAGCATTCAAGCATTTGACATCAACAATTCAAGTACTTTTCAAGCACTTTGAAGTAGCCATTGACATTACCTTAGACTTGCATCATCAATAATTAGGTGAGTTGATATCACTTGCATGTTATTAGTTTATCTTTCTCTTTCATTACATTGTCTTTTCAAGGTTTTAATTACTAATAGTGGGGTTTGACCAAGGAAAACCCCTATTCACTAACCCCTAATCATTTTCCCCCTTTTTGCTTGTTTGTTTGCAGATTTGACAGGTTATTAGGTGTTGAAGAGTGATTTTTCAAGTCAACTAGGTGCTTCAAGTCAACTTAAGTCAAAATCAAGCTTTGAGAGTTATTTTCCCATTTTCTGCAGATTTGACTTCGACAACTCAAGAAGCAAACATTTTCAAATCTGGTGTTGTAGAGTTGTGTCCCAGTTTTTCAAGAATTTTGGGGAGAACTGATTCGCTACCTATGGTGAATGAGTCCCACCTTAGGACTCAAAACTTGAGTTTTGTCATATTTTAGATCCCAACAGACAAAAATCAACTCCCGATAGTTTTTCACCAGTAGGTGGACTAATTCGCCACCTTGGGTGAATGAGTCCCACTGTGAAAAATTAGTAAATTTTACCAGCATCCATAACACTCCAGAAAGCTCACATTTCACCCAAGTACACTCAGATTCATCCCTGCACTTTCTGTTCTGCATAATTTCTTCATTTACATAGTTGTTTGCATATCACAATGTGTTTTCAAATATGGTTGTAATTACACTTGTGCATTCATTTTCAATCAGCCTGATTAATCTATTTCATTTATTTAACTTTTTTTACATCACATCACATCACACACATCCTAATTTGAGTGATATATAAGCATTTTTGGACCCAATCTCTCTCCTTTTAGGTGAAAAACCCTAGAAGTGCAAGAGTAGCATTCAGGTCCCAAAAATCTATGTTTCAATTGTATATTATAGATTGCATTATAAACTATATTGTATATTATATATATATTATTTTAAACTTTATTGCATTTTTTAAATCATATATTATAAATTGTATAACATTTTTTAAACTCATATCTAAAACATATCAGATATCAAATTCAAATCAGATTCAAATCTAATATCCAATTTGAATTCGATATTCGATATCTTTGACACAAAATTTAATACCTAGGGATTAGCCTCAGGATTTCTTTGGAATTTGGTTCAAACCTACCAATCCTAAGAATTCAACACAAAAAATGTGTTTAACAACTTACCTTTCTTTTCCAGACTTCGCCCATGTGGCTGAAGACTTTTTTTTACCCAAAATTGATCAAATGAAAAGGGTTTGTAAAGGAGCTTCTTAGTTTTCCACCAATATAAATTATACTTTACTTTGAATCTAATAAATAATTATTATTCATTTTCTATTAGAATAATGACTAAAGTCCTGTCCTAATTGATAGGCTAATTGAAAAACATCTATAGCTTTCAAACAGTATCACATTTTTTGAATCCAAAAAATGTGTCACATTCTATGCTTCGCATACTATAGGATTAAGAAAATAATTTCATGAATTTTTGACCAAGTTAATGTGGTCAAACATACAAGTTTTTATATTTTTTAAAAGTTGTACTAAAAAATTCATAATTAATTACTTGGAAAAAAATTACAAAAAAATATGCATCACATCCAGACATTAGTCATCTACTTATATCTAAAATCTTATAAAAAATAATTATCATTTTATTATGGTTAGGGTGGTCAGACAGACACCTACTTCTTATTTTTTCCCTGAAATTTAAGTACTACTGCATTGGAATTTTAAATTTTCACCAAATAATTTAAAAAAAAAAAAAAAAACCTAGTAGTTTAGAAACTACATTTAATTTTCCATAGATTCTATTCTTACATATTTTTGAAATAATATAGATAACTTATTAAAAAATTTAAGTCAAGTTTCCTAACTCTGATTTTTTTGAATTTTCATTTCCACTTAAGGGATTCTTTTTTCCATGATGATCCTGCACATACCCAAACATAACAACTCAACTCTAGAACAACAAGTCATAAGACTTCACCAAAGAGAAATCCAGACCAACAACTTTTCTCCCAGACCTCAACCAAAATACAAAAAATCATAGTTCACAAGTGGTGAACATAAATCGCACTGTATAATGAATTAGAAGCCAAAAATTAGGATATAATAGCTTCCAACAACCATGGACAACATATCTAAACCATACAATCATAGGAGTAAATCCTAGAGAAAAACCCAAAGAAACCACTGAACACTTGCAACCTTTCTTCAATACAAATTTCTCAATATCCGAGCATCATATACAACCAATAACCTTCAACCATGACATCAATGACAATATCAACATGTTGACAAATAGTTGACCAATTGACATCAATGAAAATTCCTTCATTCTTTTCCATTCTTGCAACAATACTTAGGCTCTAGCTTTATCTAAATATGCACATCATGATAGTGTTCCATTAGAGTCCTTATGATAAAGTATTGCTACTAAGACATGGTGAATGTGGGATTTGGTATTTTTGGAATTTAGTTTGATATGTTGGTTTTTGATGGGGGATGTGAGATGCAGATAAATAATTGTATAGTTTGGATGTATAGTTTTTTATTTTTCAAACTTAGGATGCTGGATGATGGAGTGTGGATGAGATATTTTAAGTGTGTTAGGACCAAAAATTCTATACACCTTGGGTTTTGGTATTGAAGACTTATTTAAAATAGGTTGATGCTTGAAATAGATGGAAGGTTTCTTCTGATGTGGCTCCATAGTTTCATAAACTATTAGATTTGGATTTGGATTGGATGCTTTACATGACACAATTTTCTTTGGGATCCATTTAAGCTTTTTGTCCACTTTGACTTTCAAATTTATTATCTTTAATATTATGCCCAAGACTTAATGCCAAGAAAACTAGACTATTTTTTTAAATAATAGCTAACAAGTCTAGCATGCTCAACATGGTAGTAGGATACACACACTAGATCTTGCACATGCTTCCTATTATAATAACCTTTCCATAGGGTGTGACCAGGAGAGTGAGTGGGTTGACCACAATAAAAACTAGATAAGATTATCAATAATTTTAATTTTAAAGTATAATTATTACACTTTTCCCATTTAACAAACATTATACTAATGGTGACCCTTATCCCTTGAATAAATTTATAGTATCTCATTGCAATAAGATTTTTATTTTTATAATAGACAAAATTATAGGAAATAACTTGATCCTCCTGATTATAAACATAAAATAGGTAAGAGTTATTATTCATACATGTGTAGGATAAATGCCTATTACAAGGAAATGGTGACTTTAATATTTAACAAGATTCCTTTACCCAAGGATATATTTAAATTATGGTACACTTATCACTTGGTTAGTCAAACCATTAAAATATTGTTGATATTAAATCAACACATGAATATGAGTAATGGTGGTACTATAATTTTAATCCTAATAATATTGTTATCTAGTCTTAGCTAATACTTAATGATGATATTATTATTCTTTAGACCATAACTCAATACCAATAATTTCATTATAGAACCATCACATTAAGACTATGTTATTATTTGATCAATAATCCACTATTAAAATGATTATTTAGTCTTTTTTTAACTGTACAATAGCTCAAGAGTGTTGGAACTTATAAGGTCAAAGCTCAATATTCAATTTCCTTTTCCTAACTCATTATGGGATCTATTTTTGAGTTGGCCTGTATTATATAAATCGTCTTTATTTTCTTGCATATGGAAAATAATTCCTTCATTAGTCATTTGGTGCATATGGTGGGAGAGGAATAAAAGGATTTTCCGAAAGCAAGTTCACTCCCAACAACAACTATTCAAGCTGGAAAAATAGATATCTAAAGTAGTAAATTCTTATGCCAGAAATAAAAAAAATTCATTCATCTGCATGTACTACTTGGGATAATTGGATTCTATGTAATTGGGAAATCATTTCTAAATTAGTCTTTGGGACAAATTAGATTTCAAGGTTGAGTAAACAGAGCAGATTTGAGGTGAAGTGGGCTCATCCTATTCCAAGCTTTGCTAAAATTAATTTTGATGGGGCTAGTAAAGGTAATCCGGGCTTGTCAGGTTATCCGTGATTCTAATGGATATTTATTAGTGGCCCAGGTAGTTAAAGTAGAAGAAGACATAAATAATATGGCAGAGGCAAGAGCTTTACTACAAGGTTTGTATTTGACAAGGGAGCTCAGCTTAAACAAGGTGCATATTGAGCGTGATTCTTTAATTATTATAAATGCATGTAAATGAAAGTGTGTTTTCAATTAGAGACTTTAATATATTTTAAAGAGAGCATGGTCATTGATGGATTCCTTCCAATAAGTGCATATTTCACATATTTACCATGAAGGAAATAAAATTGAAGATAGACTTACAAACTTGGGGTGTGAAGGGAAAGAATTTAAATATCAAGATTTTAGTGCAATAGTAAAGGAAGACATGCTTCTAAATGAATTCCTCATATCTGAGTAAAGTCACCTTTCTAAAGTTGCATATGCAAAGGATCTATTTGTAATTGGCTTTGTAATGTATCAAGTTTTGGGTTGTATGACAAGCGAATCATGACTCGACATTATTTGAGGCACATGTTCCATGGGGGAGCTCTTCATCATCTGATGGTGGTTTCGTCCTTTGTTTTATTTAAATTTTATTGATTGTGCAGGTATGAAGGCTTTTATGGAGCAGAGTGTGGATGATTAATTGTTGAGACATGCTTTGGGGCTTGTGATTTCATATACCATTGAAATTCCCTCCTTGATTCCTCATTATTTCGAGTGCCATAATTGTGTTGTATGCTCTAAATAGATGGAGTGTTTATTTAAATGCATCTATGTGTTTGGTTGGTGTATTTGAAAAACATTGCAATAGTTTGTGCAATAGAGAAGGCAGTGGAAACCAGACACAGGGACATGTGGATTTTTGGGAGGTAATCAGTTTATCCATTTGGGACAGATGGCGCTTTATCCTTGGAACCTTCTCTTTACCCTACAAGCGTAGAGTTGGGAAAGACCTTTTGAAGATGATTTATCTGATGAAGATCTCACTTTAATTTTTTTGTATGGATTACCCTGGGATAGCAGAAAGTATTTGCGAGGCTATTGGCATGGAGATTATCAACCCTGGTTTGCATCGCATGATTCTTCCTTCTCAAGTGTTATCAATTTTTTTTCAAATTTCTAGGTATAATTTAGTCTTCCAAGGAGTTAGAGATTGTGGTTCAGAGGTACGTCAAATCTCAATTTCTTCATGGTAGTAGGTTTTTAACAATAGTTCAAGGCTATTGTCTATTCAAAGGAAAAGGGTTAGTAGCGGTTTTTTTCCACATAATTTTCTTAGAAAGTGCCAAGATGTTTAGGGGATTTATGTTGCTGTGAAATTGAGCCTCCAATCTAACAATGATCGAATTTTCCTGAGAGCATTAAGGGAAAATTCTCATGGTTTTTGTGCTCAGGTGGAGATGGATATAAAGAACAATTTTTTTTCCCTTGCATTTTTAAAATCGCATGCTTGTTTTCTTTTCCAAAAAGGCCCTAATGTGGGGAAGGTTCGTGCTAATTTTCAACCTAATGGTGCTGAGGGAGTTAGGCCTATTTCTCAGGTTAATTCAAAAAGAGATGCTCTAGTGAAGATTTACTTAGGTAGAAAGAGAGCTAGGGCGATTCAAGTTTCTGATTCAGAGGAAAGCCAAGGTGAATGTCCTGGAGGATATGGAGGAATAAAATTTATAAATGTGTTTTCTTCCAGTTTGATAGTTTTAACTTTGTTTAGGGGTCTTCATAGATGGTTTGCTAATTTAGGGTATTTGGGGTTTTTCATATATGGTCTTATGTTATATGTTAGGGGATTAGTTAGTTGATCAGTATTTGATCAGAGGATGGTTGTTTCTTAAATATTTTATAAGTTGTTGATAGGAAGGGTACAGTATGTAGATGATGAAGACGATATTATCAATTTATAGACAGTGCATTGCAAATTTTTAGATGGAAATCACACTTCTTTTGTTATCTTATATCATATATATTAATATATATAGGCTATATGCCTCTCATTTTTAAAAAAATGATTATTTAGTCACAACTTAATTGATAAATAATAAAATAGTTTTATTATTTAATAATTGCATCTTTCTATGGTTACCATCCATTCATCCATAAGAAATTTATTGAACATTATTATTATTTTCCATCAACCAGCAATGATAGAATTATTATTTAATCCTCATTTACAGCATATTATGGCTATTTATCCAATGGATTAAAAATATTACCCTCATCATTACCTACCTACAAATTAACCTATAATGATATTATCATGCCCTCCTTATTGATATTACCAAAAATTATTTCTTAATGATATTAGTATTATTGCTCGCCAATCCCTTAAACATTAATAATGTCATTGTCATTTCATTGATGCTAAAGTATTGATAATAATATTATTATTTGACCAATAACCTAGGTCAGTGTAGGATCATGAGGGTCCAAACTAGGCACTTAAGTGGCAATAAAATTCAGAAAAATAGAGTTAGGAAACTTGACATAAAAAATTGAATAAGTTATTTTAACATAATTTGAAAAGATAAGATAGTTAAGCTTTTGAGATTCCAACTAGAAGATCTTCCCTTGAAAATATCTTGGCATACCTTTTTTTATAGTGGAAAACAAGAATTCTTATTAGGATAGGGTAATAAGAAGTATCCAATCTAGAATTGCAAGGTGGAAAGGGAGGTGGTTGTCGCTAGCAAGGAGGATAATCATGGTAAGAGTTGTGATTTTTGCAACTCCAAATTACTATATGGTAGTTTTAAAAGACCCCAAATATGTCATTTTAATAACTAAAAGGCTAATTAGGAATTTCTTGTGGAAAGATAATTTGGATAACAAAAATAAAATTCTGCTTATGTCCTTAGAAAAAATTGTATGGAAAGATTAAAGGGTGGTGTTGGAGTTCATAATGTCATAAAGGAATATATCATTAGGTGCCAAGATGGTTTGGTATATGTACTCAAAGCCTAGTGCCAAATGGTGTAAAATTTTGCAATCCAAGTATTTGGATTGTGTGTCCCCAACAATAGTTTTTACTATCTCTAACCCATCAGTTGGTTTGACAATATGGAATTTCTAACTCCTTTGTAGGAAGATAATCTTGATCCATATATTACTTGGGAAATAAATAATGGTGAGGAGGCTCTCTTTTGGAGAGAATCTTGGAATGAATATCTTGCATTAAGTACAATTCTGGAATTACAAGCAATGATGGACTTAGCAAGTTTTAGATGGGGAAATAGGGTTAAATATTATATTTAAAGTATAGATGACCATAATTGCAAATTCATTTGGCATGAATTTTCCATTCTTCCCATATCATTGCAACAAAAGGCATTAATTATCAAAATACTAAGTGTAAGACTGGTTTATCTTTCTAACTATGTAGATAGAATTCCTTGGGCTCCATCCAAGTCTAGAAATTACATAGTTAAATTGGGCTACAAAGTAGTGATGAGTAATGGAGCATGTTGCAACCCTCAAAGGGCTCTATATTTTTGTTGGAACCCTATGATCCTACCAAAAACAGGTTGTTTTACTTGGTTAGCATTGAAAAATAGGATCCTCACAAGTGATACATTGGCTAAGTTGGGTATCATACATCATCAATTCAATTATGTTTTGTGTGATGATATTGTAGAGGATATCAACCATCTCTTTCTGCATTGATCTTTTGCATACTCTTGCTGGGAGAATGTTAAAATAAGACTAACTTGGCTTTCACCATAGCCAAAATATCTTTGGGAACTACTTACAAGCTAGTTGGTTCTTCATAAGTCAGCTCTATTTGCAAGTATTTGGAAAATTATTCCATCGAAAGTGGTATGGTACATCTGCTGGGAGAGGAATAAGAGGATTTTAGAAAACATAAATCTAATATTGAGAAAGTGATTCATCAGATTGAAGCCTCAGTAATAGAATCAATAAATTATTATATTAAAAAATTAGTGCTTATAGGTTTTATATTTATATATTGGGACTCCATGATGACCAAACAATAGCTGAACTTGGTTATTCCTCCCAAAGAAAATATGCAAAAAAAAGGTATCTAAAAAAATTGATAGGTCTAAGATTGCTTGGATCCCTCCACCATTAGGCCTTTTAAAATTAAAATTTCATGGTACTTCTAAAGGGAATCCATGAACATAAGGTGCAAGTATAGTTATAAGGGATAATGCAAGGGCTCTCATTGGGGTAAAAACAATCAATTTTCCATTGGGTACTAACAATACTATAGAAGCTCAGGCTTTATTATAGGGTCTGCAATTGGCCTCAAGTTTAAATATTTCAAAACTACAGGTTGAAGTTGATTCTTTACTCATTATAAATTCATGTAGAGAGCATATGACTTGTAACTGGAAGCTATATTATATTCTTCAACAAGCATGGAAGATGTTGGAGAAGTTGGATGCTTATCAACTCTATCATACATATAGGGAGGGAAACCAATTAGCATATATGCTTTCAAACATTATGTGAGAAAAATTGTAGAAGAAATATTTTATAATGTCTTAACAAACAACTTGTTGGTTTTTTTGCAAAATAAAATTAAATAGGAACAAGTTGGTGGCTTGATGATGTAAACTATAGGTGACATAAGCAGTTAAAATTCAATTGGTAATAATGGTGTGGGTGAAGCCACAATAGTGGTTTACAATTGAAGTGATGAAGGAAAAATCATAGAAAATGAATGCATGGAAAAAATATTGATTTTAGGGGTTCGTACGAACATACTAGTTTGACCAAACCCATTAGGGGTCACTAGAACCTAGGTTTGGGTGAACCCTTTTAATGCTTTCTCAACAAAAATGAAAACAAAAGCACTTATAAAAGGGGAGTTCACTCAAACCGCTGGGGGTTCATTCGAACCCCCCTTATTCCTCATCCCTCCTCTAAGACACCAAAAAACCCTAAATTTTTGCACTTCGGAGCTCGGGTTGATGATGAAAATGGAGGAATCTTCATAAACCCAATTGGAATTAGGTAGTCCTCGAAACAAGCTATCCAACGAATATAATCTTAATATGTTTTGGTTTTATTATGTATTTGGTTTTTTAGTTTTATTAAACATAAGCTTTTCATCAAAAAATGAATGTCTATGTTCTGCACATATGGAAAAATAGCAGATTATAAAATAAAAATTTGAAAAATATGAGTGCACTAGATATTGAAGTCCTTGATCCAACCCAAAAAAAATTTGAATTTCGATATATACAAAAAAGTTATGCGTTATACGGTCACGCTATGTCTGAATTGTAATTGGTTTGACTTTGAAACTTGATTAAAGAAAAAATATTCAATAAAAAACTATCTAACCAAGTGGATGTACTAGATATCGGAGTTACGAATCTAAATTTGAAAGAATTACAATTTTATCCTTCATGGAAATAAAGTTATGCGTTATACGGTCTACGTCACATTTTAAAAATGTTCTTTTTTGAAAAAAACCAGTTTTCGTGGGAGATGGGAAAAGAAGTGTAAAATGATTCCAAAAATTTGAATTTTTTTTTTTAAGAATCTATATAAAAAATGTGATGAGACTCTAGTTTTCATTATCTTCAAATTTTTCACGGTTTAGCCCCTATAGCTGCCCGAATATGAAGATTTGGTTAAAAATAATAATTTTAGTGTCCGGTTTGGCCAAAAATTGTAAACCACTATTGTGGGATCACTCAGTAGCATACTCCAAGTTTATGGAATTTAAAATAAAAATTTCATTGTACAATTCTCTTTAAAATCCATGTGGAGTTTATATAGATGGAAAGCCAATATAAAAAGTTGTGTACAAATTTTCAACACATGGAGATGGAATAATAAAAGCATGTCAGCTTACTCATGTCAAAGAAAAGGGTGAAACAAGGAATTTTATTAACATGTTTGTTGTCATTTTTGAGGTTAAATATGTCACTCTATTTCCCTCTCTCCATAATAATGAAGTTTTTTTCAAGGTATAAAGGAAATATTTCATCTATGTACTATAATTCTGGTATTCGATGTATATTTCCTTATATTAATATAATATCTATATAGGCTATAACCTTTTACCTAAAAAAAAGAACAAAATTTGTAGCAAATTGAATGTAGTTTCTAAGTTACTATTCTTTTTTTGAAAAAAAGTAAATATATTTGGTGAGAATTTGAAATTTCAATGCAGTAGTACTAAATTTTTAGAAATAAATAAATAAATCAAGTGTATTTTTGACCAACCTAAGTACAAGCAAAAAGTAATATATTTTTTTGAAACTTTCAATATAAGTAGAGGAAACATGCCTAAATGTGCCACATTTTTCTTCTAATTTTTTTGCAAGTAAATAATTAGTCATGATATTTTTATTATAAATTTTTAATAATATTAAAACTTGTTTATTTGATCACCATAACCTGGTAAAAAAAATATGAAATTTATTTTTTCTTTATTTATCCTATACTATGGGAAACATAGAATGTGTTGCATTTTTTGGATTCAAAAAATGTGATTTTTTTAAAGAATTATAAATATTTTTCAATTAGCCTATCAATCAAGACTTTAGTTAGAATTTATGTATAAAATTAATAATAATTATCTATTTAATTCCAAATAAGGGATATCTTATTTTTTGGAAAGCTAAGAACTTTATCAATAAACCCTTTTTGTTTTATAAAATTCAGATAAAAATAGTTGTTAGCCACATTTTTGTCATATCGTCACTTTTTGGACCCCCATGATCCTGCACTCACCCACCTAATAATATTAAATATTGGTATCTATTCGATGATACAGTCATAAGAACATATTAATGGTAATTCTCCAATTAATCCTTAACAATATTACCATTAATAAGTTAACTAATAATCTCAAGGATTATGATAATTTAGGTTGGCCATTAAATTAGTAATGATGATTTTACTTACTCAAATTTTAATGTTTGAGATAATACAAGTTCCATTTAATCAATATCAAATAATAATATATTTGTTTATGGGACATTTGGATCCTAATGATAAAGGTAATATTATCATTTTTTTGAGAACATGCCTATATTGAGGCATCAATAAAAATGATATTATTAATATTAAATTTCTCACTTAGAATTATTGAAATTACTTTCCTTTAATCAATAGAATAATTTATTAAGACCCATAATATTATTATGATTAATCAAAATATTGATATCATTATTTAATCTCATAATTTCAATATTAACATTATGATCATTTAGACAAATAACATTAATATTAAGTCTTATATTAACATTATTAATGTTATGTTTTCATTGAACCAAAATAATAAAAATATTATTATTAAATATTAAGTTATCATTAATAATATTATTATCATTACATCAAAATGATAATTTTATTATTATCATTAATAATATTTTGACATTTAATTTGTCCCATCTAATAACTATTATCTAGATAACAAGTGAATTGGAATAATAATATTGTTGTTTCTCCAACCCATAAATATTATTTTAATAAGAATACTACAAAAATATGTGACTAATAGTCATACCTATCATAAAGACTTAAATATTAACCTATCATCATAACTTTCTCATGAGGGTTATTATTGGCTACACATAAGAAACACATAATTTCCTTGACTTCACCCTCATAGTAATGTTTAGTCATTTGTTACTGGTAGAGTAACAATAATTAATAGCATACCAACATTAGAGTTTATACTCAATCAAGCAAAGGTTCACACATAGAAAGTTGGAGGGTATATTTTTTCTATTGGAATGACATGGTTATTCCTAAGGAAAGTTATTTCTCATGGTTAGCTATAAAAGAGAAGATTCTTATAAGTGATAGGCTCTCAAAACTAGGGATATTCTCCATATTCAAGTTTTTTCTATGTCATGAATTCTTAGAAGCTCTAGATCATATCTTTGTACAATGCTTGTTTGCTCAAAGTTGTTGGTTGTTCATCAAAAGAAAACTAAATTGGTTTGCCTCACTACCATAAAAATTATGGGAAATATTTTCAAGCTAGCTCATTCTTCATTTATCAACATTATTAGCAAGTATATGGTGAATCAAACCTCTAATTGGGTGAGTGTGGGATCATGGGGGTCCAAAAAGTGGCGATATGACCAAAAAGTGGCTAACGACTTTTTTTAATCCAAATTTGATGAAATGAAAAGGGATTATTGAGAAAATTTTCATCTTTCCAAAAATATAAGACATTCCTTATTTGAACTTAAATAGTTATTATTTATTTTTTACATACATTCTGACTAAAATCCTAATTGATAAGTTGATTGAAAAACATCTATAATTCTTAAATGCTTTCACATTTTTTTAATCCAAAAGATGTGGCACATTCTATCCTTCCCATACTATAGTATAAAAAAATAAAAATTAAATTTCATAAATTATTGACGAAGTTATTGTTGGAAGAATGAGTAGGTTATCTATATGTTTTCATTGATGTAGCCATGTTAGTAGATGTTGGTAGCTTGGTTTGGTACTCTAAAACTAGTGTGTATATCTGACTTATCTTCTTAAGTGGCTGATCCGGTATTTTTGGTGCCTCTCTGGTATTCTAGTCCGCATTTCTCTGCAGTTGAATATTTTTTATTGCAGTTTTGGGAAATTACTTATGAATGTTACAAGCACGCATGATCTGGTTATTTTGTGTTATGGTACTCATACAAGGAAGTGACATTATTCTAGTTGCATTGAAGGATATTCCTGGCTGACTTGTTAAGTTAATTTTGATATGATATGAAAACTTATGTGTGATCTATTTCTTGGTCCAAGCCAACATAATGTAACATGCTAATGGTTAAATTTCATTTTAAAAATATTTTGTGATCTATTGGAGTCAATAGTTGATATATTTTATAAATGAATTGCATCTAATCATCCTGACCTAATTGATGCTTGCGATGAAGATCAGATATATATATATGTATGGAAAACAAATTTTGAAAGTGTGAATGTGTGAATGGTAGACAAAAAAGAAGAGATAGAAGAAATAGTGAATGAGTAATGAATGTGAAGCCATGATCAGAAAGGTAGCAGTTGATGTGAAAATGAGCAAAGAATGAAGGGTGTAAATTCTGAATACTAAGCATCTTTGGAACTATATCAACACATGATAGGTGCATTTTTCTAGTTCATTTTGGGTTGTAAAGCCTTATTATGTATTGTATAATATTGTGTAGGTGATGAGCCTCCTTCTTGGACAATGATTCCCTTTTTTAGGTAGTGAGCCTTCGTACTTGGACAATGAGTCCTTCTTTTGGCAGTGAGCCTCTTTTGAAAAATATTATATAGTGTGAGTTAACCCTCACCATGGTTTTTCCCTTATTGGGTTTTCCACATAAAAATTTGTTGTTCATTGTGTTGATTTAATTTTTGTTATTTGTGTTTCATGCTCATATTTAATAAAAAAATAGTGTGGTTGAAGAATTGATAAGTGATAATGTTTTAAGTTTGAATTTTTGTGACAACTAATTCACCCTCTTCTCAGTTGTCTTGCACCTATTTAACAATTGGTATCAGAGATTTTGGTTCCTTGGTGAAGAGCTTAACTACTTTAGGAGGATTCTGAAGGCTGGTTAAATGGATGATAAGGGAGAGCTTCATACTACTCTTAAAGATCTTCATAAAGTGGAAAGAGAAAAAAAATATATGAAAGAAAATCTTGATGAATCAAATGAATTTGTTTGAAAACTAAAGGAATAGTTGAAGAAATTTAAGGAAAGACACAAAGAAGTAAGTGAACAACTCAATCAAGAGATAATTGGATTGAAAGTGATAGTAGAAGAGAAGAAGAGGATTGAAGAATGTTTGGATACAATGGTGTAGAACAAGTCTGATGAATGTTATAAACTCAAGCAAGAGATAGTAAACTTAAGAGTGGAACTAGAGAAGGCTAAACTATGTGAAAATAATTTTAGATCTAGCTCCAGTAAACTTGAAGATTTGCTTGCAAGACATGAACCATGTAAAGACAAAAGTGGCTTGGGAATTGATATAGGTGAAAGTTCTAAAGATGTGAAGAAGAATTAAGGCAAGAGGAAGCAGATAAGAAATTTTGCAAGAAGGCTACTTATGAGATAGACTAATGCATAGAGGTACCCCTCTTTTGATGGTGTTTTTTTTCTTATAACAAATATGCTCATAGAGAAAATAAATGCAAGAGCAAGATAAACCAATTTTTTGGTTCTCTTTCTAGAAAGTTTTTTGAATGTGGGAATATTAGACATAAGGCTATAGAATGCAGATCTCAAGTGAGAATGATTAGTTGGGTAATGAGGAACAAGTTTAATGAAGGCAGAATGAATAAATTCTTTAATGGTTACTGCCATACCTATAATAAATTTGGACATAGAGAAAATTAGTGTAGATTGAGGAATATTGGAGGATAGTTTAATCAGAAAAGTGTGATTTGTTATAATTGCAACAAACCTAGACATGTATCTAAAGTTTGTAAGAATAAGAAAGGAATGAAGTCTACTACGAATGAGAAGAGTGAACCAGTAAATAAGATTGACAAAGAAAAGATGAAGCAAGAGATGGATAAGGTATGGAAGAAGAAAGAAGATGAAGAAAAATATGAGACTCTTGATGTGTCTATGCCCTCATCCGATATAGATGACTTATTTGGAATTTAGACCTAGCATGGTCTTAGAGGGAGTGTTACGAGAAGAAATTTATAAACACCCCCTAGAAGAATGGCATGTTAGAGGTTGGCACATGGTTGGAATGTGAAGAATGTTTATTCAGAGGTTGTGGAAAAATAATCAGAGGAAAATATGTTGGTATGAGGATTTAAGGACCGAATAAGGGCTTTCTGTGATAAGAAGACTATTTTTAACAACTTTTTTGTGTCTACTGCATTTAATGTATTTTAGAGTAAGTTTGATGGTGTATAAGATGAAGTTTGAAAGTATTTTTTGGTTAAATCATTCTTTTGAAGAGATTGAATAGAATCCTAGAATGATTTTGGAGTGAGCCTAAAGCATTTCTAAAAGGAATTCGACGAGATTATATTAAGTAATCTGGAAACCTTTTTCTTTGATTGCAAAAGGAAAGAAGAAAATTGAAGAAATTTTGTTGAATTTCAAGAAAGCATAGCAATGGACAATGGATCATGTGGTCTTACCCCTCTAAAGTTGAAAAGTGTCGAATTAGATGAATACGATCATAGGAAAATGAAAGGAATTGAACTAGGGTTAACCAAAGTCGAATTAAGGAACATAAAAACCCTAGGGATGGATTTATAGAGTGAATTTCCATGGATTTCAGATAAAGAGGTTATCTTGTTCTTGTTGAATCATTTCAAGGATGGAAGCATTGTTTTGGAAAAACCCTATTTGATCTCCAAGGAAGCAATCAAAGTGATCATCGGATTATGCAGCGTTGGAGAACTCCCTAGAAAGAAAACTATGAAGTATAAAGATGTGGAGGAGCTGACTGGCATCAATAGAGATATTAGAGCACTATTGATTGATACACTTGTTGATTCAGCTATTAGGTATGTTGCATATGGTATTTCATACAAAATTTATTTTAGAAACCATGAAAGTTCAATTTCAAAGATTTTCGTACATATTTCCCATGTATGATGGTTAAGGAGAACAAACAGTTTAATCTATGTAGCTTGTTCCTTGAGAATTTTCTTGAAAATATTTGAATATCATTGGTTGAGAATTGTCCCTTTCATTTTGGATCTTGACTGGTGTTTTTGGTGTTTTACTTTCTACATCAAGTCGATTTGAAGTGGGATCTTCCTCTGGAAAAAAGATAATTGGAGGCTGTTATCAGTGATTCCCCTCTAGAATAAAAAAGGAGATAATAGATAATTGAAGACATCATTGAAATTTTAGATGAGAAGGAGAAAAAATCTCTAACAGGGACTAAATCCCCTAATCCTAATGGCATCCATTCTATGATAGTTGAAGGAAAAATGAAGAATATTGGTGAACTATGGAATGCTACCTTCCCTATTGACAACCTAAAAATTGATGATGCTTTGGTAGAATATCTACTTCAGAAAGGTATTGAAGTATCTGTTGTTTTTAATTTCTTGCTAGAAAATCTGATTGAGATTGTTGAAGAAAGGATGTTTCTTGAAGGTCTAGAAGGACATAAGATGGGAATCTTGGTTGAAAGGAGATTTGAAAAGGCTAAGTAGAGATTGTCTAGATTGATTGTGGAAACAAAGAAGTGTACTAAAGAGATTTAAGATATTTACAAGTATTATCTTTGGTGGCCTCCAGGTGTATATAATTTCAGAAGCAAAATTGAAGTGATTGAAGCTATAGTGAACAACATTGGAAAGAATTTTGATATATTTGAAGATAAAGAAGGGAAGAAAAGAATAAGATTTGGTGAACTATAGGATGAACTTATCATTACACAAAGATAGAGAGATGGTGTGACAAAAACCTTTTGGCTTCTTAAAGAAACTGCTGAAGTCCAGTTAGAACATCTTTCCAAAATTCTTATTGATGTAGAAGATGTTGAGAATCAATGTTCTGTTACAATTTGGTCACCCTCTTTTACTCTGTTGGGATTATTGGAAAGTACATGCACAAGATTGAATTTTTTTGTATTCAACTAGAACAAGTTGTATCCAATTCTCTAGGAAAGGTATAAGAAGGTATTCCAGGTGAAGAATGTCATATTTGCTTAATTTTTGTTTGCTTAAATGTTCTAGATTGTTGGAAGTTTTTGAAGTCTTTGGAAATATTTTGAAATTTTGATGTCACCATGTTTACACTCATTTTTGGTGCACTTTTTCATTGATGTCAAAGGGGAAGTATGTTGGAGATAGTGGAGAAAGTTAAAATGTTTTGAGGAAAGGAGGATAATTTTGTTTACATGTTGCCATCAATGACAAATGGGGAGATTGTTGGAAGAATAAGTAGGTTATCTATATGTTGTCATTAATGTCACCATGTTAATAGATGTTGGTAGCTTGGTCTAGTACTCTAAAAATAGTGCCTATATCTAACTTATATTCTCTGGTGGTTGATCCAGTATTTTTGGTGCCTCTCCGGTATTCTAGTCCACATTTATCCGCAGTTGACAATTTTTTATTGCGGTTTTGGGAAATTACTTATGAATGTTAAAGGCATGCATGATCAGGTTATTTCATGGTTTGGTGCTCATACGATGAAGTGACATTATTTTGGTTCCATTGAACAATATTCCTTGCTGACTTGTTAATTTAATTCTGATATGATATGAAAACTTATCTGTGATCTAATTCTTGGTCTGAGCTGACATAATGTGACGTGCTAATGGTTAAATTGCATTTTGAAAATATTTTGTGATCTATTGGAGTTGATATTTGATATCTTTAATAAATGAATTGCATCTAATTAGGCCGATCTAATTGGTGCTTGTGATGAAGATTGGATATATATATATATATATATACATACATACATACATACATACATACACACACACACACACACATATATATATATATATATATATGGCGAAATTTTTTTGGAAGTGTGAATGTGTGAATGGTAGACAACAAAGAAGAGACAAAAGAAATAGTGAACGAGTAATGAATGTGAAGGCATGATCAGAAAGGAAGCAATTGATGTGAAAATGAGTGAAGGATGAAGGGTGTAAAGTCTAAATACTGAGCATCTTCAGAACTGTATCAACACATGATAGGTGCATCTTTCTAGTTCATTTTGGGTTGTAAAGTCTTATTCTATTTTGTATAACCTTGTGTAGGTAGTGAGCCTCCTTGTTGGACAATGAGTCCCTTTTGTAGGTAGTGAGCCTTTGTACTTGGACAATGAGTCCTTTTGGAAGTGAGCCTCTTTTAAAAAATACTATATAGTGTGAGTTAACCCTCACCATGGTTTTTCCCTTATTGGGTTTTCCACTTAAAAATATGGTGTTCATTGTGTTGATTTATTTTGTATTATTTTTGTTTCATGCTCATATTTAATAACAAAATCGTGTGGTTGAAGAATTGATAAGTGATAATGTTTTAAGTTTGAATTTGTGTGACAACTGATTCATCCCCCCCTCTCAGTTTTCTTGTGCCTATTTAACAATTATGATGGTTAGACAATCAAGTTTTAATATTTTTGAAAAGTTCTAATAAAAAAATCATAACTAATTATTTACTTGCAAAAAAATTACAAAAAAAAATGTGGCACATCTGGGCATGTGTCCTCTACTTATATTTAAAGTTATATATATATATATATATATATATATATATATATATATATATATTTCTTATAATTAGGTTGGTAAAATATACACCTATTTTTTTCCCTAAAATTTTAGTACTACTGTATTGAAATTTCAAATTTTCACCAAATAGATTTACTTTTTTCCAAAAAAGGACTAGTATCTTAGAAACTACATTCAATTTGCTACAAATTTTGTTGTTACAAATTTTCAAATTATGTTAATAACTTATTCAATTTTTTATGTCATGTTTTCTAACACTATTTTTCTAAAATTTCATTGCCAATTAAGGGCCTAGTTTGGAACCCCCATGATACTGCACTAACCCAATTATCATATGGAATATTTGGTGGGAAAAAAATAAGAGGATATTTAGAAAATAAGTGGAATTGAAAGATTATATTCTTTTAAAGATAATGAAATCTATTATAAAAGTAACCAATGCAAATGTTCAAAAATAAAAAAGTGTGGGCTCTCCTTTCATAGATTGGGATTCAAATATAATAGAGTTGGGTTCATCTTTCTCTTCCATTTCAAGAAAGTCTTGTTTAGAATATAAAACCAAAGCTAGATAGGAGTAAAATCTCTTGGATTCCACCTTCATTGGAATCTTACAAGGTAAATTTTGATGGTGTGCAACAAAAGGAAATCCAAGAAAATCGGCATGGTCTATAATTCATGATTTTAATGGGTTTATTGTTGGTGCAAATTCAATTAGCCTTCCTCATTACACAAATAATATTTTAGAATCCCAAGCTCTAATCCATGGTTTAAGTCTAGCCATAGGTCTCAAGTTAACCAAAATCCAAATTGAAGGGGATTCTCTATTGATAATCAATGCTTGCAAAAAAATGCATGCTCATAACTAAAAAATTTCTTACATATTGCAATAGGTTTGGATATTAATGACCAAGATAGAATCATACCATATCACCCTCTGCTATAGGGAAGGTAACTAGTTAGTGGATTGCTTTGTTGATATAGGTTGTTATCAACCTAAATTCAAAATTTTCTATGATCATAATTCAATCAAGATATTTAAAAATGTGGCAGATATCATTGTTTGTGAAGGTCCTAGTGAGGGTTGTAATTAATTTTTTGATTAACTTAGGACAAAGAAAGGGAGCGCAATTGCATTGGCATAGGTAAACAAACAACACCATAGTTGATTATTACTCACATATTTTTTGTTTCACATGTACTCTAATCATATCAAAGGTTTAAATTTTTTTGGTGCTAGGTTTACCTTATACTCACTTTGAGGTTTAATTTCCTAGCTAGATAAATCACCAAAACTCATGCTATTTCAGATGGCCTTGCTTTGAAATGACATTAGAAATTAAATTGAGGTATTTTCTATTCTCTCATTCATTGTCAAGCATGACAAACTCTCTTTAAAAATGGTACCTCTCCCCATTCAACATTGTATTTTTTAGCATTGTGGCATAAAATTGCACCTTAGTGCAATTTACCACAATATACCCTTACCTTAGCCTTATAAAATTGATAATGCAAAAACCCACCACCTTAAACCCTTTGTCTTATCCATACTTTTGTGTTTTTTGTTGGTGGAGGGAATTTTATCCAGGATTATTTTGCGCTGCGTAGACATTTGTACGCCATGAGGCCATCTATGATAGATTCCCGAGTCAGTGGATGTTGAGGTGTTATGTTTCGTGGTATCCACAAGTTGTAATGTCTCTTGTGATTGCATACCTTCCCAAGAACATCCGCTTTTCCTCCAAATCCTCAATTTGAACTCACTTCTTCATTTTATTCAATCTCTCTCAATCACTCACATATTCAAAACTTTATTCTTGCAACTTCACTTCACTATCTCCATTCTTGCTTCTTTCTACATCACTTTCTTATAGGTTTCAAGCTATTGGCAAGCACTATGTTCTTGCACATCCATCTTGCACTCTCGAAGCTTCCATCCTTTCTTTCATCTTCTCAAGCTTTCCAAATGGAGGGTACCACTGTTTATTATTTGCATTATTAATATTATAGATCATGTATATAGATTATATTTTCTTTCTATTCATGGAGGTGGAAACACCAAATTAGGGGTTTGACTAAGGTAAAATAAAAAAAACAGCCCCAAAATTTGTTCATCTTCATGTGTGTAGGCACTTTATTCATGTGGAACTTTTAGGAGGCTGGACCAACTGTAAGTTGGATTTATGCTACCCTTGCTTGTCGTTTTGGTCATAGTTAATTTATTTCATTAATAGTATTCTTCTTGTTGTGGTTAGTCTATCTATTTTATGAATTCATAGCATTCTTTTTTTTTTATTTAAACTATCAAATTAAGGTTCTTGGGTCATTAGCATGCCTTGTAAATTTCAAATTTTCAACTCATCTCTCTGTCCATATGAGACACCAATTTTTTGTTGAGATGATATAAATATGCTACAATGTCGTTCGTCTCCCACATTGACATCCTCTAGTTCAGATCCAATCTATTATCATCTGATATCTTTGTGTTTTGCTCAGTCGACTCCCAAAATCCTCCACCCTTAAAAACCCCAAAAAACATAGATAAGTTCATTCTTCATTTGTTGTCATATCCTGTATCCTTTATCATTGAGGTGATTGAGGGAAATTTTCTCCCTTTAGACCTTATTTATCTCGGGACTTGGGAGTAGTGAATCTATCCTTCACATTTTGGTGAATTCATTGTGAATATTCCATCTCCTTCTCTTTGGTCCAAATTTTTTTCTCCCGCACCTAGGGCATGTTGCAGATAGTGCATTGTGAGGCTTTTATGATATTTTTGACCCAATATATGACCTCTAAGCATGTTTTAAGAAGTCTACAAAACATTAGGATGGGATCTAGAAGATATAGTCCCCCTTGAACTAGTCCAACTTTCAAAGAGCTTGTTTAATGAGTCTCTACTGGTTTCTCTTCTCCCTTTGGTGAGACAACTCATGTTCCTACCATGTCACCTCACCCTCTATCTCTTTCATGGAGGATGATGTTTCTATCAAGGTTCTTGTAGATAAAATCTATTCCCTAGATATGAGACTTGAGGAGCTTGAGATATTTTTGGTATAAGACGATGGCTTTTCCTAAGTGTCCCATGTCATTGAAAAGATAAGAACCATTTTGGGTAAGGATCAAAGAGGCATAAAGATTATTCAAGGGATAAAAATATTTGTAGATATCCATGTCTCAGCCTATACTTCTAACTTGGTTGTTACCCAAGACCGTGGCTCAAATTTTTCTAAAGAAAACTAAATGTATTGATTCCTATTGTGTCAGTGTGTATGATTGGCAGGGGTCTTGCTACTAATACCAATTTTTTTCTTGAGTATAGTAGCATGCTTAAAGGAAGTAGAATTCCTTTAGATTTCAGTTATTCTATGCCTAAGACTCATAGTGTTCCTATTTTTTCACTTTGGTGTTGGACTGGAGGCTCTACTAGTGTAGGTTTTGGTTGTTCTTTTGGAGGTCCCTTTGGTCACACCTTGTCTATTGATCTAGTGCTCAATAATTTGTTACAAAACATGGGACACATGCAGAATTAGTGAGCGAATTTGGCTAGTTCTTCCTACCGACCCATGTTTTAACCCTTCTATTGTCATATTCCTCTTTCCATTTTCATTTTTGAACACTCCTATCCCTCAGAGGTGGGGATCCCAAAGTTTGAAAAGTACAATTTCCGTGCCTAGTTGCATGGATGCATGCCTCATCTTTCAATGTGCAATGTACTAATTTCTTTCATAATGATGATTTGTTGGCAAAGGTATTCTTGTGTTCTCTCAAGAAATCTACCTTGGTATAGCATTTTTATTTTCCTAAAAATTCTATTTTCCCTTTTGACCAACTAGTCAATCAATTTCTTGAACATTTTTATCCCAACATTGAGCTGAATATTGCCTTTAATGATCTCATTCAATGTAACCAAGGAACCCATGTGAAATTGACTAACTTCATAGCTTAGTATCAGACTATTTTTTCTTAGATTTCCTATCCTTTACATGGCTCTAATGTTCAAAAGGTTCTTATTAGGAACTTGCAACCTTTACTGCAAGAAAAGTTTATTTTAATGAAATATCCTTTTTTGCATCTCTGTGCTACTTTGAGAGAATACCACCAAGTGATTGTTTAGTATGGGGACTCATCCTTGTGCTCCCATGAGGATGGCCAATAAGTCATGTCGGTAAAAGTAAGCACAAGGTTGTGGCTAACATGGTATGTGTTCCTTCAGACAAAAATAATACAAGATATAACATAAACTTCACTAAATTATACAAATTATAAACTAATATCTCCAAAAATTATTAAAAGATAAAGTAACATTTCTCGAGATTAGATTGTTGTTCAAGTTTTGTCCTCAATGGTATAAATTTGAAAATTTCTTTCAATATCATCAAGTTTCTAGACATGATACCAAAAGATATGTCCACCTACATCACGTGATCCAAGACCATGTCGATGACAAGACCATATGCCTCAATGGTAGAAAGTAGAATTTCAATAAATTTGTAGTCAAACCTAACAACCAACTAAAAATATACATAGATTTTTCCCATTGTAATCTATGTACTTAATTACTCATTCATTGACTTATGATCCTACGTCATCTGAATATGTGAATGTGGTCTCATTCATGCATATTTCTCCTATAGAGCATGTGGATGTTGTTCCTAATATTACATTCATCACATGATCTACCCTTGAACACGTATCCCTCCTCACTCTATGTTCCTATTTGAATCAATGGTAACATCATAACATGTGTTATGGTTGATCCATTAAACTGTATGAACTATTTCATAGAGGATGCCTTATTTATCAACAATTTGCACAAGAAGTATGATGAATCATAGGTCACCCTTCACACTCATGATGGGTTTTCTACCACCCCTATGGGATCTATTTCTTTGTTTGTTTCATTTGGTCTTAAGTATGTGGATGCTCCATTTGTTGTGATCTTAGAGTCAAAGTTATTCAAAGCAAGGATAGGCGTTCCATGGCTAGCCTCTATCAATGCAATCACTTTTGTGATCCAAAAATTTTAGAATTATCCCCATGAGGGTACCATACACATTGTTTAGGTCACAAGATACAAGCCACTGGTAGCATGTGGAGGCTTCTCCCTCAACCATTTTTGGCCCACCCTAGTTGGACCCCTCACTTATAGAGGATACTTCTTGTATCAGGCTTATTACAATTATAAGACTATTGTTGCAGTGTTAAAAGGTGGTTTTCCTCCATTTCCCTATGTTGTATTTCATCTTTTGTACCTCCTTCTTATGCTTCTTAGCCCTTAGTGGCATCCTTTTCTCTTGGTATTATGCCTAGCACAAGCAAAGGAAAGGCACCCATGCTATGAAAGTCAAAGCCCTCAATTTTCTAGCTTCCTATTTTCCCCACAATCTCCCAATCCACCCTTTAAAACATGGGGAGGAATTCTCACGGGGTTGTTCCTGCATCTTGACCTTTAAAACCTTTGTTTATTCCTCCACCTACTCTTAGGGAAAAGAAAGGAAAGAGGACCGTCATCAAGACATTGGTCTATATTCCTTCTTCTATGTCTCATGATCCTCCTAAGGAGTCTTTCCTTCCACTAGCAATGGTTTCTAAGGTTTCTTTTGTGGTAGAGAAGGAGCCCCCACCGACATAACCATCTTGCATGTGAGCATAAATTATGGAGAAATGCTCTAGCTAAGGAGCACCTGTCCTCACAAAAAGAATGAAAGGGGTTCTTTTTTTTTTCTTTTTCTCTTACTTCTTCTATGGTTTCCTCTACTCCTTCCTTTTTCCTTTTCTTTAGTTCCTATTAGTTCCATTCTTCTTCTAGCTTCATTAGAAGACCTTGATGAACCTCACCCCAAAAGGGTGTAGGTGTTCATTACTCCTTCAGTGGAGCCTTCCCTTCTTACCTCTGTTCTTTACATTCCTCCTTTTTGGCAACCCATGGACATGCCTCATATAAAGGTGGTGTCCTTTGTGACTCCATATCCTTCTTTTGCTTCTACTTATTCTATGGTGGAATCCTTTATTGAAATGCAAGCTTGAGGATGACCTTTCTTCAAGTGATGGTCATAATAAATCCTCATCCTCTATGGAGTCTATTTTTTCTTTGGCTTACATCTTCCTTGTGATAGAAGCAGCCCCCACACGAAGTTATTCACCGCTCCTCTTCCTAAGGTTAGTCATGAATCTCGGGTATCCTATCCTCCCATCACTTAGTTGAAATATTGCACTCCTATCAAGTGCATGCTCAACTTGTTAGAGGATATCTCAACTCTATCATCAATATTTGAGAGATCAGTGACCCTAGTCTCACAAGAGCTTGGAGAAGAGGACCTTAATGGGAACTTTTCCTTGGCCTTTTTCGTAGGAAATTTGATTGTTGTAGCCCTTGCTATCCCTCCCCTTAAGGCTCATCCTTTCTCCCCCTATAATAGTCTAGATTAGGGGTAGGATGACCTATTGGTGGATTTAAATTAGGGTCACAACTCTTCTACATTTGTAGTTTATATTTGTGTGCTTGCTTGTGTTCCCTCATACTTTTTGGTATGTATTTTTTCTCTTTCCTCGATGACCCTTGCTACCCTTGTAGGTGCTTGGATATAGGCACAAGAATCTATTGTAACCATCTCCTATGTGTTTCATCATTCTTCTATATGTCGTACTCAAGATGCATTTTCATGTTAGAGACGATGCAAAGCATTGGGGGAATTTATGCCTTAATCCATGTCGACCTGATTTTTATTTTTCATTTTTCTTCATGTGATCTTCTTCATGTTTTGATACATTTGGGGGTAGATGATAATTCATATGTATATTATATTATATCTATCTATTTATATCTTTGATTATTTTTGACCCAAAACTATTAGATTCCCCCATCTCTTGATTTCTTCATCTCTTCCTATCTTGTTCATGATGTTATGGTTTCTATGTGTTGTCCCTATCATGTGTGAAAACATTCCACGAGTACATATCACTATGTATCTCATGCCACAAACTCTCATATTTCTTTTCTCTCCTTCGAATGAAATGTGGTCATTTTTGTAGCACACATCATTCTAAGGGGGGCTCTCATATTTACTTAATTTTCAACATAGAGTATTCTTTTAAAAGGATTCCTTGGTGAAATTTATTTCAAAAATACTTCTTGATGAAAGAATCCCTTGCTGAAAACTTCCTTTCAAAACAAGAGTATTCTTTTAAAATGATTCCTTGATGAAAGTTCTTTCAAAAGAATTCCATGATGGAATAATCACTTACAAAAAAATTTTGGGTCTTTCAAAAGGATTCCTTGATGTCTTGATGTCTAATGAGAAGAATTCCATGATGAAAGAACCCCTTTCTGAAAGTTTAGTTTAGAATGATTCCTTGATGATTGTGTTCTTATGTCTTAGTGTCTTATATATAATATTTGATATCTTGTGTCTTGATGTCTGGATATCTTATATCTTGATGTCTAGTTTGGGGGCAACCTAACTAGACCTATTTTTTCTATGACTATCCTGCAATGTAGTTTGTAGTAGCCATAGGCCTACATGCTTGTTGTATTGAATCTTTCCATGCTAGCCATACCTATCAACATCATCTTATAGTTGATCAGATTGTGTCTTATTGTGTCTATTTTATTTTTCTTTTTCGCTTAACATGTTTGACTATAGTTAACATGTTTGTGGTGATATTGCAACTAGCTTTATAGGATCAAAGGATCATGTCCTCTTCACATCATGATGAATCCCCTTTCACATCATGGTATGCCAGATTGAAGGACTGTTTCCTCTCATTTTTAGTATATTCTCTTCAATCTCTTTCTACTTTAGCTCGTACATGCTTTGACACGTATGCTTGCCAGAGTGGGGGGAAAATTTTGTAGCATAAAATTTCACCCTAGTTCAATTTCCCATAATATACCCCTACCTTAGCCTTATAACATTGATAATTTAAAAACCCACCACCTTAAACCCTTTGTTTTATCCATACATTTCCACTTTCTATTAGTGGAGCGAATCATCTAGGATGGTTCTATACTGTGCAAATTTCTATGCACCATGCAAATGTCCCTAAATGATTCCCAAGTCAGTGGACATTGAGGTCTTATACTTTGTGACATCCAAGAGTTTTAATGTCTCTTGTTACTGCAAACATACCTGAGAACATCCCCTTTGCCTCAAAAATCCTCAATTTGAACTCACTTCTTCATTCCATTCAATCTCTCTCCATGTATCACACATCTAGCACTCCATTCTTGCAACTTCACTTCACTCTCTCCATTCTTGCTTCTTTTTGCATCACTTTGTTTCAAGTTTCAAGCTATTAGCACTACATTCTTGCACATTCATCTTACACTCTCAAAGCTTCCATCCTTACTTTCATCTTCTCAAGTTTTCCAAATGGAGGGTACCACCCTTTGTTATTTCCATTATAAATATTATAGATAACATATAGATTTCCTTTAATTTCTATACAAATTGTCTACTACTTTTCTTTAACACATTTTCTCTATTGTGGTCTATTGATTATCCGTGGATGCAAAAACACCAAAGAGGGGGTTTGACTAAGGAAAACTCTATAACACAACCCCAACATTTTTTTGTCTCCATCTGTGTAGGTACTTCATTTGTGTGGAGCTTGTGGGAGGCTAGACAAATCGTAAGTTGGATTTCTACTACCCTTTCTTTTCATTTCATTCATAGTTAATTTATTGCATTTGTATTAATGGAAAATGTATCCTTTTTTCCTACATTTGGAAATAATTAAACAAATGAACCTAATGTTGCCTTGATTTAGTGTTGTAATGTGTTTTACACATTCACAATGAGTCTAGAGACCTTTTTAATGATAAAATTTACTTAATTTGTGCCTTATTTAGTGTGTTGTAAAGTGTTTTTATGCTTTCACACTAATCTAGGGTTTCATTAATTAATTATGGTTAATTGAGATCAATTGGCCCCTTTAATTCAAATCTAAGCCTTATTTATTGCATTTTTTAAGGATTTATCCCAACACCCATTAATGATATTGCATAACATTTACATTAGAAAAGTTGGAGTCCTAGAAATATGTGCTAGGACCCATTCACCACTTTAGGTGAATGGGTCCTCCTAACATTGGACACCCGTTTCTTGACATATTTGAAATGGGTTTTTGATGCTATTTCATTCCCCCAAAGTTTGGTCCTAGGAAATTGTGCTAGGACCCATTTGCCCAACGTGGTGAATGGGTCTTCCTCACTTAGGATGCCCCTTTTTGAATTCATTTGTTCCAGGATCTTAATGATTTTCAATCCTACATCTCATGTTGGATTAGATTATTTGAATTTTGTGGTTAATCCTTATATTTAATCTAAATATAAGGTTAATTCACATAGTTTGATCTAAGCATTCAAGTATTTAAGCACTATAGTAAGACTATGATCGTCAAGAGCATTTCAAAGGAATTCAAGGGAAAATCATCAAGGTTTTATTGTAGTAATTAAAGATCATATCATCATGTCAAATTCATAGTGCATAAAACATTTTTTTGAGCTAATGTGTGTTGATGTAGCATTGAATATCTAAGTTAATCATTGTTTCACATCCAATTCAAGATCAATATCTACATTCTACATGGACACTTCATGTTAGTTTGCAAATTTACATTCGAAGACATCTTCCAAGGTATCATCATTTCATGGTTCACATTTCATGCTTCAATTTCATTGTTTCATCATAAGGTTTAATTACCTAAATGAGGTTAGACTGAGGCAAACCCCTATCCTCTAACAATCAACAATTTTTTCTCCCCTTTGATGTGTGTTTACAAGTTCATAGGTTGAAGATCATGTGGAGAACAAGATTGAAGAAAAATTGTCAAAGTTGTCATCCATATTGCAAGAACACAAAAACAAGGCTACATAATTGGTTTTAGGTTTCTGGGAGTCAAGCACCAAGGAGCTGGAACTATAGATCTTGAAGAACAAAACCTAGATCTCAATTTTCAAAAACCCTAACAAGGACCCATTCACCACTAAAGGAGAATGAGTCCTTTGGGAGCTAAGAACAATAAGTTTTCTCTAAAGTATACATTATTTTAGCCTTCAAAAACCTCCCTTATAGTTTCTATAACAATTAGGAGTCATTTATGATTGTTATTTATGCATTTTGGCCATTATAATTGTATGTTTCATAGAAAAAACTTGTGGTTCATCATCTTGATAAATTCATTTTGATAAGCCCTATTTTCTCTAAAACATAATGGTGAACCTGCCTTATTGAACATTGTAGTTTTTTTTTTATTTTGGTGTATTTCCTTGCATCCTAGGTTAGATCTTACAATGATTTTCATTGAATTAGATCTCATCTAGGGTTT
>VDFB02000013.1:233069516-233157753 GCA_007258455.2 Sequoia sempervirens
GTTGAGGATGAGAATAATGTTAAGGCTTTATTCAGACGCGGAAAGGCAAAATCTGCTCTTGGGCAGACAGATGATGCAAGAGAGACTTTCAAAAGGTTAGGCAACTTTCTCCTGAAGATAGGGCAGTTGTACGAGAGTTGTATCTCCTTGCTCAACAGGATAAGGAGGTTTGTATGAAACAGAAGGAGCTCTATAAGGGCCTGTTTGGCCCAAGGCTAGAGCCAAAACCCAAGAAGTTGCATTGGCTCATTGTGTTTTGGCAGTGGCTTTTATCAATAATTAGAACTATTTTTAGGATGAGGATACCTAAAGATGACTAATTATCTCCCGTTAAGTTTATTGGACCTGCTACACTTAATCATTTTTCTGATTCTCCTATTGCAAGTAGGATTTTGGGAGGATGCAATTGGGTTTGTGCGTCAATAAGATGTATACTGTATTCCATCTCCATGGTTTGTTAAACAACTGTCTTTGATTAGGGCATAGAATTGGTTTGAGATGTATTATTAATGCCAAGAGGCATTCTACAATGACAGCAAGGGGTGGAGAATAATATTTATCTTAAATTTGACAATCATTTAAATGTCAAAATATAATATTTAATAGTAAACACAATATTTTCAAACCATGCCACAGGGGAGGATGCAATTGGGTTAAGGAGAAGAAATTGACAAAAAAATTTAACATTATTCTGAGTGCTGAAATTTATTGCCTGAGAGGGTGGTGATATAAACAAGCTTACTATCGTTGTATAAGTAATGTTACTTCATATGCAGTTACAACATGAAATGATAAAATTTGATTGCTTTTTAGATTTCGAGGTTTACCATATTTAATAAAGAATTCATCCAACCTTGCCTTCAAACTTGAAAAATATCAAGCTCTGTTTACAAGCATGAAAATGGTGGCTTCTTTACAATTTAATAGGGGAGAGGACCCAGTAGTTGTGCACCCTAACTTCGCGCTTCTAATTATTCTACGTGGAAATTTTAAATCACTCCCAATTTTTTACAGCAGCTTACTTGGCAAGTCCCCTGTTTATAACTAAGATTTCAGGGCCACATCAACAAATATGATGCCACATCAGCATGCTTTTTGTCAAGGTGTCCAAAAATGCCCAAAAAAAAAGTGAGATCAATACTTGTGCATTCACAGCATGTTTTATTGAGCGCTGATGTGGAATCACATGATTGGTTGCTTTTTAGAACAAAGGAATACATTTTGTTTAATTATGGGTAGTCATCATCAACACTAACAACTTTAAAGTCACAACTATTGGTCCAATATTGATAAAAATATTGGACATTATATAAACTACTATCACAATGATTGAAACATGCTCAGGTACTGGGTCCTCTACCCTAGTGTTATGTTAAACAATACCAGTAAGGTGGCTTTTGAGATTCCACGCTAGCTAGCAGGCCAACTTTGTATATATAGAAAGAGTATTTTAGTTCTTTTACATCAGGCACATATATTGTTTAAGTTTCTTCACGTCATACATTTGGAGCTATGACTATTAACAGGGTGATCTGGGCCTGCTAATCCACCCATAATATAACAATTTTATAAGTAATAAGTTTTATCATTGCATGTGTTTAACTTTTTGTCTTTATTCAAGTTATTTTTATGTAAAGGAATAAAATCCCTTTTATATAAATCAATTCTAATTAAAATAACTGTATTTAAGTAAAACACAATTGATTTAGATTTAAATAATTCAGTTGGGAATTGTTAATTATGTTATTGGAAATTAAATGAGGAAGATTATGTCTTGGAATTACAATGAAAAATTGAATGTTGATGCCACACAAATTTCATTTGCTGATTGTGTAAAAACTAATCCACATGTTCTACTCATCGTGGAATTGTAATAAATCTATAATTTTGTGTAGGTTGAATCTATGTTGTGTGTGATTCATCTCGTGTTCTGTGAAAATATCTTGATGCATCTAATTCTACACTATGTGGGGCTGACCTGGCTGATTGTGTACTTGTATGACCTAATTTGTCCCCATTTTGATGTATATTGATGTGTAAGGACTGGTGATATTTAAAAAACCTTGAGGAGATTATTACATTGCAAAGGTTGTGTTCTCTTAGGTTGACCCCTTTGATTAGATCAACTTTATGATTGTAGAAGAATATAGACTAAAACACTCTCAAGTATGCAAATGACTTAGATGATTTTGACACAAATTATGGTGCCTTTCAATGCTTCAAAATGAAATGTTCACAAAATGATTATCCTTGTAGTGCCTAGGATTTTTAGATAATGCTTGAACATGATCATTGAGGAATTAATGCATAATAAATGCCTTTGAATTCCAAGACAGCAATAAATAATGCAAACACACCAAATTGGCTTACAACTACGGAAATGGTGAGAGTTAAATAAAATTTATATTTAAATTTTATGGGTTAATTTTATATGGTACAAGAAAAAACCCACACATTGCAAGATTGATCCATTATAGGGGATGTAAATATCAAGGTGGGGAATGAATGTAGCAAATGGGTGTGATGGTAGGAGTAATAAAGGAATTATAATGGTGAATGCATAAGAGCTAGTGTAAATATTGATGGGATAAGTTTAAACGTGTGAAAGTACATGTGAATAGGGATGAATAAAGGATCGAGGAATGCACCCTCTTTGCACAAGAGTGTCATTTGTCAATATGTAATATTAAAACATTCCCTCTAAATTGGTCCAAACCTAAATGGGAATTGGCATGGGTATTCAATTTTTCCCATTAAAATTTTCCTCCACTTTAAGGTGCATTTGAACCTTGAATGAACATGTATTTAAAAATATGTTTTCACTCACAACCATGCATACAAAGTAAATAGTTAGACATAAAAGGGTATGGGATCCATGTAAAGTAATGTATACAACTTGATCCTTTCACATGTTCCTCTTATGCACACTCCATAGGAACTTACAAGTTAGAGAAAATGTATGCAATGCACAACTTCTGTCAAGCAAGAAAAACTGACTTTTAAGATCACTATCATGCATGCGTGCCTCCTTTTCATCATTATAGGCTTTAGATGTTTTCCCATAAACAAATGGATCCATGTAAAGAGATAGAATATTGTAAGCTCAAGGATTGACATGGTATTCTCCGACCACAAGGTGGAAAATCTTGTGGACCCAATCATCATTATCATCTAAAGTACCATAAGGGAGGATGTCAAGATCTATAGCTCTTATATGTTATGTGTGGTTTTGTGTAATGAACCTATTGGAACTATCTATTGGTTCTGTTGTACCCCAAAATTAAAATTTTTGTTACACTTAGACATTTTGAAGAAATGAGTAAAAGTCTTGTTAAATCAGTCAAAAAAGGTCAGAATTTGGATGTGCACGTCTTACATGAGGGGTCAAAACACAAAATTTTCAATTTCTGACGATCTGGGTCTGCTAAGAACAACTTAATCTACAAAACCCAGATCTCAAATTTTTCATCCCTAAAATTTAGGAAAACTGCTATTTTTAGAAATTTTCTAAAATTAGTAACGTTTTCTGGGTTTTTCTGGGTTTCTTTCGAAACGGATACTGGCAAAATTTTCTAAAAATAGAAAGTTGGTCCGACAGGGTTCAAACTGATTTTGATTGGCTCAAAATGCGTCCATATCAGGCTGGTGTAGTCAGAATCTCAAAATAGTCAGTTTTACCCTACTGGGTCTATTTTGCTTTTTCAGAAGCATATCTGGAGCTCCGAGGTCATCAATGGAAGTCATTCGACTGCTAGGTGCCAGTTTTAGCACTTAAACATTCGACAGAAGGTGAAATGATGAACATGCACGAAGAACAAGAAAGAAAATTGGAAATTCATGAAAATTTTCTAACACTGCTAAGTTTGGGTGCCCCTATTGAAGAAAGGCGCCCACCTTTTTGGGACATCATATGATAAAATAAGGGTTTCAAGTCTCCAGTCAATGTTGTTCAGTTCCCTGCCAGCCTCGCAATGAATTCAGAGGCGCAGTCAACGGATCACTCAGTCATCTGGAATTCAACGTTGAACAGGGGTATTCAAACTGGCGTCAGAACGAGGAAAGTTGAAAAATATCAAAATTTGACTAAGTGTTGAAATTTTGGGCCCCCCTGGTGAAGAAGGGGGCCCAAGTTTTCAAGGGCCCTACCAGATGAATCTACAAACGAGTGTCTAACGAAGTTTCTTCACGATTGATTCAGCTTTCAAACAAGACATACAACACGTAAATCAGAGTCCGTAGTCATCAGATACGAGGAGCTGAACAGGGGGTCCGACGAAGGCTGAGAACAAAGTTTCATAAGCAAACAGTAAAAAATGAAATAAATTCTAAGTCTGGGTGAAGTGGGCGCCCCCAGTCAGGAAGGGCGCCCAAACTTTTGAGGCCCTAAAATCCACTTTTTGGCAAAAATCTCTCCAGAAGACCCCTTCTCATTCCTCGATAGCTCCGTAATGAGCTCAACTGGCAGTCGATCTGACACCTGAAACTCCAGATTCGATGGGATCGTCTGTAACGGAGGAGTTTTATGAAGAAATTGAAGATAAGAAAAATGGCTAACACTGTGAAAGTTCGGAGCCCCTCGTAGGAAAAGGCTCCCATGAATTTGAAGGTCGAAATCAAGTTTTTAGCTAGAGGTGTCTCCAAAATATATTTTTCAGAATCAGTCGAGCTCTGCCGTGAAACCTTCAGCTCACTTGTCGGATCAAATTGCCAACAGGAAATAAGAGGTGAAGTAGCATGTTAAAATGAAGGAAAGTTGAAAATGTTAAAATTTTGACTAACACTGGAAGAAGTGGGTGCCCCAGGTGAAGAAGGGTGCCCAAATGTTCATGCCTTAGAATATTTTTTGAAGTTTTCAAAAAGTTTCAAAATTGCAAAAGGAGAATGGCGTCCAAGTTCAAAGAGGGTGAGTTTTAGGGTTTTGGAAATAAAAACAAAAAGAAAACAAAACCTAATTCAAGACCTAAAGCCTATTTAACATCATTCTTTCATGTATTTTTCATTATTTTTTGCAGGTAGCCTTCAGAGGAGAAAGTTGGAGCAGCAAGTTTGAAGAGTTTTTGTGATTCAAGAATCCATAGTTGCTGGTTTTATATCATATTTTTTAGACCAGCAAGCATAAACCCTTGCTTTTTCAAGCTTTTTGTTCTAGAAGATCAAATTTTTCAAGCAAAAGGCCAAGGCTTTCCTTTCTTCTGTCATCTGGGTCTTTTCTCCTCAATCTTCTGAAGAAATTTTCAAGAACTTCATCAAGTTGCAGCAAGTGCTTTTATTTTGCATGTCAGTGAAAACCTCAGTGCATTCAAATTTCAACCATCTGGGTCCTTTTCAATCAGTCTTCTGAAGAAAACCCATATCACAGCTTTTTTCAAAAATTTCAAATTCTAGAGTTGGCTGCTTTTTCGATCAAACGTGAGGGTTTTGCAAAACTAATCAACTGGGTCAATTTCTAATCTTGTTCTGAATAAAACCCATGTGCCGCTTTTTTGGGGAAAAATTAAAGAAATTAGGTTTGCTGCTTTTCTGGCAAAATTCAAAATTTTCAAAAACGGACGATCTGGGTTGTCTTGCATCGAAATTCAGAGCAAAACCCATATCTTAGAAAAATTTCTCAAAAATTTGTCCGTTGGAGCACAAAAATCACCATTCTAAAATTAGAAATTGCTCAAAACTTGTCTTAACCTAGCGAGTTTACAGTCATTCTTCAAGTTTTCTGAAATGGAGTACACTCCCAATGTTTTCAAGACTAAATCAGCTCTCTTTCACAATTACATCAAAACAGCTGAGACAGACTTGCATCATATCAATCCGGTGTTCGATCTATATGCCTTGGAGAGAGCAGGCAACACTTCAATCAAGAACCTAGGACATTCTGGACTCCTTGCAGCAGCGTCAATTCCTATATCAATTCAGAGTCTTGAGTTCGTAATCGCTTGCATTAAGCATTACAACCTGGCTACTAGGGAGATCCAGTCAGCAAATGGTAGATTGATTTGTAGTATAAACCCTGATGTGATCGAAAAGTGTTTTTTCATTTCCCCATGGCCTGAAAGTGTTACTCTCTCAAAGGGTGAATGCGAAAAGATATGGAATATGCATAAAGATAGATATAGCAAGAAGATTGCACAGAGATGGATGAAAGAAAAACATAAGACCTTGCCAAAAAACGTTGGGCGAGGGGAGTTCAAGGACGTCATAGAAATCCCTTCTCAATACAGTCTTGAAGATGGTTCTTACGTCGGGCTTGAGGAAGTGCAAGTTGAGTTTCAGAGTGTTGTTCACAGTTGCAGTCCAGTTGGCAGAAGGATAGGCCATATTTCAGTGATGTTAGCAAAGTTCGATAAAGCGGCCAATGAGGTCGAAGATTTCTTGAGATCCATTGCAGATGCTGAAGATATTCTTGAAAAGTGGTGTTTTGTTGTTGATGGCATAGATGCACTGAACCGGGACACAATCTTTAACTTCCTAGCGGATGTGATCGAGCTTTAAAGCAACTTTCTTCTAGAAGCTTTCTTTCTCACTTTCTTTCTATTCTTGGAATGATCCTTATCCATTATTTGAGAAGAGAAAGAAGATAAGATGTAATAGTTGGCGTTTCCCGCTTTTTCTACTTTCTGGGGTTTTAGATGTTATCTGCTTTCTAGATTTAGTAATAAAGCTTGCTTGTTGAGCAAGCCCTAGATTGTGAAAGCAAGGAGATTTTAGGGTTCCCTACTCCTCTGCTTCTCTATAAATAAGAGCCTTTGCTCATTTAGTTTCTTGAACCATGCTAGCAATAACAAAACGTTGAGCCTATTTTGCCTTCTATTTGTTATTCAAGTGTCGTTCAATTGTGTTGTGATAGAAAATTGTTGAGCCTCTTTAGCCAACAAGGAATTAGTGTGATTGTTGTTTCTATTGTGTAAGAATAACACTACAAGCCTCTTTAGCTGCAATTTCTTATTCCAGGCATGTTAGAATCGAGTTTTGTTCCAGAAGTTCGAGTAATAAAATCATGAGCCTCCTTTGCCTTGATATAAAATCTCTTATTTCCATTATTGGTGTTTTACTTTTATGATCTTGATTTCAACTTACATTGAAGTGTGTAGATGTTCATTGAGAAAGAGTTTATCGAAGTATTTTGTCAGAAAATCTACCTTGTTCGATTCTAGTTTCTCTTGCTTTGCTTATTACTTGAGAAGTTAGAAACGTCTTTAGTTTAAGTTAGTCGTAGTTGAAGTTCTTAAATCAGAAAATCTCAGCTGCGGCGTTTGTGTTTTATAAACCTTGTGCTCTAGTTGATCAAAAAGATAGGCAACTTAGTTTTGGTTTATTTTCTTGAATACCATCAGCAAGAGGGAGCTTCCCCTCCTAATTTGAAGAGCAGTTTATCTGTGCATAGTTGTCTGTTTCAAATACGCATTCCAGAGGTGCAAATTTAAATGCCAACAATTTTTTGGCGCCCACCATGGGGCACGAGGCTTTGAACAACAAAGAAAGCTTAGGCTTTATGTGATGGGTATGAGTATCTAGCATCCTGCTGCTCCAGTTCAACAACCTGATCTTACACCTCCAGTTATCCAACCGAGTTTCTAGATAATTGAAGGAGAGCAAGTAGACATTATCAGTAGCCTAAGGAGTTTCATCTTTGAGAAGAAGGAGAACCCTACTCAGTGGAGAAATGCTACTGTTATAATAGACAAAGAGGAAGAGAAAGTTGATATTGCAGCTGAAAGACCTGTCTTGCCACCACCCATGTGGGACTAGACAATCCTAGCGTACATAGTCTATACAAGGAGAACAAGAAAAAATCCGCTCTTCCAAGAAGAAGATACTTTCCTTCCATAGACACATCCTACAGAAGTGGGAGAATCATCCAACACATTTCCTGAATCTAACACAGTTCCTGAGTTCAACGCCGTAACGATGTTCGAGGAAGAAGAATCTGAAGCAATTGGTGATAACATTAACAACGATATCCACAACAATCGCAATCAGAGAAGAGGTCCCCCACTGCCTTGGGGTGATCATATTGGACCTTTGGCCTTAGGAGCAAATCATGAGTTACCTAAGGGGTCAAGAAAGCACTTTCCATGGTTCCAAGGTGATGGAAGTCAACACCCTGACGATCATCTTTCAGCCTTTTCAATGGCTTGCGTTGTTTTGCATGTAGCTCATGAAGATATTGTTGTACGTCTCTTTGTTGAGACTCTCACGGGAGCTGCTGCCGAATGGTTTAATCACTTGGAACCTGGTTGCATAACCAACTGGAATACTATGACTGAAAGGTTTCTTGCAAGGTTTAAGCCAGCTGAAGATAGCCACCAGTTATTCGCTCAACTTTCCAATTCAAAGAAGGAGGACAATGAACCAATGAGGGAGTTCGTAGCAAGGTTTAACCGCCTGGTTACTCATCTTTCATATACACTCAATCCATCACCTGAGATCCTGTTAAGCAGTTTTGTCAACGCACTTCGATTAGAGATAGCCTTTATCTTGAGATCAGCCCACGAGACAGAACTGGGAGAAGCACAACAAGGTGCCATAGAAATTGAAGATAACATGATCACTTCAAGAAAGATCAGAGGAGATGCTATTAGGCCTTTGGTTCAAAGTTCTGCCGATCCGTTACTTCAAAGGGTTGCTAATGAAGTGACTATTCTCAAGAGGCAATTGCCACTCCAGCCTACGCCTCTTGCTCAAGTTGCACCACCACCTGCTTTACCGGCACCGCAACCATATCAAGCACCACAGTAGCCTTATCAACCTCAGCAGTCGTATCAGCCGAAGAGAAATAACTTTCACCCTTACAACAATTACAGGCCATGAGGGCCACCTCCACCAAGGCAAGCGGCTGACAATACACAAAATGTTGTGTTTTGCCCTTTTCATGATTCCACTGAACATACAGGCGCATCCTGCCCCAAAAATGTCAGAATGAACGAGATAATGGGATATGCCGAAGCTGCACCTGCACCAAGTTTCATTCCAACTCCAAGTTCGAATTTTGTCTTACCTCAATCGACAACTTCGATGGCGACTCCACAACCGGCTACTTTGAAAGTGAACCCGATTTTGAAAAACAAGAAGATATTCGTTAGTACTCTCTTGCAGTAAATCCTAAGAATCATACGACTCCTGTGTTTACCAGAGCTCAACATCTCAGGGCACACAAAGAAGAGGAAGAAGAGAGACTGAAGATATCAAAAGACAAAGAAAAAGAAGTAGCTTCTACTTCAAATGTTAAGTCTTCTGAAGAGAACGTAAAAGCAGTTGCTGAAGGCTCGTCTTTAGCAAATTTTGCTATTGTAGATTCCTTGATGAAGAACAAAGTGAAGATTTCTCAGTTAGAGTATCTCCAAGATCATCTAGAGCAAGTAGACCGACTTCTCAAATTTGTGAAGAAAGGACCTACCAAGCAGCCCACATTGCTCGAATCATCCGTTCCAGCGGAAGACAAGCCTAAACCCTTCTATATTTCTCTATATATAGGGGGTTACAAATTGAGCAATTGTATCATTGACTCTGGAGCTTCAGACAATGTCATTCCTTTACAAGTGATGAATGCTCTAGGACTTTCGTGCACCAAGACAAGGGACAAATGTTACTCACTAGAGTCCAAGTCAGTGCTGTTAGTCGGACAATTAAAAGATGCTCAAGTAAGGTTGGCGACTTGTCCTGAAAAGAAAATCATGATGACCATCCTGGTAGCTGACATTCCAGCAAGCTACGGGATGCTATTAAGCAGAAGCTTTTGCAAGGACCCCGGTGGAGAGATTCAAATGGATTGGTTTTCTGCAAACATTCCATTGAAGAAAGGAGCTTTCAAGCTAGAACCAGAGCCCAAATCCCGATTCGCGGTCGTGAAGTCTCAAGATCCTCAAGCTCAAGTTTTATATCAAGAAACGGGTCTTGGTACTTATGCCATGCTATCAGAGATTCCTGAAGAAAGTCAAGAAATCGCGTGCATTGTAGAGAAATCAGCAAAACATCCTAAGCTATGGACTTTGCAGTTTGATGGTAGTTGTTCCACTGCTGGTTCGGGAGCAAGAGTTGTGATAAGTTCTCCTGAAGGACAATTGTATTCTTTTGCATATCGCTTACAATTTGAATGTACCAACAACATAGTGGAATATGAGGCGCTTCTACTAGGTCTCAGAAATGCAATGGACATGGGTACATCAAACATCTTATGGTCGAAGGTGATGCTAAGCTTGTTGTGAAGCAAGTCAGAGATCAATTTAGAGTGAAAGCAGATCATCTTCAACATTATAGAAATAGGGTGTGGAATGCAATTGATTAGTTCAAAGCTTTTGATATCAAGTACACTCCACGTCTAGAAAATAGCAGAGAAGATGCCCTCGCGGTATCAGCTTCGCTTTTCATGCCACATTCTGACTTCCATCAAAATGCATTTGCTATTGAGTTAATCTACAGGCCAACGGTACCTGACAACTGTGATAATTGGCAAGTATTTAATGATGATGAACACATTAAGGAGTTTCTTGTTATGGGAGATAATTTCAAAGAATTGTTCTTTGAGGGCAGTTCATCTACTCACAGAGAAGCAGTGACAGAAGTCTCCAATGCGCCAAAAATTGCTGAAGACAAAGAAAGTCCAGAAGAGCCTAATACCAGCATTATCCAGTTGAATGGAAATAAAATTTCCAAGGGGTTGGTTTCCTTGGAGAATATTTTTGACAGGCACGACAGATACATACAAGATCAGAGAAACTCAAGTGAAAGAACCTCTGCTGAATATCAACAAATCAATATTGGTATAGTTGACAAGCCTAGGCTTGTTAATCTGGGTACATGTTGTACGACAGAGGAAAGCGAGAGGTTCATCTCTTTGTTCAAGCAATACCGTGATGTCTTCGCCTGGTCATATGAAGATTTGAAAGCTTTTACACCAAGAGAGTTGTCTCACACAATTCCTCTTCAACCTGAAGTGAAGCCCTTCAGGCAAAAGCAAAGACACTACAATCCGCGGATTCAAGATACCATCTACGCGAAGGTCTAGAAGATGGTGAATGCAAAGATCATTTTTCCGATCCATCATTCCACCTGGGTGTCGAATATAGTTCCTGTGTGCATGAAGAATGGAGAAATCAGAATTTACGTTGATTTCAGGAATTTGAATCAATCATCGCTCAAAGATAATTATCCTTTGCCGATCATGGAGCACACTTTGCAGATAGTTACCGGTTCAGAGATGCTGTCCTTATTGGATGGTTTTTCTGGTTATAATCAAATAGCAGTAGCTGAAGTAGATCAATTCAAGACGGTGTTCACAACCCCATGGGGTACATTTGCATATGAAAGAATGCCCTTCGGCCTCATCAACGCTGGTGCTACATTTCAAAGAGCCATGGATTTGGCATTTGGTGACTTGAAGAATAAACTAATAGTGATCTATCTAGATGACCTCACTGTTTTCTCGAAGATACAAGAAGATCATTTTTCACATCTAGGAAAGGTCTTTGAGAGATGCAGATATCATAAAATATCATTAAATCCCAAGAAGTCTATCTTCGCGATGACGGAAGGTAAATTGCTTGGCCACATCGTCTCCAAGGAGGGAGCTCGAATTGACCCAAGTCGGGTTGAAGCTATCCGAATTTTGTCTCTTCCAACAAGCAAAACTGGGGTACACTCTTTCTTTGGTAAGGTAAATTTCATACGAAGATTTGTACCAGATTTTTCTGAGTTGACTAAAGATATATCTGCTATGATGAAGAAGAAGACAGTTTTCAAGTGGATGGAAGAAGGCGTTTGCAGCAATAAAAGAAGCCATCAGTTGAGCTCCAGTGCTAGTCCATCCTGATTTTGAAAAGGAATTTATCCTTTATTGCTATGCATCAGAGCATACTCTGTCTGCCATCCTAACACAGAAGCTAAATGAAGAAATTGAATCTCCCATAGCTTTTATGAGCTGTAGTTTCAAGGAGAGCAAATCAAGATACTCTTAGATTGAAAAGAATGCCTATGTGGTCGTTCGAGCTGTAAAGAACTTCAAATTTTATATTTTGAATTCTCACACCATTGTATATGTCATAGATCCAGCAGTGAAAAGCGTGTTGACTCAACAGGAGATGGGCTCCAAAAGAGGTAACTGGGTCGCGAAGGTGCAAGAGTATGACTTGGAGATCAAACCGACCAAACTCGTTCGTGGGAGAGGTCTTTGTCAGTTGATAGCAGAGGATGGAGATAAGAAGCTTCAAGACAAACATGTACCTGAGATCGAACCTGAAGTTAAAGAAGATCTTCCAATGGTCTTGCTGATTGAATCTTCGGGAGAATGGTTTACTGAGATATGGTATTACATGACATACGGTGATTGTCCAAATCATTTAAACAAGAAACAAAGGAGAACGCTTAAGCTAAAAGCGTAGAATTATGTTATCATCAGCAATGTTTTGTATAAGTGGGGTCTTGACGGAACATTCTTGTTGTGTGTTACCAAAGATCAACAACGGCGCTTGCTGGAAGCCTTTCACAATCAAGTATGCGGTGGTCACTTTTCTTCAAAGGTGACAGCTTTTAAAATCTTGCGGGCTCAATTCTTTTGGTTGACTATGTTCCACGATGCATATGAGTGGGTACCTAAATGTCAGTTGTGTCAGCAGTTTGTTGGCAAGGCGAAGTTAGTAGTCGCTCCTCTCAGGCCAGTTGTTATAGATGCTCCATTTCAGCAATGGGGTTTAGATTTTATTGGTCCTATCAACCCTCGTTCCAGTAAGGGGCATATTTATGTCCTTATAGCCACTGATTATTTCACTAAATGGGCTGAAGCCATTCCTACCAAGCGAGCTACGTCTGAGGTCGTGTGTGAGTTCTTGAAAGAAAACATTGTCACACGCTTTGGAGTTCCTTGCAAAATTGTGACAGATAATGGAACATGTTTCTCATCTAAGGAGCTAATGGAGTTCTATTTTGATCACACCATTACTTTATCTCATTCATCAGATTATTACCCGCAGGGTAATGGACAAGTTGAGTCATCAAACAAGAACATTGTCACAATTATCCGCAAGTTGGTTGATTCCAGTCAATGAACTTGGCACAAGAAACTTTATGATGCTCTCTGGGCTGATAGAATTACTTTGAAGAGAGCCATTGGTACCTCACCCTTTATACTCCTGTATGGTACGGAAGCAGTGATACCTATCATGTTGGAGTTGTCTGCCTTGCAGCTGGCAACCACAGTTGAATATGGAGAATTTACAGATCCTATTCAGAAGCGCATCTTGTACCTAACAAAGCTTCAAGAAGAAAGGATGGAGGTAGTAGATAGAATCACTCAGCACCAGGAGCAAGTGAAATTTTTTTTGACAAGAAAGCTCACCAACAAGATTTCGAGGTTGGAGATCAAGTCCTTTTATGGGATAAGAGATATGACCCCAAGGGAATGCATGGAAAATTTGATTCCTTTTGGTTGGGACCTTTCAATATTCATGAGCCTGTCGGAGAGAACACCTATATTCTCTCGTGCTTGGATGGAAGTCTCCTCCCTCTACCACACAGCGGGCAGTACCTGAAGCACTTCGTCCCTTCGGGGGTGGAGTAAGTTCTCAAAACAATCTTTGTAAATATTTTTCTTTCTTTTTCATAATGTGTTTCCCCTTTCCGTGATGTTTTCGTTATGTTGTGTTTCCCCTTTCCGTAACAGTCCTGTCATGTACTAGGTGATTAGGAGTCTTGTTTTAGGTGATTAGTAGGGAATTCAAACTATTAGGTGATTTCTAGGAAGTCCGGTTATAGGTGATTAAGGAATGTCTTGCAAAATAGGTGAGTAGGAAATGATGCTGACTTCGATACCCAATGGATAAGGCACTAGTCTAAGCTTAAACTCTAGAGATTCTATGGTTCTCCTATGCCATAAGTATTTGCCATGGTCCCCAAACAGAGCCAATGTTGTACCCCAAAATTAAAATTTTTGTTACACTTAGACATTTTGAAGAAATGAGTAAAAGTCTTGTTAAATCAGTAAAAAAAGGTCAGAATTTGGATGTGCACTTCTTACATGAGGGGTCAAAACACAAAATTTTCAATTTCTGACGATCTGGGTCCGCTAAGAACAGCTTAACCTACAAAACCCAGATCTCAGTTTTTTCATCCGTAAAATTTAGGAAAATTGCTATTTTTAGAATTTTTTTAAAATTAGTAACGTTTTTTGGGTTTTCCTGGGTTTCTTTTGAAACGGATACTGGAAATTTTTTTCTAAAAATAGAAAGTTGGTCCGACAAGGTCCAAACTGATTTTGATTGGCTCAAAATGCGTCCATATCAGGTTGGTGCAGTCAGAATCTCAAAATAGTCAGTTTTACCCTACTGGGTCTATTTTGCTTTTTCATAAGCATATCTGGAGCTCTGAGGTCATCAATGGAAGTCATTTGACTACCAAGCGTGAGTTTTAGCACTTAAACATTCGACAGAAGGTGTTCAAAATGATGAACATGCACGAAGAACAAGAAAGAAAATTGGAAATTCATGAAAATTTTCTAACACTGCTAAGTTTGGGCGCCCCTATTGAAGAAAGGCGCCCACCTTTTTGGGACATATGATAAAATTAGGGTTTCAAGTCTCCAGTCAATGTTGTTCAATTCCCTGCCAACCTTGCAACAAATTCGGCGGCCCAGTCAAGGAATCACTCAGTCATCTAGAATTCAGCGTTGAACAGGGGTATTCAAACTGATGTCAGAACGAGGAAAGTTGAAAAATATCAAAATTTGACTAAGTGTTGAAATTTTGGGCACCCTTGGTGAAGAAGAGCACCCAAGTTTTCAAGGGCCCTAAGAGATGAATTTGCAGACGAGTGTCTAACGAAGTTTCTTCACGATTGATTCAGCTTTCAAATGAGACATCCAGCATGTCAATCGGAGTCCACAGTCATCAGATACGAGGAGCTAAACAGGGGGTCCGACGAAGGCTGAGAACAAAGTTTCAGAAGCAAACAGTAAAAAATGAAATAATTTCTAAGTCTGGGTGAAGTGGGCGCCCCTAGTCAGGAAGGGCGCCCAAACTTTTCAGGCCCTAAAATCCACTTTTTGGCAAAAATCTTCCTAAGACCCCTCTCATTCTCGATAGCTCCACAATGAGCTCAATGGCAATGATCCGGCCAATCAAACTCCAGATTTGATGGGATCGTCTGTAAGGGAGGAGTTTTATGAAGAAATTGAAGATCAAAAAAATGGCTAACACTGTGAAAGTTCGGAGCCCCTCGAAGGAAAAGGCTCCCATGAATTTGAAGGTCGAAATCAAGTTGTTAGCCAAAGGTGTCTCCAGAATATATTTTTAAAAATTAGTTGAGCTCTGCCGTGAAACCTTCAGCTCGCCTGTCGGATCAAATTGCCAATGGGAAATCAGAGGCGAAGTAGCATGTTAAAATGAAGGAAATTTGAAAATGTTAAAATTTTGACTAACACTAGAAGAAGTGTGCGCCCAGTTGAAGAAGGGCGCACAAATGTTCATGCCTTAGAATATTTTTCGAAGTTTTCAAAAAGTTTCAAAATTGCAAAAGGAGAATGACATCCAAGTTCAAAGAGGGTGAGTTTTAGGGTTTTGGAAATAAAAGCAAAAAGAAAGCAAAACCTAATTCAAGACCTAAAGCCTATTTAACATCATTCTTTCATGTATTTTTCATTATTTTTTGCAGGTAGCCTTTAGAGGAGAAAGTTGGAGCAGCAAGTTTGAAGAGTTTTTGTGAATCAAGAATCCATAGATGTTGGTTTTATATCATATTTTTTAGACCAGCAAGCATAAACCCTTGCTTTTTCAAGCTTTTTGTTCTAGAAGATCAAATTTTTCAAGTAAAAGGCCAAGGCTTTCCTTTCTTCTGTCATTTGGGTCTTTTCTCCTCAATCTTCTGAAGAATTTTTCAAGAACTTCATCAAGTTGCAGCAAGTGCTTTTATTTTGCATGTCAGTGAAAACCTCAGTGCATTCAAATTTCAACCATCTGGGTCCTTTTTCAATCAATCTTCTGAAGAAAACCCATATCACAGCTTTTTTCAAGAAAATTTCAAAACCTAGAGTTGGCTTCTTTTTCAATCAAACGTCAGGGTTTTGAAAAACTAATCAACTGGGTCCATTTCTCATCTTGTTCTAAACAAAACCCAGGTGCCAGCTTTTTTCGGGAAAAATTGAAGAAATTAGGGTTTGCTGCTTTTTCAGGAAAAATTCAAAATTTTCAAAAACGAACGATCTGGGTTGTCTTGCATCAAAATTCTAAACAAAACCCATATCTTAGAAAAAATTCTCAAAAATTTGTCCGTTGGAGCACAAAAATCAGCATTCTAAAATTAGAAATTACTCAAAACTTGTCAGAACCTAGGCGAGTTTACAGTCATTCTTCAAGTTTTCTAAAATGGAGTACACTCCCAATGTTTTCAAGACTAAATCAGCTCTCTTTCACAATTACATCAAAACAGCTGAGACAAACTTGCATCATATCAAGCCGGTGTTCGATCTATACGCCTTGGAGAGAGCAGGCAACACTTCAATCAAGAATCTAGGACATTCTGGACTCCTCGTAGCAGCGTCAATTCCTATATCAATTCAGAGTCTTGAGTTCGTAATCACTTGCATTAAGCATTACAACCTGACTACTAGGGAGATCCAGTCAGCAGATGGTAGATTGATTTGTAGTATAAACCCTGATGTGATCGAAAAGTGTTTTTTCATTTACCCACGGCCTGAAAGCATTACTCTCTCAAAGGGTGAATGCGAAAAGATATGGAATATGCATAAAGATAAATATAGCAAGAAGATTGCACAAAGATGGATGAAAGAAAAACATAAGACCTTGCCAAAAAACGTTGGGAGAGGTGAGTTCAAGGATGTCATAGAAATCCCTTCTCAATACAGTCTTGAAGATGGTTATTATGTCGGGCTTGAGGAAGTGCAAGTTCAGTTTCAGAGTGTTGTTCACAGTTGCAGTCCAGTTGGCAGAAGGATAGGCCATATTTCAGTGATGTCAGTAAAGTTCGATAAAGTGGCCAATGAGGTCGAAGATTTCCTAAGATCCATTGCAGATGCTGAAGATATTCTTGAAAAGTGGTGTTTTGCTGTTGATGGCATAGATGCACTGAACTGAGACACAATCTCTAACTTCCTAGTGGATGTGATCGAGCTTTAAAGCAACTTTCTTCTAGAAGCTTTCTTTCCCACTTTCTTTCTATTCTTGGAATGATCCTTATCCATTCTTTGAGAAGAGAAAGAAGATAAGATGTAATAGTTGGCGTTTCCCACTTTTTCTACTTTCTAGGGTTTTAGATGTTATCTTCTTTCTAGATTTAGTAATAAAGCTTGCTTGCTGAGCAAGCCCTAGATTGTGAAAGCAAGGAGATTTTAGGGTTCCCTACTCCTCTGCTTCTCTATAAATAAGAGCCTTTGCTCATTTAGTTTCTTGAACCATGCTAGCGATAACAAAACGTTGAGCCTATTTTGCCTTCTATTTGTTATTCAAGTGTCGTTCAATTGTGTTGTGATAGCAAATTGTTGAGCCTCTTTAGCCAGCAAGGAGTTAATGTGATTGTTGTTTCCATTGTGTAAGAATAACACTGCAAGCCGCTTTAGCTGAAATTTCTTATTCCAGGCATGTTAGAAGTGAGTTTTGTTCCAGAAGTTTGAGTAATAAAATCATGAGCCTCCTTTGTCTTGATATAAAATCTCTGATTTCCGTTATTGGTGTTTTACTTTTATGATCTTGATTTCAACTTACATTGAAGTGTGCAGATGTTTGTTGAGAAAGAGTTTATCAAAGTATTTTGTCAGAAAATCTACCTTGTTCATTTCTAGTTTCTCTTGGTCTGCTTATTACTTGAGAAGTTAGAAATGTCTTTAGTTTAAGTTAGTCGTAGTTGAAGTTCTTAAATCAGAAAATCTCAACTGCGGCGTTTGTGTTTTATAAACCTTGTGCTCTAGCTGATCAAAAAGATAGGCAACTTAGTTTTGGTTTATTTTCTTGAATACCATCAGTAAGAGGGAGCTTCCCCTCCTAATTTGAAGAGCAGTTTATCTGTGCATAGCTGTCTGTTTCAAATACACATTCCAGAGGTGAGAATTTAAATGCCAACAGTTTTTTGGCGCCCACCGTGGGGCACGTGGCTTTGAACAACAAAGAAAGCTTAGGCTTTATGTCATGGGTATGAGTATCTGGCGTCCTACTGCGCCAGTTCAACAACCTGATCTTACACCTCCAGTTATCCAACCAAGTTTCCAGATAATTGAAGGAGAGCAAGTAGACATTATCAGCAGCTTAAGGAGTTTCATCTTTGAGAAGAAGGAGACCCCTGGTCAATGGAGAAACGTTGCTGTTATTCTAGACAAAGAGGAAGAGAAAGCTGATATTGCAGCCGAAAGACCTGTCTTTCCACCACCTACGTGGGACTAGACAATCCTGGCGTACATAGTCTATACAAGGAGAACAAGAAAAATTCCGCTCTTCCAAGAAGAAGATACTTTCCTTCCGCAGACACATCCTACAGAAGTGGGAGAATCATCCAACACATTTCCTAAATCTAACACAGTTCCTGAGTTCAACGCCGTACCTGTGTTTGAGGAAGAAGAATCTGAAGCAATGGGTGATAACATTAACAACGATATCCACAACAATCACAATTGGAGAAGAGGTCCCCCACTGCCTTGGGGTGATCATATTGGACCTTTGGCCATAGGAGAAAATCATGAGTTTCCTAAGGGGTCAAGAAAGCACTTTCCATGGTTCCAAGGTGATGGAAGTCAACACCCTAACGATCATCTTTCAACCTTTTCAACGGCTTGCGCTATTTTGCATGTAGCTCATGAATATATTGCTGTACGTCTCTTTGTTGAGACTCTCATGGGAGCTGCTGCCGAATGGTTTAATCACTTGGAACCTGGTTGCATAACCAACTGGAATACTATGACTAAAAAGTTTCTTGCAAGGTTTAAGCCAGCTGAAGATAGCCACCAATTATTCGCTCAACTTTCCAATTCAAAGAAGGAGGACAATGAACCAATGAGGGAGTTCGTAGCAAGGTTTAACCGCCTGGTTACTCATCTTTCATATACACTCAATCCATCACCTGAGATCATGTTAAGCAGTTTTTTCAACACACTTCGATTAGAGATAGCCTTTATCTTGAGATCAGCCCACGAGACAGAACTGGGAGAAGCACAACAAGGTGCCATAGAAATTGAAGATAACATGATCACTTCAGGAAAGATCAGAGGAGATGCTATTAGGCCTTTGGTTCAAAGTTCCGCCGATCTGTTACTTCAAAGGGTTGCTAATGAAGTGACTATTCTCAAGAGGCAATTGCCACTCTAGCCTACGCCTCTTGCTCAAGTTGCACCACCACCTGCTTTACCGGCACCGCAACCATATCAAGCACCACAGTAGCCTTATCAACCTCAACAGCCGTATCAGCCGAAGAGAAATAACTTTGAGCCTTACAACAATTACAGGCCACGAGGGCCACCTCCACCAAGGCAAGCGGCTGACAATACACAAAATGCTATGTTTTTCCCTTTTCATGATTCCACTGAACATACAAGTGCATCCTGCCCCGAAAATGTCAGAATGAACGAGATAATGGGATATGCCGAAGCTGCACCTGCACCAAGTTTCGTTCCAACTCCAAGTTCGAATGTTGTCTTACCTCAATCAGACAACTTCGATGGCGACTCCAGAATGGGCTACTTTGAAAGTGAACCCGATTTTGAAAAACAAGAAGAAGATATCCGTCAGTACTCTCTGGCAGTAAATCCTGAGAATCATATGACTCCTGTGTATACCAGAGCTCAACATCTCAGGGCACATAAAGAAGAGGAAGAAGAGAGACTGAAGATATCAAAAGACAAAGAAAAAGAAGTAGCTTCTACTTCAAATGTTAAGTCTTCTGAAGAGAACGTAAAAGTAGTTGCTGAAGGCTCGTCTTTAGCAAATTTTGCTATTGTAGATTCCTTGATGAAGAACAAAGTGCAGATTTCTCAGTTAGAGTATCTCCAAGATCATCTAGAGCAAGTAGACCGACTTCTCAAATTTGTGAAGAAAGGACCTACCAAGCAGCCGACATTGTTCAAATCATCCGTTTCGGTGGAAGACAAGCCTAAACCCTTCTATATTTCTCTGTATATTGGGGGTTACAAATTGAGCAATTGTATCATCCACTCTGGAGCTTCAAACAATGTCATGCGCTTACAAGTGATGAATGCTCTAGGACTTTTGTGCACCAAGACAAGGGACAAATGTTACTCACTAGAGTCCAAGTCAGTGCTGTTAGTCGGACAATTAAAAGATGCTCAAGTAAGGTTGGCGACTTGTCCTGAAAAGAAAATCATGATGACCATCCTGGTAGTTGACATTCTAGCAAGCTACGGGATGCTATTAAGCAGAAGCTTTTGCAAGGACCTCGGTGGAGAGATTCAAATGGATTGGTCTTCTACAAACATTCCATTGAAGAAAGGAACTTTCAAGCTGGAACCAGAGCCCAAATCCTGATTCGCGGTCGTGAAGTCTCAAGATCCTCAAGCTCAAGTTTTATATCAAGAAACGGGTCTTGGTACTTACGCCATGCTATCAGAGATTCCTGAAGAAAGTCAAGAAATCGCGTGCATTGTGGAGAAACCAGCAAAACATCCTAAGCTGTGGACTTTGCAGTTTGATGGTAGTTGTTCCACTACTAGTTTGGGAGCAGGAGTTGTGATAAGTTCTCCTGAAGGATAATTGTATCCTTTTGCATACCACTTGCAATTTGAATGTATCAACAACACAACAGAATATGAGGCGCTTCTACTAGGTCTCAGAAATGCAATGGACATGGGTATCAAACATCTTATGGTCGAAGGTGATGCTAAGCTTGTTGTGAAGCAAGTCAGAGATCAATTTAGAGTGAAAGCAGATCATCTTCGACATTATAGAAATAGGGTGTGGAATGCAATTGATTAGTTCAAAGCTTTTGATATCAAGTACATTACATGTCTAGAAAATAGTAGAGTAGATGCCCTCGCGGTATCAGCTTCGCTTTTCATGCCACATTCTGACTTCCGTCAAAATGCATTTGCTATTGAGTTAATATACAAGCCAGCGGTACCTGACAACTATGATAATTGGCAAGTCTTTAATGATGATTAACACATTAAGGAGTTTCTTTTTATGGGAGATCATTTCAAAGAGTTGTTCTTTGAAGGCAGCTCATCTACTCACAGAGAAGCAGTGACAGAAGTCTCCAATGCGCCAAAAATTGCTGAAGACAAAGAAAGTCCAGAAGAGCCTGATACCAGCATTATCCAGTTGAAAGGAAATAAAATTCCCAAGGGGTTGGTTTCCTTGGAGAATATTTTTGATAGGCACGACAGATACATACAAGATCAGAGAAACTCAAGCGAAAGAACCTTTGCTAAATATCAACAAATCAATATTGGTATAGTTGACAAGGCTAGGCTTGTTACTCTGGGTACATGTTGTACGCCAGAGGAAAGCAAGAGGTTCATCTCTTTGTTCAAGCAATACCGCAATGTCTTCGCCTGGTCATATGAAGATTTGAAAGTTTTTACACCAAGAGAGTTGTCTCACACAATTCCTCTTCAACCTGAAGTGAAGCCCTTCAGGCAAAAGCAAAGACATTACAATTCGCGGATTCAAGATACCATCTACGCGGAGGTCCAGAAGATGGTGAATGCAAAGATCATTTTTTCGATCCATCATTCCACCTGGGTGTCGAATATAGTTCCTGTGCGCAAGAAGAATGGAGAAATCAAAATTTACGTTGATTTCAGGAATTTGAATCAATCATCGCTCAAAGATAATTATCCTTGCCGATCATGGAGCAACACTTTGCAGACAGTTACCGGTTCAGAGATGCTGTCCTTATTGGATGGTTTTTCTGGTTATAATCAAATAGCAGTAGCTGAAGAAGATCAATTCAAGACGACATTCACAACCCCATGGGGTACATTTGCATATGAAAGAATGCCCTTCGGCCTCATCAACGCCGGTGCTACATTTCAGAGAGCCATGGATTTGGCATTTGGTGACTTGAAGAATAAAGTAATAGTGGTCTATCTAGATGACCTCACTGTTTTCTCGAAGATACGAGAAGATCATTTTTCACATCTAGGAAAGGTCTTTGAGAGATGCAGATATCATAAAATATCATTAAATCCCAAGAAGTCTATCTTCGCGGTGACATAAGGTAAATTGCTTGGCCACATTGTCTCCAAGGAGGGAACTCGAATTGACCCAAGTCAGGTTGAAGCTATCCGAAGTTTGTCTCTTCCAACAAGCAGAACTGGGGTACACTCTTTCTTTGGTAAGGTAAATTTCATACGAAGATTTGTACCAGATTTTTCTGAGTTGACTAAAGATATATCTGCTATGATGAAGAAGAAGACAGTTTTCAAGTGGATGGAAGAAGGCGTTTGCAGAAATAAAAGAAGCCATCAGTCGAGCTCTAGTGCTAGTCCGTCCTGATTTTGAAAAGGAATTTATCCTTTATTTCTATGCATCAGAGCATACTCTGTCTTCCATCCTAACACAGAAGCTAAATGAAGAAATTGAATCTCCCATAGCTTTTATGAGCTGTAGTTTCAAGGAGAGCGAATCAAGATACTCTTAGATTGAAAAGAATGCCTATGTGGTCATTCGAGCTGTAAGGAATTTTAGATTTTATATTTTGAATTCTCACACCATTGTATATGTCACAGATCCACCAGTGAAAAGCGTGTTGACTCAACAGGAGATGGGCTCCAAAAGTGGTAACCGGGTCGCGAAGGTGCAAGAGTATGACTTGGAGATCAAACCGACCAAACTCATTCGTGGGAGAGGTCTTTGTCAGTTGATAGCAGAGGATGGAGATAAGAAGCTTCAAGAAAAAAGTGTACCTGAGATCGAACCTAAAGTTAAAGAAGATCTTCTAATGGTCTTGTTGATTGAATCTTCGGGAGAATGGTTTACTGAGATATGGTATTACCTGACATACGGTGATTGTCCAAATCACTTAAACAAGCAACAAAGGAGAACGCTTAAGCTGAAATCGTAGAATTATGTCATCATCAGCAATTTTTTGTACAAGCAGGGTCTTGACGGAACATTCTTGTTGTGTGTTACCAAAGATCAACAACGGCGCTTGCTGGAAGCCTTTCACAATCAAGTATGCGGTGGTCACTTTTCTTCAAAGGTGACATCTTTTAAAATCTTGCGGGCTCAATTCTTGTGGCCGACTATGTTCCACGATGCATATGAGTGGGTACATAAATGTCAGTTGTGTCAGCAGTTTGTTGGCAAGGCGAAGTTAGCAGTCGCTCCTCTCAGGCCAATTGTTATAGATGCTCCATTTTAGCAATGGGGTTTAGATTTTATTGGTCCTATCAACCCACGTTCCAGTACGGGGCATATTTATGTCCTTACAGCCACTGATTATTTCACTAAATGGGTTGAAGCCATTCCTACCAAGCGAGCTATGTCTGAGGTCGTGTGTGAGTTTTTGAAAGAAAACATTGTCACATGCTTCGGAGTTTCACAAAATTGTGATAGATAATGCAACGTGTTTCTCATCCGAGGAGCTAATGGAGTTCTGTTTTGATTACAGCATTACTTTATCTCATTCATCAGATTATTACCCGCAGGGTAATGGACAAGCTGAGTCATCAAACAAGAACATTTTCACAATTATCCGCAAGTTGGTTGATTCCAATCAACGAACTTGGCACAAGAAACTTTATGATGCTCTCTGGGTCGATAGAATTACTCCAAAGAGAGCCATTGGTATCTCACCCTTTATACTCCTGTATGGTACGGAAGCAATGATACCTATCATGTTGGAGTTGTTTGCCTTGCAGCTGGCAACCGTAGTTGAAGATGGAGAATTTACTGATCCTATTCAGAAGCCAATCTTGTACCTAACAAAGCTTCAAGAAGAAAGGATGGAGGTAGTAGATAGAATCACTCAGCACCAGGAGCAAGTGAAATTTTTTTTGACAAGAAAGCTCGCCAAGAAGATTTTGAGGTTGGAGATCAAGTCCTTTTATGGGATAAGAGATATGAGCCCAAGGGAATGCATGGAAAATTTGATTCCTTTTGGCTGGGACCTTTCAAGATTCACGAGCCCGTCAGAGAGAACACCTATATTCTCTTGCACTTGGATGGAAGTCTCCTCCCTCTACCACATAGCGGGCAGTACCTGAAGCACTTCGTCCCTTCGGGGGTGGAGTAAGTTCTCAAAACAATCTTTGTAAATATTTTTCTTTCTTTTTCGTAATGTGTTTCCCCTTTCCGTGATGTTTTTGTTATGTTGTGTTTCCCTTTTCCGTAATAGTCCTGTCGTGTACTAGGTGATTAAGAGTCTTGTTTTAGGTGATTAGTAGGGAATTCAAACTATTAGGTGATTTCTAGGAAGTCCGGTTATAGGTGATTAAGGAATGTCTTGCAAAATAGGTGAGTAGGAAATGATGCTGACTCTGATACCCAATGGATAAGGCACTAGTCTAAGCTTAAACTCTAGAGATTCTATGGTTCTCCTATGCCATAAGTATCCGCCATGGTCCCCAAACAGAGCCAATGTTGTACCCCAAAATTAAAATTTTTGTTACACTTAGACATTTTGAAGAAATGAGTAAAAGTCTTGTTAAATCAGTAAAAAAAGGTCAAAATTTGGATGTGCACATCTTACATGAGGGTTCAAAACACAAAATTTTCAATTTCTGACGATCTGGGTCTGCTAAGAACAGCTTAACCTACAAAACCCAGATCTCAGTTTTTTCATCCGTAAAATTTAGGAAAATTGCTATTTTTAGAATTTTTTTAAAATTAGTAACATTTTTTGGGTTTTCCTGGGTTTCTTTTGAAACGGATACTGGCAAAATTTTTCTAAAAATTGAAAGTTGGTCCGACAGGGTCCAAACTAATTTTGATTGGCTCAAAATGCGTCCATATCAGGCTGGTGCAGTCAGAATCTCAAAATAGTCAGTTTTACCCTACTGGGTCTATTCTGCTTTTTTAGAAGCATATCTAGAGCTCCGAGGTCATCAATGGAAGTCATTCGACTGCCAGGCGCGAGTTTCAGCACTTAAACATTCGACAGAAGGTGAAATGATGAACATGCACGAAGAACAAGAAAGAAAATTGGAAATTCATGAAAATTTTCTAACACTGCTAAGTTTGGGCGCCCCTGTTGAAGAAAGGCACCCACCTTTTTGGGACATCATATGATAAAATTAGGGTTTCAAGTCTCTAGTCAATGTTGTTCAGTTCCTTGCTAGCCTTGCAACAAATTTAGCGGCACAATCAACGGATCACTCAGTCATCTGGAATTCAGCGTTGAACAGGGGTATTCAAACTGACATCAGAACGAGGAAAGTTGAAAAATATCAAAATTTGATTGTGTTGAAATTTTGGGCGCCCTTGGTGAAGAAGGGCACCCAAGTTTTCAAGGGCCCTAACAGATGAATCTGCAGACGAGTGTCTAACAAATTTTCTTCATGATTGATCCAGCTTTCAAGTGAGACATCCAGCACGTCAATCGGAGTATTCAGTCATTAGATACGAGGAGCTGAACAAGGGGTCCGACGAAGGCTGAGAACGAAGTTTTAGAAGCAAACAGTAAAAAATGAAATAAATTCTAAGTCTGGGTGAAGTGGGCACCCCCAGTCAGGAAGGGTGCCCAAACTTTTGAGGCCCTAAAATCCACTTTTTGGCAAAAATCTCTCCAGAAGACCCCTTCTCATTCCTCGATAGCTCCACGATGAGCTCAACTGGCAGTCGATTCGACACCTGAAACTCCAGATTCGATGGGATCGTTTGTAAGGGAGGAGTTTTATGAAGAAATTGAAGATAAGAAAAATGGCTAACACTGTGAAAGTTCGGAGCCCCTTGAAGGAAAAGGCTCCCATGAATTTGAAGGTCGAAATCAAGTTTTTAGCCAGAGGTCTCTCCAAAATATATTTTTCAAAATCAGATGAGCTCCGCCGTGAAACCTTCATCTCGCCTGTTGGATGAAATTTCCAACGCGAAATCAGAGGCGAAGTAGCATGTTAAAATGAAGGAAAGTTGAAAATGTTAAAATTTTGACTAACACTAGAAGAAGTGGGCGCCCCAGGTGAAGAAGGGCGCCCAAATGTTCATGCCTTAGAATATTTTTTGAAGTTTTCAAAAAGTTTCAAAATTGCAAAAGGAGAATGGCGTCCAAGTTCAAAGAGGGTGAGTTTTAGGGTTTTGGAAATAAAAGCAAAAAGAAAGCAAAACCTAATTCAAGACCTAAAGCCTATTTAACATCATTCTTTCATGTATTTTTCATTATTTTTTGCAGGTAGCCTTCAGAGGAGAAAGTTGGAGCAGCAAGTTTGAAGAGTTTTTGTGATTCAAGAATCCATAGTTGCTGGTTTTATATTAGATTTTTCAGACCAGCAAGCACAAACCCTTTCTTTTTCAAGCTTTTTGTTCTAGAAGATCGAATTTTTCAAGCAAAAGGCCAAGGCTTTCCTTTCTTCTGTCATCTAGGTCTTTTCTCCTCAATCTTCTGAAGAATTTTTCAAGAACTTCATCAAGTTGCAGCAAGTGCTTTTATTTTGTATGTCAGTGAAAACCTCAGTGCATTCAAATTTCAACCATCTGGGTCCTTTTCAATCAATCTTTTGAAGAAAACCCATATCGTAGCTTTTTTCAAGAAAATTTCAAAACCTAGAGTTGGCTGCTTTTTCGATCAAACGTCAGGGTTTTGCAAAACTAATCTACTGGGTCCATTTCTAATCTTGTTTTGAACAAAACCCAGGTGCCAGCTTTTTTTAGGAAAAATTGAAGAAATTAGGGTTTGCTGCTTTTTTAGGAAAAATTCAAAATTTTCAAAAACGAACGATCTGGGTTGTCTTGCATCGAAATTCTGAGCAAAACCCATATCTCAGAAAAATTTCTCAAAAAATTGTCTGTTGGAGCACAAAAATCAGCATTCTAAAATTAGAAATTGCTCAAAACTTGTCAGAACCTAGGCAAGTTTACAGTCATTCTTCAAGTTTTCTGAAATGGAGTACACTCCCAATGTTTTCAAGACTAAATCAACTCTATTTCACAATTACATCAAAATAGCTGAGACAAACTTGCATCATATCAAGCCGGTGTTCGATCTATACGCCTTGGAGAGAGCAGGCAACACTTCAATCAAGAACCTAGGACATTTTGGACTCCTCGCAGCAGCGTCAATTCCTATATCAGTTCAGAGTCTTGAGTTCGTAATCGCTTGCATTAAGCATTACAACTCGGCTACTAGGGAGATCCAGTCAGCAGATGGTAGATTGATTTGCAGTATAAACCCTGATGTGATCGAAAAGTGTTTTTTCATTTCCCCATGGCTTGAAAGCATTACTCTCTCAAAGGGTGAATGCGAAAAGATATGGAATATGCATAAAGATAAATATAGCAAGAAGATTGCACAAAGATGGATGAAAGAAAAACATAAGACCTTGCCAAAAAACGTTGGGTGAGGGGAGTTCAAGGATGTCATAGAAATCCCTTCTCAATACAGTCTTGAAGATGGTTATTACGTCGGGCTTGAGGAAGTGCAAGTTTAGTTTCAGAGTGTTGTTCATAGTTGCAATCCAGTTGGCGGAAGGATAGGCCATATTTCAATGATGTCAGCAAAGTTCGATAAAGCGGCCAATGAGGTCGAAGATTTCCTGAGATCCATTGCAGATGTTGAAGATATTCTTGAAAAGCGGTGTTTTGTTGTTGATGGCATAGATGCACTGAATCGAGACACAATCTCTAACTTCCTAGTGGATGTGATCAAGCTTTAAAGTAGCTTTCTTTCCCGCTTTCTTTCTATTCTTGGAATGATCCTTATCCATTCTTTGAGAAGAGAAAGAAGATAAGATGTAATAGTTGGCGTTTCCCGCTTTTCTGCTTTCTAGGGTTTTAGATGTTATCTTCTTTCTAGATTTAGTAATAAAGCTTGCTTGCTGAGCAAGCCCTAGATTATGAAAGCAAGGAGATTTTAGGGTTCCCTACTCCTCTGCTTCTCTATAAATAAGTGCCTTTGCTCATTTAGTTTCTTGAACCATGCTAGCGATAACAAAACGTTGAGCCTATTTTGCCTTCTATTTGTTATTCAAGTGTCGTTCAATTGTGTTGTGATAGGAAATTGTTGAGCCTCTTTAGCCAACAAGGAGTTAGTGTGATTGCTATTTCTATTGTGTAAGAATAACACTGCAAGCCTCTTTAGCTGCAATTTCTTATTCCAGGCATGTTAGAAGTGAGTTTTGTTCCAGAAGTTCGAGTAATAAAATCATGAGCCTCCTTTGCCTTGATATAAAATCTCTTATTTCCATTATTGGTGTTTTACTTTTATGATCTTGATTTCAACTTACATTGAAGTGTGTAGATGTTCGTTGAGAAAGAGTTTATCGAAGTATTTTGTTAGAAAATCTACCTTGTTCATTTCTAGTTTCTCTTGCTCTGCTTATTACTTGAGAAGTTAGAAATGTCTTTAGTTTAATTTAGTCATAGTTGAAGTTCTTAAATCAGAAAATCTCAACTGCGGCGTTTGTGTTTTATAAACCTTGTGCTCTAGTTGATCAAAAAGATAGGCAACTTAGTTTTGGTTTATTTTCTTGAATACCATCAGCAAGAGGGAGCTTCCCCTCCTAATTTGAAGAGCAATTTATCTGTGCATAGCTGTCCATTTCAAATACGCATTCTAGAGGTGTGAATTTAAATGCCAACAGGTTCACACATTTTATATGATTGAGGATCAATAAATATTTGATAAAGCTTTCCTTTGTGCCAAATACTTACACATTGATGTGAAGTAGAAGCTATGATTCTCATAGTGTGTAACTATGGACACCCAAGAAGGATATTATAAATTTTTTTTGGGCATCACATCGAACATTGTATCTATTTTTCAAGCTCCAATCTTGATTGGGAGAATAACAGCACCTTGTCAAATCCTTGAAAGGTGAACTTAGATGGTTGGATCTTTGACATGCTTATTTGTAACTAGTTCAAACATTCTTCAATGCATATTTTTTGCCTAGATTTGTTATCAAATAAAGGTCATTAAATATATAATTTTCTATTTTTCACCACAATGTGTAGATGTATTGCTTCATTACTAGTTTTCTCATATGGGAGTTCATCATAATTGAGTGATATAACACAATGTTACTTATGGCTAATAGAATCAATCAAAGAGGTAGTTGACTGTGAAGTAAAATAAGAACTAGTATTTTCTCTAGGGATTTTTGCATAATTATCTTTGTAAAAAGGTGATGTGCACACTAAATCCCATAGGGATATTTTGGCATGTGTGTTTTGTAATTATTGAACTACTTAGAGGGTTTAGATGTGACTTAAGGTTTAGGATGCAAATTTAATGTATTAGATGACAAAATAGGTTTGTGGCAATATAATATATTGGCCTCTTCCAAATGTTTGGTGTATTTCCTTGACAATTCTATAATAATGTGAATCATGGGGGACATGAAAAATAAAAATAATAGACACATAAGCTATCTTAGTTGAAGATGAAGTAATGTCAAATGATAAATCATGAGAAGGCATTGCTTGGTTCATTCTATCCTCATGTGAATTAGGGCTAGAAAATTAAGTGATAAAAGCATAGGCTATATTCATAAAATAAATCTAAAGTAAACAAGATAAACTAAACCATTATAAATTTTTTACCACTCAAATATAATCTAAGCTCACTAATTAATAAGATGTCATCATCTAAACATTCATAATTAGAAAGTTAAAATTCTTTCACATGTAAAGAGGCATATGCAAAACCATAATAATCACCACTTAATATAGCTCTTCACAAAGTCTTATCATATCATCATGCAATGCATAAGATTGTGTAACAATTTCACAATCATCCCTATGGAGAGCTAAAAGAGTATCCTTATAAGCTATGACATTATCATGGGATCTATGAGTAAAGAAAATATGAGATTTAAAAGATTGATCATCATGAGTGACATCATGTATAAAAATAGGCACATGATCTAAAAGCTAGACAATGAATTTATTGATATCATGATATGGAATTAACATCACCATGAAGTGCAAAAATGTCATGAATAGGTAAATGGTATGTAATAACATAATTAGTGTCCATCATATAAGGTGTAACACTAGGTAAAACCACACTGTGTGAACTCACAATTTTCACAATCCATAAGATCATCATAAATCCTAGGTACACATGACATAAGCATAGATAAAAGAAAAGAATGAGAAATAATCAATTCCATAAAGGAAGGAAAATATAGGACTTCATAGAACATAACCTCCATAGAATACATGTCCTTATTGTTAGAATATAAAATGGTGAAAGTATCAAGGATAGAGGGAAGAAGTGTTATAAATAAATAGATGAAACTAATAAAGCACAAATTAACCTAGATAAATACAGGTAGGACTAATAATTAAAATAAGTAAATGTAATAATTAAATGAGATGATATAGGGATTATATATAAAAATAATGGTAGAAGAATGATGCTAATGATGTGCATAAGAAACTACCATCTCTAAAAAAATAAATTCCTTGCTGTAATGAAATAACTTGCACAAGAGAAGAATATGATATGAGATATGCTAAAAATACTTGATAATAATTGAGAATAACAAACCACTTCGAGGGGGAAACCTCCAAATATCTCCAGTGAGAACACAATTCACAATATGATAATGAAATAAGACTCACTACCTCCTATATATACCTATTTATGTCTAGGATATCACCTAGGCCGACTTAGATAGACCTATATAAGCCTTAGACCGACCTAAATAACTAATTAACAATATAATAATGATAACATGACTTAATTAAGAGTTAATATAACACCAATATTAAGGGTGTAGCATTCCCCCCTTCTTCAAAGAAGCATTGTCCTCAATGCTAATCAAGTGTGGATTCTTCTTAATGAACTCCTCATCCTCCCATGTGGCATCTTCAACTGGTAAATTCTTCCATTGGATGGGATACTTAGTGAGAGTTCTATTCCTCAACTTCTTTGTGCGTGTTTGATGAATGCACTCTAGTTCCAAAATTATTCTTCCTTCTTCATTGAGCTCTGGTAGTACTATTTGAGTTGGAATATTATGCCCAATTACCTTCTTCAAACAAGAAACATGAAAAACTTGATGTATCTTTGTTGCTGGTGACAACTCTAGCTTGTAGGAAACATTACTGATCTTTTGCATGATTTGGTATGAGCCATAATACCATGGAGACAACTTATTCTTTTTTTGTTTCTTTATTGAGATTTTCTTATAAGGCTGCAATCTCAAGAAGACCCAATCCCCAACTTCAAAACTTCTTTCTCTATGATGTTGGTCTGCCTACTGCTTTATTTGATTTTGTGCCATGGCTAAATTCTCCTTGAGTCTTGAAAGTTCCTGTTATTGATGAAGCAAGTGGTCCTCTACTACCTGAACTCTTGGTGACACCTTTAATGATGATGTGATGGAAGGATGATGATATCCATATTGTGCCATAAATGGAGACATTTTGATGAGCTATGAAAAGAAGTGTTATACCACCATTCTGCTAGTGGTATCCAATCTACCCATTGAGACCGTTTCTCTGAAGTGAAAAAAAGTAGATATCCTTCCAAACACTTATTAAAAACCTCAGTTTGTTCATTTGATTGAGGGTGGTATGAAGAGCTATGAGCCAATTGAGTACCCAAACATGTGAATAAATCTTTCCAAAAGTGACTAGTAAAGATAGGATCATGGTCACTGACAATAACCTTAGGTGTTCCATGTAGCTTTTGTATATTCTCCAAAAAATATTTTTCCATTGCACTTGCTATAAAAGGATGTGATAATGCAATGAAATGTGCATATTTAGTGAGGTGATCAACTACTACCATGATGGCATTATGACATTTAGATTTGGGAAGCCCTATGATGAAGTCCATGCATACCTCTTCCCAACATTGGCTAGGAATAAATAAGGGCTGCAAGAGACCTGGTGTCTTAATTGTCTCCCTTTTATTCCTTTGACAAACCAAACATTGAGCCACAAATTTTTGAACATCACCTTTTAGCCCTTCCCACAAAAATCTTGCTTGACCCGATTATGTGTCTTCAAAAATCTTGAATGACCACCAACTAGAGACTCATGCGATTCTATGAGAATTTTGTGTTTAAGAGTGGAATTCTTGCAGAGATAAAAACACTCTTTATACTAAAGAGTATCTCCCTTCCAAAAAATCTTATCTGAACTACTAGGATCACTCTTTAATTGTTGGATGAATAGTTCATGGAAGTTCATCTGAATTGTTCCCAATGTTGTAAGCCATTGTACTCCCAAAACAATATTTGTTGCACCCATGGAGATAGCATACATTGGGCTATCAAGGTGATAATCTCCCATTGATAACTTAATGCTATAGCATTTTCCAGAGCAACTAACAGTACCACCATCTTCATTTTCCAGAGCAACTAATAGTACCACCATCTGCAATCAAGACCTGAAACTCTGGAGCTAAATATATAAAACAATTTAAACAAGTAGCCAACTTTTTGTTGATGAAATTATGAGTACTACCTGAATCAATCAACACTATTACTTTCTACTTCTTTAAGTAACCAACTACCTTGAGAGTTTGAGGAGCACTAATACTTGAAAGTGTATGACAAGAAATGATCGGTTGGGAATCATGTGGTTCCTCATTTGACTCCCTTTCACCTTGTAATATTGGTTCCTCATCTTTCTCACTCGGACCTTCAATATAGAACAATTTATTTTCACTACATTTATTTCACCAACTATATTTTCCATCACAATTGAAACACAACCCTTTTTCTCTCTTCTCCTCAATCTGTTGTGGGGTCAACCTAGTAGGTTGAGGAAGTGAAGTTGTTGAATATCCTTTATCTCTTATCACATTAGCTTCTTACTTTCTAGGAATCAAATACTTTTCCTCTACCCTTTTGCTAAGACAAAAGGCTCAGAGATAGAGCCAGGACTAAACATGTGTACCTCATGTTGAATGTGATCCTTGAGACCACCCAAGAACAAATCATTCAAGTTATCCTCTGTAATTGTATCCACTCTTAAGGAAAGATTTTGGAATCGCTGAACATAATCCTTAGCTGATCTTGTTTGTTTCAAAGTTAAGCTAGTTGGCTAAAGAAGTTGTCTGTCACACTGTTGCTATATTGTTCTTGGAGTTCCTCCATAAAGATTGACCATGAGATAGTGAGACCCTTTTTCTTTCGATGAGTACAAAGCCAATGGTACCAAATGAATTAATCTGGTTCTAGATATAGGGAAGCCATCATGACCTTTTATCCATTTGGGAGTTGATGGACTTCAAAAAAATTCTCCATTTGGTTTATCCATGTTAGAGGATCCTTACCATCAAACTTACACATATCCACCTTTGGTATCAAATTCCTAGATCCCATAGGAGTATTAACATTTGGGTAAAGAGTAGTTGACTTGGAAGATTCACCTTGGTTGCTTGAGACCTCCTTTATTGGTTCATTCATATAGGCACTTATAGTGTTGAAAAAAGTATCCATTTTTCACACTTCATTTGAGAATAATTAATATTAAAATGAGTTTAATTATGCCTTGATTTAGTGTTGTAATGTGTTTTACACATTCACATTAAGTTTAGGACCATTCTTAATAAAATGGACTTAATAGTGCCTTATTTAGGGTGTTGTAAAGTGTATTTTTACACTTACACACTAATCTAGGGCTTTATTAATTAATCAAGGTTAATTGGCCCCTTTAATTCAAATCCAAACCTAATTAATTGTAGATTCCAAGAGATAAGGCCTGACATTTTTAAATGATATTACACAACACTTAATTTTTGAAGGTGTGTGTCCTAGGTTAGTGACCTAGGACCCATTCGCTACCTGGAAAATGGGTCCTCACTAGGTCCTAGGACCCTATTTTCACATGACATTACACATTGTCCAAAGTTTGTCCTAGCTAAGTGAGCTAGGACCCATTCACCACATGGAAAATGGGTCCTCACTTAGACCTAGAACCCCCCTTGGGATATGTTTTTGGTGGTGTTTTAATGATTTGAAATCCTAGATCTAATGTCAACTTGTGTTATTTGAATTTCAGGAATTAAGAATAAGTTATGTATAAATTCAAGGCCATTTCACTTAGTTTCATCTAAGAATTTTTATGCAAGCATCCTAATAGCAAGTTTATGAGATCAAGAACATTCACAAGATCATTTCTAAGGCATTCGAGGGTAAATTATTGAAGTTCATTGCAACAATCAAGGTTCCAATTGTTATGTCAAAGATGGATCGCATCATGCATGCTGTTGAGCTAATGTGTTGATGTAGCATTCAATATCCAATTCAAACATTATTTCATATCAATGTTCATGATCAAGATCTACATTCATTGAAGCCACTTCATGCAAGATTGCTGATTTGTACTCCAATGTTTCAATTAAGGTTTGGTGAGTTGTTACATATTGTTGTTCATTCATCATTCCTTTATGCATTGTTTCACTTCAAGGTTTAATTACCAAAATGGGTTTGACCAAGGAAAACCCCTATTCCTTCACAAGCAACATTTTTCTTCTCCCTTGATGTGTGATTGCAAGTTTTAGGTTGAAGATCATTTGGAGAGAAAAATTAGAGAAAGTTGCAAAGTTTTCAAAGTTGTCACCTTTCTTGGAAAACCATAGAAACTAATCTACATAATTTATTTTTAGGTTTTTGACAATCTCTGACTAGGATTTGGGAGTGCAGAAATTGAAGAATAGAACCCAAAAATTAATTTTCTAGAACCCTAGCTAGGACCCATTCGCCATAGGGCGAATGAGTCCTTAGTGAGGCCCAAAAAAGCACTGTTTGCAATAGGTACACAACATTTGACCCTCTTAATACCTACCTTTTGATTGTTATATCAGTTAGGTTTCATTTTTTATTATCATTTACACATTATAACCCTCATAATTGAGTGAAACTAGGAAGATATGTGGATTGCTCCACTTTAGCCCTTAACATATTTTTTTCATTTCATTTTGGTGAACCCAACAATCTTACACTATAACTTTTTTGATTTGGAGTGCATTAAAACCCTAGATCTAGGATTTGCATTAGTTTGCATTTCATCTAGGGTTGTCTAATTTGCATTAATTTGCATTGTATTCTAGGTGTAAACTTGCATTTTGCATTCATTTTAAATATGAAAACTCAACAAAAATTGCATAATGTTAGATTGATTTTGCATAGTGTTTTCATATTAGTGTACTTGTCATCATTCATATTCAAAAATTGGATCAAAATTTCATTTCAAAAAGTGTCATATAGTTCATCTTTTGTCCTTCATTGCACTTGCATTTCAACACTAAATTCTAGAAAATTCTGCTACAAAAGTTACAAATTGAAACCTGAAACAAAACACACATCTAATCACTTTGAAATTGCATTTTTCAAATTTAAAATATCCTATACCAGGACCCATTTTCCATAGGGTGAATGAGTCCTTGTGAGGGTTACAAAGGCAGAAAGTTTTCACATTTCCTAAGCTTCAATATCAGATTCAAAGTTTGTCAGAAAAGCATACTAGGATCCATTTTCCACTGGGCGAATGAGTCCTTGGAGGCCTATATAAACCAACTTTTTTGAGCTTTCTAGTGATTTTCTATACTTCCTAAGCTTGTTGGCAACCTATAGTATCAATCTAGAAAGTTTCAAGAACTTATGTTTTATGCAACTAGGTCAAAACCATCCGTTTAGCGTAGTCATTTTTGAATCATTCCAAAATCAATTTAGTAGCAAAAATCATCAGATCTAAAAATGTTTACATTTCTAAAACTTTGCATAATATGGATAAAAGTACTTTTCACTTTTGCATACACAATGTTAACATTCATGAAGCTTTGCATAAGTTTAATAAAAGTGCTTTTCACTTTTGGATACACATTGTTTGCATTCTTGAAGCTTTGCATAAATTGGATAAAATTACTTTTCATCTTTGGATATACATTGTTTACATTCTTGCAACATTGAATAAGATGGTTAGAAGTATTTTTCTTTTTTGGTCAAACAATGTTAGTACCTTATCTTTCTAAGCATGCCAATAAAATGTTCATCCCTCACATGTATCAGAATGCTTTAGTGAAAGAGAATACAATGGTGGATAATCATGACAATCAAACTTGGTCTTCTCCCAATATCTCTCCTATTTGTGAAGAAGATATTTTGGTATTAGAAGTGTAAGGAAAGATAAGTGTGGAAACAACTCTCCTAATGTCAAAACCTCAGGGAAGAATGCAGAGATACTTTTAAATTTTCAATTACAATTCAATTAAGATACACTTGAAAGCAATAATAGAAACAGAGAAATAATCATACACAGATGAAAACCAGATTTACGTGGGAAAAACCTTACGGGAGAAAAACCCACCACACCAAGAAAAAACCCCTTTGTACTACAGTAAACAAATTACATACAGAGTATGGGCTTCACTCTCTCTGATGTCAATCTACAACAACATTCACAATGATCAACCTTGCTATAAAACACTCAAGTTACAATACACTCAGAATTCAATTAACTCTGATCATACATCGAACTATTCATCCAACTGGTCATGCAACCATCGAACCGATCACAATCTTCAATCTCTGAGTATAACCATGACACCCTTGTCTGTCGAACTTCCTCTCAGTAACGGCCACAACAATCCAACTGCTAGTGGTTCCCATTCGGCTTCTCTGATTGGTCATAGACTCACCACGTAGGATAGTCATCACTCAGTCAAAGGCATTCAAAACATATTCTCATGTCGGTGAGACACTAACCGTGTCTCCCCGATGCCACAAAGCTAGATCATCATTATCGCCAAGAGTCTTCACTATCGATAAGACGTTATACTGAGTTCACAATTTGTATTGACCTCAACATTCTCATCGGCGAGACAATCACCATTCGATGAGACATCACATTGAAGTTCCAAAGTCACATAGACACTTAGAGTATTCCCATCGGCAAGACTATCATCCTTCGCCAAGAGATCATACCGAACCTTCAAGTCATACCGAAAAGAACACTCATTGGCAAGATTTAGGCTATCACTGAGACGTTACTCCAAATTTTCACACCTTTCGCCGAAGACTTCAGTCACTAGGAGTCTCACAGAAGACACCCGTTAACAAACACCAATGTCGGCAACACTTACCACTTTTTCCAAGAGGTCATACTGATGCCTTCAAGTGAATAATTGTCGGCGAGAGAACCAACAATCAGCAAGAGTTCTTATTGAGGCTTTCATGTCACCTCGATAGCTCTGAGTGTATGCTTATTGGTGAGACATACCACCTATCGCCAAGACTTCATACCGAAGCCTTTGTGTTACTCTAATGACACAATCACCACAAGTCTCCCCGACCAAAACATGAACTAAATTGTCAGCCAGAGATCTCCCTGAGTGGTGAGAGATAGAAACTGTCGCAACGATCATCATGTCACAGCGATAGGTCCATTTGGAAAGACTAAAACAAGGTCTCAACGACTAGAACTTTTCACAAGGTTCCAAAGCTACTAGTCGGCCAGACAATATGGATGTCACACCGACTTGGCTCTTTTAGAGGCTTCAGCTTGTGGGATTGAGGCACATTATTCCAACAATCTCCCACTTGACGAAGATCACATAGGAACCTCCAGAGCACAACAAAACTACTGAAATTCATGGGCACTGAGGCCCATTGAATTGGCACACCACCTGAACTTGTCTGTGCTCATGGGCTTCGTTAATGCATCTGCAACATTCTCCAGAGTATCCACTTTTTCTAATGAGACCTTTCCATCCTCCACCATATCTCGTACAAAATGATACTGTACATCTATATGTTTCGTCCTGACATGGAAAGTAGGATTCTTTGCTAGAAAAATTGCACTCTGACTGTCACAGTAAATAGATATTTACCCTGCATCGAAACCAATGTTAGAACACAAATGTTTTAACCAAATTGCTTCTTTATAGGCATGTGTAGCTGCCATGTATTCTGCCTCTGTAGTGGACAAAGCGACTACAACTTACCGCTTACTCATCCAACTAACTACACCACCATTCAACATGAAAGTATATCCACTGGTGGATCTGCTGCTATTAATGTCCCATGCCCAATCAGAATCCACATAGCCTCAAATACTGAGATTCCTCTGTGATTCGACCAAGTTACCATGGTAACACAAAGCATATTCTGAAGTGCCCTTCAGATATCCGAATACTCTTTTCACAACATCCCAATGTGTCCTTCCAGGATTAGCCATAAACTGACTAAGTACTCTCACTGCTTGTGCAATGTATGGCCTTATATAGACCATTAGATACATAAGACTGCCAACCGCACTAGCATAAGGTACACTGATCATGTCCTCCATCTCAGTAGGAGATTTTGGATAGTCTTCAATAGATAGCTTCATTCCCTGCAAAACTGGAACAACTAGCTGCTTGCAGTCATTCATACAAAATCTCTCTAGAACAATCTTAACATACTCTGACTGAGCCAAAGTTTTCTATTCTTCCTATCCCTGGTTATTTCCATTCCCAGAATATACCTTGCTGCACCAAGATCTTTCATTTTGAACTTTGCAGACAACTGAGACTTAAGATCAAAAATCATTAACTTACTATTGCCAATGAACAACATGTCATCAAAATAGAGAGCAATAATAAGAACTTGATCACTTTTAGCTTTGTAATACACACAATGATCAGACTTTGATCTTACAAATCCCAATGACAAAACAAAAGTGTCAAACGTCTGGTACACATTCGAGGAGACTGCTTTTACCCATACAAATATTTATTCAACTTGCAAACCAATCTTTCTTTACCTTTTTCCACAAAGTGCTCAGGCTGGGACATATAAATATCTTCTTCAAGATCATCATGAAGAAATGTTGTCTTCACATCCATCTGTTCGACCTCTAAGTCATACCCTACTGCAAGTGACAAAAGAAATATAATGGACGTCAGCTTAGCTATAGGAGAAAAAATCTCCCCATAATCAATTCCCTCTACTTGGGAATAACCCTTCGCAACCAACCTCGCCTTGTATTTTTCCACACTGCCATCCAGACCTATTTTCTTTTTAAATACCCATTTGCAGCTCACAACTTTTCTGCCTTTAGGCAAGGGCACCAAACTCCAGGTATCATTCTTTTCTAATGATGCCATTTCTTCATTCATGGCTTCCAACCAAGAGTTTGAATCAGACATTTTAAATGCCTCTTTCATAGTCCTAGGCTCATCAGTGCTAGAAATCAAAGCATAGGCACAAGTGGAATCTATCAAAGAGAACCCATACCTATCAGGTTGCTTTCTTTCATGAGTTGACCTCCTCACTTGCTGAGGCTGAGGTTGTTGTTCTTCTTTAGAACTTTCAGAACTGCTTGAGCTCTCCTTAGTTTCAGGTACATTTTGAATTTTGAATTCCTCTTTCTCTGGTGTTGGAGGAATTACAACTACATCCTTATTGTTTTCGACTTTGTCTCTGACTGCAAATCCAAGGTAGAAGGCTTTAGCTCACGAAAGATTACACTTCTACTATACAAAACCTTCTCCGTATTAGGATTCCAAAGCTTGTATCCTTTTATGCCAGCACTATAACCAATAAAAATACATTTGACAACCTTGTTCTCCAATTTAGATCTTTTCTCATACGACACATGTGCATATTCCTCACAACCAAAAACATGAATATGTCTCAGAGAGGGCTTCTTACCAGACCTTGCTTCCAAAGGTGTTTTCTCAACAAGAGAGGAATTCGGAGAATGGTTTATCAAGTAACATGCTGTAGCAACTGCCTCAGCCCAAAACTTCTCCTCCAAGCCAACACTACTCAGCATACTTCGTGCTCTCTCCATCACTGTCTTGTTGAACCTTTCTGTAACTCCATTTTGCTGTGGAGTATAAGGTGTAGTTTTATTTCTTTTAATCCCATGATCTTTATAGTACCTCTCGAAATCGTCAGAACAAAATTCACCACCATTATCAGTCCTTAAAATTTTATTTTTCTTCCAGTTTGATTTTCTACAAGGTTCTTAAATTCCTTAAACTAACTGAACACTTCTAATTTACTTTTCAGAACATAGACAAATGCTTTTCTTGAATAATCATCAATAAACGATACATAGTACCTTGACTTAGACAAAGAAGAAACATTCACTGGACCAAAAACATCAGAATGAATATAATCAAGCAAACTAGAAGATTTGTGAGGACTGGAATAAAAATAAATATGTTGTTGTTTTCCATATATACAATGTTCACAAAATTCAAATTCGAGGTTACAATCTTCAAGCCTCTTAACTAGGTTTTTATTCTTCAAGGTTTTTAAACCTTTCTCACCAATGTGGCCTAGCCTATGATGCTAGAGCATAGTCTTTTCTGCTGGAAGTTTAACTTCCATAGAGTTTACACTATCAGGAACTTTTTCCTCTTTTCTCCATGAGTAGCTTTCTGTGACTTTGCAGAGACACTATTTCATTGAACAACATGTGCATCGAGCTTATACAAGGTACCAATACGAGCACCTCTTGCTAGCACCATAGAGCCTCTAGTCATCTTGCAGCCATTTCTAGAGAACGTGACTTGCACTCCAATATCATTCAACATACTAATAGAAAGTAAGTTTCAAGCTAGACCTAGTATATGCATTACATCATTGATTCCCTTCACTCTTCCATCAGGGAATTGAATTCTGACTCTTCCACGACCAACTATTTCCAATGATGAATCACTTTCCAAATACACCTTTCCACCATTGTATTTTTCATAATTCATGAACCAGTCTCTATGAGATGTCATGTGGAAAGATGCTTCAGAATCAATCAGCTAGACATCATCTGATGCCTGTGTAGCCAAGGTTGCAATGAAGGTGTCTGCATCACTCTGAGAAGAATCATTGTTGGAAGAATACTTCTTCTTCTTCTTCTCCTCTTTACAATCCTTTTGGACATGACCAGGTTGCCCATAATTCCAGCACTTCACCTTGGACTTCTTGCTAGGAGACTTTGATCTCCCCTCTAATTTCTATTTGGACTTCTTTTCCTTCTTCTTGCCTTTATCTTTCAATCTGCCTCTAACAACAAGAGCCTCCTTTGCCATTTTAAAAGATTTCCTTCTCATCTCTTCTGATAACAAAGAAGCAACAACATCTTCCATCTTGAAATTGGATGTTGTACTCCTAATAGCCATCACCAGGTGATCCCAAGAGTCTGGAAAAGAACACAATAAAAGCATACATCGATCCTCTTCATCAATCTTCACACCAACAGATGTTAACTGTGCAATAAATATGTTGAATGTGTTCAAATGATCAGCTATAGACCCTCCTTCCTGCATTCTCAAAGTGTACAGCTTCTTCCTCAAGAACAATTTATTGCCAAGGACTTCCCTTGATAAATAAATGCCAGTCTCTTCCACAAGGAAGATGCATTCTTCTCTTCATGCACATTCAGAAGAATGAAGTCTGCCAAATAGAGCCTTATCAACCCCTTAGACTTTCTATCTGTAAGGTCCCAATCCTCTTGCTTCATGCCTGTAGGCTTCGTTCTAGACATAACAATCCAAAGATCATAATCAACCAACAGATCTTCCATTTTAAGTTTCCACAACTCAAAATTGCTGCCATTGAATTTCTCAATTTCAATCTTTCCTGACGTGCTTGCCATCTTAACCTATAATTCGAATTAGCAAACTTCTACAAGACTCCCACTGAACAGAATTGACTAAAAAAACCCAACGTACCCACAAGGATAACACAACTGGCCAGGCTCTGATACCACTTGTAAGGAAAGCTAAGTGCGGAAACAACTCTCCTAACGTCAAAACCTCAGTGAAGAATGCAGAGATACTTTTTAATTTTCAATTATAGTCCAATTAAGATACACTTGAAAGAAATAACAGAAACAGAGAAATAATCATACACAGATGAACACCAGATTTACGTGGGAAAACCCTTACGGGAGAAAAACCCACCACACCAAGAAAAAACCCCTTTGTATTATAGTAAACAAATTACATACAGAGTACGGGCTTCACTCTCTCTGATGTCAATTTATAGCAACATTCACAATGATCAACCTTGCTACAGAACACTCAAGTTACAATACACTCAGAATTCAATTCACTCTGATCATACATCAAACTATTCATCCAACTGTTCATACAACCATCGAACCGATCACAATCTTCAATCTCTGAGTATAACCATGATGCCCCTGTCTGTCGAACTTCCTCTCAGTAACGGCCGCAACAGTCCAATTGCTAGCAGTTCCCATTTAGCTTCTCTGATTGGTCATAGACTCACCACGTAGGATAGTCATCACTCAGTCAAAGGTGTTCAAAACATATTCACATGTCGGTGATACTAACCATGTCTCCCTGATGCCACAAAGCCAGATCATCATTATCACCAAGAGTCTTCACTATCGGCAATACATTATACCGAGTTCACAAGCTGCATCAACCTCAGCATTCTCATTGGTGAGATAATTGCCATTCGATGAGACATCACACTGAAGTTCCAAAGTCACATAGAAAAGAGTATTCCCATTGGAAAGACTATCATCCTTTGCTAAGAGATCATACCGAACCTTCAAGTCATACTGAAAAGAACACTCATTGGCAATACTTAGGCTATTGCTGAGATGTTACTCTGAATGTTCACACCTTTCATCGAAGACTTCAGTCGCTAGGAGTCTCACCGAAGACACCCGTTAACAAACACCAATGTTGGTAGGACTTACCACTTTCGCCAAGAGGTCATACCGATGCCTTCAAGTGAATAATTGTTAGCAAGAGAACCAATAGTCGGCAAGAGTTCTTTCCGAGGCTTTCACGTCACCTCAATAGCTCTGAGTGTATGCTTATCGGTGAGACATACCACCTATCACCAAGACTTCATACCGAAGCCTTTGTGTTACTCTGATGACACAATCGTCACAAGTCTCCCCGACCAACACATGAACTAAACTGTCAGCCAGAGATCTCCCTGAGTGGTGAGAGATAGAAACTGTCATAGCAATCATGTCACAGCGATAGGTCCATTCGGCAAGACTGAAACAAGGTCTCAGCGACCAAAACTTTTCACAAGATTCCAAAGCTGCTAGTCAGCCAGACAATATGGATGTCACACCAACTTGGCTCTTTCAAAGGTTTCAGCTTGTGGGATTGAGGCACATTATTCCAACAAGAAGATCAAATCAATGAGAGTTATGAGAACCCTATTTGTCTCTCTTCACCTACCTCTCCTACTAGGGAAGACATTGTTGGATACAAGGATGAGACCATTGACACATCCCCTAATACTACTCTGCCTATTTCTCCTATTTGTGAGAATGATTTGATACAAGATAAACAATACAATACAACCATTGATGAGTCTCCTACTTGTGATGGTGTCATTTTAGAAGAACCAACATTTTAATGTCATGAACATCTAGTTTGTAGCTCTCCTAAAAAGTCTCCTACTAAGGAAGATATCATGGTGCAAGAAAATGAGAACATTGACACATGTATTTCAAACAATAGTAATGTGGCTCCCTTAGATGAAGATGATGAAGTGACATTAGAATCCCCTTCACTAAGAGATCATGAAAATAAGAATAAGTGTGTTGAGGTTATGAACATTAGGACTCCCTCGAGTCCTCTAATTCTTAGACCTCCTACAAATCCTTTAATCATTGGACCTCCTAAGCCTCAACTTATCATTTATCCACCCTCATAACAATCACAAGTTCAAAATAAACCCGTGCTCATCTTAGAACCACCTAAAAGGCAACTTGATAATGATAATTTTTCACAACAACCAAGTCACAATACCATTTCTCATACATATAACACTATGAATATTCTACAACTAAGAAAAACAACTCCAACATCCCTCCCATTGCCTCAACCTATCTTGCCTAGTGCTCCTCGTTTTCCCTCACATAGTGGAAATGAGTATGATCTTGTTGAACAACTTAAAAATACTCTTGCTAAGATATCCCTATGTGATCTTATTCAAGCTTCACCAAATTACCATAGTATGCTTCAAACAACCTTGCAACAAGTTATGGTTCCAAGAATGATGTGGCAACACTAGTTCAAGGAATGAATGAGGTTAATTTAGATATTATTTTTCACCAAAGAGAATTACCCTCAAAAGAGAATGCATTCATGATAATAGCCTATGTTAATCAAATCATGATAAAGAGAACCCTTGTTGACAATGGTTTGGCCCTTAATGTGTGTAGTGTGAGCCTTTTGGAGAAGATTGATATGGATAAGAGTGACATTGTCCCCGATTCTTTGTCTTTCCATGGATTTGATATTATAGGAAAATAATCGCTTGGATTCATCAGATTACCTATTAAAGTTGGAAAGGTCCTATTAAAAACTCCGATCCATGTTATGCCTCATGATCTTTCATATAATCTCCTCTTAGGTAGGCCATGGATTCATGCAATGAATGGGGTGCCTTCTACCCTTCATCACAAAATGAAGTATGTCTATGACAACAAAGTTTACACACTCAAGGCCGATCCTGAACTTGAAATTTGTTTGATTTCTAAAAAAAGGACGTGATCCTTTGAAAGCATTGAAACAAACTGCAAAAGTGGAAGTCATGAAGGAAGAAGAACACAAGAAGAAAATTTATGAAGTCACTAAGTTGTTAAAAGATGATTGGGGTTCCATAGATTTCACACCAATATTCATGGGCGAATACAAGATCATAACAGAAGAATTTGACAAGGGAAAATAAAAAGTGGTAATGTCAACATAAAATTCATAAGAATCCACCTCAACCACTTTAAAAGAAGAAGAAAATTACACAAAAACTTTGATGAAGTTGATTATGAACAACCACTAAATCCAAAAGAAATGAAAAAGCTTTATGGAAGAGGTTATGAACTTATGAAATAACTTGGTTATAGTGGAAAAGGATATGGTGCTAGGGAACAAGGTATCCGTGTCCCTATAGAGCCTAACATGCAAGAAACAACTAGTAGTCTTGGTTATTGTCTTTTGAAAGAAACAAAAGCAACAAAAAGGCCTTCACTTAACATCAAAACTCTTACAAAAGATTATTCCAAGACAACTTTAACTTTGGCACATCCTGAACTAATAGAACATGAGGGAATATCTCATTAGATAGGAATCAAGTTGATAATTTGTCTACTCATAATCAATAACAATAGTTGCTACTCCTTGCCATACATAATAGTTGTAGGTTCATAACATGATCACTATTGCATGTTTTACATTCATTGCAAATCATTTCCTTTTTACAAGGAGCGACATATCATCATTCATCTCGGCTCATCCTTGTCGTACACTTAGTGGGGGCAAGGGGTTAGATAGCCTTATCCTAGTTTTTGCACTTGTTGTCCCTTTGGCTAGTTTTCCACCTTCTGCATATACCAATCGAGATTGGGATGCAAACGACTTGCAATAGGTTAACTGGCATGCACTTTACTAGTATTTTTCTTTGCTTTCATTTTCATGTTTGCATGTGCATAATGTGATCCCTCGTAATGTTTCGTTTGATGTATCTATCTCTTTTTGTGTATTCCTGTATATGTATCTACATTCTTCTATATGTCATAAACATGTTACCTTTTTCGCTTGTCTTGTGTTTTCCTTTTGGGAATAACACAAGGTGTCGAGAAATTTAGGTCTCTTCCATGTTGACTCGAAATATTTTTTCTTTTCTTTTTTATATTTATGTGTCATTCTTCCAGTTATATGAGTATTTGGGGAATGATGACATTTCTGAGCTCTATAACAACATTGCAGCAAAGATATACTGACCTTGAATCCATAGATACCTTATTTATTTTTGGGGGCAAACCCTCCCTCCTTTTTCATGACGTAGCTTTATTTTGGAAACATATGACTTGTCATAGGGATTTTTGAGGAAGCTCTCATGTTTTAGGAGTAAAGATTGGCTACTTTAAAGCAATTGCTCACAACAATGGTTTTAGCAACTACTTTAAAGTGGAGGCATACATCGATGATATCTTTCAATATTTTTCATGTTTCATGGTGTGATTTTCTTTTTTCTTGTGAAGCATCCTTTTCTTGGTGGTGTCATTGGGTTTGATGTCCTCCAAGAGTGTGATATTTCTTAGCGTATGACTTTCCTCATAGTGGCTTGATGCAACACAATTTATTCCCTAAGTTGTGAAACTTTTACTCTTGACTTGTCCTCTCTTGGAGACATTAGGCATGATGATCCCTAAGAAGAAGACCTTACAGGAATGAAGCAATATCCCCTTGAAAAAAAACCTATATATACATAGTGTTCATAAGTGTTTTGAAAACACAACTTGCTGACCTTGTAAAGCTCACAACCTTGATTCAAGGCCACCTAGCATAAAATACCTTGCTTTCCTATGGAGCCTTGCCATGTGCATAGGTACTTAGCATAACACAACTTGCTAAGCATGAGACAAGAATGTGAGTGGCACCCTATCGGTGTTTTCAGAGGGATATCTTTGGTATGTCAAGTACAGTGAGAGCCGACACATAGGCATGAATTTCTCACTAAGCCACCTTCCTAGGGGATACTCACCTAGTGGATGGCTTGAGGTTCCACTATCCTAGCGTGAGCACAAAATTGATAGTCTAGATGTGTCCCATATTGCGTTGGACCATTTAGGCTTGATCTTTTCTTGGTCTTTGATGTTGCATGATTGTGAATCTTTGTCAAATTGTTGCATACATAAGTGTCTTGAATGCCTACTTTAGTGCGAGTTTGACATGGGGTCATACTCTCACTAAAGTGGGGGCAAAATCTAGTGTCGAAAAAAGTATCCCCTTTTCACACTTAATTTGGGAATAATTAATATTAAAATGAGTTTAATTATGCCTTGATTTAGTGTTGTAATGTGTTTTACACATTCACATTAAATTTAGGACCCTTCTTAATAAAATGGGGACTTAATGGTGCCTTATTTAAGGTGTTGTAAATTGTATCTTTACACTTTCACACTAATCTAGGGATTTATTAATTAATCAAGGTTAATTGGCCCCTTTGATTAAAATCCAATCCTAATTAATTACATATTTTGAGTGATAAGGCCCGACATTCTTAAATGATATTACACAACACTTAATTTTTGAAGGTGTGTGTCTTAGGTTAGTGACCTAGGACCCATTCACCACCTGGTAAATGGGTCCTCACTAGGTCCTAGGACCTTATTTTCACATGAAATTACACATTGTCCAAAGTGTTCCCTAGCTAAGTGAGCTAGGACCCTTTCATCACATGGTGAATGGGTCCTCACTTAGACCTAGGAGCCCCCCTTGGGATATGTTTTTGGTGGTATTTTAATGATTTGAAATCCTAGATCTGATGTTAGCTTATGTTATTTGAATTTTGGGAATGCATAAATACAAGGCTATCTCACCTAGTTTCATCTAAGAATTTTTATGCAAGCATCCCAATAGCAAGTTTATGAGATCAAGAGCATTCACAAGATAATTTCTAAGGAATTCAAGGGAAGATTATTGAAGTTTATTGTATCAATCAAGGTTCCAATTGTTATGTCAAAGATGGATTGCATCATGCATGTTGTTAAGTTAATGTGTTGATGTAGCATTCAAGATCCAATTCAAGCATTGTTTCATATCAAAGTTCAAGATCAAGATCTACATTTATTATTGCCACTTCATGCAAGATTGTTGATTTGTACTCCAAGGTTTCAATTAAGGTTTGGTGAGTTATTACATATTGTTGTTCATTCATCATTCCTTTATGCATTGTTTCACTTCAAGGATTAATTACCAAAATGGGGTTTGACCAAGGAAAACCCCTATTCCCTAACAAAAAACATTTTTCTTCTCCTTTGATGTGTGATTGTAGGTTTTAGGTTGAAGATCATTCAGAGAGAAAAATTGGAGAAAGTTGCAAAGTTGTCAAAGTTATCACCTTTCTTGCAAAATCATGAAAACTGAGCTACAAAATTTATTTCTAGGTTTCCTACAATCTTTGAATAGGATTTAGGAGTGCATAAATTGAAGAACAAAACCTAGAAATTGATTTTCCAAAACCCTAGCCGGAACCCATTTGTCATAGGGAAAATGAGTCCTCAGTGAGGTTCGAAAAAGCACTTTTTGCAATAAGTACACAACATATGAGCCTCCTAAAACCTACATTTTGATTGTTATATCAGTTAGACTTGATTTTTTATTATCATTTACACATTATAACCCTCATAATTGAGCGAAACTAGGAAGATAGGTGCATTGCTCCACTTTAGCCCCTAATATATTTTTCTTCGTTTCAGCACTTAACATGCTTCGTATGTTTGATATATCTCCTCTTAGGTCACACATCTCTATCTTCACTGAGTAAATATCTTCCTTGACCTTAATTATTTCCTCATTGGGATTAATATCCTCTAGTTTTACCTCATCCTTATCAGGGGATTTTCCCATTGTGACAACATTCTTTTGCCCCTTGTTGCAGGCCCCATCATGATAGAAACCAATAATTTTGCAATAAGTCACAAAAATGAAACTTAAATTCTTTGAAATTTTTAGTGTAACTTACTCGGACCAAGATACCACTTACCCACAAAAAATCCAAGAAATTAGCAAATTTGCAGCATTGAGAGCAAATTTGTTGGAAACCCTAATTTTGTAATAACTCTCTTATTTTTTCTTCAATTTCTCCAAATTTTGGATTGTATACTATTATATGATGTCTTCAGAAACCCAATAAAAATTAAGCTCCAATTCATCAAGATGTGAGAGATATGCAACTTCCAAATAAATTGTGTAGAAACCCTAATTCTGCAATAATTTGCTCAATTCTATCCAATTCCTCTAAAATTTGGACTGTAGCTTCTTTAGTATGGTCTTCAAAAACCCTTTAAAAATTAGATATTTTTTTCTAAAATCATAAAGATATGTGCCTTCCAAAATGACCTCCAATATTAAGAAGAGGCTTTGCCTCTACGGTGCCAAGATCATGCTCTAATATCACTTGTAATGAAATAACTTGCACAAGAGAAGAATATGATATGAGATATGCTGAAAATACTAGATAATAACTGAGAATAAGAAGCCACTTCAAGGGGGAAACCTCCAAATATCTCTAGTAAGAACACAATTCACAATATGATGAAGAAATAAGACTCACTACCTCCTATGTATACCTATTTATTCCTAGGATATCACCCAGGCTGACTTAGATAGCTCTATATAAGCCTTAGGATAACCTAAATAACTAAATAACAATATAATAATGATAATATGACTTAATTAAGAGTTAAGATAGCTACAAGTTGACTGTGAATAACTCGATGTACACCAATATTAAGGGTGTAGCACTTGCTATGATGATTATTCTAGAACTAGAACATTCACATACAAGCTTGTGATTTGGTCCCTAGTGCCACAATTTTGATACCAAGTGTCACGAATTTGACCTTTGATTTGTGGGTCTAAACTAGGAAAGTAGAAATGGTTGAAATAGTTCTCACTCTATTTTTTGATCTTGATATGCTTTTGAGGACTGTGGTTTCTATGGCCACCTTTAGGGAATCTACCAAATTGTTAGGGTCAATCTATCCTTAGTGAGACACATAGATGGGTTGGTTCCATGTCATTGAGTGAAGATATAAAGATAACACTTTCCAACATACAAATGGCCTATATGCATATAAGATGTTTATCCCTTATAATATTAGACTACACACTGCATAACTTTACCTTGCTCTTATAATTTTTGGATATTCATAGCATGCAAATTAATAAATGTTGACTATGTTTAGATAAAAAGCATAACATGTGAAACAAATTTTACTCAATTGTATTTGAATAGTTAGTACAAAGGGGAGAGAACTTTAAAAATTGAATTTAAATGTTTGATTCACATGCCACAATAATGATTTCAAGTGATATGAAAATGAACCATAGGGCCAAAATATAGAAGTCAATGTAAATGAACAAAAATAAATGTAAGTGGGAGTAAATGGAGATAGATAGCAATCATGCCATGAGTTGGACCCAATACAAGAGTGCACCACTTTTTAATATGTAGTTTTATTAAAATATTCCCTTAGAAATGTGTCTAAGAAAAAATGGGAAATGACATATATGCTAGTTTCACCATTAATTTTTTCCCCCACTTGGATGTGCACAAATTTGAAATGAGAATGAATTAAAAAGTATATAGACATTATTGACCAACATGAAAAATAAATATTTAGAAACTTGTAAAAAGGATAGAATACTCACAAATTAACGAGTAATTCTTGAATTCTTATTGTATTCCTCTTCTTGGTATAAGCATTTAGTGCAAACTTGCAAAATAGAAAATGATAAGAAATGAGTAGCTTTTATTGTACAAATAAAATAAACACAAATAATATGTTTCTTTAATTGTACATTATAATGAAAAGAAGAAAAAAGGGGGAAAATTTATAAGATTCTATATGTATATATAAAGTGACATGATAACTCTCTCATAGGATGTGGAGATGTGATACAATCTTGTAATCAATCTCCACATGATATGGTAATGTGATTTAAATGATGTAGTGATATGTCTCCATGCAATGTAGTAATAGATCTATATGTGATGTAGGTGTAAAATATAATAAGATTCTATTTGGTTATAGTGATGTTATCTATCTTAATGAACTTTCTAAAATATTAAACAAAAGAGCATTATCGATAATATATGTGCCCTCAAATTAGTTGCATATACATAATATTTAGGGAATTGGAGGAGAGGGTAAAAATAATACATGCTAATATTAAAAAGGACTAAGGTAATCAAACAAGATAGAAGCATGTAAACACATAAGTTGGAGATAAAAATTAGGCATATTTTTCCCTTGATAAAGAAAAATGACAAAATAATAGGATATGACATTTAATAATATGGGAAATAAGAATCAAGGAACATGAAATAAGGCTTCCCTAGTATATGCAAGTGATGAGATAAGCATGATATGGAATGTAAGAACCTATAACACAAGAAACGCATGATACCACCAATGATAAGATAGATCTATCAACATGATAAATACTGTGAGTAGAAGATAGAAACATGAGATAATGAGCATGATATCAAAATATGATAAGAATCATACAATGACATGATAAGGTTTATAAGGATTGAGATTAATGAGCATAATAAAACATAGATATGAGATCACAAGATGTGATTGTGAAACATTAGGATCATGATAACTTGGTAATTATAGCATGCAAACAACATCATAGTCACGAAATATAAGGATCACACGGACATCATAAATCTTGTATTATCGTAATATAATGTAGCATAGTTTCATAACAAGGAACATGTGAAAAATCCAAGGAAGTAAATATGAAACATATGAGAATATGAGTCAAACAAGGGATGCATGATATTATGGAGAGATAACAAAGGAACACAAGAAAACCATATAGTAGTGAGAGTTTTAAAGTGAAGTAATGGATCACCTTTACCATTATAATTCATAGAAAAGGGTATCACAAATTCACTTAGTGAAGTATAAAGAAAAAATTTACCCTCAGGTACATTATCAGAAACAATCTCCTGAAACTCACCCAATAACCCATAAACTTCTACTAGCACATTCTCACTATCCTCTTTATCCCTTCTAGGAATCAATGCATAACACATACGCTCATGCTTCATTCCTTCTAAAATTTTTCTTCCATCAACATAACAAACCCTAGCATTATTGCATACCTTTTCTTCGGCCTCCTTCAGGGGTTTCAGCTTATGGCGGACTCCATCCTTCGTCAGGGAATAAGTGTTTGCATGGCCATCATGTATAGCTCGCTTGTCGAACTGCCACGACCTCCCCAACAACATGTGACATGCATCCATGGGGATGATATCATAGAGTACCTCATCATGATAGCTCCCAATTTTGAAATTCACCAAGCACTGCTCATTGACCAAAACTTTGTGATCTTTCTGCAGCCAGGAGGGTGCAACCAAAGACACAAAAAATTACGCACAAAACTAGAGAAAAGTTTTATTATTCAGAAAGTTTACTTCTTACATGCATAGGATCACAAATACTCAAGCTCTGCAATACATGCAAGCTACAAAAATTATAGTCACTACAAAATCCCCTTTCACAGCATGCATACTCTTTTTCCCCAAAAAGCTACAAAAATTAGAAAATCCCACCCATAGATAGCTCCTTTTCCCTTTTGGAGCCAAACAACATTTGAATTATCATATTTTGGCAGTTTGGCACCACAAGTTACAATTTGAAATTCAAAATTTAAAACATCATTCAAAAATTGGCACATTTTGAAAGTGTACCAACTTCTGGGAGCCATAACTTTTAATCTGGGACTCTGTTTTTTAAACCGTTTGAATTTTCGGAAAGGTCTCAGAGTCAAGAACGTGCTCAAAATTTCTATGCCAATTTAGAAAAGTTTTTTGGGAGATTTCAGGGCTGTTTAGTACCTCAAACCTGATTTGGAAGGTTTTCAGGTGCATTTCTAGGAGACTGAAACTGCAATATATTTCAAACCGGGAATGCTCTCAGCCTAATTCTTTCGCCAATCTTCTTATTTTTCCATTTTGAATCCTCCCATATATTTTATTTCCCCAAACACCTTCAAATTCCAATACTTGCTAAAAATAGCATTTGACCAGAAAAAAGCAGAAAAACAAAACTAAAAGTGGGGATTTACATTATGACGAAAAGGGTATCTAGAAATGCAAAGACATCTACAAAAGGATAACCAAAGGAAACATAAATGAAATTCATATTTTTGGGTGATGCAAGATTGCTCTTACACCACTAGATGCTCCTGCATGACATAGTTTCATAACAAGGAACATGTGAAAAATCCAAGGAAGTAAATATGAAACATATGAGAATATGAGTCAAATAAGGGATGCATGCTATTATGGAGAGATAAAAAAGGAACACAAGAAAACCATATAGTAGTGAGAGTTTTAAAGTGAAGTACTGGATCACCTTTACCATTATAATTCATAGAAAAGGGTATCACAAATTCACTTAGTGTTCATAAAGAAAAAAATTATGAGCCAAAGGATTATGGAATATTTTTATAGATCATATTGTGGTTTAGATACTTGTAGATGAGTATTCATTTGTTTTATATGGTTAATCCTAATGATGAGGTAGTTAAGATAAGATAAATATCATACTCAACATGTCTCATATTCATGTGTGTATGAATCATATCATATGTAATATGAGGATTCCTTGAGGCCTTAGATAAGACATAAACTGGAACAAGGATTTGACTACCATATTTTAATGGCAATAAAAATAACTTTACTAAAAATCATGAATAACAAATATAAACAAGCATACAAGTGTACACCTAAAGGTCTAGAAATTTTTTCTTTCCTCAAATGGATCCCCTTAAGTGTCATACACACTTACACTTTGTGAAATCACCATTACATATCTCTAGATATTTATTTGATTTAATTTTACTAAATATTCACATTCCTAAAGAAATGGGCTATAATTTGGGCATAAATCCTACATCCATAAGTCTCTCAAGATATATTTATTTCATAAATTCATTAAGATTTAACTAAATTTATAAAATTGATTAGTACATGTAAGTAGAATAAGAAAAAAACTACAAAAAATAAAATATTTTTTGATATTTTAAATGTGGTGGTGGACAAGTAACAAAAAACTAGTTCCTTGATCATATTGCACAAAAAAATAAAGTTTCATTCTTCTCACACAATCATATGAAAGTAAAATATTGAAACTAGGAGTATATCCATGAACTATAAGCTAGGACCTATGATTAGAAAAATGCATTCCTCTATGTAACTAGGAGAATTCATAACAAAGTCTACTTAAAATTCCATGATTGAACAAGGTGAACCCATATACTATATTATAAATATTATAAAAAATGCACTTTGATACCTTTTATAAGCCCTACATGCATAAACTAACTATTACAATATTGAACTAGTAAGTGTGGCCTTAGGAGTAAATACAACATACCCATCCCCTGTATTAACCTAGATAATCATGTAGAAACTTGTGATAAAATAAACCTTTGTTCTATTCACCTTTGCTTTACTTGCAACATCCAATTGACATGATGAACTAAACTTGAGACTTTTGTTGATGTCATAGAATATGCTTGATCAAAAACTGGAGAACACTTGTAGAATAGGGAAATTCCTAAAGCCACTCTACCGACCTCTATTCATCTCTAAAGGATTTATATTTATCATTACAATTTCACTTTGAAGATGAGTGGGAAAACATGAGTGTTAAACACGATATTAGGTCATGCATGTCTACTTGTGTCACATTCACATTAAATTGTGTATGAGATCATACCCCTTTCATTAGAAACTATTTGTATTTGTACCAAAATCATATTATAGAAGGCCTCAAATATGTTGATTGGCCTTTAAAATTCCCCCCCCCATCTCATCGCATTGATATGGGACCATTAATGGCTTCTTGGGTCATGTAGTAAGGTTGGTGAGACCCTATATTTGAATGATGGAAGTTTTTGAAAGAGCTACTTGAAAGATGCAAAGGTTATAGGAAGGTTGGTGAGACTTTAGATTTGGATGATGGAGGTTCGTAGAGAACTACTTGAAATATGCATATATGTTGTAATTTTTTTAAAAGTAAAAAAATGGGACTTTGACGAAAGGAATGTTGGGAAGGGAAAGTGTGGAATCCAAAAAATTAGGGAAACTAGGGGACTTGGGAAGTTTGAGAAAAGGAACACTAGGAAGGGAAAGCATAAAATATTGAATTTAGGGAAATTAGGTGACTTGGGGAGCTTGAGGAAAGGCATGTCAAGAAGGAAAACATCAAAATATTAAAATTAAGGAAATTTGGGGACTTGGGGACTTTGAGGAAAAGCATGCCAAAAATTGAAAGTTTAAAATCCTAAAATCAATGAAATCAAGGGACTTGGGGACTTCAAGGAAAGGTATCATAGGAAGGGAAAACAAAAAATACTAAAATTATTGAAATCAAGGGAATTGGGGAATTTTAGGAAAGACATTTCAAGAAGGGAATTTTAGGTTTTTAGATCTTTGTGTGATGCAAAATACAATATAATAGGGCTCTACCTATATAGGGTGATAATTCATTGTCTAGAACTAAGGATTGTTTGAAATCTCAAAGACGAAAGGTGTTAGAAATAATATGTGCCCCCTCTAATTGGTTGGATACAAAGTACATTTAAGGATTTGGAGAAGAGAAAAATTGATACATGATAATGTTAAAAAAAAAAAGACAATCAAATCAGATAGAAATGTGAAAGAATATAAGTTGGAGATAAACATCAAAGCATTCATTTTCCTTCAATATATATACATAAAAAATAAACATTCCATAACATGTACACATATAGAAAATAACCATTAAGGCACATGAAATAAAGTTGCAATTACTAGAGGAAAGTGATGTGATAAGCATAATATAGCATGTAGGGACATATCTCATGGGAAATAAATTCTACCCATAATGGTAAGATAAATCTAGAAGCAAGATAAATGTATGTGGAAAATGGAAATATGAGATAATGAAAAATATGATAAAATTAGGAACATGATAGGGTTCATATGAATTAAGGTATAATAAGTATCATAACATAGAACCAAAAAATGTCAAGGATCCTAATAATAATATGTAAATGATAAGCACCATAAGGCTTGAACATGGGAAGATAAGAAAATGAACACACTGAACATATGTCAAACAAACATAGGTCATGATAAAGAGACAAATAAGAAAAAAATTAATATAAAAAAAAATCATAAGATCAGAAGTGTGGAAACAATGTGAAAGTGAACTAAAAAAAATGGTAAATACATTAGCAAATACAAGGGTGAAATTATGCATGCATGAAAAAAATCAACAAGCATATGAGAAAACATAGCTCATAAATAGATCATATTTGGTAAGCATGAGAAATAACATAAAAAAGGTGCCATTAGGTGGGGAAATAAATCACTTGAATCATAATATAGAAGGTGAAGTAAGAATAATAAAAACACAACAAACAAGGCATATTGAAATTTAGGCCAAGGTGTAAAAGTTAAAAATGAAGCGAGTATATAAATTTATAAGTAAATAATAGGAATGCTCAAAGTATCATGCCATATAACTAGTAAGATCATCCTCCAAGAGATTGTCCTATTTAAAAGGGGTTTAATCACCTCTTTAAAAGGGGTTTAATCATATTCTTCAAGAAGGTTCAATCATGTATGTTTTTTCTTCATAATTTTTTTTTACATTTTGTTAACATAACTTGAATAGGTGGGACCATGGGTGTTTATTTTCAAAAGAAAAAAATGTCATGTCTTAATGTGTATTAAATAGATGATTTATTTCTTTAAAGTGTGCAATTAATTAGATAAAAAATAAGTAGTTTCAAATTATAAAATAATTAAAGAGTCCTAATTAGAATAGACACAATAGTTGAGACTAGAAAAATATATTGGAAACATAGATTTAAAAATTAAAACAAGCAAGTTTAAACTAGTTCTAGGAGAAAGAAACAATGAAGCAAATAAAGTGAGAAACCACATATAAAGTGAGAAACCAAGAAGAAAAGGTTGTTAAAATATAAAATACACTAAAAAATGTCAACCCTAAAATGAGATTTTTAGCTAGCTACACTTGATAAAAATTAAAATTATAAAAATAGAAATTCTTAGAATGGAAATGATAAGTCGTTCAAAAAATTTTGTGGTTCTAGTCTTGAGCAATCCTTCATCTAAGGGGTGTAGATGTCCTAGATGAGTAATAATGTTTGAATGAATTGTTTTTTAGGGATGTTGCATCATGACCTAAAATGACCATTTTCCTTATATGTACCATACATGTATTTGTTCAAAAACACTTGTAAAATAAGGAAAAACTACAAAAAAGTGTTAAAGGGGGAGCCTACCTTATTCAAACTATACAAATAACTATACGGGGTAACAAAGAGGAAAATTAACAAAACTTAGGTTCTAAAGGCTAACTCTAGTAGGATGTGAACCACACAAAAAAATAGTAGTGGGAAATAGAGATGGATTTGAGGGCTTGTACACAAATAATGGAAAGGAAAGGTGAAAGGAAGGGAATATGTAAATGGACAAGAAATGGGTTCGTAAAGGCTAAGAAGATAGAAATTGGGAAGCATAATATGGGGAGAGAAAAATAAATCCACAAGAGAATACAGATCCAAAATACTCCAAAGGAAATATCCAAAGGATCCAATCTCTAGTGAGATTCTAATAGCTCTAAATCTACAAGAAGAAAATGTAGGATAATAACATTCAAAGAAAGGAATAATGTGTTGACTGATAAAAATAATAAAAATTGGAGTTCATTTATATGCTTTAAACAAGGATTGGAGCAAGTCAATGAGGGAAAGGTAGTAGACCTTAGTTGATAAATGAGCTACCACAAAATTTTGGTGAAAAACCCTACAAAAACTATGAGCACCCTAAATGAAACACATGTTTAAATGGAGGAATTAGTGGAATTTAATGCTAGATGCCAAATTTATTTGATGAAGGTGGATAAAAATGAGCTAAGGTAGTTGGAAGTGGTATCATGTCAAAAGGATCCATAAAATGAAAGAAATAAGGGAGATAAGGCAAAATAAGAGTTAAAAACACATGATAGAAGACACAATAATTAAATGGTAGGTGGGTGGTATAAGATTCACATAGGAAATGATGAATAAAATTCTTACATAAGGGTCAAAAATACATGGATTAGGGACATGTACTCACATTAGGATAAAAAAGATCAATGAGACTAAGCTAGATATGAAAAAGGTCTAAACAAGGATACAAATGGCTTAGAAAAAATGTGAACAAGGGCTATAACAAGGCTAAAAACACATACAAGTGGGAACATCTAAAATGAGTGTAAAAATGATAAAACAATTTGTAGGGTATGCAATTTTTGTTAGTAGACTTAATCATTTATCTTGTTTCTTTGGTGGTGGTTGTATAGAAGGATTTTTCACTTGTTGAATCACTACATATATCTTTGGTGAACATAAAAAAAATGATTCTTAGCACAAAGTATGGGATTTTACAATATGTTATTAGTTTTTTTAATTTCCTTCCTTGATACTTGATTTATTTGTTCTTCATGAAGATCATTTGAAGGAATACTTATACCAATACCTTAAGCTTGGTAATTATATAACACACAACTTGAAGCTCTTTAGATTTTGGATAATTTGGTATTTTTCCCAACTAATTTTGAATTGATTATATTCCATCAAAAATAAATTTGTATAAATCATGTACAATGTCATTTCACTCATATAATACATATTTAGGTATATTCACTAATGTATATGGAATAAAGACTCAAATATGGTAGTGGTTTGTAATGAGCTCTATTTACCTTAAGATCTTTTACTTGTAGAAATTTAGTAGAGTGATGAAGAATAAATGAATTAATTTATCACTATCTAAGGTCTACCAAGTAACACACCAAATATATTCAAGGATGGTATCACATGACATAAACTAGATAATTATTTTCAACCTACTACCAAGCATAACATGATGCATCCCAAAGTTTTAATAAATATTTCATTAATCATGTTCAATGAAACCTTATAATTTTCATAACCTTAATGTATAATATGATTATTGGATAATTCTCTTTGATACATATATTATATTGGCATGCATGATCAATAAGAAAATAATTAAGTGATGAATATTTAATATTACCAAGTACATATGTTGGACCATAATAATTGTCTCTCCTAATTTAAAAAAATAACTAATGGAATAATATGATAATATGCAGCATTAGATTGTATTATACCCATAAGAGTAACCAAGTGTGCTATATGACATTAGAATTACCATGGTAATCACCCACAACATCTCTATAAACACATGAAATGGTGGGAAAATATGGATATAAATATCAATGTTGGTGGAAGCTAGTGACTAAACCAAATTGATCAAGGTTTAAATTGGATAATAGGGCATTTTATCTACTAGCCTATCCAAATATGACATGTGTATCTAAGGTGGTCCCAAGACCAAGCTAGTGACATCATGTGATGGTACTATGCCTAAGGATACATAAGTGGCAATATGCCTTCAATCCATGTCTATGTCCAATACCACATGGGACCTCATGGAGATTGAAAAGAGTTAAATAACATACACTCTAGTTTGGGAAATAAAATGGTCCATGTGGGTGAACATGTTAGATGAGAAATAAAAGGAGATGTACAACATTTAATTCATCCATTGAGTACTTTTCAACTACCCTCTTATGAGGGCACACAATCTCCTATAAGGGTCTAGACCTCAAGTGAGAGAATAAAATTATATATCAAGGTGATATGATGGTTAACGACAAGAAGGATGAACAACTATTTTCTTGAGCCCATAATAAATACCACATAAGAAAATGTGTATATTTCTAAGTGTAGAAGGTATAGTTTCGACATTACAAGGTATGCAAACATATTGATACCAAATGATTTAGTGGATTATGTGATACAAATGACTAATGGGGCCAATCTTTAGATATTGGGAGGGGATTCATATATGTGAAATAAATAATTAAGGAGGTCAATATAAAAATATAATACAATAGTTAATTATAACAAGATGTCAAATATATGCTTAAAAAATCCTATTCATAATCAACAAACCATTTAAATAATTATAAAATAGGGCTAAATGAATGATATGAACATATCCAATGAATAAAATTTTAAGCATTGTCATGCCAATTTAACAAACAATGTTGCCAAGGTAATATATAAATGTTGGCACAAATTTGAGTTCAAATATTGCATGGTGAATATCTATGGGGTATAAAATGTAATTCTTAGACAATAAGCAAAGGGAAAAGGATAATAAAGTTAGGGCATGAAATTATAGTTAGGTTAATGTACAAATTTACTTACAAATGTGTATTGTGTAGCATAATATAAAAAATGAGTGTTTCATTCTTTCAAGCCTTAATACTCATGAGATCATCTCTAAAAAATGAAATATAGCCTCTCCCAAAGCTTTTCAATTGCTTCTACAATCTTCATATGATGTATATATCTAATCATTTCAAGTAAGTACAAAAATTTGAGTCCACTTTTTTGCTAAAAATTGGAAGCATTTTTCTTGAAAATCAAATTTCGTCATACTTGGGGTAAAAATTTGAAGCACTTACACAAAATATTAACATAGTGTGAAATATAAAATGTAGTAATTTTTTTTGAGTTTCTAAATATATCATTTATTTTAATACCTAGATGATAATAATTTTTACTAGGATTAAAATATATTTTTTAAAACCTATTGGGTATGGAAAACATAATTTGACATAAATAATTGTAACATAATTCTTAATTTTTCATCGTGTAGAGAATGATGTCTAGATTTCTCAAATATATTAAAAAAATCTAAAAATTAAAAATTAAAAAAGAGTAATCCATGTCCTCTCAACTGTATCAAGCTTCTTGTTTATAAATTAATTAATAAATAACAAAATATCTCCAATAGGAAAAAGAACTTATTTAAAAGCTAGACATTGTCAGCTATATTGGGTTTTAATTTTATCAAAAACATATAAAATATGGTGTCAGATTTGGCATCTTCTCAATCTACGCCCCCAATGACTATAGGGATAGAGTAGTACTTTGGAAATGGTTCTCTAGTCTCCAAAACATCCCATCGATAGTGGGAGGGGACTTTAACATGGTGAAATACCAAGAAGATAAATGTGGGGGAAGAAGTTGGAATGGAAAGGCAATGAGTTGTATTTATTGTCAAAGATGAAGTCTAAGCACCAACTGGTGGATCCATTGCTTGGGAACAAAAAAGAAAATAAAAGCATCTGGTACACATGGTGTAACTCTTAGAAAGGGAACAACACTATAGATTAGATAGTGTCTATGCCAATAAGAACTTCTTCAGTTTTGATAAGAATGAGGAAGGCCAAATTGTCCAAGTCTATCCATATACTCTCACTAATCACCACCCAATTCTTAAAAAAATAAGAATGAATTATAAGGTGGAAAACAACTCAGTTAAAGATAACTTATTCAAGTTGAACACCAATCTGCTGAGAGATCAAGATTGCAATAATGCTTGATCTTTACTCTTAGAGAGATTAATAGATGGATGCTAAAAGATGTCTTAACAAGGGAGACGTGGGAACAAAATTTAAAAAGCTAGCAGATAATCTTCCAAACAATTGGAAAGAAAAAAGCCATGGACTCTAGACAAGAGGAACTACATATGAATGAAGAACTGCTGAGAGATGAGAACAATATTCAAAAATACCTAACCAACACCGCACTCTCAAAAGAGGTTTCCCTAATTAAGGATTCACTAAGGAGAGTCCAAACCAAAAAAGTTTAAGGGATGAGAGTCAGATCCAAAATGAATTGGCTAAAGAATGGGGATAGAGGAACCAAATTATTTTTCAAATTATTGAGAAGCAAAGAAGCAAAAGAAAATAATGATAATATTTGGTTAGATGATAATGCTATCATGGATCAAGAGAAAATTAAGGAAGCCTTCCTAAGCTTACACAAGAACCTGTTCTCCTCATATGGTACCAATAGTGATACAACTAGAGCTACAGAATAGTGCAAGCAAGTCATTCCCAAAAGGTTAACTAAAGAGCTTGTTATGAGCCTCGACAAAGAAATCACTATTGAGGAAATCAAGAATGTTATCTTGCACTAAATAATGATAAGTCTCCTAGAGCTAATGGCCTCATAGTGGAATTCTATAAACAAAACATCAAATGGGTGAGCAAAGATCTCCTCCAGGTATACAAGGATGCCACTCTCAAAGGTTCTCTGGGTAAAGAAATTAATAAAGGTATTATTAAGCTCCTACCAAAAGAAGGTGATAGAATAGTCCTAAAAAATTGGAGGACTATCACCTTACTTAATGTATCCTATAAGATTTTGGCTAAGGCTCTAGAAAATAGATTGGTGAGTATTCTCCTCAAGTTCATTAGCATAACTTAGATTGGTTTCATAAAGGGTGAATATATTCTTGAAAATTTGATCATGAGTCGGGAGGCCATGAATTGAGCCAAGATCTCAAACCAAAAGGTAGCAATCCTACTCTTAGACTTTAAAAAATCATATGAGAGTAGAATGGGACTTTCTATTACTATCACTAGAAGAATTTGGATTCCTAAACAACTTCTGTAACTAGGTCAAAATTCTCATAAAAGATGCTAATACTTAGGTTGAAATTAATGGCTATCCAACCAATGAGTTCCTATTGGAAAGATCAATAAGGTAGGGATGTCCCCTTGCCCTTGCCCTATTTTTGATTGCAGTTGAGGAAATCTTCTATCTGCTAAGAGATTCCTCGACATCTCCCAAAGCCACATGAATCTCCCTTCCAAACAAAGATGAGCTCTTGAATCTGCATTTTGCAGATGATACACATTAGGGGAAATTTACATAAAAAATGGGCCTCATAAGGATGACATCATTAGCTTTTGAGTTATTAAAAGTCAATTAAAAGATGACATCAACCGTTACAGTGACATCATCCAAAATAAAAATAAAATTATTTTTTTGAAACAAATTTAGTCCATTTTTCATTTGTTTTTGCAGATTCAAGCATCATAAAATCTAAATTTATAAAATCATAAATTTAAATATATAAAATCATAAATTTAAATATATAAAATTATAAATCTATAATTTATGAAACTTGATTTAATTATGCTATGAGTGTTATACAGTCACATTGGGGTGGGGATGAGAGCACTCATTTTTTCTATGTAAATTTTTAAGAAAAAAAAAAAAATACCAAAAAGGAAATAAAAAATAAAACCAAAAATAAATTTGAAAAAAAAATAAAAACCAAAAAAGAAATTAAAATCAGGTGGGGATGAGAGCACTCATTTTTTCTATAAATTATAAGAAAAAAAATAGAATACCAAAAAGGAAATAAAAATAAAACTTAAGAAATAAAAAAATAAAATAAAAAAGAAAAAAAAAAAACAGAAAAAAAGTTGAGAAAATCACATGAACCAAAAAAAGAAATTTGAAAAAAAAACCAAAAAGGAAATTGGAAAAATTGGAAACAATTGGAAGGATAAAAAGTTGGAGAAAATCACCAAAAATATCAAACCAAAAAAAATGGAAAAAATAAAAAATAAAAATGATGGAAGAAAAAAAAAGTGAGAAAATCAAATAAACTATGGAAAAGAGATACTTTAGATATACATTTTTAAGTATAAATATAATAGTATATAAATTTTATATAAAATAAAATATTAAACTAAATAAAATATCTAAAGTACTTTTACTTTACCATTTTTTAAATAAAAACAAATAATCAAGAAAAAAAAGTGAACTTGAGTTTTAATAAATTATAATAGAAATATATGTTACCACTTTTAAAAAAAAATGAACTTGAGTTTAAGATTTTTTAAATAAAAAATAAAAAATAAAAATCAAGAAAAAAAAAATCTAAAATGAAAAGTAAACTTGAGTTTGTCAATAAAAATGGGAAACAACTATCCAGCCCCTAGAATGCACCGAGCATAGATAGCCATCCCATACATCATAACCATACATTACTGCACTACATCGTTTCTGCTAGGTCTTAACTCACCGTTAAGTGTCAGTTCACGACAACATCGTTTAGATGAAATTTTTCCTTGAAAAACAAAATCTTTAAGATGTCTGGTAGTAGAGTCATTTCCCCAAAACTGCAGTTTCTTTAGGAAAAGTCAAAACCTACGAGATCACTTGGACACAGGGCTTAAATTTGACGGTCAACCTTGCTTGTCAACAAATGTTTTAATGACGGTTATCTATTCAAAGGTGCCCTTAAAACATTATGATATACCTTAGTGTAAGTAAACTTATATATAAATCAAATATATAATCATTATAATTCTATATAAATTTTGACAGTCTATCCAAAATCTCTCCTTTCATCTTATACAATCTTCTTAAAATTTTGATTGTATTTTACGGCAAATATCTCTAAATATGGTCATACAGCCATCAAATTTAAGCCCTGCTTAGACAAGTTTTGTCTGCTTTTTTTTTTTGTTTTAACCTCTTTTTTGGCGCCAAATTTCAGCTTACTTCATATGCTTCTAAATCCTAAGAGGATCATCTATGAGTAGTAAATATAACTCTAAATGAGTCATGAATAGTAAAAATAACCCTTGTACCAATAATAGATGAGATATTTTATTTTTAAATCCTTCATAATGGAACATATCCCAAAGTAGTCATCTATAATCAACACTCAACTCATATGGAACATGTTAAAATATGTAATATGCACAACTAGTTAATTCACATTTGATATATTTTCTCCAATAGCATCATAACCACCATTGTAAAATCCATATCATTCATGAATTCATATAACTAATACCAATATTTTTTAATATTAAAAATTGTATATACATAGGATTTACAAAATAAACATCAAAAGGAAAAAATCTAGTTGTTAGAAGACCATGCAGGGTCTTATCACAATACTATATTCTTGATATAAGGTAAGTTAAGATGAAAATAAAGAGGATAGTAGGTTTTCCCAATCACGAAATTAGTATTACACCAACTATTGAGTTTTTCTAGCATTGTGAACCAATGAATTTCCCATGGATGATCAAAATATATTTTGAGAATTTTGAGAATACACTCATTAGAAAAGACAACAATAGTAATAAAAAAGAGAGGAGAAAGAGCATATACTAAGTTGTAAAAAATATTCTCCATTTATATATACTTTTTGGTCCAAATTGAATTTAGTGCAAACTCTAAATGTAGTATCACCTAGTTAGCATGGAATTTGGATAAGTAAATTTTAGACATAAGTTATTTAACGGGATAAAATTTCACAATATTATGGTTCTTAACATTAAGTAAATAGTGATAAATCTTTTGGATAGTAAAAATATAAGTTAAATGTTATTTTCCAAGCATAGTGTAATGAATCTCATCATCAAACAGTTTGATACTAATATAAGAAAAAAACATATTTTATAAATATTCTTTAAATTGGCAACATTATTGAAGTATTTTGTTTACTATAGATCTCAAGGGGTAATCCTTTATACAAAAAAGAATAGATTGTCAAAATGGGAGATTACCAAGTATTTGATCAAGTGAAACAATATAGCTAGAAAATATGTAACATGAGAATATGAAACATTCTTGCAACTTTCCTTCTACATTCAACCCTTCAAGGTCATAAACTTTAACTTTCATTCTACATTCAACCCTTCAAGATCATAAACTTTAATTTTTCATAGTAGACAATACTATTCTTGCACATCTATATTACTAGTAAAGTATATTGAACACGCGTTTGATGTTAAATATTTATATTTATTTAATGGTTTTGTGATTGGTAGATGTAGATTCTAGTTCTTATATATGTGAATTTGTAAAACATACTCCTTACATGTATTTAGTCGATTCATGTTCCTATATTATGTTGTAGCTCTTTTGGATTTTGGATGTTGTAGGTAAAGTTCATTTTTCTTCATATTTTTTATGAATATATTTGACTTAGCATCATAGTGTTTCACTTTAGGATCTAAACATCTTCATTATTTTTTAGGTTTTAGATTTATTCTTTCTAATAGTGTGCATCATCATTTTTACAATTATTTCTATGGTGTTATATTCCTATTAATTTCCATTTCATTAATATGTATTTTTGGGCCTAGGGTTTATAAATTATTGTGTCATTACTTTTGCTCACTATACTCACCCTTGGAAACCTTTTAGTGTTTTATCTTAAATCTATTTTCTTACCAATAATCTATCTATAAAAAATTACACATCATTCTTACACCTTTTTTCTTCTAGATAATTAGGATTTAAGGCAACCATTAAAATTTACATAGTTTTGTGAAACCTATACCACCCACCCTTTCATAGATCTATATTAGTACAATTTACAAATGAGATTCCCATGATCCTTTGTTCTTGGTTTCTATTCATGCTTCAATAATTATTACTTTTATTATTTTTTGGACACCCAAGTACAATAGTCATATGTGATTCTCAAATGTGGCATACTTATTGTATTATTTTTAGTTATCTTCATAGTTGGTAGTGTGCATATAGTTCATACAAAACTTAACTTCTATAATTGAATGAACCATTTTTGGGACTCCTTAGGTAATATATAAAATTTTCTATTATCTCTAGTGCTACCATATTTAAAAAAATCATAGAGCTTACCTATATATACATGAATTATAATTATATCAAGTAGTGAATAGAAAACTCGATATTTATTCATACAATTTTTTAATAAGATAGAGGAATACTAACCATCTTAATTTTATTCAGAATGGGCAGAAAGAGTAAATGGAAATCACTCATTAAACTGGATGTACAAGACATTCCCAACCAAGGAAATCATTTCTTGAGTGAGGGCCTTGAATGGACACCTATTGGAGATGATGACAATATGGACTTATATGCTGCAATTCTTCTTGAAAGACTCCCTCACTTTTTCAAAGGTGAAGGTTTACTAGATAGTACAAAAACAACATTTATACATAAATATCATAAAGAGAACAACACAACAAAACCTACTGACCACACTATCAAGATATACTCAAGGTTTGTCTAGATTAAATATAATTAATAAGCATGTCCTTTTGTATATATATTTTTTTATATGAATTGATATATATATTTTATTTCTATGTATAAATAGATATTGGTGTGCTTTTGGTCCTGAGAATGAGAGAAATAAACCTGAAAGCATGAAAAGGAAACAAAGGTTTATCCAAAAAAGGGGTTGTCAAACCCACTTTCATGTTAAGGTTATGTATGGTAGACCACAAGTTGTGTTAATTAGATATAATGATTGGAGCCATTGTGATGCAAATGGTGAATTTTTCCATGGAAAGGATGACTCTTCTAGTGATCTAAGGAGCAGTTTTACACCAAGGTTATCAAATGAGTGCAAATCATATATTGAGTCTTTATTATTAATGGGTGTGGGGATCAACACAATATGTGAAAAACACTACCTAGATGATGGTTTGACTAAGTTGATGAATAGGAGGGACACATGTTTATTGAGGAAAGATGTGTTGAATGCATGAAAAAGAGTGTGCTCCATTCGATCCCAAAAGAATAAAGATGATGCAAAAAGTGTTAGTTTGTGGTATGTAGAGGAGAAAGAGTACTTCTTCTACTATAAAAGACCAAACACCATAAAAAATGTTCCATTTATCATAGGCATCCAAACACCATGGATGCAAGAAATGATGGTCAAACATTCACATAACTCAATCATTGGAATGGACACATCATTTTCAACAAGTAAATATGGTGTAAGTAAAACAACATTAATTTATAAATTTATGGATTTTATCTTATCATTGACTTATTATTTGAAAATATTAATTTATCAATGGTTTATTCATGTACAATATCAATTATATACCTTGCTTGTTTTTTATGAACAAGAGGCCAGAGTACCTATTGCATGGTCCATATCCTCAAGAAATAAAGTTGAGGATCTAAATGAATGGCTTACAAAAGTTTCTAAATGAGAGAAACAATGTTGAGAAGATTGGAATGTCAATCCATTCATGACAGATGATGCTAATGCAGAGATTGAAGCCATCAGGTTTTTATTAGCCTTGGTTTCTATATTTAAACTTCAATCAATTCATTACAACTGATTAATATTTAGTTTATAAAAATATATATTTCATAATTTATAGCTTAAACTAGTTTGAATTTAAAATTTTATTTTTTTATAATGTTACTTATCAAGTTTTATAATGTAACTTGTAGATTATCCTTTAAATGTTGAGTAATTTTATGTATTTGGCATGTATGTAGAGCATGGTTAAAAAATGTATATAGGTAAGTAAATATTTAAGTAAGTTATATGTAAAATTATGTATTTGAACCCCATAGATTGATATTATCTTTTAAAATCTAGACATGCCAACAATAAGGGTGTTGGTACAAACATGTTTAATAGATTGGGTGAGATCATGTATGTGATGAGTGATAATGTAGACATCACTACTCACCTAATAAAAAAATTCATGAAATAATTCAAAGACGAGAAGAAATTTATTGATTACTTCTAGAAAATTTGGTGTCATAATGAAGGTCGTATTGGTAAGTTTGTCAGAGAATTCATTTTTTGTATGCATTTACATCATTTAAGTTATTTTTTATGTTTACTAAGACATTAATATGCTTTTTTTTTTATAGAAATGTGGGCAAAAAACTTTCAAAACTTCTCTCATGAAAAGCAAGAAACTAATGCTTCCATAGAGTCATACGACTTCCACATCAAGAGTCACTATCTAAGTAATCGTTCTAAGAAATGTACAAGGAGAATGGATTGGCTCATCATATACTTCTTCATAGAGTAGAGCCATTTTACAAAAATAAAAGATATTTGCAGTTATCTATATTTTTAACCAGCTTTAAAAAGTAAGATATTGCCTTACTGCACTAGAGAGGTCTAAAAAAATACCTGATATGGATTGTTATCCATATGATCTCCTCCCTAACACATACAAGACAAGAAGTCAATCTGTTCCAGTGAAATGGTATCTTATTCAAAAATTTGGACTAGATTTACATGTATGTGACTGTCAGTGGGCAAAAAGGGGAAACACATGCAAACATGTGTTGAAGATTTTAGATCTCCTAAAGAGAAACATAACAAATGAGCAAGATCAAGTTGGTAGTAAGAGTCATTTAACATTTAAGTATTATATTTATGTGTTTACTAACTTATTATTTTTTCTCGAAACTAACTAAAATAATATTATTGAATTACAGATGGTGTTACTCCATTGGTTGATGATGATGATGATGACATTAGAGGAAGTTTTGGTCATGAGAATAATACCACTGGTAATGTTGATATGATATTTATAATAAAATATTAATTGATTTTTATGGTTCTTAAAACTTATTTAATGTTTTATTTTTATTATAGATGTTTGTATTCTGCAAGAAGATAAAGATGTGATTGGTGTTGTCATTGGTGAAGACCAAAGAATTGGTAAATTTCAATATCACTATTTTATTAATAAATATGAAAAGATTTTATTTTTTATTTTTTGGACTTAATCTTTATTAGTTTTATTACAAATAGTTGTAAATCATTTGATGCTTTTGATGATAACTTCCAAGAAGATGTTGATTATTTGAAGTTAGTACTCCAAGATTTAAGAACTAGAGTAGATCAAAAGCATATTTTTAGTCAATGTGTTAAGAGATTGAGAAAAGATCTCCAAACATCTCTTGCTTCTTCAAAACTTACACCAATCCCTGGCTCAGAGGATATGCCTATGAAATAAATATCACCATGGTTTAGTCCAAGCAAAATGTGCAAACACCATTTTATTCATCAAAGAGGCAATGCCATTCATCAAGAGTTGAATGAAAGAGTTGAGGAGCATGACGAATTTTAGTTCCCCTCCATAGGTTGTAGGAAACAAAATAAGAGAAAGGTCTCCAATAATTCAGGCATAGCAATACAAGAAGAAAGGGTTATTATCAGGAAACAACAAAGTGAGTAAGTTTATACAAAACTATTTTAGTATTTTGCATTGCAATAATTATTGCTCTTACATCACATATTAAGAATATGTCATTGTAGGTTTGGATGATCAAGAGAATAATCGAGGATCTCGATTTCCCTTTTCTATGATTTAAACCAAACAACAATCGATGAAATCCAAATTATTGATGGTGATTTTCTTACTATTAAATGTATTCATTCATAAAATGATATATTTCCCAATTCCTATTTCTAACCATTTTCCTTTACTTAATCAAATAAATAGTAGATACAATTTGTGAAACTCAACCATCAATGCTTAGTGTTATCCCTCGTCAAACATTTCAAAAAACCATTTTAGGTAATTTATAATTTTAATATTATTTTGATTAATCATATATTGTATTATTACATTTAATGTTTTGTCTATGTTGATTTATTGAATATATGTATGTCATTGCAACTTTAGATGATCAACATAACACTACGAAACATAGGTTACCATTTTCTATTGATCTTAACGAAACAACAACAACAATGGATGCAATACATTCTAGAGATGGTAAATAAATATGAAATAATTTTCTATTTTTTTATGTTTAATTATTAAATCAATTTAATAATTAAACTATGTAATTTATAGGTTTTGATGACATTGCAATGGAGGATCATGTTCAACCCTATTCTTGATAATCTATATAGTTTATTGTACTTTCAAATTATATTGTATATTTACAAAAGTGGCTCATTTGCCTAATTATAAGAAATATATTGATATATGTTCATGAAAAATAGTATGATCTTGTATAAAGTTAGGCTTGATCCCTTAGAATTAATCCATTTATCATTTCATGCATTCACCTAATTTTCTTATTTATTACATTTATTCATACACCTACTTCTATATAGCTATTAGCCACCCATATTTAATCATTTAGGATTTAGAAGCATATGAAGTAATTGGTACGATCTTGTGCAAAGCTAGGCTAGATGCTTCATGTGTTTCTTGTCATATTTAGGTTTCAAAAGAGTGTGAAGTAATTGGTTGAATATGGAATTGCTTACACATATAAGTATTCAAAATTCACAAGTAATAAGGACGATGTTATGAAAATACTAATAGTTTAACATGCCAAAGATTTAGAGCAACATACTACTCATAGTAGACATCTTATGGAAAATAGATCAAAATATCAAACTCGACTTATGAAAAAAAACACATTAAAGTGATAAATTTTTAAAACAGTATGTCAAATTGAGAGCATGAAAAGATAAACAACATAGATTAATGTGCACAACAAAATTTCAGAAAAACTAAAATACAAGGTTTGACTATCTTAGTCATGATTCATGTGAATTACTAGACCATTCATGGAAAGGGTTAAACAATTAATGTAGTGTAATGTCCCTCTGTTTCGACCGTCTTTAGATCTTAAGTGAGTTTGTTTGGTTAATTTGACTTGTCTTTTGTGTTCGTTATTATATTGTTAAATTTTCCTTTGAAATTTTTGTATGTAGCCTTGATTAATCAATTAAATTGATTACAAGATGACTAAGTTAATTGGGGGTAAAATAATAATATAATAAAATAAAAATAATATCAACAATACCATTGTTTGATTTTACAAGAAAATAGTTTATACTAAAAGAAAATGTGAATACTTACCCTTATAATAATCAAATGAGGATTATATTAAATCCAGGAGGATTATTTGAGCTATTTAAAACATATCAAAAAACAAATTGGTGGAGAATAATTTGAGATAAAAGATTGGACAAAGTAAATTAAAGTAAAATAAATATTATAATTAAATCATTATGACTAAAATAATATATACATAAAATAATATATACATTTTAATTAAGCATTTAAATACCTATATTCAAAGAATGAAAAGGAAAAATGAAATATTGGGGGCTTCTAAAAAAGATCTATATCTGCCTTGCATATGCCCTCCACCTGCCTTCAAGGTATTCCTTCCTGTTCACGTGTCTGGAGGAAGCGTTCCCATTCTGCATGCTTTCTTGGGAAGGCGTCAACTTTTCATGAAGGGGAAATCACATCTCTGGGGAAACTCACCATTCTAGGGAGCACACACTCTGCCAGGAGATTACGTGCCTTACAGTCCACGCGCCCAGTAGGAGGAAGTATCGTGAACAGATGAAAAAGGGGGTGGGAAGAGTTGGGGAAGGATTCACCACAGGCTAAGAATGAGGCATTCGTTATAGGTATGTGATGAGTTCTATCAGCTGGAACAAGGCAGATGGAATTCACTCCTCCAAACTCTTCTTCCCTGGTATTGATCCTCCACTTCTCTAATTTGGTGAACTGCAGATTGAAATCAAGGTTTCACCAATGGTTTTAGAGTATGTTTATTAAACTAAAATTACTGCTTCAATGTTTCTTATAACGTGCACATTAAATTTGGCATTATGGCACCCTTCACTCTGCGTAGATTTTATTTGTTGTCAATAAAGTTTTTCTCATACATAGAAAACAGATACCATTTATTGGCCAATAATCCAACTGCGTCCTGGTATCTCTTTAAATTCTCTATTCTTCTTGCTTTGTTTTGGCACAGGCAGTTAGAAGGTTGGCTAAGGTTCAGCAATCGGGCTTTACATCTGCCAAATTGCATTTGCTTGAAAGTTTCTAAAGCCTTATTAATAAATCCATCTCCTGTACCTTCCCCCACCCTGCAGCCAATTTTCTTGTAGTCTCCTCATTCTTTTTCCATGCCAGCTATGCTTGGTATTGTCGGCGCTGCTCTTCTTTAAGCCATCTCCAGATTTTCAGATCGTAAGGTTTCATTGGAGATGCCTGATTCTCCTCCATTTACCCCGGCCTTGGGTTTTCTGTTTCACTGCCTCACCTTCATCATCGTTGTCAAATGAGTATGCAACATCAGAGTATAACTTGGAGCTAACCCCAGTTGCAGTATCAGGCCCTTATCCTTAGCAACCATAGTGTTAGCAGGGAGCATTGCATAATTCTGTGTTTTGGGGTTACCGGTCTACAACTGCAAATTCTGAAACCGAAGTGATACCATTAGCATTATGTCAGAGCCGCAAGACTCGAACATAGAAGACTGTAGAGGCGTAAGTAGCCTTCCTGATATCATTGGCAACCCATCGCAGCTGCAGAACTTAGACTTTGGAGGGTGTATGAATTTTAAATAATGTCCTGATACCATTCACAACCTGTCACAACTGAAGTATTTAGGTTTTAGAGAGAATGTATAAGTTTTAACAGCCTCCCTGACATCGTTGGCAACCTATCACATCTGCAGTACTTGAAATTAGAATGCTGTAGAGGTTCATATAATCTCTTTGATTCCATTTCCAGCCTGTCTTAGCCGCAGCACTTGAACATCATAGGAAGTTTAAAGGTTTAAAGAATCTGTTGCTTTACTCATGCCAATTGCATTTACGTGAAGTTTCCAACCTTCTCAGAAATTAAAAAAAAGAAACTAACAATAGTAAATAGTAGCTGGAGTCACGTGAGGAGCTTAGGTCGGTGTGTTTTTAAACAAATTAAATGTCTTGAATATGTAAAAAAAACCTTTTTGCCCTGTGTAGTTAAAATAAATAGCAGCAGTAAGTAAATGACTTGAATATGTAAAATACCTAGTTTCCTTCATCTGTCACCCGTACATTATTCGATTTCTAATAATAAGATTTAATTTATACTCTAAACTATTAATAGTGTTCATGGTATTAGGATTTAAGTTTAAATATAATGTTTATCTAGTGCTTATGTAGCATACCAATAAATCACTATTCTAATTTAATTTATTAATCTTTGATGTATAAATAATTAGTAAATGCTTAATTTTACAGCAGTTACAGTTGCAGCGATGAACATATATAAATTTAATTATGTTTAGTAGCTGTGTCATTTTACTCATTCTTGCACTTTAAAAAAAAAAATAATAAAATTAAAATAAAATAAAATAAAAAGGAAACTAACTTCTTTACACTTTTCCTTCCTTAAATGTCTCCTTATATAAAGGAAATAGTGGCGAGTCATTCTCTTGAAAGGGGAATATATTAATTTCCAAAGCAATATAAAAAAATAAAGAACAGAAGTAAATACTAATAGTCTTACTTTTCTTTGTAGAAAGAACAAGAGAATTTTGAGAATTCTTCTCTAAGGTAAATAATTTATATATGATATAATTTTTTTTTCTTAAAATTTATCATTTGATTATAAATAAATAAAACAATACAATTTAACTCAGAATAAATTAAAAATGATTCAAGAATATGTTTTAGGTTATAAGTTATTAGAGGGAACAATTGAATATTAAATGGTGTGATTCAAAGTTATTTAATTTTATCTCAGCTATTTGCTAAATCCCTATGATAGGAATAATGTTTTTTTTTAAAAGTTGATAATAGAAAGATTGGATTATGTAAACTGAATTAGATTCATTCTTTCTTTTTTTTAAATGTACATTAAATAGATTTATTTTCAAATTGCATTTAAAATTTGATTTGATTACAAGTTATTTAAAGTTAAATTTATTCACAAATTTCTTACGATTAGAGTAAGATTTGTGTATAAATTGTTTACATTGGATTTATTTAATTTAAAGTCAACAAATGCAAAAGTTATATTTTGGAATTAAATTTATTTATATGAAGTGAATCAATAAACTGCATTTTATTTAAATTTATTATTTTGAAATAACAAATATAACAATATATATGTTTCATTTTAATGATTATTATTTGAAAGTAAAAAAAAAATAATAAAATAATATAAGATAGGAGTATTAAATTAAGAGAAATCTAAAGGTTTACTTGGTGTAGAGTTCATAGTGCTTATTTAATTTAAAGAGTTTGTGGTGGAATTACATTTAATTATTTAATTATTCTCTACATTATACGTTTAAGTGAATGGACATTTATAGTTTATCTTGAACATGTAGATAGTAATACTCTTTGGATTTGATTCTTTATGCATACTAGTGATTCTATGTTGACCATATTTTTCCTCATGTTTTATTTCACTTTTGAGGTAACTTTATGTCTAGAGATGTTTTGGATATAATGGGAACCTGAATGCTTAAGTTACTCCCTTGTTCGATAGTCATGAGTGGTATGTTGTAGGCTTCCAGAGGCGATGGGAAACCCATTTTGGTGTTGAATTTTCCCATGTTTAAACCTTTGTGTTTCCATTGATTGTATTCCTATTTTAAGTTCTCATGGGTGTGCTCTGTTCTATGATTTGTTTTTCCCGAGTTATGCCTAGGAGCGAGATGGTTCATGCCTCGCATGTGTATTCATTTTGTGGCTTTTTATGCTTGGTACACCCTTGTTATCGTGAGTCTTATTTCAGAACTATTTGGAAGAGTTTCCTAAACAAGCGTCGTTGTACTTGTTTGATGTTATTTTATGTCATTGTTGAGTTAGCCTTGTTTGGATGTGGATCCTTTCTTGTCATCTCCTAGCACGGGGGGTGGACCTTCGGGTCCACATGGTCGGGTGGAACGTGCTATGCACCCCATTGGGTCCCCAATTTGAGTCCGTGTCGATGCTGTTGATCCAGGACTCTACCTCAAGTCTTTTGTACCATGTTCAATTATGTAATATTCTTGTATTTGATGTATCTTTTCCTTTACATGGAAGGATGCTTATGGACCCCTGAAGTAATGTAATATACTCTGGAAGTGATGTAATGTACTCCTAAAATGGCTGTAATGTATTGCTATTTTACCTTTGTAAACCTTATGTGGTAGCCGTTATCTGAGATGTTGGATCTATGGAAATATGCTCCACTATTGTATTATGGAATTGTGAATTGAATTGTTATAAAATGATGTATCATTTTCTTCGTATTTGATCATTAATGATTGTATGTTATCATTATGTAATCTCGATTTGTATTCGCTTTCATTGATTAAAGTTTAGAATTCGTAATGACCGTCTCATGCACCCCAGAGGACGTAGATGACTTTGCAAATGTATAATTGCTTTTTTGAATGTACATATTCATCGTACGCAATGTTTTTCTTTCAAAAAATAAAAAAAATAAAAAAATTGTGTGTTTTGTTGTCCTTTGGGGTTCACACGGCGGGGCATTACACATTGGTATCAGAGCCAGGTTCTAACACTGGGAACTATGGTTTCACATGAGCCACTAGGCTGTCCTTGCTGTTTGTACTCTTATGTGTGTATTCCTTTCTTTGTTTTCCTTGACTATACTGAGTGGTTTGAGTTTAGGGAAAACTAGGTTGACCCTAGAGGTAGATAAGATATGTTCTTCTTCTCTCGTTCTATTCTTCCTATTATAGATGACTAAATATTTGTTAATAATGTTAGGAATGAATATGGGGTGCTCTATCTTAAGTATGTTAGTATGTATTTATGACATGGAGTGGTGTGGAAGTTTAGCCACTCTCTTGTATAAAAGATAAATACTTTTCTATTCTGAATAGTGAAATATGGATTTGTGTTGGGTGTATTGCAATTTTTATTTAGTATGGATCAAGGTGTTCAGGATTTAAAAGCTTGTTGATGTGATCATTGAATTGGAATGGAAAATTTTATTTTTCCTTCTCTCTCTTCCTTGTCATGAGATGAAGGTAATCTAGAAGATTTTTAACAAGAGTAATTAGTCTTGATCATTAAGCATAAATTTCATAATTTTTCCTTGGTAAAAGGAATGTGAGTTAGAATAAGTCTTGGGTGAAAAGCTTCATTTGCACTATCTATAGATGCATAAGTAGACGTTGTAAAATCATCTTAGAAATGTCATAGTAAGTAATCTTGAATGTCCTATTTAATGCAATGACAGTGGTTTAATATATTTGATGCACGAAAGGTAATGATTTTGTATTAAGCTATCCTCTCAAGATTGGTGTAATTTCTATGTTCCTAAAATTCGTGGGAAAATTGATGAAATTATTAGGGTGGAATAGAGATGTTAGAATGGTTCAATCCAATATGGTTAATGATTTAAATTCTTCCTTAATTAGAGTATGGAATAGAAAATGCATTTGATGAATTAGTTATAACGTGGAAGTGGTATAGTGGTTGGGATAAGTTTCTATTATGTGCTACTCATGATGAATAATTATGATTTCATATATGGAAGAAAATGAGTCTGGCATGTTCGTCCTTAAGTATATGTAATGGTAGCCAATTTGTAATATTGAGGAAGTGAATGTGAACTTGTTAAGGGGAGTTGTTAAGTGATCACAAAGATCTTGAAATTTACATTTAGCATCTTGTGATATATGGAAAAGAGGGACAGGAAAGAAAAGCTAATGGTGGGTTATGGATATATGTGATGATATGAATCACATGGATTATGGAAGTAAATGTACTTATGGAATTGTGTATGTAATTATTTTCCCTTGTAAATGTGAGAAACCAGTAACTGTGCATTGGTTGAATGTGGTGAATACCTCGTACTTGCTTTGTGGGCCCACAACCCACAGGTCATCAGATGGTGTTACGGTGTACCCATCCTTTCAAAATATGTAGTATTTGGTGTGGGATTAACCATACCATTATGTGTGCTTTGTATGTTTGTTACCTGATTGAGGGCCAACCCATGTGTAGTTGAAAATCTATACATATAAGAGTAGCCAAAAGCTAGTTTTATGGATTCTTTTCTTTTGGTTCTCTAGTCCCTCAATCTGTGAAGGGGTAGTAGCAGCCACAAAGTTCCTTGGGCGGAGTGTGCAGCGTACGCATATTGTGACGCAGAGTAGTCTTAGCTCAACCGATCCCGAGGAAACGTACTCACTACTTCCCCTTATGATGGATCAGGGTACTTGATCCATATGTGCCAGCCTAAACCCCACAGTTTTGAGTGCAGCAGCATTGGATTGTTAGTTTATGCCTGGCCATCCGTAGGGACGTTGAGCTGGCATTAGCGAGCTAACCTTGTCTGTATGAGAGGTGAAGCTCGAGTAGCCCCATATTGATATACTAATATATGTATTGTACCCACCGTATCCGCACGTGTTCCGACATGATGCAATGGATATGATGCCACACCCCACTGATGTTCCGACATAGTGCTGGTGATGATGCCGTGTTGTTGATGGTAGCGAGCTGGGCTCGAGGACACGATGCCACGTGCATAGACACGTGAAGGTGCACTATGATATTGTGTTATGATAGCCTACTTGTGTGATGAGCGTAATGGGGCCTTACACACTTGTAGAGGGATACTCATGTTTGCTTTCGACAGTGTTTGGGTCGGTTAGCATATGGGTATGTCCTAGCCATGTATACCTCTGGCGACGGCGAGTACCTACGTGTGCCTTCTCCACGAGGTATCACTATGCGGGATGTGTTCTGCGCGTGCCTACTTCCGCGGAGCCACAGACACATTGCCATGCGGCATACGACCAGTGCATGCCTTCTCTGACTGGCGTATGACCATGTCGCGTGACGACGCGAGGCAGGGTGTGGCCGAGGAGCACACTCTGGGTCATGTGGATGGCGTGTTCACTCCGCACCACATGAGGGCTACTGGTATAGCCGGACGATGTTCCCTCCTTCCTCGTTTGGTGGCTAGTATCTAGTCACGTAGTGTTGTATTGTGCCATTTTGGGGATTGAGGACTTTTTATATGATTATTGATGATTTTTGATTGAACTTGAAGGCTGACATTTTGTTTATGGTTGTTTGTAATGGTTTAGCCACACTTTGTGACCTTATTTTCCTGTAGCCCTCATAGTTACATTTGATTTAGTGTTGATATTGCGCGCATTTCTTGCCTTATTGTTGAAATTGAATCTTATTTGATGTTTATTTTATGACTTTGGTGGCTAAACTAGTTTATCCTTATTGTTTGTGAGGTCGGCCATGTGTTGTATTGTGATTCCTCTCCAAGGACGTATGAGGCGGACTTGGTGAGTGTATACGAGGAAGCAGACGCAGGGAAACTTGAGGATGGGGGTATGTGAGGCTGTTTACAGCTAGGACCCACTACCCACCTATGTGTGATGACTATCTCTTGGAGGCTAACCACCTTGTACAACAAGAGGTAGGTCATTGTGGTCTTACTTGGATGGTCTCACCATGTGTGGTGGCCTAACACCATCAAGCCACTGAGTGTGAGATATGGATTGTGTGAGATGGATATTGGCTCTTGGCTCATGGTTTTGATATCATGGATTGGTATGCTGCTTTCTAGCGTCCAAATGGACCCTTGTGTAGCCTTGTAATGTGATTCCCGGTGATGTAAGTTTGCATGTATGTGTACTGTGGATGTTAAATTATAAGAAATAGTAACTATGAAATGATAAACTTGGGATTTTGTGCTTGGGGAGTGATACATCATGTTTTGTTGAATTCTGGAGAGGTGTTATTTGATGGTATTTTGGTGCATATGTGGTGAAATTTTGTGTTGAATATTGAATTAAGTGGAATGATTTGAGTGTAAATGATGATATTTAATGAAAATGTGTACTCTCTATGTGTGAGTATGTTGTGTTTTTATGAAAGTGTAGCGTTTCAGGGTAATGAATCAATTTGAATGATTGGTACTAATGTGTTATGTTTCCACCCTAGTTGTGGTTTTCAGGTTGTCAGCTTTGAGTCTCGGCGATGAAGGTAAATTAATTAGTTATGTTTATCTTATGGACTTAGTGTTATGCATTTATTAGTGATTATTTTTTAAAAATGATACGTTGGTTATGATGCAAGTAGTGTTATAAATGATATAATCGATGTACATGATGTTGTGGTTACTGTTATGGTTTTGGTGAGAGGGACAGTGTAGCATCACTCGCTTGCGAGTGCTCTACTACACTACAACTTCCTCTCACGATGTGTTTGTTTTGGATATATATATGTTGTTTTGACACTTTGTTTTATGCAGGATTGCAGGTACCTAAGCCTCGATTCCACCTGCACTGTCAGGACTGGGCGAGCCTCATAAAACCCAATGGGTATAAAGTTGAAAATTGAGTTGACAAGAAATATTCCTTGTCCTAGTCCATCACCCCGTCATTGTGTTGAACGAGGTTGTTTGTTTGTGACCCCGTCTTCGTTTCGGTAACATTTGGTTTTTCGTCGATTAATCTCGATTTTTTAATTATTGTTGCTTTAATTATTTGGTTCAGTTGTTAGTTCGTTGTGATGTTGTGCATGCGATTGTGTGCGTTTATGCCATTATAGGACTTTCAGGAGTAAGTCGATGCCAAGGGGGTAGGATGTAATGTCCCTCTATTTCAACCGTCTTTAGATCTTAAGTGAGTTTGTTTGGTTAATTTGACTTGTCTTTTGTGTTCGTTATTATATTGTTAAATTTTCCTTTGAAATTTTTGTATGTAGCCTTGATTAATCAATTAAATTGATTACAAGGTGACTAAGTTAATTGGGGGTAAAATAATAATATAATAAAATAAAAATAATATCAACAATACCATTGTTTGATTTTACAAGAAAATAGTTTATACTAAAAGAAAATGTGAATACTTACCCTTATAATAATCAAATGAGGATTATATTAAATCCAGGAGGATTATTTGAGCTATTAAAAACATATCAAAAAACAAATTGGTGGAGAATAATTTGAGATAAAAGATTGGACAAAGTAAATTAAAGTAAAATAAATATTATAATTAAATCATTATGACTAAAATAATATATACATAAAATAATATATACATTTTAATTAAGCATTTAAATACCTATATTCAAAGAATGAAAAGGAAAAATGAAATATTGGGGGCTTCTAAAAAAGATCTATATCTGCCTTGCATATGCCCTCCACCTGCCTTCAAGGTATTCCTTCCTGTTCACGTGTCTGGAGGAAGCGTTCCCATTCTGCATGCTTTCTTGGGAAGGCGTCAACTTTTCATGAAGGGGAAATCACATCTCTGGGGAAACTCACCATTCTAGGGAGCACACACTCTGCCAGGAGATTACGTGCCTTACAGTCCACGCGCCCAGTAGGAGGAAGTATCGTGAACAGATGAAAAAGGGGGTGGGAAGAGTTGGGGAAGGATTCACCACAGGCTAAGAATGAGGCATTCGTTATAGGTATGTGATGAGTTCTATCAGCTGGAACAAGGCAGATGGAATTCACTCCTCCAAACTCTTCTTCCCTGGTATTGATCCTCCACTTCTCTAATTTGGTGAACTGCAGATTGAAATCAAGGTTTCACCAATGGTTTTAGAGTATGTTTATTAAACTAAAATTACTGCTTCAATGTTTCTTATAACGTGCACATTAAATTTGGCATTATGGCACCCTTCACTCTGCGTAGATTTTATTTGTTGTCAATAAAGTTTTTCTCATACATAGAAAACAGATACCATTTATTGGCCAATAATCCAACTGCGTCCTGGTATCTCTTTAAATTCTCTATTCTTCTTGCTTTGTTTTGGCACAGGCAGTTAGAAGGTTGGCTAAGGTTCAGCAATCGGGCTTTACATCTGCCAAATTGCATTTGCTTGAAAGTTTCTAAAGCCTTATTAATAAATCCATCTCCTGTACCTTCCCCCACCCTGCAGCCAATTTTCTTGTAGTCTCCTCATTCTTTTTCCATGCCAGCTATGCTTGGTATTGTCGGCGCTGCTCTTCTTTAAGCCATCTCCAGATTTTCAGATCGTAAGGTTTCATTGGAGATGCCTGATTCTCCTCCATTTACCCCGGCCTTGGGTTTTCTGTTTCACTGCCTCACCTTCATCATCGTTGTCAAATGAGTATGCAACATCAGAGTATAACTTGGAGCTAACCCCAGTTGCAGTATCAGGCCCTTATCCTTAGCAACCATAGTGTTAGCAGGGAGCATTGCATAATTCTGTGTTTTGGGGTTACCGGTCTACAACTGCAAATTCTGAAACCGAAGTGATACCATTAGCATTATGTCAGAGCCGCAAGACTCGAACATAGAAGACTGTAGAGGCGTAAGTAGCCTTCCTGATATCATTGGCAACCCATCGCAGCTGCAGAACTTAGACTTTGGAGGGTGTATGAATTTTAAATAATGTCCTGATACCATTCACAACCTGTCACAACTGAAGTATTTAGGTTTTAGAGAGAATGTATAAGTTTTAACAGCCTCCCTGACATCGTTGGCAACCTATCACATCTGCAGTACTTGAAATTAGAATGCTGTAGAGGTTCATATAATCTCTTTGATTCCATTTCCAGCCTGTCTTAGCCGCAGCACTTGAACATCATAGGAAGTTTAAAGGTTTAAAGAATCTGTTGCTTTACTCATGCCAATTGCATTTACGTGAAGTTTCCAACCTTCTCAGAAATTAAAAAAAAGAAACTAACAATAGTAAATAGTAGCTGGAGTCACGTGAGGAGCTTAGGTCGGTGTGTTTTTAAACAAATTAAATGTCTTGAATATGTAAAAAAAACCTTTTTGCCCTGTGTAGTTAAAATAAATAGCAGCAGTAAGTAAATGACTTGAATATGTAAAATACCTAGTTTCCTTCATCTGTCACCCGTACATTATTCGATTTCTAATAATAAGATTTAATTTATACTCTAAACTATTAATAGTGTTCATGGTATTAGGATTTAAGTTTAAATATAATGTTTATCTAGTGCTTATGTAGCATACCAATAAATCACTATTCTAATTTAATTTATTAATCTTTGATGTATAAATAATTAGTAAATGCTTAATTTTACAGCAGTTACAGTTGCAGCGATGAACATATATAAATTTAATTATGTTTAGTAGCTGTGTCATTTTACTCATTCTTGCACTTTAAAAAAAAATAATAATAAAATTAAAATAAAATAAAATAAAAAGGAAACTAACTTCTTTACACTTTTCCTTCCTTAAATGTCTCCTTATATAAAGGAAATAGTGGCGAGTCATTCTCTTGAAAGGGGAATATATTAATTTCCAAAGCAATATAAAAAAATAAAGAACAGAAGTAAATACTAATAGTCTTACTTTTCTTTGTAGAAAGAACAAGAGAATTTTGAGAATTCTTCTCTAAGGTAAATAATTTATATATGATATAATTTTTTTTTCTTAAAATTTATCATTTGATTATAAATAAATAAAACAATACAATTTAACTCAGAATAAATTAAAAATGATTCAAGAATATGTTTTAGGTTATAAGTTATTAGAGGGAACAATTGAATATTAAATGGTGTGATTCAAAGTTATTTAATTTTATCTCAGCTATTTGCTAAATCCCTATGATAGGAATAATGTTTTTTTTTAAAAGTTGATAATAGAAAGATTGGATTATGTAAACTGAATTAGATTCATTCTTTCTTTTTTTTAAATGTACATTAAATAGATTTATTTTCAAATTGCATTTAAAATTTGATTTGATTACAAGTTATTTAAAGTTAAATTTATTCACAAATTTCTTACGATTAGAGTAAGATTTGTGTATAAATTGTTTACGTTGGATTTGAAATTGGATTTATTTAATTTAAAGTCAACAAATGCAAAAGTTATATTTTGGAATTAAATTTATTTATATGAAGTGAATCAATAAACTGCATTTTATTTAAATTTATTATTTTGAAATAACAAATATAACAATATATATGTCTCATTTTAATGATTATTATTTGAAAGTAAAAAATAATAATAATAAAATAATATAAGATAGGAGTATTAAATTAAGAGAAATCTAAAGGTTTACTTGGTGTAGAGTTCATAGTGCTTATTTAATTTAAAGAGTTTGTGGTGGAATTACATTTAATTATTTAATTATTCTCTACATTATACGTTTAAGTGAATGGACATTTATAGTTTATCTTGAACATGTAGATAGTAATACTCTTTGGATTTGATTCTTTATGCATACTAGTGATTCTATGTTGACCATATTTTTCCTCTTGTTTTATTTCACTTTTGAGGTAACTTTATGTCTAGAGATGTTTTGGATATAATGGGAACCCGAATGCTTAAGTTACTCCCTTGTTCGATAGTCATGAGTGGTATGTTGTAGGCTTCCAGAGGCGATGGGAAACCCATTTTGGTGTTGAATTTTCCCATGTTTAAACCTTTGTGTTTCCATTGATTGTATTCCTATTTTAAGTTCTCATGGGTGTGCTCTGTTCTATGATTTGTTTTTCCCGAGTTATGCCTAGGAGCGAGATGGTTCATGCCTCGCATGTGTATTCATTTTGTGGCTTTTTATGCTTGGTACACCCTTGTTATCGTGAGTCTTATTTCAGAACTATTTGGAAGAGTTTCCTAAACAAGCGTCGTTGTACTTGTTTGATGTTATTTTATGTCATTGTTGAGTTAGCCTTTTTTGGATGTGGATCCTTTCTTGTCATCTCCTAGCACGGGGGGTGGACCTTCGGGTCCACATGGTGGGGTGGAACGTGCTATGCACCCCATTGGGTCCCCAATTTGAGTCCGTGTCGATGCTGTTGATCCGGGACTCTACCTCAAGTCTTTTGTACCATGTTCAATTATGTAATATTCTTGTATTTGATGTATCTTTTCCTTTATATGGAAGGATGCTTATGGACCCCTGAAGTAATGTAATATACTCTGGAAGTGATGTAATGTACTCCTGAAATGGCTGTAATGTATTGCTATTTTACCTTTGTAAACCTTATGTGGTAGCCGTTATCTGAGATGTTGGATCTATGGAAATATGCTCCACTATTGTATTATGGAATTGTGAATTGAATTGTTATAAAATGATGTACCATTTTCTTCATATTTGATCATTAATGATTGTATGTTATCATTATGTAATCTCGGTTTGTATTCGCTTTCATTGATTAAAGTTTAGAATTCGTAATGACCGTCTCATGCACCTCAAAGGACGTAGATGACTTTGCAAATGTATAATTTCCTTTTTGAATGTACATATTCATCGTACGCAATGTTTTGCTTTCAAAAAATAAAAAAAATAAAAAAAATTGTGTGTTTTGTTGTCCTTTGGGGTTCACACGGCGGGGCATTACATGTAGCAATGAAACATGTAAATAATTTGATAATGGAATGAGATCCATATATAGAAATCTAAAGGTGGTACCACATGTGAAACTAATAACTATGGAGAAAAAGTTGAAATATCCACTAAATTCAAGTTGATGGAAGATGAAGATCAATCCATAGATTTAACTATCAAATTTAAAATTAATAAAAATATATATATTATATAATAAGGTTGAACAACTAGAATACAGAAATAGGAAGTTTAAGTTCATATAGAGTGTTAATAAATTAACTATGTTAGTAAGAATAGGGAGACTATAAGGCTAAGGGAAAAAGAGTGAAATAATTAGGGTCAACAACAGTAATAAAGTACAACAAGAGAAGATAGGAAAAATTTAGTTTCACCAATATGGACTAGAAGACATGAAATGAAATGTGTGAAATTAAAAGTAATCCCTTGAAGAGGGAATGCCAAACTAGAGGGTAAAAGTAAAGGCATGGTGTTATAAGAAATAGAGAATTCCCTAATGTGCATAATTTTTAAGGATCTAGTTAAGAACTGTAGGCTACAATGAATACAAAAAGACAAAGGAAGCAAATGAATTAGGAAAAGTCATAAACACCTAGTACTATTGGAGAATGAGAATGGAAGAATGCAGATAGTGACTGATAATTATGAAGTGATAAAAATGACATATTGGAAAAAAAAATATACGTGATAATAAAGGAAAAGGAATGAAACTCCGCAATATAAGGGAATGGGTGACATTTTGATGGGATAAGCGAGACAAATGATGGAAAGTCATTGATTTTGGGATAATTTTCTTCAAATTAATAAACTATGGTTATAGTTCGTAAGAAGGTTTCATAGCGATAAATTGAGATGGATGGATTAATAAATAAATTAATAGGAGTAACATAGATTATTGTTAATGTGAAGAATATGATGGGGATTAAAGTAAGGGTTCAAAAAAGATTCAACTAATACAAAAAGAGAGAAAATTTGGTTCAAATAGAGTCTAATGGGGTGAAGAAGGAAAAAATTGAGACCTAAATCTACAATATATGTGTTATTTATAAAGTCATCCATATTGGTAGAAGAAAAAAATAGGACAACCCTTATTGATATGTAGTTCATAGCCCGGTAATATATGTGTTGTGTTCAAAAGACTAATGGAACCTCAAGTGGAAGAAATAAGTAATACACAATGTTTTAAAGTGATCCACCTCACTCGCTAACAACAAGAAAGATGCCTTTAGCTTCTAGAAGTGTACCTTTAAGATCAATACAATCTAGAAAGCTTCTCAAATGATACTTGTCATGGCAAACCATTTGATATGATAGTTATCAATGAATGAGAAGGATAAACCCTAGAGCCAAGAAAAATAATCATGATCCTTAATTCAAGAGTGGATAGATCTTGATGAAGCAATTAGAGCACAAAGATTTTATAAATAGATTAAAATCCTTTATTTATAGATAGATAGATAGATAGATAGATAGATAGAAACTATTAATATTTAGTACATAGAATTTAGGGGAAAAAAAATAGAGTGATAAATAATCACATGTACCTCGTATAATGATATCAAATAAAATGTTTAATGTAAAGGATTATTTAGGTTCAATAAATTATAATATAATAATTTTGATGGTGTACAAAGGTTCCAAGGGATTGGAACTACATGGGGCAACACTTAACTATAAAAAAATCATTATAGTGTTATATTATTTAAGGAGAAATAAGATAAAGTAGTCTAGGGGGTATTGATCTAAGATATTGGCAGTATAAAAGTAAAGTTGTAGATAATTTGACATCCTTATTAGAATCATTATGCAACACCTTTTTTGGGTGAATATTTATTTCAATAGAAAACATCTTGAATTAGTTTCCTAACAAGATATATAGGCAAAAAACAATAGTACAAGGATGAAAAATAAGTAGCCATCAAGGGAAGAATATTCTTATACAATTGGAGGAAAACCTCCTTGAAGGAAAGCTAGCTATACTACATTTTTCTTTTGGATTTCAAAACAACTAACCCAAGGCCCCCACTATCCCATAACTATCATCCATGATGTAAGATAGATTAGTCAAAACTTGTGGAAATCATGGTTCAATGTTTGGGCCATCAACCAGAGTATAAAGGGGCTCAAGATTTTGAAAACCATCAAGGCATGAGACCACCACTTGTTTATGATCAAATTTAACAAAAAAGTGGATAAAAAATCTAGATACCAAAATGCACTCAACCAAAATGATCTACTAGAGTCATGAAAAGATGTGGCTGAGGTGTTTATAAGATATTTAACTCTTGAAGGTGGGTACAAATATTTCTACTCCTACCTTTTTCTTATGTTAAACCATCTTGAGCATAACAAAAAGACGAGTTTTCAATTTTTCTTATACAATTCTCTTGAACAATTTGTCCTCAATGTGCTTTTGGGAAATCTATTCTACCTCTTCATCAAGGTCTCATCTATCACTTGTTTAGATATGAGTTAGCTAAACAATCAATCCATTGTTTTAGGCCTAAAATTATTGACATGACCCTAGTTCCCCCAAAATTTTCTAGTCAGTCTTCCTCCACTATCTCAAAAAATCATCTAGCTAAACCAAACACCCCTTAAATGCCTAAAGTTCTTATGCAAGATAAACTTATAAAAACCCCTACAGTTAAGATTCTTGTGCCCCCACCAACCCCCTAGCTAATCCAAACACCCCTCAATAACCTAAATTTCTATAGTTAAGATTCTTGTGCCCCCCACCAACCCCCTAAGGTTAATGTTGCAGATCCCTCTATCTCCACTCCCACTAAAAATGTGATAAAGGAAAATCCATTTTGGTTAATGATTCATCTAAAACCCATCATGTCTTTAGCCCCAACCCCTCCAATGAACCCCATGTTACCAAGCACCAAAGATATTGACCTAAACAAATGACTCTATCCACTAATGTAGCACTTCAATTATTTTTCACACTATTCTTCACACTATTGAGTACCATAATTGTTTGGGTCTATATAAAAGAATAACTTCCAAGAAAATCATGAACTCCATAACAATGTTAAGAAGTGACTTTTTATGTAGCTACAAGTTGAACAAAAGGCATACAACCTTGTATGAATTATAATCTTCTTTTAATAAAAAAAATAATATACAAATAAAAGTATTTGTTAATGGCTAGCTAAGATTCACAATCTCTATGATAAAATAAGCATCTTCATTATTATGTAAAAATCTGATTGTTCATAGTACAATAATAAAAATTCTTACTTAATCTTTATATATGTACAAATATTAATATAGACACATCAAAAATTTATTTTTACAATTTGTATAAATACTTTAAAATTATAAATAAAAATAAGACACATTTAAAAATATATATATATATATTTTTTTTTAAAAAATGACACAATTTACTAATCATAAATATACATTTAAATACATGTATTAATTAATTAAAATAGTAAATATAACCTATTTTAAATTTTAATAAATAAATAAATATAATGTATGAATATTAAATAAATGTTATTTTAAAAAACTTAATATTTTTTTAATTACTAATTTCTATGATCTACCACTGTACCACATAACATAGAAAATAGGCAGCATTCTTCCCAGCATAAAATAAACCAAGAAAATAAAATTAAAGATTTGATTTTTCCTCAGATCGAAGTTGGCGCCAAAGAAAATGAGCGCTTAAAATAGAAAGAAGAATAAAACAGCTAAATTGTTGCGAAAGTTATCTCAAAGAATTTACTTTTCCCATGTGAAACTTAAGTTTTATGTCTTTGAAACAATTGTACAGGGAACTACAGTCTGACGGTCAGTTAAGTTGCTGAAAAATAATAAACTAGAGTTATGATGTATGGGATGGCTATCCATGTC
>VDFB02000013.1:233157853-233363189 GCA_007258455.2 Sequoia sempervirens
TTTTTTTATAAAAAAATAAACTTTTTAAAATTTTTAAGTTTTATTTAATTTTAATTTAAAATATATATATTTATTATAATATTTATATAATATATATATTAATTTTAAATTATATATATATTATATATTTATTGTAATATATATATATATTATATTTATTAATTTTAATTATGTATATGGATATTAATTAATTATGCATATGGACATTAATATATATTTAATGAATATATATTTAATATGGATTTAAAAAAAAAATATAATATATATAATGAGTATATATATATATTATATTTAATGTTTTCTCATCTTCGCTTTAAATAGTTAAATGGAATTCTATCTTGGGGTTTTTTTTTAAAGTGGAAATATTTAAAGAATAATTTATTTTTAAGATGCGTTTAATTCAAATATAATTTATTTATGGAGTTGATTTTAATCATCAAGTTGAAATAAATGGAGTTCATTTAATTAATCGAATATCTTTATTTAGAAATTTCATTATTGATTACCAGGAATAAATAGTAAATCTTAGAAACATAAAATAATGTTTCGAAGGAATATGTTAAATGATATTGTAATAGTTAAAAGAGGAGCGTAAAACGATTATCTCATTTGTTGAGATGAAATGAAATAGAAATATGATCAAACTCTTCATTTAGAATTTTGACTTTGATTAATTTATCCTATGATGAATTATGGTTTAAGTGATTTAATTTAAATGCTTATTTATTAAAATATCTTGATTTTGAATATAATAGTGAAACTTAGAGATAACGATTGACTTAGTCCAATTAGATGATTTATTTGTCAACAGTTTGATTTATTTATAATTTGATTTTGATTGTTACGGATAACTGTGTCAAATGAAATTTAAGGGATAGATTCAAACATAGATAACTGTAAGATGATTTTGATTCAAAATAGAAGCAAAAGTGGATTTTATATTCAAATGGATTATTTAGAACATTGAATTTTGAATAGTCAATGATTTATTTTAAAGGATAGAGTCTAGATAATCAAATGCTTTTATTTTAAAGATTGATTTTTAATAAGATATGAGATTGGGAAACGAAATATAAAGAATTGTTATAGATTCTTAAATGTCAACAGTGTGATTTAAGTATTTAGTATATAACAGGATATACATTGAGTATGCACTATTAAGTATATTTGTTGGAATGTATTCGTATTCAAGTAGAGATGAGATTTAGTTGAAGATTTAGTTGATTTATTAATGCGAATTGAAAGAAAGACTGATTTATTTGATCTAAACGTCTTCTTATCAAAATGTTCTAAATATAGAATACAAATGAGAAAACTTAGAAGTAACGAATGATTTAATGAATCATATGAGATTGAGTTGTTGATTTATTGCTAGGTTGAAATAAAGAGTAATTTATTTAATCCAAATGCTTTATAAAACAAGTGGATTTAATTACATTATATGATTGTGGGACGTAGAGTTATTAATTGGATTGATTTCGATTCAATGATGTTATTTATTGAAATGTCTGGATTTAGAATATGGTTGTGTAATTTAGAGTAAATGATCTGTTCTTTGAATATTTCTATGTCGTGAAAAGAGATGGGATCAATTGATTGGATAAATGCAAGTCATGAATACTGTGTTTGATTGGATTTAGGAAATCCGAACAGTAGCTCACTTCATTGTCTGAAATGTTCTCAGTGGTTAATTGTTCATCTTTGTTGTGTTGTGGAATTAGTGTGAATGTATTGAAAGTCTTCCATATAGGAGTTCTTTTATTGATATCGGTTGTGGCATGTGAGTCAACCTTTGATGTGTTATGGAAAATATGTATAGTTACACCATGTCGTTTCACCCAGTTTTCACGTACGGGTTTTGTAATTTGTGCCTCCTTGGGAATAGGAGAAGGTTTTGTAATATGTGCCTCCTTGGATGGAGTGGTTTTGTTTTGTTGTTTTCCTCCAGTGTTTGGAGAGGGCTTAACCTTGTTGCCTCCAGTGTTTGGAGAGGGTCTTAACCTTGTTGCCTCCAGTGTTGGTGTGAGTTCTTGATTGTTACCTCCTTGAATGGAGAGGTTGTGTTTATTTGGATACCTATTCTGGTTATTACCGTGCATGTTGTCTTAGGAGAGTGGCTTGCAATGGGCGCCGGCGCACAAAGTGATGCCAGGATAACCCTTTGTAAGTTGGTTAATTCAGTGATAACTAAATAAACTTTTAGAAGTTTAGGATGCATCAAACATTAAATAAGATTAAGTATGCCTCGCTCATGGACCCAAGGGCTTGTTGTAGACTTGGGATGAGACAGGAAGGCCTGGAATGGCAAGATCATCTATCTCATCTTCACGAGAGGTATTTGGTTCTGCATGAGTAAGCATGGGTGCCGGGAATGCGGTAGAGGCTACCAGGATAACCCGTGGAGTGGGGGCCGGGGCCTAGGAAGATTCCCAGAGGATATCCCTTGACGAACTATGCGATGACACTCTTCCTAAGTCAGCAATTTGTATTTGATATTTGTGACACTCTTGATCTATTATATGTCTGGAAGCAATGTAACCTATATCAGTGATGTGTGAGTCGTACTAGAGTTGTTGGTTTGACCCTTCAGTTCATGTGATGTGGTACTTGTATTTATTTCGTATTAGTTTTGTGTAGCCTGTGCCTAGTGGTAGATGGTCTTGTGTAGGAATTCCTTGTTACTATCTCCTAGCACGGAGGGAGTGGAACCTTTTGGATTCCACGTGGTCGGGTGGCATGCATCTTAAATCCGTTGGTACTTCTTCTTGTCCGTGTGGTCATGATTTCCAGTTGGAGAGCTCGTGGGAATCAGTTTCTTCTCATGCCTTGTTCTCTCAGTACATATTGTATTTTATTACCCCTCATTTGTTATCGAGGCGGAATTTGTAATATGTAATCATTTTGTTGGAATTACCTCATTCGGGGAATGAGTGTTGTAATCTTATTGTTTAAATATTGTTAATTGAAATCTTTTGGTATTTTTTATCCTTCGTTGTAAGTTATCTTGTATGGAATGTAGTCTCATTTCCTTAAGTGATTAATGTTTGGGTTTATATTAATGTTTGTTGTTGTTTGGGTTTTAAAGTAATCTTTGTTTCGTGGCCTTAGAGGTTGTTGGCAATGTGTATTCATCTTACATGTTATTTGTACTTAAACAAAAAAAAAAATTGGTGCATTTAAGTAGTGAATTGCAACTTCCTCTAGGGTTGCGTGGCAGGGCATTACAGACAAAGGCTGCCAACGTAGGTTGAAGTGAAGTTTCTTAAGCCTGAGATTTTCCCAACTACAATAGATGCCACGAGTTCTTAAATGGAAAAGAATAAAAGATACCCAAATTTCAAGAGATAACAGAGGTCGAATAAAAAAGGCAAGATATTCAAACCTCGACCATAGAGTAGGAAGGGTTTTATTTATTCTAATAAAAAAGAATGCAGAATCAAACTTAAGTCTAGAGGAGACGCGACCATGCTATCTTTAGGGAAGCAAAACACATAAATGAAGAACATGCAGAGATAAAGAAGAATTTATTTTCTTTTTCTATTGCAATCAAAGTTCAGAATATGCAAAGAGTAGCATACCACGATACATAAATGCAAAAGATCTTCAATAAAAGCTCGAGTTAGCTCCAGATCTAGCTACCAATCATAGTTCAATCTCCCACAAAGCTCCAACAAAACCCTTACATGGTGGCCACAGGTAGTTTCCAGAATGTGAAGTGTGAGAAGTAAAAAGTAAAGTGAAAGAGGTCGCGAGTGATTTTTGTTTGGGGTTTTTCTTTTGCCCTATATTTGGCTGACCCCCTTTTTCACTTTTATTTAAGCTTTTTCCTTGAATAATTATCATTTTTTTTAGATTTAACTTAAATCCCTATGTTTGCATCATAATTAGACAAAGATTGTAAAATAACAATTATTAAATGCAATGAATTATAATTGTCACGACCCCTCTTCGCTATGTCAGTTAATTGTGATGTTGATCTAATTATTTATATAAATGAGATGCTTGTCTAAATAGGATATTAACTCATACGTTTATTTCACATGTTTTAGGCATGTGCATACTCACAAGTAAATGCTCATAAATTGAAAAGACTCCCCACGTCATCTAAATCTCTGCCAATAGATTGAGTCATTGATTATTAGTCAAAAAATTTGACAAAATTGTTGACCAAGAAGCAATGCACCATCCACGAGCCGCCTAATGCCGACTTCACTTACTCCATATCTTTCACGTGGGTTATGATTCAACTGCCACAATAAATTGCAGATCTAACCGCGTTCTACAGTTTACAATGAATTTAATGCATTATATCTATAAAACGGGGGAATGGACTTCTGTTTTCGGCAGAGCAATAGATCATTCTGTGAGAGACTCCAGAGAGATGTTCGATTTCAGACTTCAGGAAGGAGGAGAGCCAATCTGGGCGCATTGTTCACTTTAGATCTCTTCCAAGAGATCAGCGCACACAAGTAGGTAACCTACCCATTCACTTTGATTACTGCGTATGTCTCTCTGTCATATATATATTTGCACAAGAAGTAATTATAAAATGTTGAACCCTTTGTAAATATGCATAGACCATATCAGATAGAGAATGGTACAAATTATATAAATCAACTAGGATAAAGCAAAAGAATATAGTTATGCAAGAAGCGTTGCATCTAAGAATAACTTCAATTTAGCTAGAAACTCTATGGTTATTTCCTATCACGTTGTTCACTATGCTTGTTCTTATTTAGAAGATTTTAACTGTGGTATTATTATTCTGACAAAGGATATCGAATGCACACTCAGTATTTCTTATTTGGTAAATTACATTTTCAATGATAATGAATTGCCCTTGATTGGATTACAATTTAACTATTTGTCAAAATATCACATCTTACAAGAAGAACCTGATTTAGGTGTCCAATTTTATTCAGAATGTTATAGCTCCATTTACTATTTCACTCACTTCCACGCTTATTTAGATGCCTTTGTCATATCTAGATGTCAATAGAGAATGTGTTATAGTGATTGACTACAGTAATCACCTATGTGCTATAAACATTGTCACTCTTCTATAAGCAAAATGTGTGCAATTTATGCAAAGGGATAATTGGAATATCCATGAAAGTTGTAATAGACTTCATTCTTAATAAATAAACCAAAAAAAAAAAGAGGTATTGTGTCAAATATATATATATATATTTGTCAACAATACATACTGAAAAATTTAGTGTAAGACATGCTTTTATTTGAATGATTCTGATTGTCTCTATTGCCTCACTAATTTCTCTAGGATATATATATATATATATATATATACATTTTTGGATACGATTTGTTAATGAAAGAAATTTGTTACAAAATTAGCTTAACAATAAACCTCTAAATACCTTAACATATGAAGTTAGAAATCTAGACAAAAGACTATTAAGTAGAATCTAAATATCTTGGGCTAAGTGGCAATTAATGCTTTAATTTTAGGTTAAGCGGTATTTAATGCCCTAGGTGTCGTAAGATAAGACCATGTAAATTCGGTTACTCAAATATGTTAGATGAATTAATGGTCTATGCTACCTTTCCATTTGGTATTTGATTTGGTGCATAATGATAGGCATTGATCTGAGATATTAATAATTGCCCCTTAACTTTTATTTCATAATAATTATATGTTAATTTGGTATATATTTCCTTATATGATATAATCCATTTAGGAGTCTTACCAAAACACTTGGACATGTGTAATTGCTATCTAGTGTGAATAGAAATTTGCAATTTAAAGATATCGCTAGTCAAAAAAAAAAATGTAATAATATCGATAAAATTCTCCTAACTATAATTAGCCAAACCCTAGACAAATAAAATAAATCAAATAAATAGATAAATAAAACTTTCCTAAACATTTATTACTATTACTCTTCGATTGGTTATATTGAAGCATTCAAGCTCTCTTTTTATTTTAGTTTGGTCCAGGCTCTTTAGATTCAAACATAGAGAAAATGAAACCTCTTCTTACCCAAAGGTAAACTTCTATAAGGAATAGACAACATAAGAACTCCTTTGGATAACCCCAGTTAGTGATGAATAGTTACTTCATTACATTGAAATTTTCATATCCTAATGCTACATAAACTATCTAGATGATAGAGATATGAGTTGAAAGGTAGAACAATAATCCTTGCAACAATTCTCGAAGATATTTAACTCTAGGTAAAAGTGATTTCTTGTATACATTTGATAACGAAAGTAGGGAACAGTATATGTTATGAAATTTCTCAAAAATAATGCATGTCTTTAATTTAAGTACTCACTTAATTACGTTGCATGGGAATTTCTTTTATGAGTGATAAATGGTTAAATAATTCTTTTAAAATCTAGGGTATTTAAGTTACTAAGATTAGAACTTACTATAAATTGTTGACCAATGCTCGTTGATTTATTTAATTATGTTGTTTCTTTTAATTTTTTTTTTCTTCATGAATATGGTTAAAATTACCATGCATTATGTGTTTAATTTCTTATGTTAGACATAGATTTGAAACTAATCAAAAGAAAGGAAAACAAAACTAGCAGCGTTCGGTATTAACGATGCCTCTAGCTCACGTTTACGGGTAAAGCCGTCGCGCTTGAGCTACTGCATCTATAGCCTAACACAGCTACAATAACGACGTCTGTGGCATCGTCCCTATAAATCGCCGAGGAGAAATAAGGAACATGGGTTGTTTAAAATCCAAAGGAAGGGAAATCCCCTTTGGATCGATAATTTTAAAATATAAAACAAAAATGAATCAAATCCGCTAGTGACAACCTAGAAAATTGTAACTTAGGAATTTTCAGTGGTGCAAATGTAATTCTAACTCAAAGATATAATCGTGTGGATAATTTATTAGGAAATCATTTAAATGGGTCAAGGGAGATGATTATCATTAGGGAGTAGGGTTAGATGAATGTTATTAGATAAACAATAAATGGTCAAGGCAATCATTTATTATCCATGCTTCCCATCGTGGGTAGCAGCCGCAGAGGAACTGTCTAGGGGAAATAAAAACCCTAGAAAGGGTTGCGTACCCGCTTTATAACAGTTCACATAAACATAGCCTAGAAAACAGAACTACATATTTTACGCCTTGATCCCGTTTGGAAGCAGGGTATGTAGGCAGTCTGGGAAACGAAGGATGCTCCCAGTACTCAGGCGTTCGGGAATGGGGTTTAGGGTTAAAGAGATCACATAACTAGTTATAAGAGATAATCAACTAAAATACATACAACTACTCGGAAGAATCCCGTATGGATTGCTTGATTCCCCGAGGCCCTTAGGCCAAATTCTGAGGCGGGTTTCAAGTTTAGAATTACAATTTACATACCCCTGAGGACGACGACCTCGGTACACTTTTAGTAGAAAGTGTGGTCATCAGGGAAGCGACTCAGGATCCGGATGATCCCGATGAGTTCAAGACTCTGGCCAGAGCACATACCTATCATATGATAGATGCCTGCCTCGTTTAGGTGGATGCCTATTCCGATTATATGAATAGATGTATTCCTATTCCATATGAATAGATGAAGTGAATTCCTGTTCCGTATGAACAGATGATATATCTGTCCCGTATGGATAGAAGTTCCCGAGTGTACTTGTGAATGAATACTTGAAAAAAAAATATAGTGGTATTTCGGTTAAAATTAATTGGGTCTTTACAATAATTGCTTTAATATGTGTTATGTATTGAACATCAGGGGAAGTCAACTCACATAACAATTGTTAAGTCAATCATATTGATTGAATTTAATAATTGTTATTTAGTTTTAATTTTTCCTCTCAATCATTCAAAAATAGAGACAAGAGATAAGGGTAAAAGCACAAACCTGTGTCACACTTTATAAAAGAATTGACCAAAAACAATTTTTTTTTTGAACTTCAACTACATAAAAGTGGTCTTTATGTTTTGAATTTCAAAATGGTGCAAACTAATGAAATATAGAAATTTTAATGTAGTTTATTCCTGTAATTTTTAATTTTTTTTAAAAAAATATTTTCATTATGTTTGTATCAATTTAAGGACAAATTTTGGAATGCTGAAAATTTCAGAAAAGAGTGACTTAACGGGCCATCAAGAAACAAATTGAAAAAAACTTCATTTCTTCCTATTTTTTTTCCTCCAAATAGGTAACTTCAATATCTTGTGAATGGAAAAAAATTCAAATTTTTATGTATATTTTTCTTGTAATAACGTTTTAAAGTCAAACATGTCAGAATTTGAGTGTTTTCACGACCCAACAACTATTTTTAATTTTTTTAATCATTTTCAAAAAATAAAATATACCCTTTTGAAGAAGACTCTCTCCTCTTGTGCCCCATATAAGATTTAAATTTTTTTAATAAGTTTTACTATTTTTTTTCTATTTCTAATCAGCCTCTTTTTTAATTTTTAAAACCTACTTGCATTATTTTACAAATAAAGTATATTAAAACTAATCAAAATATTATAAAAAATATATATTTGGATTCTACACTCCGAGCTCTACAAAAGGGTATTTTTGTTTTTTTGCAGAAACATCATTCTGACTGGAGAAATACTCTACCAAAGTTGAATGTTTCAGAAAATTCTGAAAAAAAGTGAGTTGGCTGCCAAGTAGGATGCCAACTAGACATGCTCAGCTGAGTATGTTTTTGTCGAACCTATTTAGGCCGAAACATACTTGGCCAAAAATGTCTTGATATTTCCAAGCTGAAATACCAAATACGCTCATTTTTTCCATGTTTTTGGCCAACCGTATTTGGTTGAGTAACTTTAGGCTGAAACCTCTTTGACCGAAAAGCTACCTGCCACGTCGGTGTCACATGGTTTCAGCTGAAATCCACTCAGCCGAATATCATCTGGCCAAAAATAGTTCGCTCATAACTAGTTATTTGGCCAAAAGTGTGACTGTAGTACCCCTCCATTTATGCTTATGTTTTCTGTTGCATGTTTTTATACTGTTAGACTATGGTACTTGGTTTGGATATTTTGATCGCTGATTTTGAGCGGCAGTGGATTCACTTTGTGACAGGATGATACATTGTATTGCGATATTTGATTTATGTTATGCTTTGATATAGTGTAGATGTTTTCCTTCAGATGATTATTGCTATATATATGTTATGATGGACTAACTGTTATTTAATTCGTTAGTCTGATGTGACGTGTATTAGTGTGGAGAACGAAATTGCATCACTCGCTTGCAAGTGCCCTGTGATGTCTGTGATTTTCTCCACACGGTGTGCCTGTACAATGGATTTTATATATATATGCATGTTATTTGTTTGGTTGCAGGATTGCAGGTATATGACACCGACTCCACCTGATTATTCAGGTCTGAGCATGTCAAGACTCAACGGATATGTTGATTGGGAGGTAGTAGCATGGTTTATCCTAGTCTAGTCTTAAACCCAGTCTCAGTACATCGTCAGTTTAGTTTGGAGTCTTTGGTTGTCTTGTCTTTTCCTAATTGGATTAAATTGCTTTGATAGGAAAATCTTGTCAATTTAATGATAGTTATTATTCTTTAATTTATTGTTATTTAAATTAATTTTTAAATATTAAAGAAATAAGTTTTACATGTTAATTAATTAATTAATTAGTTTGTTTGGTTAAATAATTTGATCATAGAGATTAAATTCATTTAATTAAATAAATAAATAAATTAAATTAAAATGGTTTTAAATGTGTGAATAAATCTTAATTTTAAAATTAATTATTATTTGGGAAATGACATTTTTTTTGATACGTAAGGTGATGATTTTATATATAGAAAGAGAGAAATATACAGTCGTCTGCTATGCAGGAATAATAACATTGATGACCTTCATACAGCCAAAAAGCTAACATGGAAAAGTTCAACCATTTCCATATTGCAAGCACCGAACACAGGAAATGAGTATAGTCTATTTTCCACAAATTATACAAAAAACCTTTTACCCAGATCGACAAAACTGCGAATTAACAGAGAAAACCAAGCAAGAAACCAAACGGACACCACCCAAACCCCGCTAATCACCAAAAACCATTTACCTCTGCAAAACAGATGAAACCCTCCACCCAGTCCGTTCCTTCCACCTGCACTAACTTCACTTTCTGTTTCAAAAACTCCACTGCCACTTCTGTCAACTTGCGATGCCTGGATAATTCGGGGCCTTTGAGGTCCAGAAGGAAAGGGTAGATCTTGACCGCGTCGTCCGATTCCCACATGGAAGCAATGTCCGCTGGACGCGGTATGCCCTTCCCTGAAAGAGCCGCTTTCATAATCATGTCGATGCCCCCGAGCAAGTCCTTCCGAAACAGTCGCTCCATCATTTCTTTAGCCATTGTCTTCGGAGTGGCAATATCCAAGAGCGACGCGAGAAACCTGGATGAGATTTGGGCGTTGTCTCGGGCAAATTCTTTTCGCTCCAAATGACCCTTTCCGAGTACCATCTTCACTGCTGCCAACGAAACTGGATCGTCCTCGAGCAGGATACGTTTAAGACGCTGGTCCGTAACCTCCCGGAAGGCAATTTTCCTTTCCGTTGCCATTAAGGAGACAGGAGTGTCGATACCAAAAGATTCAAGCCCTTCCGCCGCGATGATAATTGTGAACTTCGACTTTGATTGTCTCTCCATTGCCTGAGATATGATCGGTGCACCCTGCAAAATAAACACAAAGGCAAATACCAAGAAGCCGAGCCAATATTTAGGATCAGACTTCAAGAGATTAATATAAAACCTGCATAATGATCCGTCAGTCATCATATACGGAACCAGATTAATCGCAATGCAAACCGTCCTTCGCATGAGATGAAATGCATCCCCAGTCTCTTCAACTAAGAGCTGTGATCAATGCGAGTTATGGTGATATCCATACGGCACTTCCGCGCACATAACAAGGAAAACCGTACGCTACGTGTCCCTCAGCTAGCCTCGTGATAACATCATCTCAAACCCACTCCATAAAATTGAATTAGAAGGCTGGCGATTACCCTGCAATGATCATCCTCAATCCGCTAAATTTAGCCGGATGGTAAGACTGCTGCAAGCCAAGTCCGCATGACACCCGTCCGTCCCGTCCTCCACCTCACGACCACCTAGACACCCCGTGCGAGTGTGAGGGAGCGAGGGGAGCCCACCCATCCACCCACTTGGGAAATGACATTTTTAATTGTTAAATAAATCTTGTATTTTGAAAATTAAAATTTTAAATTATTTTAAAAAGGCATGCAAATCTTGAAAAAGAGAAAAGAAAGAATTACCCGTAAGTGGTTGAAAAATATTTTCTTCTCGACATGTGTGCCAGTGAATTTATTGCTTTTGGTTGAGGAAATTCTCGGAGGATATCTGGGATCTGGGAAAATACAGAAGGGTTATCATTTTTTCTTCACAGGAATTAAAAAGAATAGCTTGCTGTTCAAAATTTTTTTTTTTTAGAAATTGTGATTTCCTCTGTATGTTGTATATTTCTGGAAGATCCCTTTGGTTGGAAGATCTTTGTGGTTGGTTTTAGCTACCTTTGGAATTGGGTTTGCTGGAGAAGCTTTGAAGGATTGCATGCAACAGGCAACAAAGACTTTCTTCTACAGGCAGTTTTCAAGCTACAGGGAAACATGTACTTTTCTTGTAATTTAATTGTTTTCTTTAGAAAAGATTACCTGAGTAAATGTTTGTTTTAAGAAAGTTGTATTTCTTCTCGGAGAATTTAGAAAATAATTCTATAAAAGAAATTGATTTCCTCTCTGTGAAAATTGTGAAAACAAAGAATTATAGAGAAATCAAAGAGCAAAGCAGAGATTTATTTTAACAGTAGAAAACCTACAGAAGAAATTGACAAAATTTTAGAAGGGTTTTATGTTAAAATCATCTGTTAAATTTGGTGATTAATTTGGGGTTTTGTAATAATTTATTAATTTGGGAATTAAATTACTCAGATTTAAAACTTTTCCATTTTCCTGTTGAAAACTCTGTTGAAAATTGTTGTCCAGTTATGGTATTTTTATTATTATTTAAAATTATATATATATATATATATATTCATATATGTATATGTAATGGTGTTATATATATACATATACACATACAAATACATACATACATATATAATGATCTTTTTTATTAAAAACACAGTGTTGAATGCCTTTAAAGAAATTGCCGTACGCCAATATATAAAAATCGCCAGAAATTTTTACTGTAAAAAAAAAAATTGTGAATTTTTTTTATTTTAATGGAGGCGTTGGGGGCTTAACCCTCACAACGGACCCCCATAAGGGAGCGGCGATGAGGGTAGCGCCGGTGCTGCCCACACAGCCGCGCCCATGGAGGGTTCGGCTGTGTGAAGGCAGCCGGCCCTGCCTTTGGGTATGAAACCTTGTATGTATTTTTTTTAATTCTATTTTATATAATATATTTTATATATAATATGTTTTTATATATATTATATATAATATTATAATATTATATATAATATATATATATATAGATTTTTATTTATAAATAAATGACATTATATTAAATGAAAAATTTAATATAGTTAAATTAAATAATATATAATTAATAAGATAAAATAATTATTTAAATAAAATTATTTAAATGATTATTTTAATTTTTGGAAATTAATATGAGTATGGTTTAAAATTTGATTTTATTTAAATGAAATATTTACATTTGATAAATTGATGATTATTTCAATATATGAAATTGTGAAAGTTATAGTTAGATTATTTGATAATGAATTTTAATCATGTTGACTTGTTTTCATGCAAATTATATTTGATTGACTGGATTTAGTAAATCCTAATGTAGAATTTTTATTTATCAATTTGCTGTAAATCGTGTTTCTTTATTGGGCAAATTGGGAAAGTCTTAGATGTACAAGTCTTCTAGACAATTTGTAAAATGTTGGAGTTGTGAATGTTTAAGTAGAATTCTTGTGTTGGATAAGGTTGTGTACATGGTATTTGCATGGTGTTTTAGACACCTGATTTGTGAACATAGTCTTTGATGTTCGTTTTGAAAAGTGTGGAATTTTATGTTGTATGTTTGTACACCTTGTTTACCTTAGTCAGGGAAACTTAGAATTCCTTTGTTATGTTTAGGGGAGTGGCTCTCTGTAAGGGCTGACACACAAAGTGGTGTCAGGGTAACTTACAAAGAGTTAGTAAGTCAGTGATAACTAAACAACACAGTAGTTAGAATTAAAATCTTTAATAAGATGATTATGCCTCACTTATGGACTCTTGAGCTAGTTTAGTCTTGAGTATAAAATGAGAAGGCCTGGAATGGAAAATCGATGTCTTGTTACCTTAAAAGATATTCGATTCCGCAATGGTTTGCAAATGGGGCCGGGTTTCGTAAGAGGTTACCAGGGTAACCCAAGTTGGGGGCCGGAACCTAGGAAGAAACACCAGGGTAACCTTTGCAATATTGTGATGACACTCCACCTAAAATAACAGTTAACCTTGTGTACTTAGTACATTCGATTGTCTTAAATCTGGAAGCAATGTAACCATCAGTTAGTTATGTACTTGTGTCTAGGGTTAGTAAATTATGTCTAGGTAACCATATTACTATCTCCTAACACAGGGGGTGGACCTACGGGTACCACATGGTTGGGTGGAACGTGCACCTTACTCCGTTGGGTCCCCAGTTTATGATCATGGCAACGAGAGCTTCATGGATGGAGAGCTCGCACTTGGATATAGATGTATTTTCTTTATTGCATTATTGTAAAACTTGTATTGTAAAACATCCCTCAATTGTTTATGAGGTGAACATTGTAAAATGTAATTGTAACTATTATTTGATTTACCTTATCAGATGAATGAGTATTGTAATATCTTATCAAAATGCAATGTAAGAAACATGTTTGTACTTCATACTATCTTGAATGGAATTTCAAATGTTATGCAATGTTTATTTTTAAGTTTATGATTAATTAAATATGTGCAACGCTAAATACTAAAGTCGTCTATGGAAACTCAAGTAGTGTAATGTCGTGTAACTTAATAATTGTACTTTAAAAAAAATTTATTACACCTTTATACACAATTGCAACATTCTTTAGGTTATATGACGGGGCATTACCGTGACACACTATTGTGCTTTTACCCTTAAATTGAAATGCAAACTCAGAGCTATGGAGTGATCAAGAGATGGAGATAATTGAAATACCTTTGAAGTCCTCAAATCATGCAAGAATCAAGAGTAGAGTTCAATAGGGGTTTTGAGTCTTATTTTTAGTTACTGGAGTGGTTTTTGAGTCTTCTTTAGTCAAATTGATCATAAGGCAAAGTTTGGAGCTATTTTAGCTCATTTTACATTAGTTGTGGGCCCGCTTTTCATGGATTTTCTCTTTTGCTAGTGAGAGGCATATGAGAAGATATTTTCACTTCCAGTTAGCTGCTTGTGCCACCTCTTGGCACCTTAGAGTTACCTTTTGTATATATTGGAAAGGACTTAGTCTTTTTTCTTTAGTTCTTACTTTTCTTCAACATGTATTGTAGCTTTGTTAAGCTCTTTTAGGCTAAGAGAAGCCTTTGTAACTCAGATAGGATACTTGTAACAAAAATTCCTTTCATTTTCAATAAGAAACAACATTTCCTTCTCAGTTATACTTTGTTCAAGTGTTGTTTGTGAGTAGTTTTGATAAGAATATTGTGGTTTACTTGAAACCCTTCATTTTTATTTTATTCCTTCAATGTTTGGTACAAGTACAATATGTTATAGTGCAGGTCTGTGATTGTGTATCTCATTTGTTGAATGTGAGTTATGAGAACAACATTGCTTCTTTCAAGCAAACTTCAAATATTGAAACCTTTCACATGAAACACTTTTACAAAACATGTCAATTTGAGTTGTGAATAAACAAAGCTTATTGTTTGAAGCTGATTGTGAGTTTAGGGAAGCAAGTATTACAAGAACTTTGGTGCATCACCTCCTAGGATAGGTTTCAATTCCAAGTTTCTTTCTATCCCTTTTCCTTTCAAAGAAGGTAGTTTGCAGGAGGTATCATAGGGAACCAACCCTTTATCTAGAGTTTCATCTTCGCTATGAGCAACCCACAGGCTCGAAGGTGTTTCCATGTTTCACGAGATTGCCAAGCATTTAAATTTGGCATCCAAGTGCAATCTCCATGACAACAATAATAAAATAAGCAAGTTGATGAGGACTTAATTGGATTGGTAGATAGAGTAGAAGAACTACAACATAGGGAGATGCTAGCTAATAATGAGAATAGTGTTATTGAAGTCACTTGAGGGAAAAAAACTATTTTAGTGGATGATTCTATTAATTATTATATGCAAATAAGGGGTAAAGTGTTTCAATATGATTGTAGATAGTGGTAACACCAATATTGTTTTGTTAGTCGAGATGGCAAATAACTAGGGTTGAAATTTCAATAATATGTTTTGAATTTTGAAATGATGTAAACTAATAATGTCTAGAATTATTAGTTTAGTTTACACTTTTATTTTTTAACTTGAAATTATTTGGATACTATTTCTTTTTATAAAATTGGTGTTAGTATTAGTTAGTAAAAAATGTTTTGAAATTGAATCATAGCTCAAATGTCACAACTTTTATAGTAAAATTCATTTTTCTTTTATATATTTTTTTATTGTAAACATAAAATTTTAATGCATGCATAAAAAATAATTTTGATAAATAGTTTAGTTTTAGTAATTATTTAGAGGAAGGTATTCTAAAAATAGATACCACTTTTTTTTTATAACTATTTACCCAAACTTAATAAAAAAAATGTGGGTGATAGGAATTCTCTCTTCTATTACTCCATGCATACTTTCATATTTTTTCTTGAGAAGTGTTCAACCTTATGATTGGGTGGTAACTACCTTCTTATAGTGAAAATAAAAAGAAAATGTTGACTCTAGTTAACACATTGAAAATTTATATTAAATCAAATCCATGCTTTTAGATCTACAACCGAATATTTTTAATTAAAAAAAATATTTACACAAGTAGAGGTAGTGGGAACATTAAGTTTTTAAATAATTTTACAAAAATATTTAATAATTTGGAACCAAAGTGATGTTACATGTTTGTTCTCAAACCTGCTATCAATGATCTCTAAGAAGTTAGAAATTTCTATGTTCAAGAGCACTGAGAAGATGAACCAACAAATGGGAGATGAATATGTCTCTCCTTCATTTTAGGATATATAACCTAGGTGAGTACACCTCAAATGATACTATATTAACAAGAGATTTACATTGTAGATAGAAAATGATTTGTTCATGCATATTAGTACTGATTTGAAGTTGATTTTGCAATATCAACTTTCCTATTACCCTCAATGCTTGGACATGAACATAACACCTAAACTACTAACATGCACCAATAAAATGTGATTGTTCATTCTAAATTTTTGAGTGGATAAGAATGATGAAAAATATCAATGCAAGCTATTCTTGGTATAACATAGTTTGAAACTTAATCCATATTTAATTTTAGTAAAATTCAATCTATGCGTTTAACAATAATATATCATTGTTTTATAATGATTTAAACCTACATATTTGAATTGTAAAAAATATTATACTTGCCAATCCTCTGCAAATAATGCACACCCTAATCATAATATGAAAATATTTAACACCCTCCTTGAAGATGAACTAATCAAACCTACAAATCTTATAACAAATGTGCAAGTTTTTTTCCTTAAAAATATACTTCTTCAAAGAACATGTAATAATTTGCAAGAGACAATTAAATTCAAAAGTTTGTATTCATATAATTATTTCAAAGCAAATCCATTACAATAGACAAAGTAGAATAAATTTCTGATCTCTGTTATTCTTTAGAAAAAAATTAAAGAGTTTTGTAAAGTTTCTCTTTACAAGCCTATTTCTCTACAAAATCATCCAATTCTTACAAGTAAAAAAAACATTTACGTTATATGAAATCCATTTCAAAAAATCAAGCCATTTGTTACAATTTTTTGGGAAAATCAAAACATCACATTTTCAGAAATTTTCTATTTTCATCTAGCTTTTGATTTTAAAATTTTCTATCTTCCACTTTGTATTTATGAGTATTTAAAACTTAAATCACTAGAAATATTTGTGTGTGGATGAAATGTGTTCAAAGTGAATGATTTAAGCAATAAAAACCAAACAAACACTAAAGATAAGGCTAAGAAATCTCAAACCAACATAATGAGCCTCTTGTTGAGTAGATTTTCCCAAGATATTTGATTGGATGTGTGATCTCTCAAAAAATTGGTAGCATAACAACACTCCAAGTCAATATGAGTGAGATCCTTGATAAATGGTTAAGGGTTGGATTTATGATTTGGATGAAAATGGATGAAGGGATAGGATTGCTTCATGGAGATCAAGGGTTGAGATGAGAGGTGATCTCTCAAGTTACAAGATTGTGCCAAGTGGCACAATGAGAGGTATTGAGAGGGATATTGTACCTTGGATGGGACAAGGCCCATATGACATGGTACCGAGACCATGTCATAAGTATAAAGGGCCATGCGCTTGATGTGATGGGGAGGGTTGACCCACTTAATCATGGATTAAGTGCGTACAACCACTTAAGGGGAGATTAGGTGAGTGGTTAGGATTAGGATTAGTGTAAGTGGGTGAGTTGGAGGATGGGAAATGAGGTGAGAGGAAAATAGGAATTAAATAATTAGATTTAATTTTCTATTTGGAGGAAAGGGTGTTTGGGGATTAAATTAAATAAATAATGGTATTTATTCAATTTAATAGATGAATGAGATAGGGGTAAATAATTAAGGTAATTATTTACTTTAGTATAGGATTTAGGGATAATAGAACAAATAGTTTAGGATGAAGGTTGAGATAATACAAAATTGGTCGAATTAGATGTAAATTGACCAAACTAAAGTGGTCAATTTTTAGTGTCTACAATTTGAAATAGCATAATTTCTAGGAGCTATAAATTTTGATCTAGGTACCCAATTGACCTCCTTTTCCTTTTTAAAATTGAAGAGCTTAGAAATATTTACTACCCATATTTTTTTCTATGCCAAATTTTAGAGACCAATTCCAATGTTTGAACCTTCAACACTATAATTTAAATTTTTTTCTAGGACTTCTACAGTTTTAAAAGTTTAATAACTTGCTATTTAAGTGTGATTTTTTGGTTAAATTAATTGAATTCCAAGGTTGACTATGCATTCCTAGAGCTTTGGATAGATTTTTAGACCCATATGTGCTTATATACAAACTTACTAAAAATAGCAATACTTATATTTTAAGGTATTTGGTAATTTTTATTATTTTAGATAATTTTAGGGGACTTTGAAAGCATGTATGCTCAATTGGCTTAGAATTAGTGTAAAATACAAACCTCACACATATATAATATAATATTTGATCTCGACCTAATTTTGATAAATTGAGACACCAAAGGGGAAACAAACTAGGATGACATATTTAGCAAGTAAGTTAAAATTTTAGCAATTATATACATGAACTAGTGAATTCAACATGTGATACAACAAAAAATATGCATCCATTGGGCACTTTCAACTAGAAAAGTTTAGTTTGAATCTATTGTGGCCAAAATATTTCAATCAAAATACATTTTCAATGGGAAGTGGTCCTTTTCAATCAAACACTTAAAGTTAGGTACATGCTAAAATTTTCCTTGAAAGATGACACAACTTTGGAATTTAATCACCTACGGCTAAAGATAATGGTTTATTTCAGACCTTACAATATGTATTGGTTGTAAAAAGGGCATTAAATAGTTGTGAAAGAGTTATTCTTGGTGAGATTCCATATTAGAGCCTTCAATGATTGCATGGTGTGTAAAATCATGCTAATAAATATCTACCATGTGCACTACTAGGTATGCTTTGGAAATTTAATAAAGCGACCATACATGATGGATATGTAAGCACCTATACTATTTTAAAATATGGAAAGAGGCATAAGATAAATCCTTTGAAGAATAAAAAGAAAAATTGTGGGGTGGATTCTAGAGTAATGATAATCTCAAATGAGATCTTGGACATTCAATAGAGAAGGAAAGAGGAAATCATAATTGTTGACTATGCTACAAAGGGAGATGTGGTAGTACAAGAAGGCTTGGTTCAAACATTGCTAAAAAATAGAAATTGATAAAATGAAGATTAAAGTAATGAAGCATCAATATTATACTTTAAAGGAGGAGAATAATTCCTTAATTCATAATCTTAGAATTAGAATATCACATTGTTGAAGACACTATCAAGTGTTGTTTTAAATAAAAGACACATAGAGTGGGGTTTGGTTTCACCTTTAAAGTGCTAAGAAAGTAGAAAGACTAAAATATGAAAAAGTAGAAGTTATATGGGAGAGGGTACATGAATCAAGATGATAGAGATAAAATTGGTAGTTGTGTGAAATGAAGCTACATATTTTCAAGAGAAAAGTAATTTTGTGAGCATCACATGTATGATCATTTGAGTGGAGATTTTTTTGATGCCAAGAAAGTTGCATCAATAGTGAGTTATTTAGAAGGTGCAAAAGAGATTTTTGTAATTGGATTATTTTTAAAAATGATCTACTAAATAGGAGAAGAAATGAATTTGTTATTAAGAAGTCAATCTATGAAAAGGTTTTCAAGGAGGGGAAAGTGGTACAAATTCCTATCAAGAGTAAAATGAATGAGTTAGAGTAGGATGGAAAGAAGACTATTGTACAAGTAGTAGATAGTATAAGACTATGAGATGGTTTAAAATGGAACTTTAGAGATCTTAGCATTAAGAGGAACCATAATCATGAAGGGGATAGTTAGTGAGTATTCATTAGGTAGTAGAGTTGGAATGGTGTCAAAATTATAGATTTTAGAGGATGTCAATGTGGAAACATGGGATGAAGATAAAAAAAATTCAATATTAAGGAAAAAGGTGGATGTGTAGGGAAGGCATGGGGTAGATTTTGTTGTAATTTGCTAAATGCATTTATTAAAGGAGGTTGGTTGGGATGTGGATTAGTTTTATCCACAAGGGTCGAGTGGAGTGGTGAATAAAGTCCATGAATTAGTAGACTAACTTATGAGACATGACCCAATCTAAAGTTGGAAGATGAAAAAGAAGAAGACCAAATATCTTTTAAGATATCTACAAGTGAGGGAAACTATATGTCTAAAATATTAGCTAAAAGAGTGGTTCTACCACTCATATCTAATTTGTGATCACTATGCTTATGGATAATTTATTGGAGGTGTTTGATCCATGAAATCCTTGGCCCATCTACAATCCTTAATCAACCAAACTAACTATGTTATTTTCTCTTCTATTTTGTTGGATCTTTTTGTGTGTTTATAAATAGTTTTTACTTTTTCTTATGTGTTTTTAGAGGCCTTGATATGACTTTGCATTAATTAAAAAGGGTTTGTTGTGAAATTCTTGATGCACTTATGAATAGGAAGTTATTATCAAAATGTTCTCCTTATGTTGATAGTTTGAGTTGTGTGATAGTAGTATGATCAAGTTTTACACTTACCAATTATAAGGCGATATTCCAATGATTGATTTAATAGTATAACTTTTAAATTCAATATCCATCAAAGTTTCCATGGGTTATTTTCATTTCAAAGGAAGGAATACTTGTTTATGCCTAGTTTGGACTTTAATATTCAAATATTTTGATGTATGGACATCATATTGAGTCATCAGTTAATTATGTATTAGGGCCTTGGATCTTTTGGTGCTAATAGTCCATATACATATCATGATGAGTCTATACTTGTATTGATCCGCGTTGATATTCTAACAACATGCCAAATTTAAGGGATCATACTAATTCTCAAGAGATTGTAATGAGTTACATTTTGAACCAAGATATGTGTATAAGTACACATCCTCAAAATTTATTGCAGATTATCCCTTGATCCTTGAATTTTTATGCCTTTTTGAATTATAAAGAGATCATTTTAGATTTGTTGTAATTTGACCTTGTTTTTTATTGTACTTGACACATCTCACTCATAATCAATAAATATCATGTTGTTTGCATCTAATATTTGTGCTCAATTAGTGTTTTATTTTTTATGTGTGTTGAATGCTATTGCACCACTTGGGTTGATAGTCCTTAACTAGATTTTTACACATTTCCTCATATTAATATTTACTTCTATAGTAGGAGGAAGCATAACAAAAATGAATAAAGAATGTTGATAAGTAGGTTAAACAATAGTATTAGTAGAAGTATTGAATGGTAGCATTGCACATGCATAAAGGAAGGACAACTTCCTTCTCAAGTGGGAATGATGAATGCATATATGAGTGGATGATAATTCTTGGTCTAAATAGGGGCCATGCTACAAACTACATACTAGAACTAATAAGATTACATGTGTGGTGTTGGTCAACCACCTCAACATTATGTATATATCAAAAAATATGGTTAAGGGTTTTAAAAATAAGTATATGTCAAATTATTAGGTAAAGAAAACTCAATTACTGCAAGTAGGCTATTAACAAGCAATGTGTTGAAAACTGATCCATGTATACTACAAGATACCCATGAAAATTTTAAAATAACAAGAGATGAAGAATGGTTCATAATGTATCCACAATTGAGAAATACTATGGAGGAAAGAGATGTTAGTGTTAAAATGAAGAAAAAGTAATTTTCCAATACATAATTTGATTGGAACCAGACAAGGTACCAAAAATATGGTTCACGAAGGGCTTCCATCCCATGACTTATTTGTCAACTTTAGGCGTGTATCCTTCCAACTTCTGGACCCTTGAAAGTGGAATACACTTCTCAAAATGAAAATAACTTAAAAAATAATAACCATCTAAAACCAAAAATTGACTTCTTTCTCAAGTATTGTAGCCCCTCATTTCCAAAGAGAAGTCCCTAAGACCAACAATGTGTAATCATTTGTAGTCTTCATTTACTTTTATCCATTTATTTTGTTTGGATATTTCTTTTGTACATTCTTAAATACTCTTATTTTCACATATAGAGTATTTTTATTTCCTTTAAAGATACAAAAAATATATAAAAAAATTAACAAATCAAAAATTTAAATCACATTATTTATTATTTAAGCTCGTAAGAAAGCAACGGATAGCTCATAAAAAAGTAAAGACATAAGCTCGTAAGAAAAGCAACGGATAGCTCATAAAAAAGCAAAAAAAACCAAATTAAGCATAAAAGTGACCAAGTGTTAACTTGTTGTGACAAAATGTTTGCATACAGGGATAGGGACCTACTCTTTCTTGGATATTTCTTTTGTACATTCTTAAATACTCTTATTTTCACATATAGAATATTTTTATTTCCTTTAAAAATACAAAAAAATATAAAAAAATTAACAAATCAAAAATTTAAATCACATTATTTATTATTTAAGCTCGTAAGAAAGCAATAGATAGTTCATAAAAAAACAAAGAGATAAGCTCGTAAGAAAAGCAACTGATAGCTCATAAAAAAGCAAAAAAAAACTAAATTAAGCATAAAAGTGGCCAAGTGTTAACTTGTTGTGATCAAATGTTTGCATACAGGGACATGGACTTGCTCTTTCTTGGATATTTTTTTGTACATTCTTAAATACTCTTATTTTGACATATAGAATATTTTTATTTCCTTTAAAAATAAAAAAAATATATAAAAAAATTAACAAACAAAAAATTTAAATCACATTATTTATTATTTAGACTCGTAAGAAAGTAACGAGCTCATAAAAAAATAAAGAGATAAGCTCGTAAGAAAAGCAACAGATAGCTCATAAAAAAGAAAAAAAAACCAAATTAAGCATAAAAAGTGACCAAGTGTTAACTTGTTGTGACCAAATCTTTGCATACAGGGACAGGACTTGCTCTTTCTTGGATATTTCTTTTGTACATTCTTAAATACTCCTATTTTCACATATGGAATATTTTTATTTCTTTTAAAAATACAAAAAATATATAAAAAAATTAACAAATCAAAAATTTAAATCACATTATTTATTATTTAAGCTCTGTAAGAAAGCAATGAATAGCTCATAAAAAAACAAAGAGATAAGCTCGAAAAAAAAGCAACAGATAGCTCATAAAAAAAAAAAAAACCATATTAAGCATAAAAGTGACCAAGTGTTAACTTGTTGTGACCAAATGTTTGCATATAGGGACAGGGACCTGCTCTTTCTTGTATATTTCTTTTGTACATACTTAAATACTCTTATTTTCACATATAGAATTTTTTTATTTTTGTCATGCCTAAAATTTTCAATAGAAAATGCAACAATTTTTTTTTTTTTTAAAGAAGCATTAGCTCTAACACAATACCATTATTAATTTTAATATTATTTTTAACAAGATTAATACTTAATTAAGTATAATATTAATATTACCATTTTGTATAACTAAAAACGTGTAATATTATTATTATTATTTTATTGATTTATATGTGGAATATTATTATTTTACCAACTTTTTTTTTTGTTATTAATTAATCATAGTTAAACCCAAAATAAAAGATAGTATTATTGCTTAGTCCATAAATCAATAATAATAATAATCTCACTAGATCAACCGTTTATGAGAAGGTAATAGTAAATTATCATTTAAGTAACCCTTGATAACGATATATGCTTTTAATTTACTTCTTTTTTTTTTCACATTCTTAGTAGATTTCTTTCTCTATTTAATCTATTTAATTGCAAGTATTTGTTTTAGGGTTATAATTTACTTTCTACCTTGTTAGTAAATTTCTTTATCTAGCTATTTGTACATGTATTTATCTCACAGCTACAATGTACCCTCTTTTCTTCTTCTTCTTTTTTTTGGCATTGTTATTAATAAGGTAGGCTAACTATTTAGAATTATTATAAATAAATTAGTAATAATCTTTTAACTGATAGAACATTAAAAAGAGATAAATAAAAAAGTGAATTTAAGATAGTGCACAGGTTAAACATAAAAGTGTAGAATTTACAAGGATCATAAATATTTTCAAAATACAATTTCAAAAAAGAAAGGAAAGGAAAGGTCCTTTTTAAGTCAAGAACTAGCATTTATTTAAATTTGGAAAAATTATAGTAATAATTATATTTTAAGTTGACATTACAAATATTATTACTCCCCTAAACAATATTATTGATATAGTATGGGCAATTAATAGTGTTAACTTAACACCTAAGATTATCCCTTTGATCCAATTAACACCATATTTGTTAATATCCTTAAATACCTTACTACTATAATAATATCCTTTCTTAATATTAATATAAATAATTTGAAGAGATATACAATGAGTGAAAATCAATAATAATATTACAATTATCTTTATTGCTGCAATAATAGCATTAATATTTTCTTGATTATAAATATAGAGGTGATCCAAGATTTACTTTGATAAATTACTCACAATTATATAGTGTATTTACTTCATTTCTTGCCCATTTTAAATTCAATCTTTAAAGCCATTAATTTTCTCGCCGAGAACATAACCGAGCATATTGAATTTACAGAAATTATATTTTCTTTACCCTAAAAAAAACAAAAGACTACGCCCCAAAGTTTTACGTCACTAAAATTATAACATAAGAAAACCCTAATCGCTATGAAAATCATTTGACGGAGGAGAGAGTGAGGCGGCTGGGAGAAGATGGCCATTTCAACCAAGGTAGAGGTATATCTTTTTATTATTATTTTTCTTTTAATTTTTGTTTTATAACTACCATAATATTTTCATTTGTTTAATTTCCCAAATATCTCCATAATTATTTTCGTCCTCAATAATAATATGGTTATTGACATCTGTTACAAATAAATTTGGTGCAGATGTACGATTAGTAATGGTAATATTGTTAACAGTGGTTTTCATGGTATTATACCAGGTTATTCATAAGTGCGTTGAAGGGTATACTGGTTCCAATATTTGCTGAGTTCCAATATTTGCTGAGCACACACATATCATGCGTGAATATTAACGAAGTCTTATTTGCATAAAATATTTTGAAGAAAATCCATACTCCGATCCCGAGGATGGCGATAGTGAAGTGAACTGGGGCAGAGGGACCAATCCAAATTTAGTATTCCAACGCACAAATTAATAATTCCACCAACAATACCCTAAGTCATCGCCACGATTTAAGAGGGCACATGGCTGTCAGAAAGAGGTACCTAGGTCGATACAGAAGGTAGATATATGCACAATAAATACACGTCTGTAATTTCCAGTATGCTTTAGCTGTCATTCAAGTTGTACAGGCCGACAGACGCATTTGGGAGTGAGAAATTAGGTAAGCGGCCCTTTGTTTGCTAGATTTCTATTTGATGAGCAAGTGGAGCAGAGGCAGTTGACGCATTAAATTGTTGATATAATATTTTTTTTTGGAACGATCCCAAACTCAAAAAGAATGCGTACATGTGCAAAAATTTATATGATGGAGATCAGCTTTAAGTTCACTCAGTAGCCTACAACTAAGATCTAGATTGCAAAATACTGGCTCAAAGAGGCGAATAGTACAGAAACTCAATGTTTTCTCCTAGTTTCTGCGTTGCATTGCCATACATGGCAGAGGTACTGATGACAATCTTTCCAGCGTTTGTTTTGCTTCTATTTTTACATTGCAGCCAGGAGATCTAGAAGTATGAAAATGAGGATATGTGGGAAATGATACAACAATAGCCTCTTCATTTACTTGTATTTAGAATTCGGAGGGTTCTCAGAGAGCAGAGTATCCCTCCTCAAGAAGCTGCACCCTCTGTGCAAGGGGTGACTGATAATCACCGATTCATATCTCTATCATCGCCTCAGCACAGGCCATTTCTCATACTCGTTATTGTTCTTCCAGCCAAGGTTTCTATATTTCTTCATTTATCCACTACAGGGATTTTATTTAGAGGTGGTGGAAGTTTGCAAGGATTTCAACCAGCGATAGTACTCCCAGCTAAAGAAAAATATTGGATTACTGTTCTTCCATTTTATTATCCTTTGAGTATAATCCTTGGAGCTTCTGTAAAATTTGTAGAAATAAAGTAGAAACTGATTCCCTCCCTTGCCAGTTATTGTTATTGTCAATAATATTTATTCTATTTTATCTCCATTTTATTTTATATATATAGTTATTATTATCATTTTTTAAATCGCTGTTTCCTTAAATTTTAAAATAAATCAAAGCATATCATTATCCTCCCAATATTTATATTTACAATCTCTTATCTATCTTACGTATGTATTCATTAAATCACATTTTGCAGAAATTAAAAAAAATAGCAAGTTGGTGTTCAAGTCGAGGTAATTAGCTATACAGATATACTGTTCTACCTATTTTCTTTTACAATAAAGTCTTAACCCAGAAGTTCCATGTTTACTTTCTTTTGAGGGAACATCGGACCTTTACATATTTACATAAAGAATAATATTTTTCTCTTGTAGATGAAATCAGAAGCTAAGAGTACCAATTTTATAAAGCCTAAAATTTGTGATACTATGACAATAATGTAAAGTACTGTTATCTCCTTTTCCTTCATAGAAATACATTACTCATCAAGATATGAATATGAACTGGTACTTAGTGAGATTTTTGTTTTTAAACACAAATGCAAATAGCTTTACTTGAAAAGAGGAAAATATGTTTAATGTCTTAACCATTTCTATTTTGCAAAAATTAAAATGGCTTTATTTTATTTTTTATTTTGTTGAAATCCAAAGTGAATCAGCTATATAGTTTTCTTGAAATGGAGTATATCTCTTTCCTTTCTCCTTTCAACAGCCTTAACACATAATGCAATTATTTCCATAAAATTTCCATGATTTTTATATTCAATTTAAATTTTACTAAAACAAGGGTTTTAATCAAAAATGTTTTAGCCATTTTTTGATGAATTTAAGTATAGCATAAGGGATAATGAATTGTGTCAAGTCTTACTGATCATATTTCCTCTTATACTTTAGTTGAATACTTTTGGGATATACTTTAAGATATATAGGATAACTGCATTTTTTACCTACCTCCAAAAAATTACTTTGGACAATTTAATCCTTCATCATTTCCAATATGACTATCATTAACTATTATTGCAAAAAAATTAAATTACACCCTCTTAAGCAAGGATTTCAAACTTGGAAAGGAATAGAAATTTACCCTCTCAACTCCAAAATAAATTATTTTAATATCTTCACTTCATGCTAACTTCGTCTAATGAAGAGTTTTTAATCATGGTACAATGCTAACACCATACAATATCAATCATAAGTAACAATTTGATCAATAAGTTAACTTATTTTATATTTAATATAAAATCCATTTATAATTAACAATTATGAGTGCATTCCACCTTCATGGTAGTTAAACAAAATGTCAACAAGCTATAAAAATATCACCTTATTTCATCCATAATACGTATAACAAATTAGGATTGTATTAAGTACAGGTATTTAAAAATATAACAAATCCGCTCACAACATATAGCTCATTTAAGCATATGTGTTAACTTGTTGGACCAAATGTTTGCATACAGGGACAGGGACCTCCTCTTTCTTGGATATTTCTTTTGTACATTCTTAAATACTCTTATTTTAACATATAGAATGTTTCTATTTCCTATAAAAATACAAAAAAATATAAAAAAATTAACATATCAAAAATTTAAATCACATTATTTATTATTTAAGATCATAAGAAAGCAACAGATAGCTCATAAAAAAGCAAAGAGATAAGCTTGTAAGAAAAGCAACGGATAGCTCATAAAAAAGCAAAAAAACCAAACTAAGCATAAAGTGACCAAGTGTTAATTTGTTGTGACCAAATGTTTGCATACAGGGACAAGGATGTGCTGTTTCTTGGATATTTCTTTTGTACATTCTTAAATACTCTTATTTTCACATATAGAATATTTTTATTTCTTTTAAAAATACAAAAAATATATAAAAAAAATTAACAAATCAAAAATTTAAATCACATTATTTATTATTTAAGCTCATAAAAAAGCAACAGATAGTTCATAAAAAAGCAAAGAGATAAGCTCATAAGAAAAAACAATGTATAGCTCATAAAAAAGCAAAAAAAACTAGATTAAGCATAAAAGCGACCAAGTGTTAACTTGTTGTGACCAAATGTTTGCATACAGGGACATGGTCCTGCTCTTTCTTGGATATTTTTTTTGTACATTCTTAAATACTCTTATTTTCACATATAGAATGTTTCTATTTCTGTTAAAAATACAAAAAATATATAAAAAAATTAACAAATCAAAAATTTAAATCACATTATTTATATTTAAGATCGTAAAAAAGCAACAGATAGCTCATAAAAAAGCAAAGAGATAAGCTCATAAGAAAAAACAACAGATAGCTCATAAAAAAGCAAAAAAGCCAAATTAAGCATAAAAGTGACCAAGTGTTAATTTGTTGTGACCAAATGTTTGCGGACAGGGACCTACTCTTTTTCTTGAATATTTCTTTTGTACATTCAATACATACTTTGTCACATTGACCAAAAAAATACAAAATATATATAAAAAAATTAATAAATAAAAAATTTAATTATCACATTATTTATTATTTAAGCTCGTAAAAAAGCAACAGATAGCTCATAAAAAGCAAAGAGATAAACTCTCGCAACAAAAGCAATATTTCTTACAAATTCTTAATTAAAAAAAACATATATAAAATGACCAAATGTTTGCATATAAAACATGGACCTGCTCTTTTTGGCTTTTGTACATTCTTAAGACTCAACACATATATAATATTTTTATTTCTTTTAAAAATACAAAAAAATATATAAAAAAATTAGCAAATTCAAAAATCACACCGTGCAACAGGTTGTCCTTTAAAAATACAAAAATATATAAAAAAATTAACAAATCACATTATTTATTATTTAAGCTCGTAAAAAAGCAACGGATAGCTCATAAAAAATCAAAGAGATAAGCTCGTAAGAAAAAAGCAACAGATAGCTCATAAAAACCAAATTAAGCATAATGTTGCTCGTAATAAAGCAACAGATAGCTCATAAAAAAGCAAAGAAATAAATTCTAAGAAAAGCAACGATAGCTCATAAAAAAGAAAAAAAACCAAATTAAGCATAAAAGTGACCAAGTGTTAACTTGTTGTGACCAAATGTTTGCATATAGGGACATGGACCTGCTCTTTTTCTTGGATATTTCTTTTGTACATTCTTAAATACTCTTATTTTCACATATAGAATATTTTTATTTCTTTTAAAAATACAAAAAAAATATAAAAAAATTAACAAATCAAAAATTTAAATCACATTATTTATTATTTAAGCTCGTAAGAAAGCAACAAATAGCTCATAAAAAAGCAAAAAGATAAGCTCGTAAGAAAAAGCAACGAATAGCTTATAAAAAAGAAAAAAAGAAAAAAAAAATTAAGTATAAAAGTGACCAAGTGTTAACTTGTTGTGACCAAATGTTTGCATATAGGGACAGGGACCTGCTCTGTTTTGGATATTTCTTTTGTACATTCTTAAATACTCTTATTTTCACATATAGAATATTTTTATTTTTTTGAAAAATACAAAAAAATATAAAAAAATTAACAAATCAAAAATTTAAATCACATTATTTATTATTTAAACTCGTAAGATAGTAACAGATAACTCATAAAAAAGCAAAGAGATAAGCTTGTAAGAAAAGTAATAGATAGCTCATAAAAAAGCAAAAAAAACCAAATTAAGCATAAAAGTGACCAAGTGTTAACTTGTTGTGACAAAATGTTTAAATACAGGGACAGGGACCTGCTCTTTTTCGGAAACGGCTATCCAGCCCCTAGAATGCACCGGGCATAGATAGCCATCCCATACATCATAACCATACATTACTGCACTACATCGTTTCTGCTAGGTCTTAACTCACCGTTAAGCATCAGTTCACGACAACATCATTTAGATGAAAATTTTCCTTGAAAAACAAAATCTTTAAGATGTCTGGTAGTAGAGTCGTTTCCCCAAAACTGCAGTTTCTTTAGGAAAATTCAAAACCTACGAGATCACTTGGACAAGTTTTGTCTGCTTTTTTTTTTTTGTTTTAATCTCTTTTTTGGCGCCAAATTTCAGCTTACTTCATATGCTTCTAAATCCTAAGAGGATCATCTGTGAGTAGTAAATATAACTCTAAATGAGTCATGAATAGTAAAAATAACCCTTGTACCAATAATAGATGAGATATTTGATTTTTAAATCCTTCATAATGGAACATATCCCAAAGTAGGCATCTATAATCAACACTCAACTCATATGGAACATGTTAAAATATGTAATATGCACAACTAGTTAATTCACATTTGATATATTTGCTCCAATAGCATCATAACCACCATTGTAAAATCCATATCATTCATGAATTCATATAACTAATACCAATATTTTTTAATATTAAAAATTGTATATACATAGGATTTACAAAATAAACATCAAAAGGAAAAAATCTAGTTGTTAGAAGACCATGCAGGGTCTTATCACAATACTATATTCTTGATATAAGGTAAGTTAAGATGAAAATAAAGAGGATAGTAGGCTTTCCCAATCATGAAATTAGTATTACACCAACTATTGAGTTTTTCTAGCATTGTGAACCAATGAAATATATTTCCCATGGATGATCAAAATATATTTTGAGAATACACTCATTAGAAAAGACATCAATAGTAATAAAAAAGAGAGGAGAAAGAGCATAGACTAAGTTGTAAAAAATATTCTCCATTTATATATACTTTTTGGTCCAAATTGAATTTAGTGCAAACTCCAAATGTAGTATCACCTAGTTAGCATGGAATTTGGATAAGTAAATTTTAGACACAAGTTATTTAAGGGGATAAAATTTCACAATATTATGGTTCTTAACATTAAGTAAATAGTGATAAATCTTTTGGATAGTAAAAATATAAGTTAAATGTTATTTTCCAAGCATAGTGTAATGAATCTCATCATCAAACAGTTTGATACTAATATAAGAAAAAAACATATTTTATAAATATTCTTTAAATTGGCAACATTATTGAAGTATTTTGTTTACTATAGATCTCAAGGGGTAATCCTTTATACAAAAAAGAATAGATTGTCAAAATGGGAGATTACCAAGTATTTGATCAAGTGGAACAATATAGCTAGAAAATATGTAACATGAGAATATGAAACATTCTTGCAACTTTCCTTCTACATTCAACCCTTCAGGGTCATAAACTTTAACTTTCCTTCTACATTCAACCCTTCAAGGTCATAAACTTTAATTTTTCATAGTAGACAATATTATTCTTGCACATCTATATTACTAGTTAAGTATATTGAACACGCGTTTGATGTTAAATATTTATATTTATTTAATGGTTTTGTGATTGGTAGATGTAGATTCTAGTTCTTATATATGTGAATTTGTTAAACATAGTCCTTACATGTATTTAGTCGATTCATGCTCCTATATTATGTTGTAGCTCTTTAGGATTTTGGATGTTGTAGGTAAAGTTCATTTTTCTTCATATTTTTTATGAATATATTTGACTTAGCATCATAGTGTTTCACTTTAGGATTTAAACATCTTCATTATTTTTTAGGTTTTAGATTTATTCTTTCTAATATTGTGCATCATCATTTTTACAATTATTTCTATGGTGTTATATTCCTATTAATTTCCATTTCATTAATATGTATTTTTGGGCCTAGGGTTTATAAATTATTGTGTCATTACTTTTGCTCATTATACTCACCCTTGGAAACCTTTTAGTGTTTTATCTTAAATCTATTTTCTTACCAATAATCTATCTATAAAAAATTACACATCATTCTTACACCTTTTTTCTTCTAGATAATTAGGATTTAAGGCAACCATTAAAATTTACATAGTTTTGTGAAACCTATACCACCCATCCTTAGATCTATATTAGTACAATTTACAAATGAGATTCCTATGATCCTTTGTTCTTGGTTTCTATTCATGCTTCAATAATTATTACCTTTATTATTTTTTGGACACCCAAGTACAATAGTCATATGTGATTCTCAAATGTGGCATACTTATTGTATTATTTTTAGTTATCTTCATAGTTGGTAGTGTGCATATAGTTCATACAAAACTTAACTTCTATAATTGAATGAACCATTTTTGGGACTCCTTAGGTAATATATAAAATTTACTATTATCTCTAGTGCTACCATATTTAACAAAATCATAGAGCTTACCTATATATACATGAATTATAATTATATCAAGTAGTGAATAGAAAACTCGATATTTATTCATACAATTTTTTAACAAGATAGAGGAATACTAACCATCTTAATTTTATTCAAAATGGGTAGAAAGAGTAAATGGAAATCACTCATTAAACTGGATGTACAAGACATTCCCAACCAAGGAAATCATTTCTTGAGTGAGGGCCTTGAATGGACACCTATTGGAGATGATGACAATATGGACTTATATGCTGCAATTCCTTTTGAAAGACTCCCTCACTTTGTCAAAGGTGAAGGTTTACTAGATAGTACAAAAACAACATTTATGCATAAATATCATAAAGAGAACAACACAACAAAACCTACTGACCACACTATAAAGATATACTCAAGGTCTGTCTAGATTAAATATAATTAATAAGCATGTTCTTTTGTATATATATATTTTTATATGAATTGATATATATATTTTATTTCTATGTATAAATAGATATTGGTGTGCTTTTGGTCCTGAGGATGAGAGAAATAAACCTGAAAGCATGAAAAGGAAACAAAGGTTTATCCAAAAAAGGGGTTGTCAAACCCACTTTCATGTTAAGGTCATGTATGGTAGACTACAAGTTGTGTTAATTAGATATAATGATTGGAGCCATTGTGATGCAAATGGTGAATTTTTCCATGGAAAGGATGACCCTTCTAGTGATCTAAGGAGCAGTTTTACACCGAGGTTATCAAATGAGTGCAAATCATATATTGAGTCTTTATTGTTAATGGGTGTGGGGATCAACACAATATGTGAAAAACACTACCCAGATGATGGTTTGACTAAGTTGATGAATACGAGGGACACATGTTTATTGAGGAAAGATGTGTTGAATGCATGAAAAAGAGTGTGCTCCATTCGATCCCAAAAGAATGAAGATGATGCAAAAAGTGTTAGTTTGTGGTATGTAGAGGAGAAAGAGAACTTCTTCTACTATAAAAGACCAAACACCATAAAAAATGTTCCATTTATCATAGGCATCCAAACACCATGGATGCGATAAATGATGGTCAAACATTCACATAAAAAATACCTGATATGGATTGTTATCCATATGATCTCCTCCCTAACACATACAAGACAAGAAGTCAATTTGTTCCACTGAAATGGTATCTTATTCATAAATTTGGACTAGATTTACATGTATGTAACTATCAGTGGGAAAAAAGGAGAAACACATGCAAACATGTGTTGAAGATTTTAGATCTCCTAAAGAGAAACATAACAAATGAGCAAGATCAAGTTGGTAGTAAGAGTCATTTAACATTTAAGTATTATATTTATGTGTTTACTAACTTATTATTTTTTCTCGAAACTAACTAAAACAATATTATTGAATTACAGATGGTGTTACTCCATTGGTTGATGATGACGATGATGACGTCAGAGGAAGTTTTGGTCATGAGAATAATACCACTGGTAATGTTGATATGATATTTATAATAAAATATTAATTGATTTTTATGGTTCTTAAAACTTATTTAATGTTTTATTTTTATTATAGATGTTTGTATTCTGCAAGAAGATAAAGATGTGATTGGTGTTGTCATTGGTGAAGACCAAAGAATTGGTAAATTTCAATATCACTATTTTATTAATGAAATATGAAAAGATTTTATTTTTTATTTTTTGGACTTAATCTTTATTAGTTTTATTACAAATAGTTGTAAACCATTTGATGCTTTGGAAGTTGAATCATTTGATGCTTTTGATGATAACTTCCAAGAAGATGTTGATTATTTGAAGTTAGTACTCCAAGATTTACGAACTAGAGTAGATCAAAAGCATATTTTTAGTCAATGTGTTAAGAGATTTAGAAAAGATCTCCAAACATCTCTTGCTTCTTCAAAACTTACACCAATCCCTGGCTCAGAGGATATGCCTATGAAATAAATATCACCATGGTTTAGTCCAAGCAAAATGCGCAAACACCATTTTATTCATCAAAGAGGCAATGCCATTCATCAAGAGTTGAATGAAAGAGTTGAGGAGCATGACGAATTTTAGTTCCCCTTCATAGGTTGTAGGAAACAAAATAAGAGAAAGGTCTCCAATAATTCAGGCATAGCAATACAAGAAGAAAGGGTTATTATCAGGAAACAACAAAGTGAGTAAGTTTATACAAAACTATTTTAGTATTTTGCATTGCAATAATTATTGCTCTTACATTACATATTAAGAATATGTCATTGTAGGTTTGGATGATCAAGAGAATAATCGAGGATGTCAATTTCCCTTTTCTATGATTTAAACCAAACAAAAATTGATGAAATCCAAATTATTGATGGTGATTTTCTTACTATTAAATGTATTCATTCATAAAATGATATATTTTTGAATTCCTATTTCTAACCATTTTCCTTTACTTAATCAAATAAATAGTAGATACAATTTGTGAAACTCAACCATCAATGCTTAGTGTTATACCTGGTCAAACATTTCAAAAAACCATTTTAGGTAATTTATAATTTTAATATTATTTTGATTAATCATATATTGTATTATTATTGTAATGCCCCGCCACGCAACCCTAGGGGAAGTTGCAAACTACTAACAATTTCACAACAATTTTATAAAAAAAATACAAATACATGTATGATTACAATGAAAAGCCAACAATCCCCTAAGGTCACGAGACAAAGAATAAATAATTCACAAATTATAACAACATGCATGATACGAAACATAACAACATTCACTTAACTAATTAAAGCACATACATTCCATACAAGAGATTTTCATTAAGACCATGAGATCCTTCGTGGTTACCAATGACATAAGTTATATAATTACAATTACATCTCTCATTCCCAGAATGAGGTAAATCAATAACATGATTGTTTATTACATTTTCCACCTCGATAACAATGAGGGGTAAATAAAATACAAGATCCACTAACATAAAAGAAACCAAAGCAGCATCTGGATCCCACGAGCTCTCCAACACGAAAGTCTCATCCACAAAGTCAATGCCAAATCAACGGAGTAAGGTGCACGTTCCACCCAACCAAGTGATACCCGAAGGCTCACCCCGCGTGCTAGGAGATAGTAACAAGGATTTCAGGTCAAGACCAACAACCTCTAAACATAGGCAACATGACTCCACTGGAAAAGGAATACGAACATGACATCACATGACACAAAGGTTACAATGCTTCCAGATCACAAATACATGAACACATCACGAATACAAACATAATGCTGACTTAGGAGAAGTGTCATCACAATGCCGCATGGGATATCCTGGCAAGTCTTCCTAGGTCCCGGCCCCCATCTCGGGATATCCTGGTAACCTCTAATGACTCCCGGCCCCACATGCAAACCAATGCGGAATCAGTTATCTTTCGAAGGGACAAGATAATGACCTTGCCATTCCAGGCCTTCTCGTCTCATCCCAAGTCTATACAAGCACTTGCGTCCATGAGCGAGGCAAAATTAATCTTTTTAAATGTTGGTACCACCTATGCTAATTTATTGGTTTAAGTTTTCACTGAATTAACCAACTTACATTGAGATCTCCTGGCACCACTTTGTGTGCCAGCCCTAAATGCAAGCCACTTCTCTAAGACAACACGTGGAACTATGCCACCACCAAAGGGTACTCAAGTACGACCTAGGGATAATGAATCCCCAAACACGACATGAAGAAAACAAAAAACCCGCCCAAGATAATCAGCTATAACGCTGGACACAAGTATGCACTACCCATGGCAAATGAGGTTGATTGACATGCTGACAACCCCAAAACACATAAAGGACGATTCAATCTGGAAGACTTATGAGATCTGACTCAAAATCCAACAAGAATAAGCACCCCACGACGAAAGAAAGCTTGCAAACAATACAAGGTAATCTACCTTCAGATTTCGTAAATCCAATCATTCATTGCATTAGTACATTTAAACAATTTAAACAAACTATGTTCTTGCACAATCACATAAGGGTTTGAATGTTCGTTTGATTCTTGTTGACGCAATACACACAATATCTTCAAATCAATTTCTTTTCCTTTTGATAATCAATGATTTCCCATAAACCAATTTTCATTTATCCCTTAACAAATATCTCATTATAATTTAAATACTTTCTCTCTTTTGTTTAAAAAAAAACACATTAAATATAAATATATATGTATATATTAAATATCTATGTAATCGAAAATATATATATATACTCGATATATATACATATAATTACACATATATTTAAAATACATATATAATTAATATTTAAATAAAAAAATAATAATCACTTAACACTCATTAAAATATAATATAAATATATTATAATATATATATTAAATATATATATTAAATATATATATTAATTATATTTTAATTATTAAAATAAAGCAATAATTACAAATTTTATTTTAATATATAAATTAAAAATAAAATATATGTAATATAAAATATATCATATATTTTATATTTAATATATATATAATATAAAAGAAATAACAAAAAATGCATTTTATAAAAAGCACGGCGAAGTAAGGTAGGGTTTGGCCGTGCCCTGCCCTAATAGGGGACGCAGCCCCCATTGATGGGGGCGGCGGCCTCTGTGGGTAGCGTCGGCGCTGCCTCCATAAAGGCCGCTGACGCCACCAAAGGGGCTGCCGTGGGGTGGAAACCCCTGTTTCATTTCGTCACCCGAATTAAAACGGCGGTTCAGTGTTATAAAATCTGCACAAATTACGACTGGTAAAAAAATAAATTATTTCTGGTAAAAACCAGAATACGAAATTTCGAATTTATCCTTCCATGAATTTTTAAAACAAACAGGTCCAATATATATATATATATATGTATATATTTATATATACATTTGGGTATGTATATATATATGCATATATATAAATATATATCCAAATTTCAACAAAAAGAACTCAAACATACAAAATTTCTTCATACCCAGATTGGGCAAATGTTCACTCCCAACACTTAAAAAAAATTGAAAATAGAGGATTTAATCAAACTAAAATGAAGATTTCCCTTTTCTTTTCCCAATTCAAAAAGAAAGTTTCCACAACACACAAAAATTTAACAAGAATTTGCATTGAAATAACCATGTTTGTCCAAGTTTTTCTGTTGCAAGGCTTGATAACACAATTTAATCTCTATGTTTTCACAATATTTTTGGAGAATTTGAATTCAAATTTGAATGAAGTTTATTGATGGGTTTATCTTCTAATTCACAATTTTGAATCCTTGAACAATTTAAAACAACTCCTACATGATTTTCAACATAAAAAATTGCATAAAGTTTAAACCAAGAACCTTGTGTTTTCTCCAACTTGAAGCCTTTCAATGGAGGTTGCTCTCCTTCAAATTTTGCTTCAACAAATCTTCAAAAACCTCTTCCAAGAATTTCTCCAAGCTATTCCAAGTTTCTTTTGCTCTCCAAAAATTATCAATTTCAAAAAAAAGAAGATGCATTTCCTTATCCCTTCTCCAAATTGTCAAACCCCTAATTTTAGTTCACCCACCAAAGTTATTGCAAATTAGATATTTTGGATATTTTCATTTTTTGGAAATTAATAAAACAACTCTATTTCCCTTTTCAAATGCATAATAATTATTTAAAGCAAAATTCCATTTGCACCACAATGATAATTAAATTCACTTTCTTTCACAAAATTGAATTTAACTATTACATTTAAAAACAAATCATTTTTAATTTTATTTTCTTACAAGAGGAATGCAAGGAAATTTTCCATCTATATTTTTTTTTTGATTTGCCTCAAATTTAATAATACTAACATAATTAATTTAATTTACTTAATCAATAAATAAATCTAATGCATGATTAGATTAATTTATTGATTGAATTAAATTAACTAATTAAATAACAAGCACTCCTTTATGCATTTTGACAATAAAATTAAATAAAGCAAACACCATTTCACTAGGAAATTTAATCACACAAGCAAGGAGAGACAAAACGACAAGGAAGATAACTTATCCCAACTGACAACCCGACAACACACTATGGTTAGGGTGATGTCCCGACACAGAAAACCAAACTACTATCTCCCAATCATTTTTCGTTGAACAAGGGACATGCTCAGACCTGTGGAATCAGGTGGAGTCAATGTCCTGTACCTGCATCCTGCACACAACACGAGTATCGAACATGCATATATATAGATATATTAAAACACACCGTGAAGAGGAAATCGCGGAATCACAGGGCACTCGCATGCGAGTGATGTGATCCCGTCCCCTTCACCAATACAATATCGCTAACTGACGCCTCTAATCATCAATGGTATAATCAAAGCATAAAGCATCAATAATTCACATACATGATAATTTAATCCACAACATGAAATAATAATATCATCTAATTAAAGTACCATCACATCAAAACATAATGTTTGCATCGCTTAACAATTAGCGGTCAAAAGTAACCAAGTTATAACCAACGTGCTAACAAAGCAAAACATACATAACGAACACTGTTCAATCAAAAGAACAAAATGGAGGGGTGTTACATCCTCCCCCCTAGGGTCAGGCTTACTCCTGGAAGCCTGCGAACAAATAGGGATAAAGTTCCCTCATCCTAGCTGCATCTTCCCAAGTGGATGATGTGTCATCCCTAGATCCCACTGGATCCTAACCTGATCAATATCTTGCCCTCGTAGAGCGAGCGTTCTGCGCTCCACCATGGCCACGGGCTCCAAAGCCAGCTGCCCGTCCTCTACCTACAAAGCATTCCAATCAAGGACATGAGAAATGTCTGGATGGTACGGCCGAAGAACTGATACATGAAATACGTCGTGCACACACGAGAGACTGGGCGGTAAAGAAAGAGGGTAAGCAACGGGACCAATCTTCTCGAGAATCTCAAAGGGTCCAACAAAGTGAGGCGCCAACTTAGAGCCTTTTCCATAATGGATTGGACTCTTTCGTGGGCGCACACGCAAGAAGACTCTATCACCTACAGAAAACTGACGATCTAATCTATGTGCATCTGCATACTTCTTCTGCCTATCCTGCACTGCCACCAAGTGCTCTCTAATCCTATCCACCTGCTGCTCCATATCTTGCAACATTTTAGGACCCAAAGTTACTCTGTCCTCTAGCCAATCCCAACTCAAGGGAGTGCGACATGGTCGCCCATACAATGCCTGGAATGGAGCCATGCCGATAGAACTCTGAAATCCATTATTATAGGAAAACTCTACCAAATAGAGATAGTCCTCCCATCGTGTCTATTGGTCCATCACATACATACACAACATGTCTTCGAGGATCTGATTGACCCTCTCAGTTTGTCCATCTGTCTCTGGGTGGTAAGCTGAACTGAAGTTCAACTGTGTTCCCATCGCATGTTGTAATGACGTCCATAGAGCTGAGGTGAACACTGGATCCCTGTCAGAGATAATCCGACGTGGAATACCATGCAACCTCACTATATCCTCCATGAACACTCTAGCTACAGATGATGCGGTATAGGAAGAGCGCATAGGTGAGAAGTGTGCTACCTTCGTCAACCTATCCACTGTCACCATAATTGCATCATGCCGTCTCGAAGAGTTGGGTAAACCAACAATGAAATCCAATGAGATTATATCCCATTTCCACTCTGGTACTAAATGCGACTGCAAAAGCCCTGCTGGATGCTGGTGTTCGGCCTTCACCCGCTGACACTCAAGACATCTTGACACAAAATCCGCAATATCTCACTTCATCTTTGGCCAAAAATATAACTGACGCAAATCTGCATACATCTTCTTCACCCCTGGATGGGCTGAATAAGGTGCACGATGTGCTTCAGTCATGACCAAAGCGCGAAGCTCACATGATGGGGGAACGTATATACGTCCCGTGTGTCTCAATATCTCATCAGCATCAAGAGAGTATCCTGAATATCTACCCTCAAGGGGTCTTCCTGCCTCTATTACCGATCTAACATCCTGATACCAATTGTCGGTTGGGAGGGCAGAAAGAATCTGACTCCGCAAATCAACAATAAGAGTCAACTCAGATACCTCATGCCTTCGCCTACTAAGGGCATCTGCAACCACATTCTCCTTCCCTTGGATATACTTCACCTCGAAGTCATATTCATAGAGAAACTCCATCCAACGCCTTTGCCTAGCATTAAGGTTGGGCTGCGTGAAGATATACTGAAGGCTCCTATGATCACTATGTAGCTCAAACCTATGCCCAAGAAGAAAGTGCCTCCATCTCGTCAATGCATGAACTACTGCCGCCAACTCCAGATTGTGGGTAGGATAGTTTAGCTCATGATCCTTGAGCTTTCGTGACTCATATGCAATGACACGACAATCCTGCATCAATACTACTCCTAATCCCTCTAAGGACGCATCTATACAAACTACAAAGTCCCCAATAGGATTTGGTATCGCAAGTATAGGTGCACTGGTCAACTTCCCCTTAAGACATTGAAAGGTTGTCTCACACTTCTCCGACCACTCAAACCTCTTTCCTTTCCTCTGAAGGGAGGTGATAGGATGCCCTAGCCTCGAAAAGTCCTGCACAAATCACTTGTAATAACCTGCTAGCCCCATGAAGCTACGTATCTCGGCCACATTCGTGGGCGCAGGCCAATCTAAGATCGCTTGGATCTTTGCAGGATCCACTGAGATACCCTCCCCAGAGATCACATGACCAAGGTATTGAACCTCAGTCCTAAAGAATTCACACTTCAACAAGTTAGCATATAGCTGATTATCTCGCAAACACTGCAATACCTGTCGTAAATGCTCCTCATGTTCCTCCATTGTTCTAGAGTATACCAAAATATCATCTAGGAACACAAGAACAAACCTGTCAAGGTATGTATGAAATACCCCATTCATAAGACTCATGAACACTGAGGGTGCATTCGTCAAACCAAATGGCACAACTATGAATTCATAGTGACCATACCGCGTTCAGAACGCGGTCTTATGAATATCTGACTCGAAGATTCTAAGCTGATGATATCCTGACTTGAGATCAATCTTCGAAAAGATGGTAGCACCCTTGATTTGATCGAATAGATCGTCAATCCTAGGAAGAGGATACCGATTTTTGATGGTCACTTTGTTCAACTGTCGGTAATCAATGCATAACCGAAGTGAACCGTCCTTCTTTACGAAGATGACAGGTGCTCCCCATGGAGAAACACTAGGGCGAATAAAACCCTTCTCTAGCAATTCCTCAAGCTGCAACTGAAGCTCTTTCAGCTCCTGGGTAGTCATGCGATAGGGAGCTTGTGAAATGGGATCTGAGCCAGGTACCAAGTCTATCTTGAAGTCAATGTCCCTCTGAGGAGGCATCCCTGGAATCTCGTCTGGAAAGACATCGAAAAAATCCTGAAGGATGGGGTGACTATCAAGAGAAACCTTCTCTTCTCCACCTCCTAGATCCAAATCATCCACTGTAACAGCGAACAATTGGCAACCCTGCCGCATACACCTTCTCAACTGCATAGCTGAGATGATCCTCAAGGAGATCGGCCTCTGAACCCCCACTACCTCTATCTCTCTACCAGATGTCCCAATGCATCTAATCAACTTACGTCGACAATCAATGACTACACTATGAGCCTCTAGCCAATCCATTCCTATGACAACGTCATAAGATCCCAATGGAATAACACGAAGGTCCAAGGTAGTTTGGAGAGGTCCAACCTCTAACCTACACTCTGGCACAAGGGAAAGGGATGCAACTTTTTCACCCGAAGCTAACTCTACCTACCACCTATCGACCTGCTTTACCGCATCCAGTCTACATCACGCCACGACTGATGAAGAAACAAAGGAATCCGATGCTCCAAAATCAAATAGAATAGAAACTAGGTTACCCCCCAACATACCATAAGCCTCAACCACTGTACCCTGGTGCTCTGCCTGGCGGTTGTCAACCGCTACGAATACTCGATTCCCACGGCCTGCATCACCTACAATCGGCTCTGACGCCACTGGTCCCTAAGAATAACTCGATGCACCCTTATTGGGACACATCCTCGCTATGTGACCCTATTGGCCACACGCAAAACATCCAGTGCCTCTACCGAAGCCCCTGCCTGCAGGTGGTGCGCTAGACTGCTGCGCACTACCCCTGAAAGATGAATGAGAACTCTGCACTGGCTGCTCAGAGTTGAAGCGTCTCATGCGCCTCCAACTCCTGTCCCCCTGCCTCTTCTGGAAACCTTTTCGTTTCCCCTGGGAACCCTGCTGTTGCTGCTGACCACCCTGAGACGGACCCTGCTGAGCTCTAGAAGGTGCACCTCCTTGAGGCTGACCTCCTCGAGCACTAGTCCCAGCTGCTGCACCACTGCCCACCTGCACTCCTACATGACCACCTAAGGCCATCGCCAGGTTCTCCTCAATGAGCCTGGCCTTGTCAACCGCCACCTCCATGGTCTTGGGTTCGAAAACCCGCACTCCACCACTGATACGGGTGTTTAAGCCCCTGAGAAAATGTTGTACCAACATGCCCTCATCATCACCTATGCCCGCATATTGTTTGAGCTCGTAGAAATGACGCTCATACATCTCTACTGACATAGTCATCTGTCGAAGGGTGTGGAACTCATCCCCTCGATGCTGCCTCCAATGCTCGGAAAGAAATCTGGCCTGAAACCACTCTAGAAACAACTCCCAAGAAACTGTACCAATATCCAGATGGAGCTTTTGCTCCTCTAATCTCCACCAAGTGGAGGAAAATCCCCTCAAGTGCATGATAGCACACCTAGCTCGAGTGTTGCTCCCATATGGGTGCATAGCAAAACACCTAGTCAAGTCAATGAGCCATGTCTCTGCCTCCAAACCACTGCCTGATCCATCAAAATTAGGTGGTCGTGCTCTAAGAAAATCCCTCATATGGGCTGCTACCTCTGAATTAGAGTGAACTGGTACCTCTCTCTCTCTAACCACCACTAGCTCTACCTCCTGCCTAGGCCCAAGGCGGGCAAGGGTCTCCTCTAACAACTGACACAACTGAGCGTCCTCGATCCTAGGTGGATCCAGATTCTGATTGCCATCCCCCTGAATATTCTGAGAAGCCTGTTGCTCCTCATGGTCAGAAACAAGTGGATCATGTGGAGATGGGTCTTGCTGTTCCTCCATGCGACCGCCTAAACGGCCACGTCTACGACCCCCTCCTCTTCCATGCCTGGGAGGCATTATCCTATACAGACACAAAAAGGCATAAGCACAACACACAAATAAAATCCACACAACTAAAAGCTTAATGGGCTCATCATAATCCCAGAGTACCCAATGTTTAAACCTAGGCTCTGATACCATGTGTAATGCCCCGCCACGCAACCCTAGGAGAAGTTGCAAACTACTAACAATTTCACAACAATTTTTTTTTAAAAATACAAATACATGTACGATTACAACGAAAAGCCAACAATCCCCTAAGGTCACGAGACAAAGAATAAATAATTCACAAATTATAACAACATGCATGATACGAAACATAACAACATTCACTTAACTAATTAAAGCACATACATTCCATACAAGAGATTTTCATTAAGACCATGAGATCCTTCGTGGTTACCAATGACATAAGTTATATAATTACAATTACATCTCTCATTCCCAGAATGAGGTAAATCAATAACATGATTGTTTATTACATTTTCCACCTCGATAACAATGAGGGGTAAATAAAATACAAGATCCACTAACATAAAAGAAACCAAAGCAGCATCTGGATCCCACGAGCTCTCCAACATGAAAGTCTCATCCACAAAGTCAATGCCAAATCAACGGAGTAAGGTGCACGTTCCACCCAACCAAGTGATACCCGAAGGCTCACCCCGCATGCTAGGAGATAGTAACAAGGATTTTAGGTCAAGACCAATAACCTCTAAACATAGGCAACATGACTCCACTGGAAAAGGAATACGAACATGACATCACATGACACAAAGGTTACAATGCTTCCAGATCACAAATACATGAACACATCACGAATACAAACATAATGCTGACTTAGGAGAAGTGTCATCACAATTCCGCATGGGATATCCTGGCAAGTCTTCCTAGGTCCCGGCCCCCATCTCGGGATATCCTGGTAACCTCTAACGACTCCCGGCCCCACATGCAAACCAATGCAGAATCAGTTATCTTTCGAAGGGACAAGATAACAACCTTTCCATTCCAAGCCTTCTCGTCTCATCCCAAGTCTATACAAGCACTTGCTCTATGAGCGAGGAAAAAATAATCTTTTTAAACGTTGGTACCACCTATGCTAATTTATTGGTTTAAGTTTTCACTAAATTAACCAACTTACATTGAGATCTCTTGGCACCACTTTGTGTGTCGGCCCTAAATGCAAGCCACTTCTCTAAGACAACATGTGGAACTATGCCACCACCAAAGGGTACTCAAGTATGACCTAGGGATAATGAATCCCCAAACATGACATGAAGAAAACAAAAACCCGCCCAAGATAATTAGCTATAACGCTGGACACAAGTACGCACTACCCATGGCAAACGAGGTTGATTGACATGCTGACAACCCCAAAACACATAAAGGACGATTCAATCTGGAAGACTTATGAGATCTGACTCAAAATCCAACAAGAATAAGCACCCCACGATGAAAGAAAGCTTGCAAACAATACAAGGTAATCTACCTTCGGATTTCGTAAATCCAATCATTCATCGCATTAGTACATTTAAACAATTTAAACAAACTATGTTCTTGCACAATCACATAAGGGTTTGAATGTTCGTTTGATTCTTGTTGACGCAATACACACAATATCTTCAAATCAATTTCTTTTCCTTTTGATAATCAATGATTTCCCATAAACCAATTTTCATTTATCCCTTAACAAATATCTCATTATAATTTAAATACTTTCTCTCTTTTGTTTAAAAAAAAACACATTAAATATAAATATATATGTATATATTAAATATCTATGTAATCGAAAATATATATATATACTCGATATATATACATATAATTACACATATATTTAAAATACATATATAATTAATATTTAAATAAAAAAATAATAATCACTTAAGACTCATTAAAATATAATATAAATATATTATAATATATATATTAAATATATGTAATATCAAATTAACATATATAATATATATATTGAATATATATATTAATTATATTTTAATTATTAAAATAAAGCAATAATTACAAATTTTATTTTAATATATATATTAAAAATAAAATATATGTAATATAAAATATATCATATATTTTATATTTAATATATATATAATATAAAAGAAATAACAAAAAATGCATTTTATAAAAAGCACGGCGAAGTAAGGTAGGGTTTGGGCCGCGCCCTGCCCTAACAGGGGACGCATCCCCCATTGATGGGGGCGGCGGCCTCTGTGGGTAGCGTCGACGCTTCCTCCACAGAGGCCGCCGACGCCACCAAAGGGGCTGCCGTGGGGTGGAAACCCCTGTTTCATTTCGTCGCCCGAATTAAAATGGCGGTTCAGTGTTATAAAATCTGCACAAATTTCGACTGGTAAAAAAATAAATTATTTCTGGTAAAAACTAGAATACGAAATTTCGAATTTATCCTTCCATGAATTTTTAAAACAAACAGGTCCAATATATATATATATGTATATATGTATATATACATTTGGGTATGTATATATATATGCATATATATAAATATATATCCAAATTTCAACAAAAAGAACTCAAACATACAAAATTTCTTCATACCCAGATTGGGCAAATGTTCACTCCCAGCACTTAAAAAAAATTGAAAATAGAGGATTTAATCAAACTAAAATGAAGATTTCCCTTTTCTTTTCCCAATTCAAAAAGAAAGTTTCCACAACACACAAAAATTTAACAAGAATTTGCATTGAAATAACCATGTTTGTCCAAGTTTTTCTGTTGCAAGGCTTGATAACACAATTTAATCTCTATGTTTTCACAATATTTTTGGAGAATTTGAATTCAAATTTGAATGAAGTTTATTGATGGGTTTATCTTCTAATTCACAATTTTGAATCCTTGAACAATTTAAAACAACTCCTACATGATTTTCAACATAAAAAATTGCATAAAGTTTAAACCAAGAACCTTGTGTTTTCTCCAACTTGAAGCCTTTCAATGGAGGTTGCTCTCCTTCAAATTTTGCTTCAACAAATCTTCAAAAACCTCTTCCAAGAATTTCTCCAAGCTATTCCAAGTTTCTTTTGCTCTCCAAAAATTATCAATTTCAAAAAAAGATAATTCAAAAAAAAGAAGATGCATTTCCTTATCCCTTCTCCAAATTGTCAAACCCCTAATTTTAGTTCACCCACCAAAAGTTATTGCAAATTAGATATTTTGGATATTTTCATTTTTTGGAAATTAATAAAACAACTCTATTTCCCTTTTCAAATGCGTAATAATTATTTAAAGCAAAATTCCATTTGCACCACAATGATAATTAAATTCACTTTCTTCCACAAAATTGAATTTAACTATTACATTTAAAAACAAATCATTTTTAATTTTATTTTCTTACAAGAGGAATGCAAGGCAATTTTCCATCTATATTTTTTTTTGATTTGCCTCAAATTTAATAATACTAACATAATTAATTTAATTTACTTAATCAATAAATAAATCTAATGCATGATTAGATTAATTTATTGATTGAATTAAATTAACTAATTAAATAACAAGCACTCTTTTATGCATTTTGACAATAAAATTAAATAAAGCAAACACCATTTCACTAGGAAATTTAATCATGCAAGCAAGGAGAGACAAAACGTCAAGGAAGATAACTTATCCCAACTGACAACCCGACAACACACTATGGTTAGGGTGATGTCCCGACACAGAAAACCAAGCTACTATCTCCCAATCATTTTCTGTTGAACAAGGGGCATGCTCAGACCTGTGGAATTAGGTGGCGTCAATGTCCTGTACCTGCATCCTGCACACAACACGAGTATCGAACATGCATATATATAGATATATTAAAACACATCGTGAAGAGGAAATCGCGGAATCACAGGGCACTCGCATGCGAGTGATGTGATCCCGTCCCCTTCACCAATACAATATCGCTAACTGACGCCTCTAATCATCAATGGTATAATCAAAGCATAAAGCATCAATAATTCACATACATGATAATTTAATCCACAACATGAAATAATAATATCATCTAATTAAAGTACCATCACATCAAAACATAATGTTTGCATCGCTTAACAATTAGCGGTCAAAAGTAACCAAGTTATAACCAACGTGCTAACAAAGCAAAACATACATAACGAACATTGTTCGATCAAAAGAACAAAATGGAGGGGTGTTACAATTACATTTAATGTTTTGTCTATGTTGATTTATTGAATATATGTATGTCATTGCAGCTTTAGATGATCAACAGAACACTAGGAAACATAGGTTACCATTTTCTATTGATCTTAATGAAACAACAACAACAATGGATGCAATACATTCTAGAGATGGTAAATAAATATGAAATAATTTTCTATTTTTTTATGTTTAATTATTAAATCAATTTAATAATTAAACTATGTAATTTATAGGTTTTGATGACATTGCAATGGAGGATCATGTTCAACGCTATTCTTGATAATCTATATAGTTTATTGTACTTTCAAATTATATTGTATATTTACAAAAGTGGCTCACTTGCCTAATTATAAGAAATATATATTGATATATGTTCATGAAAAATAGTATGATCTTGTATAAAGTTAGGCTTGATCCCTTAGAATTAATCCATTTATCATTTCATGCATTCACCTAATTTTCTTATTTATTACACTTATTCATACACCTACTTCTATATAGCTATTAGCCACCCATATTTAATCATTTAGGATTTAGAAGCATATGAAGTAATTGGTACGATCTTGTGCAAAGCTAGGCTAGATGCTTCATGTGTTTCTTGTAATAATTAGGTTTCAAAAGAGTGTGAAGTAATTGGTTGAATATGGAATTGCTTACACATTTAAGTATTCAAAATTCACAAGTAATAAGGACGATGTTATGAAAATACTAATAGTTTAACATGCCAAAGATTTAGAGCAACATACTACTCATAGTAGACATCTTATGGAAAATAGATCAAAATATCAAACTCGGCTTATGAAAAAAAACACATTAAAGTGATAAATTTTTAAAACAGTATGTCAAATTGAGAGCACGAAAAGATAAACAACATAGATTAATGTGCACAACAAAATTTAAGAAAAACTAAAATACAAGGTTTGATTATCTTAGTCATGATTCATGTGAATTACTAGACCATTCATGGAAAGGGTTAAACAATTAATGTAGCAATGGAATATGTAAATAATTTGATAATGGAATGAGATCCATATATAGAAATCTAAAGGTGGTACCACATGTGAAACTAATAACTATGGAGAAAAAGTTGAAATATCCATTAAATTCAAGTTGATGGAAGATGAAGATCAATCCATAGATTTAACTATCAAATTTAAAATTAATAAAAAAATATATATTATATAATAAGGTTGAACAACTAGAATATAGAAATAGGAAGTTTAAGTTCATATAGAGTGTTAATAAAGTAACTATGTTAGTAAGAATAGGGAGACTATAAGGCTAAGGGAAAAAGAGTGAAATAATTAGGGTCAACAACAGTAATAAAGTACAACAACAGAAGATAGGAAAAATTTAGTTTCACCAATATGGACTAGAAGACATGAAATGAAATGTGTGAAATTAAAAGTAATCCCTTGAAGAGGGAATGCCAAACTAGAGGGTAAAAGTAAAGGCATGGTGTTATAAGAAATAGAGAATTCCCTAATGTGCATAATTGTTAAGGATCTAGTTAAGAACTGTGGGCTACAATGAATATAAAAAGACAAAAGAGGCAAATGAATTAGGAAAAGTCATAAAGACCTAGTACTATTGGAGAATGAGAATGAAAGAATGCATATAGTGACTGATAATTATGAAGTGATAAAAATGACATATTGGAAAAAAAATATATGTGATAATAAAGGAAAAGGAATGAAACTCCGCAATATAAGGGAATGGGTGACATTTTGATGGGACAAGCGAGACAAATGATGGAAAGTCATTGATTTTGGGATAATTTTCTTCAAATTAATAAACTATGGTTATAGTTCATAAGAAGGTTTCATAGCGATAAATTGAGATGGATGGATTAAGAAATAAATTAATAGGAGTAACATAGATTATTGTTAATGTGAAGAATATGATGGGGATTAAAGTAAGGGTTCAAAAAAGATTCAACTAATACAGAAAGAGAGAAAATTTGGTTCAAATAGAGTCTAATGGGGTGAAGAAGGAAAAAATTGAGACCTAAATCTACAATATATGTGTTATTTATAAAGTCATCCATATTGGTAGAAGAAATAAATAGGACAACCCTTATTGATATGTAGTTCATAGGGTAATATATGTGTTGTCTTCAAAAGACTAATGGAACCTCAAGTGGAAGAAATAAGTAATACACAATGTTTTAAAGTGATCCACCTCACTCGCTAACAACAAGAAAGATGCCTTTAGCTTCTAGAAGTGTACCTTTAAGATCAATACAATCTAGAAAGCTTCTCAAATGATACTTGTCATGGAAAACCATTTGATATGATAGTTATCAATGAATGAGAAGGATAAACCCTAGCCAAGAAAAATAATCATGATCCTTAATTCAAGAGTGGATCTTGATGAAGCAATTAGAGCACAAAGATTTTATAAATAGATTAAAATCCTTTATTTATAGATAGATAGATAGATAGATAGATAGAAACTATTAATATTTAGTACATAGAATTTAGGGGAAAACAAATAGAGTGATAAATAATCACATGTACCTCGTATAATGATATCAAATAAAATGTTTAATGTAAAGGATTATTTAAGTTCAATAAATTATAATATAATACTTTTGATGGTGTACAAAGGTTCCAAGGGATTGGAACTACATGGGGCAACACTTAACTATAAAAAAATCATTATAGTGTTATATTATTTAAGGAGAAATAAGATAAAGTAGTCTAGGGGGTATTGATCTACGATATTGGCAGTATAAAAGTAGAGTTGTAGATAATTTGACATCCCTATTAGAATCATTATGCAACACCTTTTTGGGTGAATATTTATTTCAATAGAAAACATCTTGAATTAGTTTCCTAACAAGATATATAGGCAAAAAGCAATAGTACAAGGATGAAAAATAAGTAGCCATCAAGGGAAGAAGATTCTTATACAATTGGAGGAAAACCTCCTTGAAGGAAAGCTAGCTATACTACATTTTTCTTTTGGATTTCAAAACAACTAACCCAAGGCCCCCACTATCCCATAATTATCATCCATGATGTAAGATAGATTAGTCAAAACTTGTGGAAATCATGGTTGAATGTTTGGGCCATCAACCAGAGTATAAAGGGGCTCAAGATTTTGAAAACCATCAAGGCATGAGACCACCACTTGTTTATGATCAAATTTAACAAAAAAGTGGATAAAAAATCTAGATACCAAAATGCACTCAACCAAAATGATCTACTAGAGTCATGGAAAGATGTGGCTGAGGTGTTTATAAGATATTTCACTCTTGAAGGTGGGTACAAATATTTCTACTCCTACCTTTTTCTTATGTTAAACCATCTTGAGCATAATAAAAAGATGAGTTTTCAATTTTTCTTATACAATTCTCTTGAACAATTTGTCCTCAATGTGCTTTTGGGAAATCTATTCTACCTCTTCATCAAGGTCTCATCTATCACTTGTTTAGATATGAGTTAGCTAAACAATCAATCCATTGTTTTAGGCCTAAAATTATTGACATGACCCTAGTTCCCCCAAAATTTTCTAGTTAGTCTTCCTCCACTATCTCAAAAAATCATCTAGCTAAACCAAACACCCCTTAAATGCCTAAAGTTCTTATGCAAGATAAACTTGTAAAAACCCCTACAGTTAAGATTCTTGTGCCCCCACCAACCCCCTAGCTAATCCAAACACCCCTCAATAACCTAAAGTTCTATAGTTAAGATTCTTGTGCCCCCCACCAACCCCCTAAGGTTAATGTTGCAGATCCCTCTATCTCCACTCCCACTAAAAATGTGATAAAGGAAAATCCATTTTGGTTAATGATTCATCTAAAACCCATCATGTCTTTAGCCCCAACCCCTCTAATGAACCCCATGTTACCAAGCACCAAAGATATTGACCTAAACAAATGACTCTATCCACTAATGTAGCACTTCAATTATTTTTCACACTATTCTTCACACTATTGAGTACCATAAATGACACAATTTAGTAATCATAAATATACATTTAAATACATGTATTAATTAATTAAAATAGTAAATATAACCTATTTTAAATTTTAATAAATAAATAAATATAATCTATGAATATTAAATAAATGTTATTTTAAAAAACTTAATTCTTTTTAATTACTAATTTCTATGATCTACCACTGTACCACATAACATAGAAAATAGGCAACATTCTTCCTAGCATAAAATAAACCAAGAAAATAAAATTAAAGATTTGATTTTTCCTCGCCAAAGAAAATGAGCGCTTAAAATAGAAAGAAGAATAAAACAGCTAAATTGTTGATAAAGTTATCTCAAAGAATTTACTTTTCCCATGTGAAACTTAAGTTTTATGTCTTTGAAACAATTGTACAGGTAACTACAGTCTGACAATCAGTTAAGTTGCTGAAAAATAATAAACTAGAGTTATGATGTATGGGATGGCTATCCATGTCCAGTGCATTCTAGGGGCTGGATAGTCATTGCCATAAAAATGTATGTTACCACTTTTAAAAAAATAATGGACTTGAGTTTTTTAAGGAATTATAATAGAAACATGTGTCCCCACTTAACTCGTGTAGTTAAGTAATTTATATTTTTTATATTTAAATAATTTGTATTATTTGAGATAATTTTTTCTTTTTTAGAGTTCCTTAGAGATCCATTTTTTATGTAAATTTCCCCTAATGACCATCTTCCTAGAATTAGATGAAAAGAACATGGAGTCCCTTATGGAAAAGTTAAGGATATTTTTCCTTGCCTTAGGGGTTAAGATATCTAACTCCAAGTCAATCATGTTGGGTTGACAGAAGACCCCCCAAACTAGCTAGAAAAATTTGACATACAGTGGGGAGGCCTAAACGAACAAGTGAAATACTTGGGGATTCTGTTTGTAGTTAATCCATGTTTGAAAATCATGTGGTAATGGATAAAAGGGAAAATTGAAAGAAAACTTGGAAAGTGGGATAAGCAATATCTTACCTTTGCAGGTAGGAAGAAAGTTTGTCAAAAGTCCTTCGCATCTTACAACTTGTATTATTCCTCTGTGTGGCTATTTAGTAGCTACCAAATTAATGAGATCCAAAAAAAGATTAGGAAATTTTTGTGGTCAGGTAGAAAAGGAGAAAACAAACAACACTCGGTTAAATGGGAATGGTGTTGTGTGGAGAAGGCAAGGGGGGTATGGGTTGAAAGATCTAAGGTTGCATGGAATCGCCCTTGCAGTCAAGTGGATTGTTAAATCCCTTTAGGGGGATGAACCTTGGAATGTTTTCATAAGGAACAATATTCAATTAGCTGTCCCTAGACATGACAAATCTTGGAAACTACTTCCCTTTAGTGACCTTGTGGCCGATACCTTTTTAGTGTTACCTATAGGATCTTTATTCTTCAAAAGCCTCTAGAAAGCTTAGGAAATGGTAAATAATAGAATTCTTAATAAGAATGTTATTGATAATAATAATTGTATCCTGGATGAGAAATCCATTTGGTGGAATCTAAGGCATAGAGACAAGCCTCTAGCACTCATGTAAGGGTTCTTAGCGAAGAGGTGGGTAGCTAAAGGCGTTAGGTGCTTTAAAGACATCTTAATCAAAAAGTCTAGCGAAGAGTATGGAGGCATGCTAGTGAACATAGGAGAAATCAAATACAGGATCACCTGGGTTGTTGACAAAGACACAAGTATTCACTTGATTAAAGGCATGGTTGAACTATTGAAAGACCACAACCAGAAAATGGAACAGAAGGCAAGAAAGGATAAATGCTATATTGAGGCTGACTGTTCAAATGTAGACATTTCAGTTAACTTCCCAAGAGGTAACCCGCATTGGGAGGACATTGGAGACAGCGGGGCTGAGTGAAGAATACTTGTTTCTTATCTTTTTTGCTGGGATAACTATGTACAAATGAGCAATGTAAATCCATATTATGACTATGAGCAGAAATTTTAAACAATAGTTCTTGACAACAGAGTATATACACTGCATAATGCAATGGGGGTACTTATGCATATATGTAGCTATTGTGTTCACGATTATTAATACAAAAAATAAATTAAAAGCAATTGTCAACCTTATTGCCAAAGTTAGTTTTCACTCTTGTTGGTGCCCTAACATTATACTTTTTGGTCTAAGACTAAAGGATGAGTTTTCAAGCATATTCTAAGCCTAAAACCAAAGGAAAATTATGGTGTGAAATTTTAAATTTCATGAAATGTATACCCACTACAAAATGTGTAGACATTCTCAAACATAACACATAAGGTAATGGTACACATTTAAAAATTGATACCCATTTCTTTTTAGAATGCATAAGTGTTTAGAAATGGGTATGCATTTCTATTATACTCTTTTCCATCTTTGCAAAACAAGCAATCATTCAAGTAATGGTACCCATTTAGAAATAAATTACCAAAACTAAATGGTTACTTGGTCTAAACATGTACTCATTTATTTGGGCTTTCATTACTAAATGGGTGCACATTTTTATGAATTCCGTACAAATTCCTAACAATTTTTTTAGCTATGATGCTTCCATGAAAAGTGGACTCAACTTCTTAGACTTACCTTTTTGTTGGGTCAATTTTGAAAGTATTATGAGAATTCTAAATGAACCTCTTTAGATTTATAGGAATAGACCATAATCCTCTTCAAATTTACTTACAAAAATTTAAGTAATTTCTTTTAACATGTTCAAAATTAAACATACAAAAAAATTGTTTAATTATTCTAGTAAATGGAGGAGTAGTAGACATGCCATTTTCTATGAAAAATATGAGGGGTATAAATAATAAGGGGATATTGAAATAAAAAATAAAATGATTTCAAATACCTAGATAAAACATGGGCTCTTTTAATTATAATAGTGTATGTGAAGGGACATAAAAAACCATTGTCTTGAAGGACCTAGAAATGAGATTAAGGGTATTTTTTAGTATACTATAAAAACACGTGTTATCATTGTTTTATGAAGTGAATCCACTAGGAATTTTTCATCATAAGATTACCTACAAAGAATCTTACAATCTAATATCTTATTCTTTTAATATATAAAGAAATATTGGAAACAAGAAACCATCAATCAAAACCATGAGCTATAATAAAAATATAGTGCCTTTGTAGTCATTATCAAGCATCACAGAATAGTATGTAACTCCTATTACAAATCATACACAATAGTTACACATACCATATGTCATAAATTGTATCATAATGGTCAAATTTACCAATGTCTCAATCCATGTGGACATAATTGCTTTGTCATATCTCCAAATATGAAATATCTTCTTAAAAATCTTAATATTGAACAATCATTTGTAACATGGCTATATACTATCTTTTTTCATAATATTCTAAGTATCTTAGAGAATAAATAAATGTCCTCACTCATAAGGGAATCTAACTTAACCCCATTCCATAATGTTTGGAGACTACAAATTATATATCACCTGCATAATTAAATTACAATTACAAAAATTAAGAATTGCAAGGTGAATGACACACTTATTCCTAATAGTAGGGCCAAATTTATACTTAAGTGTATAGTTTAGCTTTGACATGTTTTTATAATAATACATTTTTTTATCATATAGAAAAGATAAATATATGATATTTTTTTTGTTCATAATGTTGCTAGTAAATTTTCTATTCACACCAACTCAATCATGATATCAATTGTACTTATGCAAATATAGGTTCATGTCAATAAAAGGCCTTGTACAATGTGCACCTAGCTTAGTTCAATCAAAGACATTTCTTTTCATTTTAAATAGGTAAACTATTTACCCTTTTTGTGCATGAATGATGCCATATGTGGTTTGAAACTTAGTCATCCTTGGAAACATTAGGTCTTGAGTTCAAATATAACTTTTTTTACAACGTAGAAAATTTCATTGCTAAATGGGTACACATTTTTTACAATACACATACACATTTCTAGCAACATTTTTTTAATCTATGATGCCTCCATGAAAAGTGTACTCAAATTCTTACAATCACCCTTTTGGATCAATTTTGAAAGTATAATGAGAATTATAAATGAGCCTCTTTAGATTCATAGGCATAGTCCATAAACTCTTCAACTTTACTTGCAAAAATTAAGTAATTTCTTTTAACAAGTTTAAAATTAGACATAGAAAAAATACTTTAAATTTTATAATAAATGGAGGAATGGTAGATACACTATTTTCTATGTAATATATGTGGGGTATAAATAATAAGAGGATATAAAAATTTAAAATTATATATATATATATATCAAATAACTAGATAAAATAGGGGTATTTTAATTATAACAATGTATGCAAAGGGACGTAAAAAGCATAATTTTGAAGGACCTAGAAATGAGATTAAGGGTATTTTTTAGTATCCTATGAACACACATGTCAATTTTTATGAAGTGAACCCCCTAGGTATTTTTTCAACATAAAAGCATCTATAAAAGACCTTACAATCCACTATCTTTCTTTTAATATATAGGAAAATTGGAAACAAGAAACCATCAAGTGGTATCCAACACCATGAGCCAAAACCATGAGCCATAGTAATAATCTAGTGCCTCTATAGTCATTATCAAGTATCTAAAAACAATAGTTAGCTCCTATTACACCTCTTACACAATCATTACATATAATATATGTCATAGATTGCATCATAATAGTCAAATTGACCAAGATCATAATCCATGTGGGCATAATTGCTTTGCCATAGCTCCAAATATGCAATATCTTCTTACAAATTACAATATGGACCAATTCTTTGTAACATGCCCATATAATATATTTTTTCATAATATTCTAAGTATCCTAGAGAATAAATAAATAATAAATAAATCTCATCCCTCATAATGGAATCCAATTTAGCCCCATTCCATAATGTTTAAAGACTAAAAATTATATATCATCTATATAATTAAATTATAATTACAAAATTTATGAATTGCAAGGTAAATAACACACTTATTCCTAATAGTAGGGCCAAATTTATACTTAAGTTTGTTTAGCTTTGGCATGTTTTTAGATTTTTTTTCATCATATGGAAATATAGATATGATGTTATTTTTTCTCATAATGTTTACTAATATGAATTTTTATATTCACATCAACTCATTTGTGATCCAATTGTGCTTATACAAATATAGGTGTGTGCTAATAAAAGGTCTTGTATACTGTGCACCTAGCTCAATTCAATCAAAGACATTTATTTTAATTTTAAATAGGTCAACTATTTACCCTTTTGTGCATGAATGATGTCATAGGTGGTGTGAAAGTAGTCTCCCTTGGAAACTTTAGGTCTTGAGTTTAAACCTATTTTTTTTATAAATTAGATTTCTTTAAAAATACACATTGAGTACACATCATACAAATTTCTAATAAAGTAGCACTAAATGTGGAGCGCGTAGAAAATTTATTGGATTTATTGGGGTGACACCCCTTGTACTATGGCTTGAGTTCCCCCATCTTTGCCAACCCCTACTAGGTGGCTCCCATTGGCAGCAATAACATAGGCACCTTGATTTTTCCCAGTATTGCTTGTAGGGCCACTACATATAACCCTCTTCTCTATTTGATAGTTAGCACAAAAATTGGTAGCCATAACCATAGGCAGTCCAACACTCTTAAGTGTCCTCTCAAAAAACTTGGGCGCCTCCTTGTGGGCAAGAAAAACCTCCTTGTTTAACTTTTCTAATTTTCCACACCAATGATAGTCAAACTCTACCATATGCACCTAATTTATTGGATCTATTGGGGTGACACCCCATGTACTATGGCTTGAGTTCCCCCATCTTCGCCAACCCCTACTAGGTGGCTCCCATTGGTAGCAATAACATAGGCACCTTGATTTTTCCTAGTATTACTTGTAGGGCCACTACATATAACCCTCTTCTCTATTTGATAGTTAGCACACCAATTGGTAGCCACAACCATAGGAGGTCCAACACTCTTAAGTGTCCTCTCAAAAAACTTGGTTTCCTCCTTGTGGGCAAGAAAAACTTCCTTGTTTAACTTTTCTAATTTTCCACACCAATGATAGTCAATCTCTACCATATGCACCTAATTTATAGCCTTGTGGCAAAGAGAATGAAGATAATACTCTTAGTCAATGGGAGTTGATTGAATATGGAAAATTGCCTAAGGGAGGTTGGGGTAAAGTAAACTATCAAAATATTCCTCTAAATACATGCTTTGCACAACTATTTCACTTATTTTATTTAACAACAATTGCTAAAATATTTTAGGAACCTTTTGTGGAGTTAGTAGTCCCACGATTTTTTTCTTCCTTTTTCTAAGTAGTTGTTAAATGAATGGTAGATATGTGTGATTATTTGTGTTAGTAATGGAAATTTTGGAGGGAAAAGTAGAAAAAAATGAAAGGATATTTTTGCAACCATATGGTATATTGTTTATTATGCAATAGCTACATAATTTCATCCCCCCATTTTTTCATAGCTTAATTTTAATACCTAAACTATAGCAACTCTATCATTATAAGAGAACATTCCAATTATCCTTTTTGTTCAGTTTAAAATTTATATGGGACCATTAACACTCAACAAACCTAGATAAATAGCTACATGGAATCACCTTGTTCGTTGTTTTATTGATGTAGAATATTATAACTTTAACATCTTGTGATCAAATATTTTATTATTAATTATTCTATTAAATTTGCATAGCTTCAAAAGACAATCCATTTCATCTATATATATAAAGTAGATTCTTTGTCTACATTGTCTATGTCATGTTTCTTCTCTTCCATTTTATATTTTCATGGAATATTTCTTTCCTAATCTATTTTTTTAATTTTATTAGGTAAAAATAAAAGTATGTATTAATCAAGAATTTAGTACAAGAAACATAAATATTTACAGGTGGCCATAGCCACAACAATACACACAATAAAAAAATCCACACAAGATCCTTAATAAACCATCTACCAAGAAACTTAAGAAAGCAACAAATCCAACCAATCATTCTCACCATGAAGAATTCTATGAAGCAATTGTGAATGATCCAAATCTAGATCTCCCCAATTTTCCACATGCCAACCATTCACCTCCTTTGAGACCCATTCAACTACACAATAAAAACTCATTCCATTCGATAGGAACATGAACAAAGGATATAAATTAAAAAATTGTAGCTAAATGAAGGATTTTTTAGCCACCAAGGCTAAGCTCCAAGAGAAGTCTTGAAATTTTCTATATTCAAAAGGTTAACAAGAATCATAAAATTAGTGTCACAAATAACCTTTTTCCATCCCCCAATATAAGTTCTCTTCAAAGAATAGAGAATGGCTTATCAGATTCCATCTGATTGTTAGAATGTGAGAGCCTAAAGAAGAAGAGAAGAAGAATTGAGTTGAACTTGTAGTGTCACCACCAATACCATCTAGACCCAAGTTTTCCCTTGAGGACCCATCCATATTTATTTTAAGGAAATCATTAGGAGGAGGAAACCACTAACTTGAATGATTAACATTATAACATGTTGATCTCCAAAGAAAATCATATTCTATGAATAAGGAGTAAATGATAACTCCAAGATATTAGAAATATAAATATTCTCCATAATCATACCCTTTATCTCATGCTAGACTTGAGTAACTTCATTTCACTCATTTTTAAATATGTGATGATCTATTTCCAACTAGATCTGCTATAGGATAAAGAGGGACCAAAATCCCAAGTAGCTAAAAGAAAAGAGGTTGAAGTAGGGGGCTTTCCCAAACTATTCCAGAACTAAGAAAAATAGGTGGAGTGAAAAATTCTATTACATATTTTCCACCAAAGATTCCATAATTTAATAGAGAAAGGGCGGTGAAAGAAAATATGATTCACATCTTCCTAGTTAGTGCCACAAAGAGCACAACGAGATGGCCCATAGAAACCTCTTTTACATATATCTTCCTAGTTGATGCATTCATTTTGGCTTACCAACCATAAAGATAAATTATACTTAGGCCAGCCAAATTTATTCTATATTCTAACCCATCTAGGAAGTTCAACAAATTTTCCTTTTTATATCTCTAAAGCATGCTAAAGAAGTCTAATATAGTACTCACCTTTAGGATCAAGGCCCTAGGAAAAAATATATAGATCATCTAAAGGACTACACAATCTATTAGAAAAAATTGAAAGAGGGGCTTCCCTATCTTTCATAGGACCTCCTCTAAGAAAAATTTTGAGCTCCTTTTAACCATGGAGCAATGAACTTCCCAAGGAATGGATAAACTTAAAACCAATCACCTTGGACCAATCGACTTCCAAGAAGATATCTTAAAGGGGTTGAATTTGAGAAAAAAAAGAGATGATGGGAGGATGATTTCCCTAGAAATCATCCCAAAAAAGCATTATTGCATTTATTAATGATCCAAAATAGACCCTAATTAATAATCAAAGCTCCCTTTTTCAAAATGTTCCAAATCATCCCTACTTAATTGACCCTTTCCCAATTAGCTCCATCCTTGGGACATCTTTATCAATCACCCCTCTAAAATAATTAAAATTGAGAATCCTAGCCCAAGGTTGTTGAGGATTCTTGCACCATCTCCAATATAATTTTACCACTAGAGCTTGGCAACTTAGCTTAGAGCGATAGAGACCAAGGCCTCCAACTTTCTTGGAATGACACACCATGTTTTGAAATCATAAGACTCAATTTATGAGTATCCAAATTTAATTCCTAGAGAAATTTCCTATAAAGAGAATCAAAATCCTTGAGAAATATTTTGGGATCAACTAATATCAAGAATCTATAGACATACAAGAAATGTGGAATAAACTTCAAAAGAATCACTCTAGCCAACAAAGGATAACCATCTAAAAGTCCAATGGCATACCTTCATGCAAAATTTATCTAAAATATTTTTTAATACTCTCTTTTAAGATTACTAGTGGAAAGAGGAATTCCTAAATAATCCAAAGGTAAGCTTCCAATTCAAAAGTGAAAATATTAGAAATTCTGCATTGAATAGCCTTAAGAGTATTGGAGAAAAAAATACTTGATTTTCACTCATTGATTTGTTGGCTTGAAGCAGATAAGTAGATGTTTGGAACCCTTCTAAAGTTGATTGCATCATCAATTTTAGCCAAACCTGTCAAGAATGTATCATCAACAAATTCTAAATGGGTTTGTGAACTGAGATTATGAACCTAGGACCAACCATGAATAATCCTTATCAATTTATGATGCTTCAACAATCTACCCAAACACTCTACCATAAAAATAAATAAGGAGACACGGGTGTTCTTGTCTAAGAGCTTTGGGAGTAGAAAATGGACATGATGGGATATTATTAATAAGAGCAAAAAAGAAAGTCAAGGTTGCATAGCTTATGACCCATTCAATCCATTCTAAGATTATTCCAAAAGAAAAAAAAGTATTATGAAGCAAAGACCAATTGAATGTGTCATAGGCCTTAGACATGCCAAGTTTCATAAACATGGGCTTTTCCTTAGAATAGGCCATGTAATAAATCAATTCAGCCACAACCATAATGCCATCTAGAATATGATGCCCCTATACAAATCCTCCTTGCTCTACATAAATTAGAGCTCCAAACACTTTAATAATTTTGCAATAATTTTTGAGATTATCTTATGAGAGATATTGTAGAGAGAAATAGGATGAAACTAATCCAAATGTGTGGCTCCTTATTTCTTAGGAATAAAAGAAAAGAAAGTAATATTTATTGACTTGAGCATCTACTTATTTTGTTGCGTTTCTCTAACCACCTCAAATAAATCAAGCTTCAACATCTCCCAAAATACTTAAAAAAATTCTACAGGAAAACCATCCGACCTAGAAGATTTTCCCTTCTTTATTTGGATTACAAATTTTTCCAACTCCTCCAAGAATATAATAACCAAAAGTGATTTATTCATGTCTTCAAAGACTAAAGAGGGGATATAATCAAGGATGAGTTTCTCCTCTTCAAAGGCCGCAAAATATTGCTTGGTAAATAAAGAAGAAAAGTGTCTAATAGCCTCTAGGGAAACATCTTGGAAAAAAGACAATTAATTTCCCTACACCAAGATGAGAGAAGTAATAACATTTCCACTCCTTCGATCTTTCACTGAAATATGAAAAATAAGTATTTCAATCACTTCTTGGAGCTAGTCTATCCTGAATTTTTGTTTCCAAAAGATTTATTCTCTAAGATCTTATCGAGCTAACTCTTTGGAAAAGGAGGTTCCTCCTTCAAAAGCTCCTCAATCATACCCTCATCCTTAATATAGGAAGTAATTCTCACAAGGAGTTTTGACTGAAAAAACATTTCTAAAAGAACTCTTGTTTCATTTCTTAAGTTTATATTTAACAAATTGAAGCACCTTGAAAAAGGAATATATTGTTGTTCCAAAAGTCGGCTTCCCTTCAACTGACCAATTATTCATGAGGCTAAACAAATTAGAATCCTTGAGCCACATGAGATGAAACTTGAAATGAGGATGTTTTAGGAGAGAAATTTGAAGATAATTTGATTGGCCAATAGTCAAAACCTTTCCAACCTAAGATATCCAAAAATGAAGCCCAAATATCACTAATCCAATGGTCTAAGACCAAGAATATGTCCAATCTTTCTAAAATGGATTCAACTCCACATCTTCTATTGATCTAGGTGAAGGTAACATTTCTTGGCACTACATCCACTAAATCAGGAAAGGAGATATTCTCTATTAATAGAGTGAAAGATGTGCAAGACAATCCATGCCTCCTTTTTTCTCCCTTAGATTGGTTATAACATTAAAGTCCCTTTCTAATATCCAAGGGAAACTAGGCACTAAAGAATGATAAAATCTAACATGGGACCAAAGTAAAATCTTACCTAGAAACTCTAAAGGTGCATATACATTTGTGAGTAAGAGAGATTCAGGTCCAAATCAAAGAAAGAGACAAACAATGAAATTAATTTTTTTCTTTCCATCCTCTAAGGCAAGGTAATGTTTTGAGTGTTCCAAAAACAAGCTACTCGCCAAGCATTACCAATAGTCCCAATACACAAAAATTGACTATCTTGCCAAATTTTGGAGGAACTACTAGCCATATCCTCCATAGACAACCTTATTTTCTGAATGAAAACGATATTCTATATATGCTCACAAATAAGATCACAAGTAATTTTTTGTTGAGGGGTGCTTTTCAACCCTCTAGCATTCCAAGAAATCTCAATCATTTCGTAAGGTTAGAGAAATGGGTGTCATTTGTTTTAATGGCACTTGATTCTGGACACTAATAACTCCCCAATCAACTTTACCTTATCTTGATCCTTCTTCCTTCCCACTTTTGAAGACTTATTAGGACCCCCTTTCTTAATGATTTTTTGTTGAAGCCCTAACAAGAGGAGATCTTTTCTTTTATAATTTATTTTGATTGTTTGCATGTATAATAATATTGTTTTTTTGGAGTGTAATATATTTGAATTATGTGTGTGCTTGACACTTTAATTTTTTTTTAAATTCTTAATCAATGTCAATGCCATCTCTCCATCGTATGACGTTTGGATCTAATTTACTTTCTCTTGAATTCCAAAGGGTCACTTCTTTTCTGCTTTTTAAAATTAATTTAGTTTGATTGTGTTAATGTTTAATAATAAATTTATTTGGAAGTGTAATATACTTGAACTGTGTGCATGCTTGACATTCCAATTTTTAAAAAATTCTTGATCAATGTCAATCTCAACACACCATCATATAACTCTTGGATCTAACTTACGTCATTCTAAATTTCAAAACCATCATTTCCTATTTGCTTTCCTAATCTAATTTATTTTGATTGTTTACATCTTTAATATTTTCTTTTTGAAGATGTAATAAGGGAAAGGAGCCGATGGTGGGTAGGGTAACTTTGAGCGAGGGGTCCACGTCATCAGCGTCCGAGTCAGACAATTTTTTTTTGCCATGTCTCTTTATGGTCGAGCTGGCATCCCCCTATTTTTTTTGGCAAAAATTGGGCACGTTTATCAATGTTTTTGGACCATTTTTCAAAAACCACAAAAAAAGAGCCAAAAAAAGTCATGGACCGATAGTGGGTCACTAAGTCATGTAATATTGGTATGGTGATGTGGCATTACATGATTGGTCAGTTTGTGTATTTTTTGAATTAAAGTGATTGGTAGTTGGTTATTAAGTGTAAATTTATTGGCACTTTTATTGTCCAAAAGTAGGCCCCGGACTGTCCAAAGTTGGGCCCTAGGCTGTCCAAAACTATACCCACGATAGGTCTTATACCCATGATGAACTCCTCTCCCTTATACCTGAATTGTGTGAATGCTTGACACTCCAAAAAAATTGAAATTCTTAATCAATATCAATATCAAATACTCCATCATACAACTTTTGAATCTAATTTACTTCCCAATTTCCAAACTTCCTATCAGTTACCTAATTTCTATGGCATTCCCAAAATTAAACTGTGTGAAAGAGGCGAGCGTGTTTGACAATCCAAAAAGTTGTGTAGGTACTGCGCTTTACGATAGGTTTTAGTTTTCTTGATGGGATGTGATGAATGGCAGACAGGCTGAGGAACGGTGGTTAATACACCCTCTCTTTCGTAATACCACCCACCCCACCAGCTGTTTCTTCACCATACTATTCAAGCCAACACTCTATATCATGGCTTTCACATCAATTATTTTTTCTTGGCATTTCCAAACTATAGTGTGTGAAGTGAGCGTGGTTAATAGTACAAAATTTTTATAGTGCGCATTATAAGCAGATTCTACTTGTCTTCTTCACAGCATGCAATGAATGATTCTAAGTTGTTTCTTTCATGTCTTCCACTGCCCGCACACAGATTGCTCATAACTCTGTCCTGTCAACTTACTTTTCATTTTCCAATTACCTACAGGAGAATAAAAAGTAAGTTGACAGGACAGAGTTATGAGCAATCTGTGTGCGGGCAGTGGAAGACATGAAAGAAACAGCTTAGAATGATTCATCGCATGCTGTGAAGAAGACAAGTATAATCTGCTTATAATGCGTACTACAAAAATTTTGTACTATTAACCACGCTCACTTCACACACTTTAATTTGGAAATGCCAAGAAAAAATAATAGATGTGAAAGCCATGATATAGAGTGTTTGGCTTGAATAGTATGGTGAAGAAACAGCTGGCGGGGTGGGTGGTACTATGAAAGAGAGGGTGTATTAACCACCGTTCCTCAGCCTGTCTGCCATTCATCACATCCCATCAAGAAAACTAAAACCTATCGTAATGTGTTTGGAATGTTAAACATGCTCGCCTCTTTCACACACATCGATTTGGGAATTCCATGGAAACTGGGTAACTAATAGGAAATGATGGTTTGGAAATTTGGAATCTAAGTACACTAGATTCAAAAGTCGTATGATATTGACATTGATTAAGAATTTCAAAAATATTGGAGTGTCAAGCATCCACACAATTCAGATAGATCATACTAAAAAACAATTATTAAACATGCATATAATTAAAATAAATTAATTAGGAAAGCAGATAAGAAATGATTGTTTGAAATTCAGAATGAAGTAAATTAGATCCAAAATCATATGATAGGGTGTATGATGGAATGTTGACATTGACATTGATTAAGAATTTCAAAAAATGCACACAATTTAAATATATTATACTCCAAAGACTTTTTACTTACTAAACATAATTAGGAAAGCGAATAGGAAATGATGGTTTGAAAATTAGGAGGAAGTAAATTAGATCCAAAAGTCATATAATGGAGTGTTGAGATTAACATTGATTAAGCACACACACAATTCAAATATATTGCACTTCAACCTTTTTTTAAATGCACACAAAATAAATTGGATTGGGAAAGCAATGTGAAATTATACAAGCCATAGTACTTTGATTTGAATGGAATATTAAAGAAATCAAAACAAGAGTGAATAGGAGAAACATGGTAGACATGTGTACACAAATAAATCTTCTTTTTAACAAAAATAGATTTATATATTATTTCTCTTTTTTTTAAAAAAAATTAAATAGATGGAAAGGATTATTTTATGAAGTTATGTAAATTTGATAGAACATTTAATAAGGAAATAGTTGATCATATGATCATAAATTCATAATTTTTATAATATTATTGAGAAAACTAACAAGATGATTTCATGTAGCTATTTATCTACGTTTATTGATTAAATTGTAGTGGTACTAACAATCCCATGTAAATTTTGAATTGGGAAAAAAGGATAATTGGAATATTCTCTTATATAAAGATAGAGTTACTATAGTTTAGGGATTAAAAATAAGATATGAAATTTTTTGGGGCATGCAATTATGTAGCTATTGCACAATAAACAATGTACCACATGGTTGCAAAAGTTTCCTTCCATTCTTTTCTACCTTTCCTTACAAAATCTTCCATATTAACACAAATAAGCACACATGTATACACATTCATTTGAAAAATACTTAAAAGAAGTAAAAAAATCATGGGACTACTAGCTCCACAAAAGGTTCCTAGTGGAGTTGTTTTGTCCATGATGATCCTGCACATACCCAGTTCATTCATTACTAGGGGACTTATTTACACATGTTAAGTTTATTTAGGTCCTAGGAAAGAATCTTTCTAGAAGGTGTTAGTTGTCATTAGTTGTTATCTTATCTTTTAAAAACTACTACAAGTGACCTAGGTAAGTGTGATTAGTTTTCTCATGTAATATGATTAAGACACTTGTCATAATCCTATGATATCTTGCATCTCACCTTGGCTATATAACCAAGGGGTCATTCTCAATGTAAATCAATCACATCATATCATTGAATCATATTGATAAGAATACAATTTATTCTTGTCACATTCCATTCTCTCTCTTTTGTGCTTTCCATTTGGTTTCTAGGTCTTAGCATCCATAGCCAATTCTAACATGGTATCAGTGCTATATCTCAGTTCTAACACATTCAAACTATCAAATACTGAATTGAGATGGAAAAATGAGTGTGCCTTAATCTCTAGCATTCAATTTCTTAATTACACAAAGTTGTATCATTCATTCTTGGCTTCTCATGCTCCTCCAATGTTTGATTTTTATCATTTTTCTTCATATGATATTGAATTCTATATTAATTTAATAAATTGATCAAAATAATGAAAATAATGATTGAAAATTATTAAAGTCAAATAAAAAATATAAAAAAAGTCATTCAAATTCTCTAAACATGAAAATAATCATTCAAACTATCAAATTCAATTTAAACATGTGATTTTTATCTTCTATGTTAAAAAAAAGAAGAAAAAGGTGGTATATTTGTCAAAAAATGGTTGATTTTATTTTACATTATAAGAATTTTTTTTGTATGTTAGAGAATGCACAACTTATTGGGTAAAATAGAGCATATGAGTCCAAATTCATAGTATGCATATGATTTTTGGTTATTTTCTACTTTTTACTTGCAAAAGATATCCTCATGTTATAATATAAGCATCTTATAGCATTAACACATTATAATGCATTCCCACTATATATTTCCTTAGATATTTCTAACAAGGTTAGGGTTGTATTTTCCTTGGGCATCCAACTCAAAGGGTTGGACTAACACATCAACACCTAAAGGTGTGTTCAAAATAAAGGAAAATACCTTAATGTTGAGTATGCTCTCCATCAAGTTTGAACATATTTTGATGATCTTAAAAAAACTGCAATAATGCAAAGCTATATCTTACCTTTCTAACCATTTTTTTTTTTGCATTTCAAACATATTAATGTTTTGATCTTCAATTTCTTTTTTTATTGTCTTCTTTTTCTTTCCAAAAATATATGTATACTATGGGAGAGGGGCCCATAGTAGGGAAGCCTACTTCTGAGAGTTTGAATTTCATAACATATGATTTCAAAAAAGTCTAAATTTTGTACAGTAGTTTACTTGCCAACTCATCTACCTAAAAAAAATATTTTTAGGGTCACATAATCAAATATGATGCCACATTAGCATGCTTTTTGTAAAATTACATAGGGGCCCATAGTAGGGCACTGGGTACCCTAAACATGTTTGGCTAGTGTGGCATCACAGGATTTGTTAGATTATGTACTTTTTGGAAAAGAGTGTTTTATAAGTGGATATTAAATGCTCTACTATGGGGCCCATATATATCTACTTCTATCCCTACTACTGGTCCTTGCCCTACTGTGGGCTCTTCTCCCCTATATACTCTTTTTAGTGTCATTTTTATTTGTTCATCCAAATAATAAATTTCATTTTTCCATTCTAGACTCTATTCTAACACATTATTTTTTTATTTTTGATTAGGATTTAGAAAAATAGTGGAGAACATGCTCAAATTTTTATTTTTCAAGGTGTGTTCACTTTGAAAATCAATAAAAATTATATATTGATTAAAAATTAATAGAAAAAATAGGGATAAACTACATGATGTTAGCTAATTTTCTACCAAAGTGGGTTTTGAAATACTTATAAAATTCAACATTTTAGGGGGAGAACATTGAATACAATGTTATATTTTGTGATAGAAATAGGAGCACTTTGTGTGCTCCCCCTATTTGAACCTCTTAATCTCCACCAATTTAAGAGAAAATTAATAGTTTAGAAACTAGAATTTGAATGCTATGAATCTTATTCTTGACACATCTTCATATTTTGTGTATGATTATCTTTGATTTCTCACCTAAGATATTTTTTATTGATTTAAAAAATGGAAAATTTTGATGCTCGTTTTATTTCTCCATTTCCATGCACATACCCATTAGATAAATTGAAAAATAGAGAGGAACACCCTATCATCCTATGGATTTTTTTAAAATACTACAAGAATATAAGGTTTATATTAATCCTAAATATTATCTTTGATGTCAAATCAAGAAAGTTATTGGGATTTATTGTGTGTATAAGAGGTGTTGAAGTTGCTCTAGCCAAAATCAAATCCATCATGAAAATGCCTCCTATCCAAACCCATGGGCAATGACATAGTTTATAGGAAAAACTCAAAGTAATTAGAGGGTTCATCTCACAACATGCAAACAAATATCACATATTAACATCTACTTCAAGACATTGTGTTTCATTGGCATAAATAATGCTAACAAGATTTTGAGTAACTTAAATAGTACCACTTAAATTTATTAGTGCTAGTTCCACCTACTCTAGGATTTCACATATATTACCCTACATCTCAACAACCCAATTTTTTGTGGGATCCCTCCTCTCTAAACCCAGTGATCAAGGAATAGAAAGAGTTATATTATCTAATTCCCACAAATTGGTAGCATATGAACTCAATTACACCCAAATTGAGAAGGAATATCTATCTAGTGTTTTTGTATCTTAATAGTTGACACTGTATGCTAAACAACAAAACCAAATTTGTTTTCAAAATTGATCCTCTCAAGTATTTGATATCAAAATTACCTCTCACAAGTATAATTAAGAAAATGATTCATGTTGCTTAGTGAGTTTGGCATTGAGTATGTTAATTATAAAGCTATAAAGGGATAGGTCTTTGTAGATCATCTTGTTGAAGCACCACTATAAGTTAATCAACATACAAACATACAATTCCTAGATGATTCCATTATATCTCTTGATGAGTCACTTGAGTGGAAAATTTATTTTGATTACTCCTTTACTCATGGGTTGGGGATAAGAATTTTGTTTCTTATGCCGTGATGTGATCTCATTTCCAAAGTATTTAGAATTTATATTTTTTGCACCAACAATATCATTGAGTGTGAAGCACTAATAGAAACCTTAATCATGGCTACATAAGATGATCATTGTGTTGACATCACATGCATACAACCTTCCATTACATTGTAATGAGCCCAAATTATTCAAGATTACTAACATAAGTTAGTTAAGTTAAAACATGAGTGATGTTATAATAAATAACAAAAAATCAAGCTTGATAAAAAGCCAAAACAATTTTGACTAGATATTAATCTTGCTTGGTTATGCTTACACAAATAGTATATTTAACTGATTTTTTAAAGAAGTTGTCATAATATTTGTAAATAGTTCAAACTTTAATTATTTTAGATTATACACACATATAAATTTATATATTTAGTCAGAGATATTTTTAAAAAAAGAAGATTTGACAGCTAATGGCACTAGGGATTAGTATGGCATTGTATTCTCTTACACTTATATAATGCCTGTATGACAATATGTTTTGGAGAAACATAATAGTTATACCTATTATTAATTGCTTACAACATATAATCAACGTCGTGATTATTTGAAATGATAGAAGTGATGAATGTGGTTAATTTTCTCTCTACTTAGGACCCATGATTAAAGTCATGAAGTGAAACTAAACAAAATATATCTACATTATTTTTAAATTTAAAAAACACCAATATTTCCATATGATATTTAGGTTTAGACTAAGTAGCCCCCTTATCATATTCTACATTAAAAAGAAGTGCCAACTTCCAACCTAAAAGAAAAACTTTATAAAATATTTTTTTAGGATGGGTACAACTTAACAACAAAAATATGACCCATTTATAATATTTTTGCTAATAACATCAATGAAAGCCAAAATTATTTCAATTTCCATGTGTAGAAGGATTCATATTCTTTTCTACTACATTGAAAATGCAACCCTTGTATCCAAACAAAAGATGGATAACCTCCTAAAAATTCAATAAGATATCAAATTCTACGAAAAATATTACAATAATAAAGCCATATCTTCTTTACACATGATATTGATTTACAAAGATAACTATAATTTTATCCAAAATCTTATTGATTAATATTTATTATAATCTTACTAACTAAACAATATACTAAAAGAGGGGTAAAATTTTATTCAAACCAAAAAGAGCAGTACAAAGCAACAGAATTACACATCCCTATCAATCTCCACTAATTGGTCCAACTTTTGCATGACAAATCAGGGGGTAATTGATCCCTGTCCACAATATTCCAATCATGCAAATGATCAGAAGCACATTTAGCCAAAAAAACCGCAACCCCATTCCATTCCTGAGGAATATGATAGAAAGAAACAAAATCTAAGGAAGCACATAGATTAAGAATCTATCTTATAATAACAACCAACTGCCAACTAACATCCTCTAATTGTTGCCTCTTCAATAAATTCACTACCACCTGAGAGTCTGATTCACAAATGATCTGTCTCCACCTGAGAGAACAAGCATGCTCCATGGCACACAAAATGGCAAGAGCCTCCATCACATTGTTAGTATACCAACCCTTGTAAACAGAAAAGATAAACTCAATAGTCCTAGAACTAGTCCACCCAACACCTCCAATACTAGCATGACCAGGATTTCCATGAGAAGAACCATCTGTGTTGATTTTCAACACACCCTGAGGGGGAGGACTCCAGTGCCCCTCCCTATTTATCTTACGAAGGGGATGACGAAATCTATTTCTCTTGACTTGACCAACACTCAGAGCAGACCCCCTCTAAAGAGGAAGATTAAGACGAGTACAAAAGACAACCTCTCCTGAATCCACATCCTCAGCCAAGTCACACTTAGCCGCAATAGTTTCACCCACCGAATGAAGAATCCTCCACCACAAATGTTGGACAACCAACTTCACATCTTGAAAAATCTTGTGATTCCTCTCTAGCCAAATATACCAGATAATAAAAGTCGGTCCTAGAGCCCTAGTAACTTGAAGAAAAGAAGTCTTAACAAGGGCCTTCCCCCACCAGGCAAAGAACTTTTCCAAAGAAGAGACATGCCAGCAAGCCTGGTTCCACAATCCCACCAAATGTTCCAAAGCCTCCTAGAAAAGGAGCACTAGAAGAAGAGATGAGAAACATTTTTTTCACTATTACTACACAAAACACACATCGAGGGACCCTGGAACCCTCTCTTGCACAAGTTATCCCAATTAAGACATCGGTTTTGGACCACCAGCCATAGAAAGAAATTGCACTTGGGCCACAAAAAATTATTCCACACTTGCTTCCACCAAGGAACCTCAACATCCCCAAACACCTGCCTAAGCAACTCGCCATAACCAACTGAAACAAAATACTTACCAGATAAATCACTGTTACTCCAAGCCAGATGATCTTGCGCCACCATAGAATTGAATTCCCGTGATGCCAGAATCTGAGCCAACTCTTGCATATCCACCTCTGACCCCCCTAGCAGCCAATCCGAGGAGTGCTCCCACCTAAGGCTAGCAGCCAGTCCAACATTCCAAACAGACTTGTAATGCTCAATCGTATTCCAACCAGTAGCAGGAAAATGATCACAAAGAGACTAGAGGTGAGGGTAAGCTGAAAGAATTGGAGGGTGACCGTCCCAAGAATCCCACCAAAAAAGGGCTTGAGAACTCGAATGACATATCCAAAAAATCCCCTTCTTAACCAACTGAGCCCCCAATTTGAGAGTATTCCAAATCATAGATCCCCTTCCTTCTAAAGGGTAATGAGGAACATCAAAAGTGTTAACATCCTTACGATACTTATGGGTAAGAATATAAGCCCAAAATTGATGCTGACTAGTACATCAATGCCAATATAACTTGGCTACAAGAGCTTGCCCATTCAAAACAGCAGAACACAATCCAAGGCCACCCTCTTTCTACATCCTACACACTGTATACTAACTAAACAATATAAATAATAGCTCAAAAAAATATTTAAAAAATAAAATTATAAATATCTTTGTGTTATTTAAATAAATTAAATTCTTCTCCTGTAACACTCTTACCTTTCAATATAATGATCAATATCACTAAATTAAACTACAATTCTATAAATTATAATAATGTACATAATACAAAATAAAACATAACTTTTCAATTTCTCATGAAAACATTTTAAAACTAGTAAAAATATGTAAGAATCCCATAATAATTTGTACCAATTTTTTTTTGTTTTTTAACAATAATATCATGTAAGAAATAAAAATCACACCTAAAAAGAAATGTTTAGATAGGATGACCATGCATACTCTTTGTACACACTTATTTCTTGAAACATATTTTCCACTCTTCTATTTATTCCTGAATCCCCATTCTATTCTATTCTACTGAGTTGTGTATTTCCCACTGTCCTTGTTTGGTCTGCCATGGCTCCTCTTTTGTTGTTCCCTTTCATGCTTTCCATCTTTTCAATCTCTGCTCTTCCTCACTCTCTCAATAATCTTTCTCATCAACAACAAAATTTGCTCTTGCGATTCAAAACTGCCATTTCTAACAACAGTGTGCTGCTCGACTGGACTCCCCTTCACCCTCTCTGCAGTTGGACCGGGGTTACCTGCGATGCCTCTTCTCACTCCGTCCTAGCCCTCAACTTAACCCAAATGGGTTTAGGTGGCATCATTTCTCCCCTGCTTGGGAATCTCACCTCTCTTCTGTCTATCGATCTCTCTGGGAATGCCCTGACGGGTACCATTCCACCTCATCTCGGCCAACTTCCCCGTCTTCAGACACTCTGGCTGTATGACAATCAGTTGCAAGGAACCATTTCTCCGCAGTTGGGAAATCTCTCCTCTCTTCAACTCCTAGATTTCTCCTACAATGCTCTCACTGGTCACATTCCTCCTCAACTCGGTCAACTTCACCGTCTGGAGCAACTCTGGCTGCACCACAATCAATTACGAGGAACCATTCCGCCCTCTTTCTCCGCTTGCCGCAATTTGTATGACCTGCAACTCTCCTTTAACCAACTGCATGGTAGCATTCCGCCCGAGCTCAGTCTCCTAGCAAGTTTGGAGATCCTTTATTTGAGTGCAAACAATCTCACCGGTACCATTCCTCTTTCTTTCAAAAATTTGTCCGCTTTAGTTGAATTGAATTTGGGACAAAATGAACTCACAGGTACCATTCCCCGTGAACTGGTCATGCTCACTCACCTGCAGGAAATTTACCTTTATGCAAATAACTTATCAGGCACTATTCCTAGTTCTTTAGGAAATCTGTCTACCTTGACTGTTTTACAATTGGGAGAAAATGATCTCTCCGGTCCCATTCCCCCTGAACTGGGCAAGCTGACTAATCTGCGGGTTCTTTACCTTGTTATAAATAACTTATCAGGCAACATTCCTAGTTCTTTAGGAAATCTTTCTTCCTTGACTGATTTAGAACTGTTAAATAACGATCTTCATGGCCTCATTCCGCCTGAACTGGGCATGCTCACACACCTGCAGTTTCTTTATCTTAATGAAAATAACTTATCGGGCACCATTCCCATTTCCTTGACAAATTTATCAAGATTGAATCAATTAGATTTATCTCAAAACCAGCTTAGTGGACACATTCCATGGGAAATTGGTAATAAGCTCTCCAATTTGCAATACCTCGGTGTATGGGGAAATCAGCTTAGTGGAAACATACCAAACTCCCTTGGAAATTGTTCGAGTCTCACAAAACTTTATTTAGATACAAATCACTTCAGTGGAATGGTTCCAATGGAGCTGAGTAAGCTGAAGCTTCTTAATCGGCTTTACCTACAGCGCAATCAACTCGTTAGTGGCAGCAGTAACACATTAGCCTTTCTGACTGCTCTCACAAATTGCTCCTACTTGGAAGAATTCTCAGTGTCAAATAATCGTCTGACTGGTGTTTTGCCGCCATCCATAGGCCAACTTTCCTCCAATCTCTATCACTTGAGTTTATCAGGCAACATGATAAGCGGAAGCATACCGCAACAAATTGCCAATCTGACCAACTTAACCTACTTAGATTTAGGCGACAATTTATTCAGCGGCAATATTCCATCTGAAGTGAAAAGATTCCGTATGTTGGAAAGATTGAAATTGGGTGGGAACAAATTAGAAGGAAGCATTCCAAGTGAGATAGGTCAAATGCAGCATCTCAGACTCTTAAATCTTAGTCACAACCAGTTATCTGGAAAAATACCAGATTCTCTTTGTAGCCCCCAACAGCTAAGGCGTCTTCATCTTGAGCACAACATGTTATCAGATGAAATCCCTGTTAGTTTAGAGGGTTGTCAGAAGGTGGAGCTCCTTGATTTGTCTTACAATAAACTAGGGGGAAGGATACCTCGTGAAGTCATTGCCAGCCTTAAAAGCCTGCAATTCTACCTCAATCTTTCATGGAATTCTCTTCAAGGGTCCTTGCCAGAGGAGATAAGTAAAATTGCAACGGCTCAAGCCATAGACATCTCTGGAAATCGACTTACTGGGTTGATTCCAAATTCTCTAGGAGACTGCACAGCATTAGAGCATCTAAATCTGTCCCATAATGCCTTTGAAGGTCCAATACCAGATTCACTTTCCAAATTACAAAATCTCTACGAAATGGATCTTTCTGCCAACTTTTTATCAGGTTCAATACCAATGTCCCTTGAAAGACTAAAAGTACTTCACTACATGAATGTTTCTTTCAATAATTTGTCAGGGCAGATTCCAGAACGGGGGTTGTTTCCAAATAGAACTGTTATAACATTGCATATGGGAAACCTTGGCCTATGCGGCCCAGCAAATTATTCATTGCCTCCATGCCCAAATCAGTCCCAGGAAAAACATTCACTGCTCAGAAAAATAGTGTTTTCAGTTGGTGGAACCGTTGCATTAGTATTAGTCTTTTTCATTATAGGAATGTTATGGAGGCATAAACTTTCAAGAAAATTATTCCATTCCTCAAGCTTTATTTTTCAAAGGCTCGGCTATCCAAAATTTTCTTATCATGATCTTGTCATTGCAACATCTGGATTTGATGAGTCAAACTTGCTTGGAGTGGGTAACTTTGGATCAGTCTACAAGGGCATTTTGAGGGATGGTAAGATAGTTGCCATTAAGGTTCTTAATTTGCAGAATGAAGAAACTCATAAGAGCTTTAACACAGAATGCAAAATGTTAGGGAGGATTCGGCACCGTAACCTCATCAAAGTCATAAGTGCATTTTCCTACCCTGACTTAAAAGGTTTGGTTCTTCCATTTGCATCTAATGGGAGCTTGGAAAAACATTTGCACCCTGACAGAGGTGATCAGGACATTTGTCAATTGAGATTGAGTGAGTTTTTAAGCATTGCTATAGATGTAGCCCATGGCATGGAATATTTACATCATGATTGTCCTTTGCAACTTGTGCACTGTGATTTAAAACCTAGCAATGTGCTCCTGGATGCCAACATGACAGCCTTTGTGACTGATTTTGGTATATCCCGTTTAACTACTACAAACTTCATAGATTCACTGAGTACAACAACATTTTCCCTCAAAGGATCTATTGGCTATATTGCTCCAGGTATTTTCTTATGGGTTTTCTTTATATTGGCACTATCATTTCCCTTAATAGCTTTTTAAGAATTTCATGAATAAAATTGATTGCAGAGTATGGATTGGGCGGGAATGTTTCTACAGAGGGAGATGTTTATGGTTATGGAATTCTGATATTAGAGATGGTTACAAGGAAGAGGCCAAGTGATGACATGTTTGTGGGAGACATGAGCTTGCAAAAGTGGGTGAGGTCAGCGTTTCCAGACAGACTGGCAGATATTGTTGATAGTGAGTTATTCAGAGATGTGAATGAAAACATGGAAGACAATAGATGCCTTCTTTCTTTCATTAATGTTGGTTTGCTTTGTAGCAGTGAATCACCAAGAGAACGACCTTCCATGAGAGATGTAGCCAAGGTCTTGGAGAGCCTGAAGACATCATTCATGGGAGGTGCAGCTGCTTCTAATTTAACATCTACCATATCAGACCTCCTACGCAATGCCAATCCCCCACGAACATTGGGCTCTGACAGTCAAAGTTCTACATTTTAAATGTTCATAAGTTCTATTAAGAAGTTTCGTCCTTTATTTATGCTAGTTTCAAGTTTGTCTTCTATTAGAGGTTAGTCTTCTTTCATGTAAAATTCTCCTTATGTTAATTCTAGCTCCAAGTTCCATTAAGAAGTTTTTGTCCTTTATTTTTGCAAGTTTCGAGTTTGTCTTCTATCACAGGCTAGTCTTCTTTCATGTAAAATTCTTATGTTAATTCTAGCTTTTTGAGCTTGTCAGCTGTGATGCAATTCAGGTGTGTGCATTATACTAGTGTGACAAAGTATATTGTTGTCTATATATTCTTACGAAAAAAAATGCAAAATGTGTAACACATTGCCTTATTTATATAGCAATACCTCTCATACAATGAGGAAGCTCAAGAATTTGTTTCCTTGCCTGCCTTGATATTCATTATTTTATGAGCTCAAATACATGAGATCAATCTGGATTGCATATCAAGGGTGACAAATTCATGTCCAGAGAGGATAAAGCATGGATGAGAATATAAAGGTCATTGAGTTGAGGTTCTCTGAATAATTTGGAACAATCAATAAACGATGGGGCATGTAGCTACCTGCATAATTCATTCAAATTTTTAGACCTTTAATCTGATACACTATAATTGCATATACCCTTTATTTGAGCATGCAAAATCTGATAAAATAATTCTTACATTATATCAAATTGCATCAAAGTCCTGTAGCTATTATGAGCTTGCAAAACATTTCTTAAATATTATTCTTTGGACCTTCTCTAGCAGTATTGAAGAGCTGTCATGGTTGTGATGAAATAGAAATCTGCATGTCACTATGCAACACGCTCGATAAAGAGAATAACTTAACATTATCAATATGGTCTGAGTTGGATTTAAGGACAGCCTACTGTGAAGATAAGTTATCATTTCTGCAGGGAGTTCAGTTTTCTCTAGTCACTTAGAGGCAGATACTCTCCACCATGTAACATTTTGGCTTTGACAAAGAGATTGCAATTTTCTAAAGAGGATTAGGAATTTCATCCAATTTCAATGAGAACAGATGTGTTAAATAGGCTATCAGGCCATATGTAAGATTCTAGATTTTGTATAAATCTCAATGTTTGAATTTTCACCCACAAAGTTAATACTGCACTGATGTCCTGTACAATATCATCTCAGCCCCAACTGATATTTATAAAGGAGGAAAAAATTCCTTTTAAAACTGTAATATAAGTTGTCTCTATATCTAGAACTATCTCTTTATTGACTATGTTCAGACAGTCTAATTTAATGCACAGAATGTCGATTGGGGTTTTCGGTGGAGAGTATCGAGTCAGTGCAAAAAGTCATGGGTGGATTTGACATAGTCTAATTTAATGCGCACTGAGTTTCCCCATAATTTTCTCTCATGGCTACTGATTCAATATAACAGTCTCTCTGACAGATGGGCCCATGGAATGTTTCATGGGCTAAGACACATTTTTTACAAGTACGATACAGTCCTGCCAGACATTATCTTCTGCTACATATGAATATGTTCAACAAAGTAAGCAGCATTGCATATCAAGCAGCTACTATAATTTTAGAGGCAGGACTATCTCCATACCTTAATAATCTTAGCCTCTCAAAGCAACTGTCTAATAGTTTGAATGATAGGATCCTTATTGCCCACCATCAGAATACTGTCACTAGCCTTCCCAGAATATTGTGGTAAATTTAAAGTTTAATTCTGAGTATTGAATCATCTTTTTAAGGCGCCCAGAGTGAGTTAGGATAACTTTGAATTCCATTAAACATCACCATACCAAATTATTTCAAACTAAAAGTTTTAAATCATAAATTATGTGATATGAATATGGAATTTTGATGTCCAATTTGGATTTAATTTTGCATCTACCCAAATTTCATGAATGTTGTTTGAAAGAATCTACGGATGCCATAGGGGCCAAGCAATGAAAAATGTAGAAGATAATGCTTAGAGACATAAAGCAGCAGGTCATCTATCATATCATTACTCTAGTTCAAGCACTAGTTTAAATGGACTTAGATTGTGCAAGGAGCTCCATGGTTAAGACATATAAATGTTAAGAGTAATAACTTTTATGTTAATTTAAATTATAAATATTTCTTTTTAATAATTGTTGGTAGAAAAAAGGAAAAAGAAAAATATGATCTTATTGTAATGGTGAAATATGTATATCTTGCACCTTTATCTTTCATTTTCAGCTTACATTGATTTAGTGATTCTATATGTAATGATAAGTGTAGGAGTGATGTGATTTGTGCTAAGAGTTGGCACATAATATGAACCTTACCTAATTCCATCTACATTTAATCTCAAGGATTGGTTCTAATAATTAATTTTAATCGTTCCTTATCTAAGGTCAATTGCATGATTTACAAAAATGAAACCAATTTTTTTTTTCGTTTTCATAAATTCAATTTTAGGATCAACCTAACCCTTCCAACTAGCCACTGCATGTAGACTCAAAGTGTGAATGATTCACTTACCACCTTTGGAGACTAATCTCAATTCATTTTGCATATCTAATACTCAGAATTCATTAAGAAAATTTCATACATGTAACTATTCAAGTATTCATTATGCATTATCTACTTGCATCATCATCTAAGGTATCTCTTGTACATTTGTCTATTGTTTTTTATTATTTGCAAAAGTTTTTAACTCAATATCCTAGGGGTTTGACCAAGGGGAGATGTTTATCCTGGTTCAACGAACTTTTAACCACACTACAAATTGTTTTATGTAGAACAAACACAAACATTCAAGACATACTAAAGAAAATGCCTAGATATTTACATAAATCATATTTATACATCTAGTTGCATAGGTCTTATTTGTAACTACATGATTAATCCTACAACTATGGAAGTGACTCATAGTGACAGATGATGATTTTATAAATCCTTAGGAACTCGTCTAGTCTACTCATTTTTTCATGCCAACAAGTCATATTTAGACATTGTAATATCATAAATTGCATCCTATGCAATTTCACATTACATATGCCTTCCCCTTTAGTTACAATTAAGATAATTATGCTCTTTAATCCCAATGTCAATCCAAACCATCTTTCAACACATGGCATGTCTAGCTCTCCTTGATGGTTAAGTCTAATTTTTTCTTAGACATATGTGTGTCACAGAGACATCTACACATCACACTCATATCCCATAAAAATTTGTGATTGTGTTAGCCGTTAGGATGTTACACTTGTCATTTTTTGGTACTATAACACCTTTTCCAACCTATACTCTTGTTGAGGATCGCTCAAACATGTAATTTTGAAATAAGAACCCTCCTTCCTCTAGAATCTTGATCTTTGGAAGGGGACACAATACTTGAGCATTCTAGAGCATTCTTTTTCTTTTTTCCTCTCTAACTTATAGCATTCAGACATCTCTCTCACACGCATATATTTAAAAACTCTCTCTCTCTCTCTCTCTCTCTCTCTCTCTCTCTCTCTCTCTCTCTTATTGACAAATTTTAGAGAAAACTACATTATTCCACTAGTGATGCAATCACAGATATATCTCACAAAACGTTGTCACTTCCATTCGAAGAAGTCACTGTCATCTTGAAGATTCATGTTGCTTCTTCATTGCACCAACAAGCTACTTTTATTTTGTGTTTAAGAGTAGTAACTCTTCAAGATTTTATATTGAATATACTATTTTTATTTTTTTAGCATATTGTTCTTTCCATGGTTTTATATCTATTTCTACCATCTTGTCTAAGGTTGTCTATGGAGGTGGGAACACCAAAATGGGGGTTTGACTGAGGAAAACTCCTATACAGCCACCCAAACCCTCTCTTTGGTCTTATGTGTGTAGATACAGGTGAAGGAACCATTTAGAGAAAATATTTGATCTTACTTCATGTCTTTAGTGATGTTCTAAAATCATCTTTGTCATTTTCATTTAAGTTCATTTAATATTTTCATTCCAGTTACTCTATACTTGTTGTATGATCATCTTTTATAACCTATCATGTCCAGAACCCTATACAAAGTGTTTTGAGTTTCCCTATAACAATTTTTTCGTTTTCTATTCATACAAGACACCAACGCAGTGTGCTATCATCCGATAGTCATGAATTATTCTTGGACAAAGATATTTTTAGTTTGTCTGAGAAATCTTTGTCGTGCATTATTCTAGGACAGGATTTAAACTTGATTCCTCTATATAAAGGTGGCTAGCCTTGATCAATTTAAATTTGTCTTGCTTATATGCGAACATAAAGGGGGGGCCTGACTTGCATTATTGATCAACAATAAACTTATCCTTCTGGTCTCTTGATTTTATTCTTTACCTGAGGTACTTTGGATAGAGATTAGTAACCTTTGCTCTTCATTCAAATCCATTCACATGCCTTTGACATCAATGACAACAATCTTTCCAACAATCTCGACTATTCACTTTGACATCAATGACAATATTTTAACAAGTGTTATTTGTTAAAGATTTGGTATCCAACAAGTTCATGGTCAATTTGGGGTAGATCCTCAACCTCTACCCTAAAAATCTCTCATATCAAAATAATTAGGAATTTCATGAAGGGAAAACTCACAATAAAGTTTTCTCAAAAAAATTATAGGTGCATCTTGCAGTTATTACATGGAGGATGGTTAAAGACCATCCACCACCCTATCCCAAAGATTAAATTTTTAATTAAAATAATTACACCAATGAATTGGAAATCTCTTCAAAAACCCCTAGAAGGGGTGCATTGATTTTGGGAGCAATGTAAAATCACAAATTTGGGCTTTACTCATAGTTTTTCTTCACTTCATTGTAAGATAATTTTGTCACATAAAATTGGCAATATGATTTTCTATGAGATTTTCATTGATCAATTTGATTTTGACCAAGTCAATTTTATTCACAATTGCTTCCAATGAAGAAGCAATCAATGGATGTTTTGGGGTTTTTATGGATGACTTTAATTATGAAACTAGTTCTGCAAGTTTACCTTTTCTTTGTTTCAAATTCCCTATTAATTCCTCCCAACTTTCCCTAGAATTTGTTGGAAGACTAGGAGGAGAATGGGGTGATGCAAGGATCTCTAAGTTATAAATTAATTTAACTATATTAGGTTTGGGGTCAATATTTATGGGAGTTGGTGTAAAAAATAATATATAAGAAATATATTCTAAAATAGTAATTTTTTTGAAAATGTAAAATATGATTTAATTAAAAAATATGAAAATATTCCCTATTTACATCTCCTTCAATGTGGCATTACATAAACACTTGGGATAGGGTTCAAACTTATAAAATTTGATCATGTTTGACTCAAAAAACCCACACTATTCCTCTCCTGATTGTGGTTGCAAATGGGAAGTTGATTTTTTTATTTACTTTTTTACAACAACAAAACACAATTGTGTTTTATGATATATAAATGATCATGTTTATCTACTATAAAATGCAATCACATTTTATGGTTTATAAAATTCCATAGAATGTGATCATGTTATAGCTTAGTATTTTTCAAACCATAATATGATTTTATTACTTTAACATTTTAATAACGCAAATTTGTTAGAAGTAAAATGAGTGATTTGGCTACTTTTTTGTCCCCCATTTTGACATGCATGCTCCTATGTGCTAAATGAGCGTTATATGACAATTAAGCTTCAAAAAAATTGGTCAAGCATTCTTTTTTTTTTAAAGTGCATTTAGGTGACCATCTAACTTCAAAGGGCCTAGACTTTGGCACTCTTCTACCTATATAGTAAACTATTAAAAATTTGGACACTTTTGTCATCACAATCATATTGAAAGCTTGGAAAACTATCAATCATTGGCTTCATTGGGTGGGAAATGATTTCTACAATGGGATTTCTGTCAATCAACAACCTATTTTTTGGTCTTCAATTTTCTCTTTTCAATATTTCTCTTTGGCCAAAGTATCATAGATCTATGCCATTATTTTTTTGAAGAGAGGCATGTGTGTGTTGCCAAAATTTATTGATAGAGACACCAAGAATTTTCTCTCATGGCATAAATTGAAATTGAAATTCAAGCTTTCTAATAAAAAGCAAGAAATATTTCAATTTATGATCGATGTTATACCTCCTCATATACTTCATAAAATTGGGGTTATGTCTCTTAAGCCTTTGTGGAAGGATTGTAAATAGTAGCCATATATGCCTTTTCAAAATTATAATACTTACAAAGGCTATTTGTGGTTGTCCCCCCATCTTTCCATAGTGGATAGACTAAATCTTTGGTGGCAACTCTAGTCCTCTATTGGGACCTATGATCATTGATTCTATTGTATTCTATTGGCAATTTTTGGAGCCTAAATTTACCTACTTTTCTTGGTGCATTATTTTATCAAGGCCTTCCTTTGGATAGATGTTTGGCTCATATGGGAATTTTCAATCCCCATTATCCATTTTGTGGATAGATAGAATCCTTCAAGCATCTATTCTATTTTTTTTTCCAAAACTCAAGCGGCTTGAGATTGGATTCATGATTTCTTTAAGACTTTTTGAATAGCTCTCTTTTTTCTTGGAATATGATTTTACTTGGGGATTGGTCTTCTCTCTTGCACAAGTAATACCCAAATTTGGTATTCTTTTAAGGTGGAAATTATCTTTAGTATTCAGGTAAATAGAAAAAATGATTTTCATTTTTATTGTTCTATTGATGTGAACATTCCCTTGTATACTAAAGTCATGATTTACTTTAATATGCTAATGGAAATTCAAGTGAAAGCTAATAAATTTTCTCTTGAAGTTTCTCATCTTAAGGATCTATTAGACTATAAGGGGAACAATCATTGCATTGTTTCCATATTTCCATTGGATCCCTACTCATCCTCCTTGAGGTTGTTGGTGTGGGCATAACCAACCTACAATATTTGATAGTGGATCCTACTTAGTGATCCTTGTGGCTCTTAACCTTCAATTTCTAGAGATAATGTTGTTTGTGGAGGATGGTCCTAGCCTTCTAGGATTCCTTCCACCTCTTTTTATTGGCATGGCTTTTCCTCCTAGTTGACTTGACTTGGGAAATTGTTTCTACCTATAGTTGGTCATTTGTCCAATTCATGCTCAACAACCCTTAGATAGCACTCTTAAAAAAGAAGGTACTCTCATTTAATAAGAGTCAATTGATAATTATATTCCAAGAGATGTTTGGGGTAATCCTAATTATAAAAATCCACTTCCTTTTGATTTTTTTTCACTATTTAGACTTTGTTGGGCTTGGCCTTATTTATTCTTATACATCTTTGTTATGGATTTGGTCTTGCTAAAATTTGTGGGTGTGCTTCTTTTCCACCCTCCTTTTATATTTGAATATTGCACTATTTTACTTTATTAAAAAAATTAATTACACTAAGAAGCATTCTATAATAACAACAACAGATGGAGTGTAATGGCGTGACCATATTAAAAAAATCTCATAATTTTACCTTAAATTTGACAACCATTAACATGTCAAAATTTTAATATAATAATAAACATACTATTAATATTGAATAATAACTATAAATATATGAAATACAAATGAAATGTTTTTTACAAGTAAATTCATTAATTATCTTTCTTGATATCAACACAAATTAAAAAATTAAAAAGTAAATAAATAAATTTAATCTTTCTTGATATCAACACAAATTAAAAAATTAAAAAGTAAATAAATAAATTTAATCGCAAAAGAGAAAGATAAATAAATATAATATAGAGTGAGGCTAAAATAGTAAAACAAATGATTGAAGGTTGTCATCAATAATCTTTGTTTTCATTATATAACATGATTTATTGTAACAATAATCTAAAAATACTTGAAACATTAGAGGAGTAATCCATAATGAAATCTTTATGTTTTGTGTAGAAAGGAGATGAACAAATTTTCATAAATCATCACATATCTTTATCCCTTTCTCTGTCTCTCTATATTTCACTCTCTCTCTCCCTCATGAGCTCTAAACCTATCTCTCTACCTCTCTCTCTCCCTCCACCCCTCTCTCTTTTTACCTCTTTAGACCTCTCTCTCTCTCTCTCTCAATATATGGAGCTTTAGAATTATCTATCTACCTCTCCATCCCTCCCTCCTTCCCTCTCTCTTTGTCCCTCTTTAGACCTCTCTAGAAATCTCTCTCGTACTCTCTCCCCTTGAGCTCTAGACCTTTCTCTTTAACTCTCCCTCCATCCCTCCTTTCCTCTCTCTTTTACCCTCTTTAGATCTCTCTCTTTCTCTTTATGCCTATCTCTCTACCTCTCCCTCCCTCCATCTTTCCCTCTCTACTTAACTCTCTCTCTCTCTCTCTCTCTCTCTCTCTCTATCCATCTCTCTATATCTATCCCTCTTGCCTCTCACTCTCTCTCTATACCTACCTCTCCCTACCTCCCTATCTCTCTCTCTCCCAAGATCTAGACCTATCTCTCTACCTCTCCCTCCATTTTTTCTCTTTTTATCCCCCTTTAGACCTCTTTGTATTATAGTAAACCCAATCAATCTTATACAACCTAGTATTCATCTATGGTTTCTTATTCATATTAGTGTTTCTTAGATCTATAATTTTATGATATTTACATCTTAATTTTTGATTTGAAACTCTTTTCATGACCAATTCTTCATTGTTTTTATATTTTTACATCTTTCTCTATTATATTGATTATGAAATCAATTTTACTTACCCTATGCATCCTTGGCAACCACACTAGGGTTTCATTTTCATATTTGATACATCATTGATATTTTCACTTTTTTAATATATAAGTGTACCTTTGGATATGTTTTTCCTCTCTCCCTCTCCACCTCCCCCTCTTTATATATTTATCTATTTCTCCCTCCCCACTCTCTCTCCCTCTCCCTCCCTCTCCCTCTCCCTCTATCTCTACCTATGACTCTCCCTTTCTCTCCCCCCTCTATTTTTCCCTTGAGTAATCTCTATATCTATATATCTCTCCCTCTTCCTATCCCTCTCCTCTCTCCCTCTCTTCCTATCACTCTTGTAGAGAGTAGAGAGGGAATGTTAGAGAGGAAGATATAGGGAAGTAGAGGGGGAAGGAAAGAGAGGTAGAGAGGAGAGATATATAAAAGGAGAGAGGGGGAATGATAGATTGATCAAGTTATGGATAGGTAAAGAGAGAGCGACAAAGAGGGGAGATAGAGAGAGGTAGAGAGGGAGAGATGAAGGGAGAAGTAGAGATAGATAGGTAGGGTGGGATAGATATATATGGAGAGGTAAGTAGATAAAAATGAAGATGGAGATGGGAGATAAAGATAATAAGAGACAAAGATATATGTAAGGTGGGAGAGATAGAAGGAAAGGTAGGTAGAGATAGGGAGGGTGAGGGGATATAGAGTATAGAGGAAAGGGGAGAGAGAGGTAAGGTGGGAGGGATAGATTGAGAGGTAAGTAGAGAGAGAGGGTGAGGTGAGATAGAGAGTAGAGAAGGAAAGGGAGAGAGAGGTACAAAGAGAGAGAGAGAGAGAGAGAGAGAGAGGTAGGATGGGAGAAATAGAGGAAGAGGTAGCTAGAGATATAGTTTGGGTGGAGATAGAGAGTAGTGAGAGAAGGGGAGAGGTACAAAGGAGAGAGAGAAGAGAGATATAGATAGATATCGAAAGGGAGAGAGGGAGAATGAGGGAGGTATGGAGTGAGAGGTAGGTAGAGAGAGACATAGAGGGGAGATAGAGAGAAGAAGAGAGGGAGGGAGGAAGGGAGAAGTGGAGATACAAAGGTAGGGTGGGAGGGATATAGGGAGAGGTAGGAAGACAAAGAAGAAGGAGACGAGAGAAAGAAAAGTATAGATAGAGAGAGGAAAGCCAAGGTAGGAGGGATAGAGCGAGAGATAGTTAGAGATATTGAGGGTGAATGGATAATCCCTCCATCTATCCTACCCACCTTACCTATCTCTTTGTCTCTACTTCTCTCTATCTCACATCTCCATCATCCTCTCTATCTACCTACCTCTCTTTATATCCCTCCCACCCTAATTTTGTATATCTACTTATCCTTCCCTCCCTCTCTACTTCTCTATATTTCCCCTCTCCATCTCTCTCTACCTACCTCTCAATCCATCCCTCTATCATTCCCTCTCTCACCCTTTAGATATCTCTTTATATCTCTCTTCACCCTCTCTCTCCTCTCTACCTCTCTCTCACCTTCCCTATCTACTTCTCTTTGTCTCCATCCACCCTCTCTCTCTACCTACTTCTCCCTCTCCCACTCACACTCTACATAGATCTCTCATTACTTCCCTCTCTCTCTCTCTCTCTATACCTCTCTCTCCCCTTCCCTCTCTATTTTCTATCTCCCCTCACCCTCTCTCTACCTACCTCTCACTCTATCCCTCCCACTTTACCTATCTCTCCCCTAACCTCTATACTTCTTTCTATATCCCCTCATCCTCCTCTCTCTACCTACCTCTCCCTCTATCCATCCCACCTTACCTCTCTCTCTCTATATATATATCTAATATTTTTTATCTCCCATATCCATCTTCCTCTCTTTCTACCTACCGTTTCCTATATCCCTCCCACCCCACCTCTCTATCTGTACCTCTCCCTTCCTCCCTCTCTCCACTTATCTCATATCTCCCCTCTCTATTCCTCCCTCTTTCCCTCTCTATCTCCCTTTAGATATATCTCTACATCTCTCTTCTCTCTTTATCTCCTCTCTACCTCTTTTACCTTTCCTTTATACTTATATCTCTACTCACCCTCTCTCTATATATATAGAAAGTCACAAAGGAAGATAGAGGGAGAGGGAGAGGGAGATAATAGATATATAGATAAAGAGAGATAAAAGGAGAGATAAAGATATAAAGAGATAGAGAGCTAGGAATAAAGAGGGAGAGATAAAGAGATATAGAGGAAGATGGAGAGAGAGATAGTGAGATATATATGGTGAGATAAAGTGAGAGAGAGAAATAGAGATAAAGAGGTAGAATAAATATGGAGAGATAGAGAGATAGATAGGGGAGAAAGATGAGGGAGGGAGAGAGGGGGTAGATAGAGAGAAAGAGGAAGAGAAAATGAGAGATATAGGTAGAGAAGTAAAGAGAAGAAGAGGGGGAGATACATATCAATATATAGAGGGAGAGAGAGAGAGGGAGAGATAATGATAGAGGGAGATATAGAGAGATAAAGAGGGATATTGTCATTAGCCTTCCCAGAATATTGTGGTGAATTTAAAGTTTGATTCTGAGTATTGAATCATCTTCTTAAGGTGCCTAGAGTCAGTTAGGATAACTTTGAATTCCATTAAATGTCACTACACCAAATTATTTCAAACTACAAGTTTTAAATCATAAATTAGGTGATATGATTTTGCAATTATGATGTCCAATTTGAATTTTCTTATGCATCTAACCAAATTTCATGAATGTTGTTTAAAAGAATCTATCTTTTTTCATTTAACATACGTTGCCTTACAGATGTCATAAGGGCAAAGCAATGAAACATGTAGAAGATAATTCTTAGAGACATAAAGCAGTAGGTCATCTATTAGACTATTACTCTAGTTCAAGCAATAATTTAAATTGACTTGATTGTGGAAGGAGCTCAATGGTTAAGATATATAAAAGTGAGTGATACGGGTTAGATGAGCTTTATGTTATGTAGTTAAATTTTTGTGTTAATTTAAATTATAAATATTTCTATTTAATAATTGTTGATAGGAAAAAGAGAAGAAAAAAATATAATGATCTTATTGTAATGGTGAAATATGTATACCTTGCACCTTTATCTTTCATTTTCAGCTTACATTGATTTAGTGATTCTATATGTACTAACAAGTATAGGAGTGATGTGATTTGTACTAAGAGTTGGCACATAATATGAACCTTACCTAATTCCATCTGCATTTAATTTCAAGGACTAGATCTAATAATTAATTTTAACCATTCCTTATCCAAGGTCAATTTTGTGACAGGTCAATTGCATGATTTACAAAAATGAAACCATTTTTTTTTGTTTTCATGAATTCAATTTTAGGATCAACCTAACCCTTCCAACTAGCCACTACATGTAGACTCAAAGTGTGAATGATTCACTTACCACCTTTGGAGACTAATCTCAATTCATTTACATATCTAATACTTAGAATTCATTAAGAAAATTTCATACATGTAATTATTCAAGTATTGATTACCGCATTATCTACTTGCATCATCATCTAAGGTATCTCTTGTACATTTCTCTATTTTTTTTATTATGTGCAAAAAAATTTGACTCAATATCCTAGGGGTTTGACCAAGGGGAGACCTTTATCCTAGTTAAAAAAAAAATTAGCCACACTACAAATTGTTTTATGTAGAAAAAACAAAAACATTCAAGACATACTAAATAAAACACCTAGATATTTACATAAATCATATTTATACATCTAGATTAGACTGGCAGTTGCATAGGTCATATTTGTAACTACATGATTAATCATACAACTATGGAAGTGACTCATAGTGATAGATGATGATTTTATAAATCCTTAGGAACTCATCTAGTCTACTCATTTTTGCATGCCAAAAAATCATATTTAGACATTGTAATATCATAAATTGCATCCTATGCAATTTCACATTACATATGCCTTCCCCTTTAGTTACAATTAAGATAATTATGCTCTTTAATCCCAATGTCGATCCAAACCATCTTTTAACACATGGCATGTTCAACTCTCCTTGATGGTTATGTCTAATTTTTTCTCAGACGGATGCATGTCACAAAGACATCTACAGGTCACACTCGCGTCCAATAAAAATCTATGACTATGTTAGCCATGAGGATGTTACACTTGTCATTTTTTGGTAGTGTAACACCTTTGCCAACCTACACTCCTGTTGAGGATTGCTCAAACATGTAACTTTGAAATAAGGACCCTCCTTCCTCTAGAATCTTGATCTTTGGAAGGGGACACAATTCTTGAGCATTCTACAACAATCTTTTAGTTTTCCTCTCTAACTCATAGCATTCTCCATTTCTCTCACATGCATATCTTTCAAATCTCTCTCTCTCTCTCTCTCTCTCTCTCTCTCTCTCTCTCTCTCTCTCTCTCTCTCTCTCTCTCTCTCGTATTGACAACTTTGAGAGAAAACTCCATTATTCCACCAGTGATGTAATCACAGATATATCTCACAAAAATCTGTCACTTCCACTTAAAGAAGTCAGTGTCATCTTGAAGATTCATGTTGCTTCTTCATTACACCAGCAAATTACTTTTCTTTTGTGTTTAAGAGTGGTAACTCTTCAAGATTTTATATTGAGTATACTATTTTTATTTTGTTAGCATATTGTTCTTTGCATGGTTTTATATCTATTTCTATCATCTTGTCTAAAGTTGTCTATGGAGGTGGGAACACCAAAACGGGGGTTTGATTGAGGCAAACTCTTATACAACCACCCAACCCCTCTCTTTGGTCTTATGTGTGTAGATACAGGTGAAGGAGCCATTTAGAGAGAGTCTTTGATCTTACTTCATGTCTTTAGTGATGTTCTAAAATCATCTTTGTCATTTTCATTTAAGTTCATTTAATATTTTCATTCTAGTTACTCTATATTTGTTGTATGATCATCTTTTATATCCTATCATGTCCAAAACCCTATACAGAGTTTTTTGAGTTTCCCTATGACAATTTTGGTTTTCTGTTCATACATGACATCAACGCGATGTCCTATCATCCGATAGTCATGAATTATTCTTGGATAAATAGCTTATTAGGTTTTTTGAGAAATATTTTCATGCATTATTTTGGGACAAAATTTAAATTTGATTTCTCTATATAAAGGTGGCTAGCCTTGATCAATTTAAGTTTGACTTGCTTATATGCCAACATAAAGGGGGGCTGATTTACATTATTGATCAACAATAAACTTATCCTTTTGGTCTCTTGATTTTATTCTTTACCTGAGGTACTTTGGATATATATTAGAAGCCTTTGGCCTTCATTCAAATCCGCTCACATGCCTTTGACAGGGTGATCCCACAATAGTGGTTTACAATTTTTGACCAAACTGGACACTGAAATTATTTTTTTAAACTAAATCTTCACATTCGGGCACCTATAGCGGTTAAACCGTGAAGAATTTGAAGATGATGCAAACTAGAGTCTCGTCACATTTTGTTTGTAAATTCTTAAAAAAAAAAAAATCAAAATTTTTGGAATCAGATTCCACTTCTTTTTCCATCTCCCACAAAAACTGTTTTTTTTCAAAAAATAACATTTTTAAAAAGTGACGCACTGTATTTAACACATAACATTTTTTCCATGAAGGATAAAATTATAATTCTTTCGAATTTAGATTTGAAACTCCGATATCTAGTGCTTCCGCTTGGTTAGATAGTTTTTTATTGAATATTTTTTCTTTAATCAAGTTTCAAAGTCAAACCAATTACAATTCAGGACATAAGCGACCGTATAGCATAACTTTTTGTATATATATAAATTCATTTTTTTTTTCTATTGGATCAAGGACTTCAATATCGGTGCACTCATATTTTTCAAATTTTTTTGATAATCTTTATTTTTCCACATGTGCGAGCGAGACCTTCATTTTCAATGAAAAACCTATGTTTAATAAAACTAAAAACAAATACATAATAAAACCAAAACATATTAAAATTATATTCGTTGGATAGCTCGTTCTGAGGACTACCTGATTCCAGTTGGTTTTGTGAATATTCCTCCATTTTCATCCTCAAACTGAGCTCCGAAGTGCCAAAATTCAAGTTTTTTTTTCTGTCTCAGGGGGGGATGAGGAATAAGGGGGTTCGCTCGAACCAGGGTTCATTCGAACCCCCCTTCTATAAGGGGTTTTGATGGCTTTTTTGGTGAGAAAGTATTAAGAGGGTTCAACCCTAGGTTCTACCGAACCCCTAATTGGTTTGGTTGAACCAATAGGTTCGTACGAACCCCTAAAATCAATTTTTTTGCCATGCATTCATTTTTTGTGAGTTTTCTTTCCTCACTTCAATTGTAAACCACTATTGTGGCTTCACCCATCAATGACAACAATCTTGACTATTTGCTTTGAAATCAATGACAATATTTTAACAAGTGTTCTTTGTTAAAGATTTGGTATTCAACAAGTTTTTGGTAAATTTTGGGTAGATCCTCCACCTCTACCCTAAAACTCCCTAATATCAAAATAATTAGGAATTTCATAAGGACAAACTCACAATAGATTTTTTTTAAAAAAATTATAGGTGCATCCTGTAGCTATTACATGTAGGACATGGTTAAAAACCATCCACCACCTATCCCAAAGATTAAATTTTTAATTAAAATAATTACACCAATAAATTGGAAATCTCTTCAAAAACCTGTAGAAGGGGTGCATTGGTTTTGGGATCAATATAAAATAAAAAAATTGGGCTTTACTCATAGTTTTTATTCACTTCATTGTAAGATAATTTTGTTAAATAAAATTTGCAATATGATTTTCTATGAGACTTGCATTGATCAATTTGATTGTGACGAATTCAATTTTATACACAATTTCTTCCAATGATGAAGCAAGTAATGCATGTTTTGGGGTTTTGATGGATGAATTTAATTATGAAACTAGTTTTGCAAGTTTACTTTTTCTTTCTTTCTAATTCCCTATTAATTCCTCCCAACTTTCTCTAGAATTTGTTGGAAGAATAGGAGGAGACTTGGGTGATGCAAGGATCTCTTTAGAAATTGATTTAACTATATTAGGTTTGGGTTAATATTTATGGGAGTTGGTGTAAAAAATAATATATAAGAAATATATTCTAAAATAGTAATTTTTTTGACAATGCAAAATATGATTTGATTAAAAAATATGAAAATGTTTCATATTTACATCTCCTTCAATGTGGCATTACATAAATACTTGGGATAGGGTTCAAATTTATAAAATTTGATCATGTTTAACTCAAAAAACTCACACTATTCCTCTCACGATTGTGGTGCGAATGGGAAGTTGAATTTTTTATATTAACTTTTTATGACAATGAAAAACTTGTAATTGTGTTTTATGATATATAAATGATCATGTTTATCTACTATAAAATGCAATCACATTTTTTTGTTTATAAATTCCATAGAATGTGATCACGTTATACCTTAGTATTTTTCAAACGATAATGTGCTCGTATAACTTTAACATTTTAATAATGCAAATTTGTTAGAAGTAAAATGAGTGATTTGGATACTTTTTTGTCCCCCATTTTGACATGCATGCTCCTATGTGCTAAATGAGCATTATATGACAATTAAGCTTGAAAAACTTTGGTCAAGCATTCTATTTTTTTTTAAAGTGCATTTAGGTCATCTAACTTCAAAGGGCCTAGACTCTGGCACTCTTCTACCTATATAGTAAACTATTCAAAATTGGGACACTTTTGTCATCACAAGAATATTGAAAGCTTGGAAAAATATCAACCATTAGCTTCATTGGGTGGGAAATGATTTCTACAATGGGATTTCTATCAATCAACAACCTATTTTTTGGTCTTCAATTTTCTCTTTTCAGTATTTATCTTTGTCCAAAGTGTCATAGATCTATGCCATTATTTTTTTTAAGAGAGGCATTTGTGTGTTGCCAAAATTTTATTGATAGAGCTTCCAAGAATTTTCTCTCGTGGCATAAATTGAAATTGAAATTCAATCTTTCTAATAAAAAACAAGAGATATTTCAATTTATGATCGATGTTATACCTCCTCATATACTTCATAAAATTGGGGTTATGTCTCTTAAGCCTTCATGGAAGGTTTGTAAATAGTAGCCATATGTGCCTTTCCAAAATTATAATGCTTACAAAGGCTATTTGTGGTTACCCCCCCATCTGTCCATAGTGGATAAACAAAATATTTGGTGGTAACTCTAGTCCTCTATTGGGACCTAGCATCATTGATTCTATTGTATTCCATTGGCAATTTTTGGAGCCTAAGTTGACTCACTTTTCTTGGTGCAATATTTATCAAGGCCTTCCTTTGGATAAACATTTGGCTCATATGAGAATTCTCAATCCCCATTTTCCTTTTTGTGGATAGATAGAATCCTTCAAGCATCTATTCTATTTTTTTCCCAAAATTAAAGAGGCTTGAGATTGGATTCATGATTTCTTCAAAAAATTTTGAATAGCTCTATTTGTTCTTGGAATATGATTTTACTTGGGTATTGGTCTTCTCTCTTGCACCAGTAATATCCAAATTTTGTATTCTTTTAAGGTGGAAATTATATTCAGTATTTAGGAAGATAGAAAAAATTATTTTCTTTTTTATTGTTCTATTGATGTGAACTTTCCCTTGTATACTAAGGTCATGATTGTCATATTTCCATTGGATTCCTACTCATTTTCCTTGAGGTTTTTGGTGTGGGCATAAACAACCTACAATATTTGATAGTGGATCCTACTTAGTGGTCCTTGTGGCTCTTAACCTTCAATTTCTAGAGATAATGTTGTTTGTGGGGGATGGTCCTAGCCTTCTAGGATGTAGGTTCCACCTTTAGTGGCATGGCTTTTCCTCCTAGTTGACTTGAATTTGGAAAGTTTTTCTACCTATAGTTGATCATTTCTCCAATTCACATTCTCAACAACCCTTAGATAACACTCTTAAAAAATAAGGTACTATCATTTAATAAGATATAATTGATAATTATATTCCAAGAGATGTCTGGGGTAATCCTAATTATAAGGATCTGCTTCCTTTTGAATTTTTTCACTATTTAGACTTTGTTGGACTTGTCCTTATTTATTCTTATACATATTTATTATGGATTTGGTCTTGCTAAACTTTGTGGGTGTGCTTCTTTTCCACCCTCCTTTTGTATTTGAATATTATACTATTTTACTTTATTAAATTAATTAATTACACCTAGAAGCATTCTATAATGACAACAACAGATAGAGTGTAACATTTGGTGTGACTATATTAAAAAAAGCTCATACTTTTTACCTTAAATTTGACAACCATTAACATGTAAAAGTTTTAATATAATAATAAACATACTATTAATATTGAATAATAACTATAAATATATGGAATACTAATGAAATATTTTTTATTTTTCATTAATTATCTTTCTTGATATCAATACAAATTTAAAAATTAAAAAGTAAATAAATAAATTTAACAGTAAAAAGGAAAGATAAATAAATATAATATAGAGTGAGGCTAAAATAGTAAAACAAATGATTGAAGGTTGTCATGAATAGTCTCTGCTTTCATTATATAACATGATTTATTGTAACAATAATCTCAAAATACTTGAAACATTAGAGGAGTAATAAATAATGAAATATTTATGTTTTGTGTAGTAAGGAGATGAACAAATTTTCATAAATCATCACATATCTCTATCCCTTTCTCTGCCTCTCTATATTTCACTCTCTCTCCCTGGTGAGCTCTAAACGTATCTCTTTGTCATGAATAATCTTTATTTTCATTATATAACATGATTTATTGTAACAATAATCTCAAAATACTTGAAACATTAGAGGAGTAATCAATAATGAAATATTTATGTTTTGTGTAGTAAGGAGATGAACATTTATTTTCATAAATCATCACATATCTCTATCCCTTTTTCTACCTCTATATATTTCACTCTCTCCTTGGTGAGCTCTAAACCTATCTCTCCACCTCTCTCTCTCTCCCTCCCTCCATCTCTCTTTTTCCATCTTTAGACCTCTCTCTCTCTCAATATATTGAGCTTTAGAATTATCTATCTACCTCTCCATCCCTCCCTCCTTCCCCCTCTCTTTGTCGCTCTTTACACCTCTCTCTAGAAATCTCTCTTACTCTCTCCCCTTGAGCTTTAGACTTTTCTCTCTACCTCTCCCTCCCTCCCTCCCCTCTCTCTTTGTCCTTCTTTAGCTCTCTCTCTTTCTCTCTATGCCTATCTCTCTACCTCTCCCTCCCTCCATCCTTCCCTCTCTACTTAATTCGATCTCAACTCTCTCTCTCTCTCTCTCTCTCTCTCTATCTCTCTAGCTATCTCTCTATATCTCTCCCTCTTGCCTCTCACTCTCTCTCTATACCTACCTCTCCCTCCCTCCCTCCCTATCTCTCTCTCTCCCAAGCTCTAGACCTATCTCTTTACCTCTCCCTGCTTTTTTTCTCTCTTTGTCCCTCTTTAGGCCTCTTTGTATTTTAGTAAACCCAATCAATCCTATACAACCTAGTATTCATCTATGGTTTCTTATTCATATTAGGGTTTCTTAGATCTATAATTTTATGATATTTACATCTTAATTTTTGATTTGAAACTCTTTTCATGACCAATTCTTCATTGTTTTTATATTTTTGCATATTTCTCTATTATCTTGATTATGAAATCAATTTTACTTAGCCTATGCATCCTTTGCAATCATATTAGGGTTTCATTTTCATATTTGATACAACATTGATATTTTCACTTTTTTAATATATAAGTGTACCCTTTGGATATCCTCTCTCCCTCTCCACCTCCCCCTCTTTATATATTTATCTATTTCTCCCTCCCCACTCTCAATCCATCTAGATCCTTCTCCCTCTCCCTCTCCCTCTCCCTCCCTCTCCCTCTCCCTCTCCCTCTATCTCTATCTATCTCTCTCCCTTTCTCTTCCCCCTCTATCTTTCCCTTGAGTAATATCTATCTCTATATATCTCTCCCTCTTTCTATCCATCTCCTCTCTCTCTTTCTCTCCCTATCACTCTCGTAGAGAGGGAATGCGAGAGAGGAATATGGAGGGAAGTAGAGAGGGATGGTAAGAGAGTTAGAGAGGAAAGAGAGAAGAGATATAGAGAGAGATATCTAAAGGGAGAGAGGGGGAAAGATGGAGTGATGGATAGGTAAAGCAAGAGACAAAGATGGGAGATAGAGAGTAGTAGAGAGGGAGAGATGGAGGGAGAAGTAGAGATAGAGAGGTAGGGTGGGATAGATATATGGAGAGGTAGGTAGATAGAGAGGATGATGGAGATGGGAGATAAATATAAGTAGAGATAAAGATATATGTAAAGTGGGAAGGATAGAAGGAAAGGTAGGTAGAGATAGGGAGGGTGAGGGGATATAGAGTATAGAGGGAAGGGGAGAGAGAGGTAAGGTGGGAGGGATATATTGAGAGGTAAGTAGAGAGAGAGAGAGGGTTAGGGGAGATAGAGAGAAGTAGAGAGGGAAGGGGAGAGAGAGGGAAGGGGAGAGAGGTACAAAGAGGGATAGGGAGAGAGAGAGAGAGAGTGATAATGAGAGAGAGAGAGAGAGGGAAGGAGGGAAATCTGGAGGGAGAGGCAACTAATGAGAGAGAGGTAGGATGGGAGGAATAGAGGGAGAGTTAGCTAGAGAGAGAGTTTGGGTGGAGATAGAGAGTAGAGAAGGAAGGGGAGAGAGGTACAAAGGAGAGAGAGAAGAGAGATATAGATAGACATCTAGAGAGAGAGAGGGAGAATGAGGAAGGTATGGAGTGAGAGATAGGTAGAGAGAGATATAGAGGGGAGATAAATAGAAGTAGAAAGGGAAGATGAAAGGAAGAGGTAGATATACAGAGGTATGGTGGGAGGGATATAGGGAGAGGTAGTAAGATAGAGGAAAATGGAGATGAGAGAAAGAAAAGTAGAGATAGAATGAGAGAAAGGTAAGGTAGGAGGGATAGAGGGAGAGGTAGGTAGAGAGATAGAGGGTGAGTGGATAATCCCTCCATCTATCTACCTACCTCTCCCTCTATCCCTCACACCTTACCTCTCTCTCTATCTCTACTTCTCTTTATCTCACATCTCCATCTTCCTATCTATCGATCTACCTCTCCATATATCCCTCCCACCCTACTTATGTATATCTACTTATCCTTCTCTCCCTCTCTACTTCTCTATATTTCCCCTCTCCATCTCTCTCTACCTACCTCTCAATCCATCCTTCTCTCATTTCCCTCTCTCCCCTTTTAGATATCTATTTATATCTCTCTTCACCCTCTCTCTCCTCTATACCTCTCTCTCACCTTCCCTATCTACTTCTCTCTATCTCCACTCACCCTCTCTCTCTACCTACTTCTCCCTCTATCTCACCCACTCTACATCTCTCTCATTACCTCCCTTTCCCCCCCTCTCTCCCTCCTTCCCTCTGTCTCCTTCTTTGTCTCTCTCTCTCTCCCTTTCCCTATCTTTGTACCTCTCTCTCAATTCCCTCTCTATTTTCTATCTCCCCTCACCCTCTCTCTACCTACCTCTCACTCTATCCCTCCCACTTTACCTATCCATCCCCTGACCTCTATACTTCTCTTTATATCCCCTCATCCTCCCTCTCTCTATCTACCTCTCCGTCTATCCATCCCACCTTACCTCTCACTCTATATCTACTTATTTTTATCTCCCATACCCATCTTCCTCTCTATCTACCTACCTTTGCCTATATCCCTCTCAACATACCTCTTTATCTCTATCTCTACCTCTCCCTTCCTCCCCCCTCTATGTTTCTCTCTCTACCTACCTCTCACTCTAGCCCTCTCTCTTTCCCTCTCTATCTCCCTTTAGATATATATCTACATCTCTCGTATCCCTCTCTCTCTCCTCTCTACCTCTTTAACCTTCCCTCTCTACTTCTATCTCTACTCACACTCTCTCTCTCTATATATATATATAGAAAGTCATAGAGGAAGATAGAGGGAGAGGGAGAGAATAGATATATAGATAAAGAGAGGTAAAGATATAGAGAGATAGATAGTTAGGAATAAAGAGGGAGAGTTAGAGAGATATAGAGGAAGATGAAGAGAGAGATAAAAGAGATATAAATGATAGATAAAGTGATAGAGAGATAGATAGGGGAGAAAGATGAGGGAGGGAGGGAGGGGTAGACAGAGAGAAAGAGGTAGAGAAAAGGAGAGAGATAGGTAGAGAGGTAAAGAGAAGAAGAGGGGGAGATATGGATCAATATATAGAGGGAGAGAGAAAGAGAGAGGGAGAGATAATGATAGAGGGAGATATAGAGAGATAAAGAGGGAGAGGGAGAGAGATAGAGAGATAGGGAGATAGAGGTATCTAAAAGATATGGATAGAAAGGGATGGAGAGAGAGAGGGGGGGAGATTGAGAGAGAAAGGAGGTGATAGGGACAAGTAATAGAGAAAGAGGTATAGAGATATAGGGAGAGAGAGATGAAGAGAGGGGTATAGATAGAGAGATAGAGATAGGGAAGAAAAAATAGGGAGTTTGTGTATGAGTGTGAGAGAGATATGGTGATAACTTGATGGAGAGGGAGATTATATATATATATATATATATATATATATATATATATATAGAGAGAGAGAGAGAGAGAACCTAGTAAAGATAGAGGGGAAGAGAAAGGGAGAGAGCTAGGTAGAGAAGGAGATAGAGAGGAAAGATATATAAATAGAGGTAGAGTAAGGGAAAGGGGAAGATATAGGTAGAAAGGGAGAGAGAATGAAAGAAGGAGAGATGGAGAGATAGCTAAATAGATAGAGGTAGAGAGGGAAAGGGACATGTTCTCCTAGTTCAACTTGGGAAAAGGTTTGCATAGGATTTTGGACAACAAGGAAGCCTTCTATGCTGATTTATGTAATTTTTTGATCTCCTTAGAACAAAAATATAAATGTTTTATTATTTATTGCTTCTTTTATGCTTCAAGTAAAGTTTGGGATGATTATTGTAAAAAAAACATGAAAAAAGACTGTGTGCAAGAATTATGAAAATTAAAGAGGAACTTTAAATGATTATAATTAATTTTTCATCCATAATCTATTAAAATTGTCTTATCCATTGTGTATATCTCTAAATCACCTTTCCAATGCTTTTTAAAAAATTAAAATTTTGATAAGTAATGTGAAATTTATGCCCATTTTATTGAATTGTGTTTTTTTGGGCTTTTCAAAATGGATATCCGTTTTTCTTTTCAAATAGATATATGTTTTGAAAACATAAAATTGATGAAAATACATGTAGGAAATAGATATGCATTTTACTTTTTAAAATGGACATCCATCTTGAAAATATAAAATTGATGAAAATACTTGCGGGAAACAAATATCCATTAATAACAAATATCCGCTTTTTTATCTAACCCATACAAAAATTCAAATTTGTGTTTCACAATTTCAGAAAAGTAAAAACATGTTATTTTTTCTATTGCCATTTTTTGACCTATCATGATCGTGCACATGCCCTACTATTACAAGTAAAAGGAAAATATTTGTAGCCTGGTTTAGTCTACTCTACCATAGCTGGCCATTGCATTTATAGATTATTATATACAATGTTTCCGCCTTCAAATTTTTAGGTGGGGTATCTTTCACGAAAAAAAAATCAAATTTGATAGATTTTGGTAGGCATATAAATCACTCTAGATTCGATATTGGATTTCTAGTTATTGAAGAACTCATAAACATAAATCCTCCAAGATTTCAAGATCTCGGCATTCCTTCTAGATCTCTATTTTCACAAAACCTTTTGTTCAAAGTATCTAAGGGTCTCTAATTTGTAGAATTGTGTACTAGACCTCAAGAAACATTCCTCGAAAAAGCTATTGAAAAGGAAGATAATAGAAGAACAATTTATTCTGTAAGCCCGCATATTCCTAGTTTAGACCACAAGCCATATATAGACTATGACCCAGAAGAAGCGTCCACCTCATACAACAATTATCCGATGAAAACATAAAGATCAATCAATCCTTATCCATTTATATCTTCTTTATCCACTTCGTTAGACTTAATCAACAATCCAAAAATAATGGACAGATTAGCCACGCAAATTAGTAAAAAAAATAGCTTTAGATCCAGAAGAAGATGAAGAAAAAGAAAGAAAAGGGAAAGGGATTCAAATTAAGAAAATGGAAGAACCAACTCGCATTCTTAGATAATTTCTTCCTAGATTTGGTACTAAAAGAAAGTAAGATAACAATTGGAACTAGGAAAAGGCAAGGCTAAAGAAGTCACAGGTTATGAACCTCGTGGATGGCCTACCCTTGAGTCATTTATAGTCATAAACCAAGATAAGAAATTTTGGGGTAGACATAAGTCAAGATTACATATAAATATTAGGAAAAAAAAAACTGATGCTCAAAGAAATTAGCAAGCACAACGGTTAACGTCTACACAGGAAAATATTGATGATATGCTATACATTTGAAAAATAATTTGTATATGACTAATAGTGGTTTCGCAAAATTATCGGTAGTAGATCAATCCATTAGCAAAATTGAAGAGTCATTTTCCAACATAGAAAAATAATATTCTTCACTAATGAATGATACATATGGTCTTACTTATCAAGTTAGAAACATCAATACTTCTATTGCAACTCTAAGCACTAATCGGTTAAGATCTGGGCCATACCTCACACAAGTATTTGATAATCAACATAACTTGGACATCAAAAGAGAAAATGAAGCTACCGAGAATAAAGTTTTTCTTGATATAGTTTCTAGAAAACTTGATAGGATTAAAACTTATGTAAAGAAGATCAGAGTAGCACATGCACGACATGATAGTCTTGATAAAGAACAAAAGAAAAATTCTATAGATCCACCTGATAGAGAGAGAAAACTAATTGTGCAAAAAGTAAAAAGATTATTTTATGATGATTTTGATGAACCTACATCATGTCATCTAAACCTTCAATAATAATCACTCTGCCAAAGATAAAATAACATAGTCTAGCTATGCAAATGAGGTTCGAGAACCTATATATAAGAAAGAAACCGGTTGTGCTAATAAAGATTATGAAGAATAAGAAAATAATTGGGAAGACCAAACTATGGATTTAGTGTTTTCTGATAATTGTGTACAGTTTGATATAGGTAATTTTGATAATGATATAGAACAAGATTTCAGAAGTATACAACAAATTCAACAAAGGGAACCATGGGAAAATTATATAATGGTTAAAGTAGAATATGATGTAGAAATGAAAGAGGTCATAATTGAAAATATTAAACTTGAACTATTCAGGCCATATGCCACATTAAGATATATTCATAACAATGATAAAAGTGTGGATCCTTACAACACTATCAACACTTGGGATGATACTCTAGAATTTTTTTTTTTGACACTTGGAGTAATTGGTAAGAACCAACAAAAGTTTCATATGCAGTAAGATTAATGTCAAGAAAAAAATAATTTTATTTTTTATTGTTCTATTGATGTGCAATTTTCTTTCTATACTAAAGTCATGATTTACTTTAATGTGCTAATGCAAATTCAAGTGCAAGCTAATAAAGTTGCACTTGAAGTTGATCATCTTTAGGAACTATTGGACCATTGGGAGAACAATCATTGTATTGTTGTCATATTTCCATCCGATCACTACTATCCTCCTTGAGGATGTTGGTGTGGGCATAGCCAACCTACAAGATGTGATAGTGGATCCTACCTAATGGTCCTTGTGGCTCTTAGCCTTCAATTTCTAGAGATAATATTGTTTGTGGAGGATGGTCCAAGCCTTCGAGGATGCCTTCCACCTCTTTTCATTGGCATGGTTTTCCCTCCCAATTGAGCTGACTTGGGCAAGCTTTTCTACCTATGGTTGGTCATTTCTCCATTTTATGCTCATAAATGCTTAGATAACACTCTTAAAAAAGAAGGTACTCCCATTGAATACAAGCCAATTGATAATTCTATCTCAAGAGATGTTTGGGACAATCCTAATTATAAGGATCCTCCTCCTATTGACTTTTCTTTTGCTACGTAGACTTTGTTGGTCTTGACTTCATTTATGTGTATACATCCTTGTTATAGATTTTGTCTCACTAAACTTTGTGGGTGTGCTTCTTTTCCACCCTCTTTTTTTATGTGAACGTTGTATTACTTTTCTTTATTAAATAAAGTTAAAATTACATCTAGAAACATTCTATAATGACAATAAGGGGTGGAGTGTAATGGTGTGAGCATGTTAAAAAAAGTCATAGCTTTTACCTTAAATTTGACAGTCATTTACATGTCAAACTATTTAATATAATAATAAACATAATATAAATATTGAATAATAACTATAAAAATATGAAATAGAAATGAAATATTTCTTTTACTTTTTTGTAAATTATCTTCATTTATATAAATATAATTTTAAAAATAAAAATAAAAACTTTTATAATAAGTTTAGTTAGTCGATAGGCTACATATAATGTGAGATTTGAACCTAAAACAAGTCTCATGCTTGCAACTCATAGTTGAGTTGTCAAAAACAAGTTTCAACTGTTGTTTAATGGTAAAAGCCTCTAAAACCTTTTTTATCACATAAAATCCAAATAAATATTGATTTGACAACTGGATGGGAACTTTTTATTTCCATTTGTAGTGTTTTTTGTCAATTTGATGGCAACTTTTTTTTATTTGATTTGATTTAACTAGATTTTTCTAAGTTTATTTTATTCCATTATTTAACATTTATTATTAATTGTTTAATCCAACCACATGCAACAAGAATTTTCATGCACAAACATGTACTCTCTAACATATTAACATAGATATAGTTTTTTATTGACACAATCCTTGAACCTCCATTACATACAAGTGCTAGTTAGTAAGAAAGAAAGAAAAATAAACATAATATAGAGTGAGGTTAAAATAGTAAAAATAATAATTTAAGATTATTCTAAATAATTTTTGTTTTTCATTATTTTTAATGATTTATTTTTCATGAACATTTTTGTGGAAGGATCTTGGAAAAGGTAGTGTTTCAGAAAAATAAAAGAAAATTAGAGATTGCAAACCCGTCTCATTCAACACCCTATTCATTTTGTTATAAAATGTATTAAGAAAGAAAACCCGTTTAAACAAGTAATCAATGTGCCTCAAAAAAATTGTCGAATGATGTGACGTTAAAGAGGAAATTAAGTAGCTTACTGGGCAAATTGTAGACTAAACATCTTTCCTTGATAAGAAAAATTGTTGTTTGTCTTCAAAAATAAAACTACGGATTCAAAATTTCGGCTGCATCTCTTCAAGGTTTGTGTGCGCTTTATTACTTTCCTTTCGCTCATTGATTATACAAATAATCCATTCTATGTTGCTATTTTCATGTATTTAACTGACTGTTGTAGTTGTTATTGCTGGCAGCCATATTTCTACTGGTCTTTGTAATCATACTGCTATAGTTGTTTTCTTTGCTATTGGTAATGTTGTACAACTCTGTCATGTAACTATTGTGTAACTATTTTTGCTATAGCTATTTTGTATCTATAAGGTTTTTCTACAGTTTAATACCTACTGCAATCTCTTTGTGTTATGCATTATCAATAAAAAAAATCCATTCATTCATTCCCTGTATAGGTAAATCTGTTGGGAAAAGGAACCCAACTACAGTGTGAAAGGAATGAAAACATGCATAGCTCAAAGGAGACAAACACAAGGAGAAAAAAAATATATATTTGATTTTCTATTTCATTCACCAAAGGATTACAATAAAAAATATTACTGACAAAACTCAAAGCAAAAGCTCTATTCAATCTTCATACAAAAACTGCGCTTATTCTGATGCATCTTCTTTCTGTGTGTTGTTGCGTGCTGGAGATATTTCGGAGCACTGGAGCACTGTCAATGTTATTTGCTGCTGTAGGTTCTCCTAAATTTTCACTTTCTATGTTGTGTGTTCTGCCGAACATTCCCTTCTTTGTTGCTGCAAAAAATTTACTATCTCAGAATAAACATTCTATTCTTTTGTCTTTTGTTACCTTTCCAAAATCTGACACCTAATTCAAATTCAACCACCACAATTAATTTGTTGCCAAATATTAACTGACCAGCATGGTTGTTACACATGGCAGGGGGGAACAATCCAAATTTGATTTCATCTGATGGTGCATTAAATGCACTTTCTTGTTGCTGCTCGGGATCAAATATTCCAACACTCCCCCTTAATCCTAAGCCATTTTGTTTTTCATCATCATTCAAAATTTTTGGAGCAAAGTTTTCAGAGCAAGGATTTCGGAGCATCAGTCCCTGCCTTTTATCACTCTACAAAACTTCTGGAGCAACGGACCGAAATTTTCAGAGCACCGACACAAATTTTCCGGAGCAAGCCTGTGTGCATCTATTCTGCATTCTGGAACTATCTTCTGAAGTTCTGGAGCATCTGCGCTTTTTTGTGTTTTCCAGAACCAAAGTTCCAGAGCATTCCTGCATACCATGCCTATCTCTTAGGCATTCAAAAGATTCTTTTGGCAATGCCTTTGTGAAAATATCAACGAGCTGCTGCTCAGATCTGCAATACTGAAGTTGAATCTCTCCATGCTCCACCAACTGCCTTATGAAATGGTAGTAGATTTTGATGTGCTTGCTTCATCAATAAAAGACGAGATTCTTAGTCAATGCAATAGAAGACACATTGTCACAAAATATGGTTGTACCATCTTCTTGCTGCTCATTCAAATCTACAAGGATTCTTCTAAGCCAAATTGCCTAACATGTTGCTGCATTTGTTGCTATGTATTCCATTTCGGCTATGGAGAGTGAAACTATGGGCTGCTTCTTTGATGCCCATGATATTGCTCCTGAACCCATGTGGAACAAGTATCCTGATGTGCTCTTTCTGTCATCTACATTTCCTTCCCAATCACTATTTGCATACCCAACCAGCTGAAACTCATTGGAGGCGGTATACATAATGCCATAGCCTTTCGTGCCATTGACATACCTTAGAATTATTTTTCCTGCTTGCTAGTGTGTCCTTAGGTTGCTCCATGAACCTAGAAATCAGGCTTACTACATACATCAAATCAGGTCATGTTGTTGTCAAATACATGAGGCTTCCAACCATGCTCTTGTAGAGGGTTGGGTTAACATCACTGTTCCTATCCTCTTTGCTTAATTTCAGACTTGTAGCTGTTGGGGTTGGGGTTGGTTTGTTGTCCAACATTCTAAATTTCTTCAAGATTTGTTTAGCATAACTTGTTTGTGAAATAAAGATGTCATGATCTGTTTGTTGGTCCTCTATGCCTAGGAAATATTTTAGCAAACCTAGGTCTATCATTTCAAACTCATTTTTCATTGCTTCTTTGAAATCAACAATGAAAAAATTAGTATTCCCTGTAAATTTTTTAAATCATCTACATACAAAATAGCAATAAGAATATCACCATTGGTTGCCTTGATGTAGAGTGTGGGCTCACACCGCTTTTGCTAAAACCATTGCTTAGAAGGTACAAATCGATTTTGTTGTACCATGCTTGTGGTGCTTGTTTCAGCCTATAAAGAGCTTTTTGGAACCTGTAGACTTTGTCTTCTTTCCCTGGGACTTCAGAGCCAGGTGGTTGCTCCACATACACCTCTTCTTTTAGCACTCCATTCAAGAAGGTTGATTTCACATCCATTTGTAATACTTTCCATTTGTGTTGGGCTGCAATTGCTAGGACTACTTGCACTATTTCCAGCCTTGCAATTGGTGCTTATGTTTCATCATAGTCTCTTCCAGGCTGCTATTTGTATCCCTTAACAACTAGCCTAGCTTTATGCCTTTCAAGCTTACCATCAACATTGCATTTGGTCTTATAGACCCACTTAACTCCAATGACTGATTTCCCTTTGGGTAAATCAATGAGCTCCCATGTTTTGTTTCTCACTATAGCATCCGGCTCTTCATCCATTGTCTTACACCATTTTTCCTCCTTCACATCTTCTTCAAAATACATTGGATCATTATAAGAAAACATAGAAAAGTATGAATTTTCATCAAAGTCATCATACCTCGTGTTCTCATAAATTTCCCTTACGCTTCTAGTTTTCTATGGCATCAATGATGCAAGCATAAGATTAGAATTTCCAGAGCTACTTGACTATTGGACTGATGAAGAAGACTGCTGCTGTAAACTTCTGGAGCATTTGCCATGCTGGAAGTTTCTAGAGCAACTTCCCTGCTAAAAGTTTATGGAGTTTATGCTGCTATTTTTTGAACTATTACCTTGTTGTAAAGTTCCAGAGCATCTTCCTTCTGCAGCTTCTTCATCCTCAAGAGGTATTGAAACATAAATACCTGTGTTGCTATCAGTTTTTCCATCCCATGACTCATTTTCAATGAATTCAATGTCCCTGCTGATCACCACTTTTTTAGTGATGGGATTATACAATCTATAGGCTTTTGACTCTTCACTATAGCCTATGAAAATGCAATTTTTCTCCTTTGTCATCAAATTTCTTCCTTTTCTCTTTTGGCACTAGTGCATATGCCACACATACAAATATTCTCAAATGCTGAACACTGCATTTGCATTTCATCCACACTTCTTGTGGGATCCTATCATGAACGACCTTTGTGGGGCACCTATTTAAAATGTAGACTGTTGTTGCTACAACATCACCACAATACTTATTAGATAAACCTTCTTCCTTCAACATGTTTGCTGCCATATCTGTGATGGTTCTATTCTTCCTTTCAACCACTCTATTTTGTTGTGGAGTATACTAGGTTGTGAGTTGTCTCTCAATACCATGAGACTTGCAAAAATTCATAAACTCTTGAGATATATACTCTCCCCCTTTGTCTGTTCTGAGGACTTTGATATAGTGGCTGCTTTGCTTTCTAGCCAAGGCCTTAAACTCTTTGAACTTCTCAAATGCATCCGATTTGTTCTTTAAAAGATACACCCATATTTTTCTACTATAGTCATTTATCAGTGTCCTGAAATAAACATTTCCTCCTAGGGTTGGGGTCTTTATGGGACCACACAAATCTGAATGCACCAACTCTAATGGTGCTCTAGCTCTCCTAGAATGCCCTGATTGAAAGGGTTGCCTATGTTGTTTACCTAGGATGCATGTTGCACACTTTCCATTGGGCTCTACAATTGCTATTAGGCCCCTAACCATATTTTTTTCAGCTAAAAAATTTAGACTAGAATAACTTAGATTCCCATACCTCAAATGCCAAAGCTTGGATGGGTCTTGGATGATTGTCTTGAAGGTTGACTGCTGCAAGCTTGTTGATTATGATGAGATTTTCATTTTGAGGGGAAATATTCGGTTCTTTGTCATTTGAACCATTGCCATAACTTTCTTGCTTCCATCTTTGTCCTAGATGATACATTCCCCTTTCTCCATTAGCACTCTATATCCATTTTGGACCATTTGTCTAATGCTTAAGAGATTGTGTTTCATTCCTGGGGCATAGAAGACATCATGAAGCTGTATTTCTTCACCATGCTTGGTCTGTAGGCACACTATGCCCTTTCCCATGACTAGAAATTTCTCATTGTTGCCCATTTTGATTTCAGACTTAATGTTGCGGTCAATGGAGGCAAATTAATTTCTGTTACCACTCATGTGGTTGCTATAGCCATTGTCCAAGTACCAAACTTCAGCACTACTATGTTCTGCAAGATTGCATGCAATGAACACTTATGACTGTTTTTCATTTTCAGCCTTATTCTCATTTGCCACGTTTACATTTTGACTCCCTTGGTCATGTTGTTTCTTGTTGCATTCACTTGCATAGTGACCATACTTGTGACAGTAGTAACACTGCACATTGCTTTTATCAGATCTTTGATTTGAGCTGCTATTTTTCTTTGTGTTTTGGAAGTTTGATTGGGAGGTGCTTGCCTCCTCTTGATTGTTTGAGCCTCCTCTTCCGGAGTTGCTTCTTCCTCTACCTCTTTGACCTCTTCCTCTGCTATTTCTTCCTCTTCCCTTGCCTCTCACATTTGCTTGTGCTTTAAAGGATTTTTCCTAGGAAGAATTTGTAGAACTATTTAGGTGCTACTCATGGGTTTGAAGTGAATCCATTAACTCATCAACTGATAATGTTGAGAGGTCCTTTGCCTCTTCTATGACAATAACCACGAGGTCAAATTTTGTGGGTAAACTTCTGAGAATCTTCTCCACAATCTTCTACTCTTCCATAGTTTCTCCATTTATCCTCAATTTGTTAATCAAGGTGGAAGCCCTTGTATGAAGATATAAAATAGACTTGTCCTTCATTTGCATGGTCTCAAATTCTCTCCTTTGCAGTTGGAGTTTCATTGACCTGACTTTCTCAGTCCCTTTACAGGTGGTTTGAAGTATTTCCTATGCTTCTTTTGCATAACTAGCTACTACTATTCGAGGAAAGATAGCCTTTGCCAAGGCTGCCTCAATCAGAATGAGGGCTTTGGAATCATTCTTCTTGGTTTCCTTCAACTAGTTCTTTTGAGCATTGCTCAATGTTGCAAATGCATTTGGGTCAGTCACATCTGTGAACCCATTTGCAACCACTCCCACAAATCATTTGCTACTAAAATGGTTTTCAGTTTCTTTGCCCAGACATCATAAGTTTTTCCATCAAATATTGGTGGTTGCTGCCAACTCCTATTGTCTCCTCCAACCATTTTGCTAAATGGGGAAAACTACAAATACCTAGATAAAATCTAGGGCTTTTCTTCACTGCCAAGAGAACTAAGGATTTCCCAAATACCCAAAAACTAAAGTTTTGTCACTGCACGCCTAGGAACAAAGATAGGGCTTTAACAAACTAAATGCCCAGAAAACTTAGGGCTCTGATACCACTCTATTGGGAAAAGGAACCCAACTATAGTGGGCAAGGAATGAAAACATGCACAACTCAAAGGAGACAAACTCAAGGAGACAAAAATAATATATATTCGATTTTCTATTTCATTCACCAAAGGATTACAATCAAAAAGATTACTGAAAAAGCTTAGAGCAAAAGGTCTGATCAAGCTTCATACAAAAACTGCACTTATTCCGGCCTATCTTCCTTTTGTGTGTTGCTACGTGTTGGAGATATTCCGGAGCACTAGACCACTATCAATGTTCTCTGCTGCTGCAAGTTTTCCTGAACTTTCACTTTCTATGTTGTGTGTTCTGTTGAACATTCCTTTATTTGCTATGCAAAAAACTTATTGTCTCTATTTGTAGAATAAACACTCTATTCTTTTTTCTTTTGTTACCTTTCCAAAATCTGATTCCCAATTCAAATTCAACCACCACAATTAATTTGTTGCCAAATATTAACTAGCTAGCATGGTTGTCAGACACGATAGGGGGGAACAATCTAAATTTGATTTCATCTGATGGTGCATTAAATACACTTTTCTGTTGCTGCTCGTGATTAAATATTCCAACAAAATCCCAATGGAAAACATCCTATCATGCCACCTACACTTCCTTTTCTACTTTACTATTATTTGTGCTGATTTCTACTGCATGTCAGATGCAGGAGCTATTCATTTTGATTTTCCTCCCCAAACAAATGTATGTCTGCACAGGTGGATGCTTCCTATAATAATGAGCAGATACAACTTACCATCTATTGATTCAATGCTAACAATAACACATGGAGCTTCGGTTGGGTAAATTATGCCAACATTATTCCCTTGTGGGACAATTCTTCTTATGCTCTAGCAATTTTTTCTATGCATTTCTAATTCAGCATGCCCAAGTGTGGTGGTAATAAGAGTGGAGACAAGCTCGCTTTCTTTCTTGCTGCATTCAACTTTGTACCCTTTGATGTTGATGCAGGCAGAGGATTTTGCATGTTTAGCTTGTTGAAAATGTATCTCGGAGGTGTCTCCAGCCTGGAACTGTGTCACCCAGGCTAGAGCAGTTGTGGAGATAAAAATCTCTAACTTTCTTGATTTTTGAACTTCCTTATCTTGCAATGCACTTGCCAAGTTTGGAAAATTTCCTTTTTAGCTTTGCTTTGTTTTCTTCGTTAATCTCTACTCCACCATAGGTGATGAGAGGTTATAAAAAGGAGATGAATGTGAGTGTTTACAATATACAGATGAAGTCTTTTTTTGTAGGAATGACACAAGAGAAAGGGAGATTAGAATGATCAGAAGGAGAAGTAGAAACATTATCCAGGATTGCAGTATTGTTGTGGGTGCCAAGTTCTGGAAGTTATTGTAAATCCCTTATTTTTTGTTATAATAAAATCTCTCACTGAATGTTGGTTTTTCCCCAAAGTTAGGGGTTTTCCAAGGTAAATCACTCTATCAAGTGTGATTAGTTTTCTCTAAATTTCTAATGCGTTCAATATTTTAGTGAATGGTGTTGTGCATGCTTTAGTTCTTTGTTTCAGTCATTTGATTTCTGTTATTCAAATTCCTAAGTTTAAACAATAGTGAATTTATTGTTGGGTTTCACAATACCAATAGAGGAGGCATATTTTTCACATGGTATCAGAGGAAATACTCTAAAAGAGAAAAATAGGGTTTAATCACACAAGTGCAAGTTTCAATTTTCTTTTTGTGTTCAGGGAGGTTTAAGTTCAAGGGTTTCAACAATGGTAGTAGCTGGATTAAGAGATTCAAACAAACTTGAGGGGGCTTCAAACTTTGGTGTGTGGAAAGCAAGAATTCTTCTGTTACTGGAGGAGAATGGTCTGATGGAATATGCAACCACTATCATTTATGTTCTAATAGATGGTGCGCTACTAGTGACCTACTGGAAAGAAGATGTCAAAGCTAGATGCATCATTATGGATGGGTTCACAGATCACCTTGTTCCTCATATTGTAGAGTTAGACACTTGCAAAAAGATGTACGATGCCATACTCAATCTATACCAGAGTTAAAATTTGAACAAGCAGTTGATTCTCAGGGATAAGCTGAGAAACACTAGAATGAAGAAAGGGGAGAGTGTTATGGACTACCTTACCAGGATCAGAACAGTAAAAGATGAGCTGGTAACTACCATGGTAGCAATACCAGATGATGAGATTGTCAAGATTGGATTGGCAGGATTCACAAAAGATTGGGACATCTTTGTCAAAGTTGTATTTGAACGGCAAGATATTCCTGATTGGGATCATTTGTGGACTGATTTCACTTAGGAAGAGTTATGAATGAGCTATGTTAATAGAAGCAACAACAGTGGTCGTAAGGGTGAGGTGGAAGAGAATGTTGCTCTTGCTAGAAAAGGAAAAGCTAAGAAAGGTTCAAGTAGTGAGTCTACCTCAAAAGGAGACAAGAAGAAAAAGAAAGACCTCAGTAAAATTAAATGTTATGGTTGTGATCAGCTAGGACATTATGTCATTCAATGTCTGAATCGGAAGAAAGGAGACAAGAAGAAGAAGCAGACAACAAGTTCAGCAGATGTTGATGAGCTATCCTATAGACTAGATAATGAGTTTGCTCTTCTAAACTACTTATCTAGCTCGAGCACTACAGGGGTCTAGTATATTGACAGTGGTGCATCATGCCATATGACAGGAGTTAGAGAAAACTTCTCCAACTACAAAGCATAAGAGATAGGCTTCCAGATAAAAATGGGAAACAAGACCACATGCACTCAAGTTGGGAGAGGGACTCTTTCATTTCAGAGGGAGTCAAATAGTGATATTAAGATCACAAATGTATTGCATGTGCCAGGGATGTGCATGATTTTGATTTTAGTATCTTCCCTTGAAGACAAATGGTACAACATACTCTTTCAGGGACATAAGGTTTATTTAAAACACAAGGACTGGAAGAAGGCAAAGCAAATTGGGGTTAGAAGTGACAATTTATACACGTTACAGTTTGAAACTCCAAAGGCACTAGTGAGCAGTGACAACAACAAGGAAATAGGAGAGTTGTGGCATAGACAGATGGGACATATACACCATGGGGCATTGAAATTGCTCAGAGAAACTATGATAGGAATTCTAGAGTTGAGTCCAGAGCACGATGACATGTGTAAAGGATGTGCACTGGGAAATTTTCAAAGGTAGCCTTTCCTAGAAGTGACAATAGAAGTAAAGGTGCTCTTGATTTGATACATTCTAATCTTTGTGGTCCCATTTCTACTCAATCTTTGAGGGGTTATGAGTATTACGTAACCTTCATTGATGATTTCTCCAGGAAGATCTGGATATATTTCTTGAAGGCCAAAGATGAGGTCTTCAGTCACTTCCAAGAATTCAAAGCTCTTGTGGAGAATATGATAGGTAGGAAGATCAAGGTTCTTCGGACAGACAATGAGGGTGAGTATAAAAGCAAAGCCTTCCAGGAGTTCTGCACTAGAGAAGGAATCAAAAGAGTGGATTGTTCCCTACAACCCACAACAAAATGAGGTTGTTGAGCGTAAGAATAGGGCAATTGTTGAAGCAGCCAGGGCCATGTTGTTTGATCAGGATCTGCCTAAGTATCTTTGGGCAGAGGCTTGTAGCACAATAGTCTATATTCAGAATAGAGTACCTGATAATATTTTGGGGAAAATGACACCAGAAGAAGCCTTTACAAGGAAGAAGCTTAAGGTCGGACATTTTAGGATCTTTGGTAGTATAGCATACTGTCATGTACCATTAGAGAAATGAACCAAGTTAGATTCGACTGCAGAAAAAGGTTTCTTTGTTGGATACAACGAAACCTCCAAGGCATACATGATCTTTATTCCAGGGACGAGGAGGATCATAGTGAGACATGATGTGAAGTTTTTGGAGGAGAAAGCCTTCAGAAAATCTCAAGATTTGCTAGCAGTTGAGCAGAATTAGTAGATTGAAGCTCCAAAAGTGGATCTGGAGTCTCAAGTATAGGGCACTGTTACAGGAACAAATGCAGATACAAGTACCTTGGGTGAGTTAAGTCCACATGATCAAGAGCAGTAGAATAAGGAACAACAAGCTCCATCTATTGGTGTATCTCCTACTAGCAGGAGAAGGACTAGTGGAGTGGAAACTCAGATTGCATGAGATGCTTACGAGTTTATGGGAGCTCCTAGAATGAGTAGCAGGGAGAGGAGACCACTAGCTAAATATTCAGATTATGTGGCATTAATAAGTGAGCTCATTGATAGTGAGCCTTCTAGTTATTAGGATGTTGCACACCAGTAAGTTTGGTAGGATGCTATGGTGGAGGAATATAACTCCATCATGAAGAACGATGTCTGGGAGGTAGTGCCAAGGCCTTTAAATAAGGCAATGGTTGGTTCTGGCTGGATCTATCAGATCAAGCATGCTACAAATGGTAGCATAGAGAAATAAAAATCCAAGTTCGTGGCCAAGGGGTTCTCTCAGAAGGAGGGAATCGATTATGATGAGACATTCGCTCCAATGGTCAGATATACCTCCATACGAGTTGTGATCTCATTAGTAGCACAGATGGGATGGCAGATTCATCAAATGGATGTCAAGACAGCTTTCCTAAACGAAATCATAGAGGAGGAGGTGTACATCAAATAGTCGAAAGGTTTTTGTGGTGCATGGGAGTAATTCTCATGTTTGTACATTAAAGAAAGCACTATACAAACTTAAGCAGGCACCCAGAGTGTGGTATGAGAGAATAGATAGCTACTTGCAAAGCATGGGATTCACGAAGAGTGAGACAGACTCCAACATTTACTATCTCATGGTGGGGGGTGAACCACTCATTCTAGTTTTGTATGTGGATGATTTATTTATGACTAGTTCACCCAGGCTCATAGAGGATTGTGAGAGGGACCTAGCAGCAGAGTATGAGATGAAGGATTTGGGGTTGATGCACTATTTTCTAGGACTAGAGGTGTGGCAGACAGAGGGAGATATTTTCCTTGGTCAAGGGAAATATGCTATGGAAATCTTGAAGCAATTCAAAATGCTAGACTGTAGACCCATGTCTACACCGATGGTTACAAATTGGTGGAAGATCAATGCATCAAAGCAGGAGGTAGTAGACCCCATCTTGTATGGACAACTTATTGGTTCATTGATGTATCTGGTCAATACAAGACTAGACACTTACTTTGTAGTCAACTCTCTTAGTCAGTTCATGGTAGAACCAAAGAGAGTACATTGGACAACAACAAAGCATCTGCTGAGGTATCTACGTGGTACAACTATGTATGGGTTGGGATATACTCAAATTGATGGTGTCAGATTGATTGGCTACACTAATGCAAACTTGGCTAGTAATGTAGTAGACAGGAAAAGCACTTCAGGGTGTTGTTTCAGCATGCGATCAGGGGTTATCTCTTGGTACAGTAGGAAACATAAGTTTGTTGTATTAAGCTATATGGAAGCAGAGTACATGGCAGTGAGCATGGAACATGTGAGGCCATATGGCTTTAGAAGTTGTTAGTGGCATTGTTTGGTCAAGAGCTAGAATCGGCCATCATTCACTGTGATAATTAGAGTTGCATAAAACTCTCTGAGAATCCTGTGTTTCATAATAGGTCAAAGCATATTGACATCAAATATCACTTTATTAGGGATTGTGTATAGCGTGGATTAGTTCGACTACAGTATATATCTACAGATGAGCAGGTTGTAGAAATCTCAATGAAGGCCTTGATGAAAAAAAAGTTTTTCTTCTTTAGGGACAAGTTAGGTGTAGTAGAGAATACCTTCCTCGCTAAGAGGGAGTGTTGAAAATGTAGCTCGGAGGTGTCTCCAGCCTGGAACTATGTCACTCAGGCTAGAGCGATTGCGGAGATAAACATCTAACTTTCCTAATTTTTTATCTTCCTTCTCTTGCAACACACTTGCCAAGTTTAGAAAATTTCCTTTTTAGCAAAACAACTTTGCTTTGTTTTCTTCATTAATCTCTACTCTATTGTAGGTGATGAGAGGTTATAAAAAGGAGATCAATGTGAGTGTTTGTGATATACAAATGAAGTCTTTTTTGCAGGAATGACACAAGAGAAAGGGAGATTGGAGAGATCAGAAGGAGTTGTAGAAATATTAAATCCAGGATTGCAGTATTGTTGTGGATGCCAAGTTCTGGCAGTTATTGTAAATCTCTCTTTTTTGTTATAATAAAATCTCTCATTGAATGCTGGTTTTTCCCCAAAGTTAGGGGTTTTCCAGGGTAAATCACTGTGTCAAGTGTGATTAGTTTTCTCTAAATTTCTGCTGCATTCAGTATTTTTGTGAATGGTGTTGTGCATGCTTTAGTTCTTTGTTTCAGTCATTTGATTTCTGTTATTCAAATTCCTGAGTTTAAACAATAGTAAATTTATTGCTGGGTTTCACAACACCACTAGAGGAGGCATATTTTTCACATAGCCTTGAAACAAATGGCAACTCATCGAATCAGATTGTTGTTGTGGAGTTTGACACTTTCAAGAATGACTTCGATCCCCCAATGATAACCATGTGGGAATCGATGTCAACAGCATGAAATCCAAGATAAACATTTCTGTAAGTGGTCTTTACAAAGGTGCTTCTCTTAGCAACGGAGAAAATTGGGCAGCGTGGTTGGATTACAATGGTACAGTGCTAGAGCTTCAAGTGTTCCTTTTATATATCCCCAACAGTACCAGTCCATCTAAACCGGAAAGGCCCGTGTTGGTGTATCCTATAGACCTGAGGAACGTCCTTCCCCCTAACGTCAAGGTTGGGCTTTCTGCCACCACCGGGGCTGCAATTGAAAATCACGATCTGCACGTTTGGAATTATTCGTCTCAATATTCATGGGATACGTTAATTCCAACCCCAACCCCAATCCAAAACTGGAAAAAGTATTCTACGCATACAATTATACTAGCTGTCCTTGTAAGTGTATTCGGTGCTGGGTTTGTAATCAAATTAGGGATCCATTTTCATTTTTGTACTTTTGTTTTTCCTTCTAGTTGGAAGAGGATCGACAAGAAAAAGGACCAGGAGATGGCCTCTGCCTCCCCTAACCATGTAGTTGGCTGATGTTTATTTTTCTTTTTCCATGTAGATATTGATGCATGTGGGACTGATAAGTAAGGCCTAAATTTGATAGTAACTCTATATGTCAAGATTAGCATTTTGTAACAGTTATTTTTCAAAATTATAATTCAGATATTTCTCTATTATAATCTTATATCATTTTTTATTATTTGTTTAAAGTTTATTTATTATATGATATTTTGTTCTTAAAATTGTTTTGTTATGATCTTATATAATTTGTTATCATTTTTTTAAAATTTTCTTTCTTATGACAAAAAATGTTAAATATAGTCATACAACCATCAAATTTAAGCATTAGACTTACGATATACATAAATATTCTTTAAAACGAGATCTTCTATATTTTTCATTGATTGTAAGGGTATTTAGTTGTGTTGTATACTTTTTCTACCTTATTAATTCCATTATGAAAGCTAGAACAAGAATGAAACAAGTGTCCAACACATTGGAAAGAGGAGTTGAATTGCCTCCTATTCCTCAAGATTATCTACAAGCTCCATATGGTATTGCCAAGTTATCCTCGTCATCGACAATGATGTTCAATAGGTGTATTCTAGGGTTATACAATAGTGTTGTGCTTCATTCGATGCCACTCTTTTATTTAAAAAAGGTATGTTGTTTTCCTTGCATAATTTTTATAGTGTAATATTTAACTATTGCGCATTTAAGGATTCGAGAGATGTGTGTATCACATAGGATAAACATTCTTGAGGATATTTTTTATGTTGTATCTAACATTGGGATAAATATTTAATGTGGATGTCACATTGAAAATATCTAAGATTGGAAAAACTTAGTACCAATTAGAACAACTTAGTACCAAAAACTACTTGTGAGGGGGGTATAGTTTTGTAAGATCAAGATTTAGAAGCACATGGTTTAAATAATACATAGCATGGTTTTGTGCAAGCTTGTTTCTATAAAAGCAAACAAATTAGTAGTTATTGCAGTTGACTATCATAACCTTTGTCTTGTTAGTTAGAGATAATTGATTGAGCATCTCTTTTAGGTTGCATATATGTGAGAAGAGGAAGCATAAATTGAGATGTGTGGCTACATATTTATTTTCTTGTTCACATGGAGTACAATTAGGGAGCTTGATGGTTAATAATCCTTGTATGAAGACTCTATATTCTTTAATCATGAGATAATACATTGAGTATATGGATGCTTTTGGAGGCTAAGTTTCTTTTTAGAGATCTTTATGGTACACCTTGTGTCATCTTGATGCTATGTTTATCTATTCTTTTGTATTGTGGATTTTGAGTATTTCTTTTGTATATTTTTCTCTTTTGGAGTTATGTAGAAAAGATCATTATTGCTACAACTTTTCTTTCATTTAATATTAGTCTAGTTTTCAAATTGAAAGAGGAGACATATTCCTAGTTCTTAACCCTTGGTAGGGGTGGAATCTTGTGCATAGTTGAATACACACATTTAAAGAAAAATAGTGAAGGCATTTTCAAGGTCATAGGTGTGATTGGAGATTTGGGTTGTTGTAAATTTGGGGCTTGATTGAGATTTGGCAAGTAGATTTTTGGTTAAGATTTTTTGTGAGGGTTTTGTGAGTGAGCTTTTGTTGTATACCTATTGGAAAAAAATATACCTCGCTATTGAGTGCAGAAGTTCTAAGACCCTATATAAATTATGACTATGTTTAGAATTTGAATTTGGTAAGGAAGCAAGGTATGTGAAAATAACTTCTTATACTAATCTTGAAGGGAGTGTACATAAAATTAAAATTGTTTCAAACATATTATAGAAAATAGAGAAATTCTTCTCATGCTTTGGCAAGTTTTTCTACACATTTTCAATTTTTTTGTATTTGTTGTCTAATAAGAGACCATATGTAAAAATATGATAAAATATGCATAAAAAAATAACCATATTTTCATCCCCTAACACTCAAATATAAACATAGAAAACTAATTTGCACACATTGATCAATTGAGTAATAGAATGCCTAAATCCAATGTAAAGGATTCATAAGAAAAAAATAGAAAGAAAACATTACCAGGCTCTTTTTCCAACAATAGAAAATTAAGAATATCTATTACAAATATCATTGCTTCATCCCACAAAACTCAAAGAAAGAGAGATAAAATTGGTTTTTCTAACATTCCTAGATTGAGTACTAATAAGCATAAACCCAACAAAATAAATAATAAAGAAGCAAAAGAAAATAATTACCCTATGTTGAAAAGAAGAGCAATTGGATAGTATCTAGCTTATATAGTATTAAAACATGAAATAAAACACAAACATGCATTCTTAATATAAGCTAATAAAAACAAAAAAAAAATCATTATATATTTTGTAATACATATATTAAGTTGAGAATTCATGGATTACATTTCACCATAGCTCCATGTCTTAGAAATATAAAATTGATGGGAACCCCCATTTATGGATTGAGAAATAAAAAAAGTAAAACCTCTAAAAAGATTCGTACAAAAGAATAAAAATAGGTTTCCCTCTTTGTAGAGAAAATTAACCAATACTTAATAAGTTTAGTTAGTCGATAGGCTACATATAGTGTGAGATTTGAGCCTAAAACAAGTCTCATGCTTGCAAATCATAGTTGAGTGGTCAGAAAACAAGTTTCAACTGTTGTTTAATGGTAAAAGCCTCTAAAACCTTTTTTATCACATAAAATCCAAATAAATATTGATTTATGGATTTATAATAAGTTTAGTTAGTCAATAGGCTACATATAGTGTGAGATTTGAGCCTAAAACAAGTCTCATGCTTGCAAATCATAGTTGAGTGGTCAGAAAACAAGTTTCAACTGCTGTTTAATGGTAAAATCCTCTAAAACCTTTTTTATCACATAAAATCCAAATAAATATTGATTTGGCAATTGGATGGGAACTTTCTATTTCCATTTGTAGTGTTTTTTGTCAATTTGATGGCAACTTTTTTTCATTTGATTTGATTTAACTAGATTTTTCTAAGTTTTTTTCATTCCATTATTTAACATTTATTATTAATTGTTTAATCCAACCACATCCAACTAGAATTTGCATGCACAAACATGTACTCTCTAACATATTAACATAGATATAGTTTTTTATTGGCACAATCCTTGAACCTCCATTACATACAAGTGCTAGTTAGTAAGAAAGAAAGAAAAATAAACATAATATAGAGTGAGGTTAAAATAGTAAAAATAATAATTTAAGATTATTCTGAATAATTTTTGTTTTTCATTATTTTTAATGATTTATTTTTCATGAACATTTTCATGGAAGAATCTTGGAAAAGGTAGTGTTTTGGAAAAATCAAAGAAAATTAGAGATTACAAACCCATCTCATTCAACACCCTTTTCATTTTGTTATAAAATGTATTAAGAAAGAAAACCTATTTAAAAAAGTAATCAATATGCCTCAAAAAAGTCATCGAATGATGTGACGTGAAAGAGGAAATTAAGTAGCTTACTAGGCAAATTGTAGACTAAACATCTTTCTTTAATAAGAAAAATTGTTGTTTGTCTTCAAAAATAAAACTGCGGATTCAAAATTTGGGCTGCATCTCTTCAAGGTTTGTGTGCGCTTTATTACTTTCCTTGCGCTCATTGATTATACAAATAATCCATTCTATGTTGCTATTATCGTGTATTTAACTGACTGTTGTAGTTGTTATTGTTGGCAGCCATATTTCTATTGGTCTTTGTAATCATACTGCTGTAGTTGTTTTCTTTGCTATTGGTAATGTTGTACAACTCTGTCATGTAATTGTTGTGTAACTATTTTTGCTATAGCTATTTTGTATCTGTAAGTTTTTTCTACAGTTTAATATCTACTGCAATCTCTTTGTATTATGCATTATCAATAAATAAAAAATCCATTCATTCATTCCCTGCATAGGTAAATCTGTTGGGAAAAGGAACCCAACTACAGTGGGAAAGGAATGAAAACATGCATAGATCAAAGGAGACAAACACAAGGAGAAAAAAAAATATATATTCAATTTTCTATTTCATTCACCAAAGGATTACAATAAAAAAGATTACGAACAAAACTCAGAGCAAAAGCTCTATTCAATGTTCATACAAAAACTGCGCTTATTCTAATGCATCTTCTTTCTGTGTGTTGCTACGTGCTGGAGATATTCCGGAGCACTAGAGCACTATCAATGTTATCTACTACTATAGGTTCTCCTGAATTTTCACTTTTTGTGTTGTGTGTTTTGCTAAACATTCCCTTGTTTGCTGCTGCAAAAAATTTACTGTCTCTGTCTGTAGAATAAACATTCTATTCTTGTCTTTTGTTACCTTTCCAAAATCTGATGCCTAATTAAAATTCAACCACCACAATTAATTTGTTGCCAAATATTAACTGGCCAGCATGGTTGTTAGACATGGCAGGGGGAACAATCCAAATTTGATTTCATCTAATAGTGCATTAAGTGTACTTTCCTATTGTTGATCAGGATTAAATATTCCAACACTCCCCCTTAATCCTGAGTCATTTTGTTTTTCATCATCAGGGCATGTGTAGGATCATGATGGGCCAAAAAGTGGCGATATGATGGGTATTTGTAGGGTATGTGGTTGACGACTCTTTTTTACCCAAAATTGATGAAATGAAAAGGGTTTTTAAAGGAGAATCTCAACTTTCTACCAATATAAATTACGCTTTATTTTGAATTTAATAAATAATTATTATTCATTTTCTATGTTAATTACGATTAAAGTCCTAATTGATAGTTTGATTGAAAAACATCTATAGCTTTCAAACGGTATCAAATTTTTTGAATCCAAAACATGCATCACATTCTATGATTTGCATACTATAGGATTAAAAAAAGAAAAATTGAATTTCATGAAGTTTTGACCAAGTTAAGGTGGTTAGAGATACGAGTTTTTATATTTTTTTAAATTTGTAATAAAAAAATCATAATTAATTATTTACTTGGAAAAAAATTACAAAAAAATATGCATCACATTCGAACATGAGTCTTCTACTTATGTCTAAAATATTATAAAAAAATATTATCATTTTATTGTGGTTAGGGTGGTCAGACATACACCTACTTCTTATTTTTTCCCTTAAATTTAAGTATTACTACATTGAAATTTCAAATTTTCACCAAATAGATAAAAATAAAAAATAAACCTAGTAGTTTAGAAACTACATTCAGTTTGCTACAAATTCTATTCTTACATATTTTTTAAATAATATAGATAACTTATTGAATTTTTTATGTCAAGTTACCTAACTTTATTTTTTCTGAATTTTTTGCCACTTAAGGGCCTATTTTTTCCATGATGATCTTGCACATACCCATTATCCAAAATTTCTAGAGCAAAGTTTTCAGAGCAAGGATTCTGGAGCATCGGTCCCTGCCTTTTATCAATCTACAAAACTTCTGGAACAACGGACCAAAATTTTTGGAGCATCGATGCAAAGTTTCTGGAGCAAGCCTATGTGCATCTATTTTGCATTCTGGAACTATCTTCTAAAGTTTCGGAGCATCTGTGCTTTTTTGTGTTTTCTAGAACCAAAGTTCCAGAGCATTCTTGCATACCAAGCCTATCTCTTAGGCATTCAAAAGATTCTTTTGGCAATGCCTTTGTGAAAATATCAACAAGTTGCTACTCAGATCTGCAATACTGAAGTTGAATCTCTCCATGCTCCACCAACTCCCTTATGAAATGGTAGTATATTTCGATGTGCTTGCTTCATCCATGAAAGACGAGATTCTTAGTCAATGCAATAGAAGACACATTGTCACAAAATATGGTTGTACCATCTTCTTGCTGCTCATTCAAATCTGCAAGGATTCTTCTAAGTCAAATTGCCTAACATGTTGCTGCATTTGCTGCTATGTATTCCGCTTCGGCTGTGGAGAGTGAAACTATGGGCTGCCTCTTTGATGCCCATGATATTGCTCCTGAACCCATGTGGAACAATTATCCCGATGTTCTCTTTCTATCATCTACATTTCCTACCCAATCATTTTTTGTGTACCCAACCAGCTGAAACTCATTGGAGGCAGTATACATAATGCCATAGCCTTTCGTGCCATTGACATACCTTAGAATTATTTTTCCTACTTGCTAGTGTGTGTCCTTAGGTTTCTCCATGAACCTAGAAATCAGGCTTACTGTGTACATCAAATCAGGTCATGTTGTTGTCAAATACATGAGGCTTCCAACCATGCTCTTGTAGACGGTTGGGTTAACATCACTGTTGTTGTCCTCTTTGCTTAATTTCAGACTTGTAGCTATTGGGGTTGGGGCTGGTTTGTTGTCCAACATTCTAAATTCTTCAAGATTTGTTTAGCATAACTTGTTTGTGAAATAAAGATGTCATGATCTGTTTGTTGGTCCTCTATGCCTAGGAAATATTTTAGCAAACCTAGGTCTATCATTTCAAACTCATTTTTCATTGCTTCTTTGAAATCAACAATGAAAAAATTACTATTCCCTATAAATTTTTTAAATCATCTACATACAAAACAACAATAAGAATATCACTATTGGTTTCCTTGATATAGAGTGTGGGATCACACCGCTTTTGCTAAAGCCATTGCTTAGAAGGTACAAATTAATTTTGTTGTACCATGCCCGTGGTGCTTGTTTCAGCCCGTAAAGAGCTTTATAGAGTCTATAGACTTTGTCTTCTTTCCCTGGGACTTCGTAGCCAGGTGGTTGCTCCACATACACCTCTTCTTTTAGCACTTCATTCAAGAAGGTTGATTTCACATCCATTTGTAATACTTTCTATTTGTGTTAGGTTGCAATTGCTAGGACTACTTGCACTGTTTCCAGCCTTGCAATTGGTGCTTATGTTTCATCATAGTCTCTTCCAGGCTGTTGTTTGTATCCCTTAACAACCAACCTTGCTTTATACCTTTCAATCTTACCATCAACAGTGCATTTGGTCTTATAGACCCACTTAACTCCAATGACTGATTTCCCTTTGGGTAAATCAGTGAGCTCCCATGTTTTGTTTCTCACTATAGCATCGAGCTCTTCATCCATTGCCTTACACCATTTTTCCTCCTTCACGGCTTCTTCAAAATACATTGGATCATTGTAAGAAAACATAAAAAAATATGAATTTTCATCAAAGTCATCATACCTCATGTTGTCATAAATTTCCCTTATGCTTCTAGTTTTCCGTGGCATCAATGATGCAAGCATAGGATCATAATTTTCAGAGCTGCTTGACTGTTGGACTGATGAAGAAGACTGCTGCTGTAAACTTCTGGAGCATCTGCCATGCTGGAAGTTTCTAGAGCAACTTCCCTGCTGAAAGTTTCTGGAGTTGCTACTGCTATTTTCTGAACTGTTACCTTGTTGTAAAGTTCCAGAGCATCTTCCTTCTGCAACTTTTTCATCCTCAAGAGGTATTGAAACATAAATACTCGTGTTTCTATCAACTGTTCCATCCCATGACTCATTTTCAATGAATTCAATGTCCCTGCTGATCACCACTTTTTTGGTGATGGGATTATACAATTTGTAGGCTTTTGACTCTTCATTATAGCCTATGAAAATGCAATTTTTCTCCTTTGTCATCAAATTTCTACCTTTTCTCTTTTGGCACGAGTGTATATGCCACACATCTAAATATTCTCAAATACTCAACACTCCATTTGCATTTCATCCACACTTCTTGTGGGGCACCTATTTAAAATGTAGACTGTTGTTGCTACAACATCACCACAATACTCATTAGATAAACCTTTTGCCTTCAACATGTTTGCTGCCATATCCGTGATGGTTCTATTCTTCCTTTCAACCACTCTATTTTTTTGTGGAGTATACCATGTTGTGAATTGTCTCTGAATACCACGAGACTTGCAAAAATTCATAAACTTTTGAGAGATATACACTCCCCCTTTGTCTGTTCTGAGGACTTTGATATAGTGGCCGCTTTGCTTTTCAGCCAAGGCCTTAAACTCTTTGAACTTCTCAAATGCATCCGATTTGTTCTTCAAAAGATAAACCCATATTTTTCTACTATAGTCATTAATATTTTTTTTAAATATCGAAAATACACAAAGGTATATTCTTCTACTATAGTCATTAATATAGTCATTAATATATATATTTTTCTACACTAGTTATTAATATATATATATATATATATATATATATATATATATATATATATATATATATATATATATATATATATATATATATTATAGTCTATGTATATTAGTCAATGTATATTATATTATTAGTCTATGTTTATTATTAGTCTATGTATATTATTTGGATTATGTAGTTTCTTTTGGTCACATCTTGATCATAGCTTGACACATTTTAGTTTACATCTCAGATTGAGAGCCAATGGTTAATGATCCTGAATCACATCAAATTCACATCGGGTCACATCTTAGTTTGAGGTCCATTCATTTTATAGTTAATTTTCTAGAATCTTCATGGTACTTGCTCCTATGGATCAGTTTCAGTCATAGTTTGGCATTGGCATCGAGATACACATAGCTTCCAGATTCTTTCATCATATCATTCCCTCTTGTGGGGGGCATCATTTATACATATATTGTTTCTTTATAGATTCTAGGGTTGTTCCAGTTTGTGAGATTTCCAATGTTCCATGGCATCGGGTTTGATGTTGCATTATCATGATTCTGCTTGAGTCCTTCATTAACTCTCATATGGTTTCTTGTAAATAGAGGTATCTTTACTTGCTTGTCAGATTCAAGATTCCAGTGTTACTCCAATGCTTCTTTGCAATAGGTCATCTCATTGAGGGGTGTTTTTTCCCACTGGGTTTTTCTCCTTTTTCTCATTCATTGCATTTGTACATGGGTATCTGATCAAGCCTTGTTGTTGGGACCCATCTTTTCTTTAATGCATCTTATTTTTAGTGTTTTAGCTACTTCCTAAGTTCATCTTAAGGGGTTGTTAGATTAATAAGCTATTTCACTTAATTAATCTAATCATATTGGTTAATTAATTAAGTCACTTATCACTTTAGTTACTTAAGCTAAACTTAGGCACATTAATGATTAATTATTTATTAATTATTAAGTGTGCACACTAGGGTTTCCTTTTAGGGTTATGCATACACTGCTTTTATAAAGAAATTCATCTCTTGTATTTACTCAATTCCTGACTATTATTCATTTGTTCATCTTCATGAAAATTGCTCTTGTTGCTTCTATTTTTCTCTTTATGGAAGGTATTTTCTAGTTTGCATGTCTAATCTTGAATTTTAACAATGTTATCTCATGATATCTCACTCACCATGGATCTTGGGTTTCTTAACTCTCTTTCTGATAGTGTTGAGAATCAACCCTCCATGGCTCATATTTTGCATACTTCATTTCCCATGACTTCACCTCCTACAACCAATGTCCCTAACGTTACCAACACCGTCCCTACCATTACCACTTCCACTCGAGCTTTGGGGTCTACTCAAATTCAAGGTGGAATTCCAATCCCTTCCTCCACGATACCAATATCCATTCCTACATACACCAATACACAACCTACAAAAACATTTCAACCCACAACTACCATTCAACCGACCACAACAGTCATACCCACTAGCACTGTGTACACTTGCATAGGTATTCCTATAGGAATTCCTTCTACCTTCATGCCTTCGAATACAATAACCCCTCAACAATCCACCTTCAATAACCTACAATTCACTAGGCCTTCACATACATACACTACACCACCTTATTCCCATCAACCTTATAACCAAAATGACCCTCGATCATTAATTCACTTTTGCAAACCATGACATCCCTTCAACAACAAGTGGCAACATTACAACAAAACAATAATGGTTAGCCTTTGCAATACATCAAGTCAACCCTGTTTTCCCTTGACATATTATGAGCACAAATGCCACAAGGAATATAGGTCCCTCTATTTAAGAAATATGGTGGGAAAGGAGACCTTTTAAGGCATGTTTCCACCTTCATGGCCTTGTGTAGTGATTTCATCTTTGAGGATAAATTGATGGCTAAGTTATTCCTTATATCCTTGAAAGACACTGCCTTATAGTGGTTCTCCTCTTTACCGAACAATTCAATTGGTTCATTCAATGAACTAATTCATTCCTTTTACAACCATTTCAATATTCACCTGGGTCCCAAGATGACCCTTGTTGATTTAATGACATGCAAGAAAAAAGAGGATGATAAAGTGATTGATTTCATAGGAAGATATGAAACACTTTATTCACAAGTTAACATTAAGATTCTTGATGCCAACCTTCAAATAATGTTCATTTCCAACTTACAAGATAAAATGCAAAGAAAATTTTAAATTTTGAGGTTTCCATCCTTCACACAATTATTTACAACCATTCGTGACCATCAAAACTCAACCGGAGGTCATGATGTGAAAAATCCCCCTAATCGTCCTAAAAATTTTGAATCCACAACTCAAAAAAATTATCGACCATTCAAGAAACAAAATAAGGGATTTTAGCAATTGAATCCCCCTTAGACAAGTCAACAAAACAATAATCAAGTGGTTGTTATAAAAACAACTCTTTTGGGGGAGAGGGAGAGAGAATTCACTCCTTTACCTGATACCCTTCACAATATCATGTTGCAACTTATTGACAAAAGAATTCTTACCTTACCTCTTGTTAGAGAACATGATCCTACTTTAAAAATTTGTAAAGGCTTTTGAAAAAATGCTTATTGTCATTACCATCAAACAAATGGATAGTACAAAATACTATTTACAAACATCTTAAACATCTTGTGCAAGACCTTATTGATTCTAATCATTTACTAATCGGAGGTGTGAATGATCAAGGTAATAAGTCTATAGCTCCTCCTAATCAAAATTTGCAAATCTTTAAAAATATCGTGCCTAAACACAATATTTCATTTGTCAAAGCTAGTGAAATGAAGAATGATGCGATGAATGTTGACACGAATGATGATAATATGAATACCATTTAACAACAACCCACAAATGAAGTGATAGCATTTATTGAAGCTAAACCTCATAAGGGCTCGACTAGACAATCTCTTGACATTGTTGTAATGTCATAAAATTGTACCCCTTACCATTTCACATACATTATTGTATCCACTCCTTTAGAATTTGTCTACGCTCATTTTAGCCCTTGCATTAGCCTTTTTACCTTCTCATGATGCTTCAGACCCCTTTTCAACAACCACCTTCATGTGTCAGCTTTTCACCAAATCTTGTGCTTTTCCCATTCGTGTTGTTTTGTACTGTGATGCATTTAGACACTAGTGTGTCATGCGGACGTCTACACATTGTGCTAGTATCCTACAAATTTTCAATGTTCAAATGATCTCCTCTGAGCATGTTTTCCACTTGTCAACTAACTTTATCGATGGTAGTGGCTTGGGACGCCTTGTGACCACCCGAGAAGATTCTTTTTACTTCTCCTCTCTCATCAATGTTATCTTTTAAATCCATTCGTGTCTCTAGCTTCATTCCAACTTCTAGCTTATTTCCAGCCTTGGATATAACACTTCATCTCTTGTTTTTTTGCTTGCACAACTCAATACAGATTGTTACAACTTCAAGCACTCTCAAGGTCTCTTAGCAAATTTATTTTTAGCCCTCTTGGCTCTCGCATATATCTCCCTTGCTTTATGCTTGCGAGCATCCTAGGATTCCATATCCCCTAACAATTGCATTCTTACTTCGTGATATGGGTTTTCCTCCTCCAGCGGGGATTGCTTTTATCACTCACATTTTGTAATATAGGTCCTCCTCCTCAAGTGGGGATTGATTTTATCACTCATACTTGGTGGTGCGGGTTCTACTACTGAAGTAGGTTTTTCTTTCACCACATCTTTTGTCCATTTTGATTCATTTCTCTTTATCTATCTATTTGTTTGTGGAGGTGGGAACACCAAAAGGGGGTTTTACTGAGGCAAACCCCTATACAGCCCCAACACTTTCTCCAAATCTTATGCATGTAGGTATTAAAGACATTCATGTGTTGGAGGCTTCATTACTTGTGTGTTTGTGAGCATTTTCTTTCTACCTCCTATTCTCTTTATGATTTCTATTTCACTTTATTTCAGCTTTATCACATTCTGTTTGAATTCCAGTACTTTTGAAGTTCTCACTAATTAGATTTCTAGTACTCACTAAGCTATTTTTTGTGACATTCTCACTTTTTTGTTCGTACAAACACCAACGCGCTAGAGAGACGTCAGTGCATCGTGTTGTCATCCCAAACCTGCGCTATCATCCATTGGCTGAGAGCCCATCAGTCTATCTAGAAAATCTTCATGACTTGCTCTTTTAGATTCTAGAACTCTCACATTTTTCCTTGAGGTAGTTTAGGGAAGTTCTCTCCATGAGGCTCTTTGAATAAAGAGAACTCATGAGCCATGAATCCCTCTTCTCTACAAATGCTTTCTCACAAAATGACATACCTAAACGTGTACCTGATGGTCATCTTTACATAGCTAGATGAATCAATAATAAGCACACTAATGGATATTGATTCATCTCGTATGTGGAGAGAATGTGATCATAGAAGAATTCTTATATGTGCATGACCTATATCAAGAAACATATGATAACCCGAAAGCATGGATCAAGACACATAACAGATTTGCTTACCCTATGATAGGCTCGATAGATCTCCCTTTTAAAGGTGGGACCAAAAACATTAACAGTCTCATTCTCCATCATCCCACAATCAGACCAATTTTGTGTGAAGCTAGGCTATCCATGGCTTCACTCCATGACTGAAATTCCTTCATTTGTGCATAAATGTCAAAGGTTTCCATTTTATAACAACAACTTCATTGTGCATCATAGTGGATTTAATCCTACCTCAACAAAAGGGAATTTTTCAGTAGATTACTTTTGAACCAAGCCTATGGAACCTATCAAGCCTTGTGAAGATTTCTTTTTCAAATCATATAAAAAATTCAAGGAAAATAAAATAGCGGAACTATCCCTTCGCAACATGCCTCAACCTACGACCAAACCAACCACCCTTAGTGAGACAATGATTGAACCAAACACACTTCCAACTATACAAGAACAATCTATAGAACAATCGCCTACAATTTCCCACAAGAGACCACGAGATAGTACAAATAATCCCATTGTCCCTCTAGAGTCAAACAAGTTTATAAAGTCAAATAAAAAGAAGTTGAGCAACCTCACGTTGTTTCTTCTAGTCCTCCCAAGGAAGAGAAGGAACCTTTGATTGCCAAAACCGCTCTTACACACAAAAAAATTGATAATAAACTAAAATGAAATTGAAGTGCTAGAGAGTGTAGATATAGAAATCATGCTATTGCTCATAGATTGCAAACTCAAGAAAAAAATGACACAAAAAATAAAAATCCAAACCTACCTGAAGCAATGCATGATGACTATCAACCCTCACCACAACATAAACAAGAACATTGCATGGACATTGTTATTTGACCTCCTATTGTGATTAACTTAGATGATGGCATTGATATTGCAAAGATTGATGAACAAGTGCATGATGAGTTGAGTACATTGTTCTCTTCTTCCATGAGATTAAATGAAAAATCTCCTAAAAAGAGTGTTGAACTTGGTGTGTGTCCTAGTTCAACACTTGATGTTGTCCCTTTGGCTAGTTGTACATCTTTCATTTATACCGACAGAGATCAGAAGGCGGACAACCTGCTTTAGGTTGACTCACTTGTGCCTTACTAGTCCTTTTCTTTTTCATCTTTTCTTTATGTGATTGCATATGTGTAATGTGATCCCCCATGACATTTCATTTGATGTCTCTCTCTTTTGTGCATTCTTCTAAATGTACCTTCATTCTTCTCTATGCCATAATCATCTTTTCATTTGTCTTGTGTTTTCCTTTTGGGGATGACACAAGGCATCGAGACATTCATGTATCTTCCATGTTGACCCAAAAGCTTTTTCTTTTTCTTTTTCATTTGTCTTATGTTTTCCTTTTGGGGATGATGCAAGGCATCAAGACATTCATGTTTCTTCCATGTTGACTCGAAAGGTTTTTCTTTTTTTTCACTTTCTTTGTGTCATTCTTCCAGTCCTATGTGTATTTTGGGAATGATGATAGCTCCATGCTCTATGACAAAATTGTAGCACAAAATACTGACCCCCAATCCATAGATCCCTTATGTGTTTGTGGGGGAACCCTTCCTATTTCATGACGCAACTTGCTTCAAAAACATATGACTTGGCATAGGATTTTCCAAGGAAAGCTCTCATCTCTTAGGTCAAGAACATTGGCTACTTTAAAGCAATTGCTCACAATGATGGTGTAGCAACCACTTTAAAGTGTGGGCGTACAACAATGGCATCTTTTGGAAAAATTTCATGGTGTGAATTTTATTTTTTCCTATGATACATCCTCTTCTTGGTGGTGTCATTGGCTTTGATGCCATACAAGAGTGTATAATCTACTATCATGGAATGATGCAAATGAGGAATCCCATGGCCAAAAATTTGACACTTTTGACTTGTCCTCTCTTGGAGACATTATGCACAATGCCCCCTAATAGGAAGATTGTTACACAAACAAAGAAAAATCCCCTTTAACAAATTTTTTACATGTTCAAAATCATTTACAAAAAGAATTTTCATTGTGGTGCCTTATTGAAGTTGTTAGGAGGATAACTTCGATATGGTATGAGAGGCTAATATGATTCTCTCATTTTCCACCTCATTGAGATAACTCACTTAGTGGACAGATTGAGGTTCCACTACCCCATAGTTAGCAGCATAAGTTATGGACAAACAACCACCGCCTCACATTGCATTGAATTGGTTGTGCTTGATCTCCTTTATTTTTGTTTATTTTTCTTGGCCTTTGACATGGTATAATCATGTATCTTTTTTATTGCTGCATACTTAAGTGTCTTTGATGTCTTCTTTAGTGTGATTTTGACATGGGGTCATCCTCTCACTAAAGTGGGGGGAAAAATGTAGTAATGGAAAAAGTAGCCTTTTCCCTTGCTTGGATTGACATTAGAACTAAATTAATGGTGTCTTGGTGTGGTGTTGTAATGTGTTGTAAACATTCACACTATTCTAGGACATTTATTTAACTAAAATATGTTTTAATTGATCTTTGCAAGGGTGTTGTAAATTGTTGTAACACACTTTCACACTTTTCTATGATGTATTTGCTTAATTAAGCCTAAGGGGCCCCTTTCTAAATAAAATGTACACAATGTATACCTTATTAAAGTATTGTAAAGTGTTTTAAGGAAATTTCACACTAATCTAGGTGGTCTTAATTGATTGTGGTTAATTAGAGTTATTAACCCTCTTGTAGTGCAAATCCAGGCCTTAATTTTGACACCTCTCAAAGATCTATCCTGATAATTATAATTTGACTAACAAATAATTTCATTGAGAAAAATTTGGTCCTGGTAAGTTGAGCTAGGACCCATTTGCCCTTGATGGCGAATGGGCCCTCCCTTAACAGGACCCCCATTTTTCAGGGGATCTAGAATGGATTTTTAGCCTTCTTTCAGCCCCCCAAAGCTTGGTCTTGGAAACTTAGCCAAGACCCATTTTCCTGGAAGGTGGCGAATGGGTCCTCCCTCAATAAGAAACCCATTTTGGAATTTCATTTTGGCAGGAATTTAATTATGTTCCTTCCCAGATCTGGTGTTGGCCTTAATTCTTTGAATTTTGAGGTAAATATCCTAATTTAGTATATATAAGGGGTTAATTCACATCATTTTCACCTAGCAAGTTTATGATACAACCTAGAATTTCAAGCATTCAAGTACTATAAAAATTGAAGTTCACAAGAGAATTCAAAAGTCATTTCAAGGTAGATTTCAAGTGTTTATTGCAGCAATTCAAGATCATATAATAATTTCAAGGGTTTTATGCATACATTCATGTTGTTGAGCTAAAGAGATGGATGCAACATTGAAGATCTACTTGCAACTATTGTTCACATCATTCTCAAGGATCCTAGATATACATTATTCATGCCCACTACATGATAGTTTGTATATTTTCTTCGCAAGACATCATCCAAGATTTATAGGTTGAAGATCAAGTTGAGCAAGAATTGGAGAAAAAATTTCAAAGTTGTTGTATAAGAGTGAATTTGTAGCCCTTATGAAAATTCCCCCTTTTTCCTTATCCACTTTAGAAAACCAAGTTCAGAGGCTTAATTACACATAAACCCACTACTTTCATCCCACTTGGTGCTTGTTTTGAGTATTAGTGTAGGATTTTCTATTAGGGATGCTCACACGACGTCTAGACATCCGCGTGGCGTGCTTATGTCCCTGGCAGATTCCTACGGCTGAACCTATAGAGGTGTTACACTTCTCATTGGGAATCAAGTTGTAACACCCTCTTCGACCAACTGACCCAAATATGGTCATTTTCTTCACTCTCTCCTTCAAATTCACTCTTGCAACAAGCATTTCATCCTCTAAGCATTTAATTGAACTTCTCTACTTCATTCACAAGCTCACTTTCACACTCTTGCACTCACTCCAAGTATTTCAAGCACTCCATTAGAGAAACAACTTCACTCCATCACTTTGGTAGAGCAAGTTGGGGACAACACCATTGTAGTAGAGGCTCGAGTACTCTCATTTTCTCCCCCAAGCAGCCTTGAGTTCTCTTGGTGGAGGTGGTAAGCTTCCCTTTCCTCTCCTCTATCACTTGGTTGAGTAAGCACACTTACTGTTTTGTAGTGTTTTGGTGTTCTTTATTTTACTTCCTTGATCATACTTGCTTTCTTGGCTGTCCGTGGAGGTGGAAAGACCAAAATAGGGTCTAACTAAGGCAGGCCCCTATACAACCACCCAAAATTTTCCTCCTCTTTGTGTGTAGGTGAACACATTCTCAATGGGCTAGCTGGCGAGTGAGTTTCTTTATGAGATCCTTCTTGCCACCTTAGCTTTTACATTTTTTCTTTATGACATTAGAGAGTATTTTGTTTACTTAATCACATTATTTTGTCCCTTTAGTCATAGTTAGCTAGGTTGTTAGCTTGTGTTCTTGGGTTTGACCTTGTCTCTGTAGTTGTTTGGTTGTATGCACACCAGGGAACTTGAGAGATTCCAGCGCATCGTGTTGTCATCCTAGGAGTGCACTTTTGTCTTCAAACAAAGAGCTTCCTGAGGTGTAGTGTTGAACTTGAAAACCAGCTTGCCTAGCACCATTTTTGAATTTCAGTTCTATAGAGTGATTGAAGGACCTTATAGTCCTCATCATCCTCGTCTTGCATATCCTAACACCTTGCTAAGCTGAGGTAAGTTAGGGCAACCTTCCGCATATTGGCCCTCTATGACCCATGGCCTTGCACGTGGAGGTCCCCCTCTCTTACATTTTTGGTGAACTTGACATGAACCAATGTTTGTTCATCCATTGGTCTTGAGACCTCTCTCATGTACTCTGCAACTATTGTATTCCTGAGTGTTGTGAAGGTTTATGAGCATCACCACCTAATCCACAACTTCCAGGTATATTGTTAGGAGAAGTGTACAACACCTCCCAATGGAAAGGATGAAAGTCTCTACTAGGTTGTCTATAGGCCTTTTCTCTAGTCCCACCATTGGCCTAGCCTGCATAGAAGTAGTTGTCAAGGAACAAGATGGGATTCGTTGATGAAACTGATCACGTTCCTACTCCCCCTATGTCTGCTACACCGTTGTCAGTAGATGAGCATAAGGTCATTCAAATTCTTGTAGAATATGTCTCCACCCTCACTAAAGGACTGGGCAACATAGAAAATCACTTGGAAAGAAATTCAAAGATGGCTAGAGCCGCTTGGGTAGTTAGCGAGTTAAAACATATAATGGGTAAAGATCAAACAGGCATAGAACTTCTAACTAGTCTCCTTGGTCTCACTGAAGTGTGCACTCCTTTGAACAATCCTAGATTTGTACAAGGAGTCACTTTCGAAGAGTGTGAGGGATAGTTAGGAGTATCAATGCCTCCCACATCCATTTATATGGCCAATGTGGTTCCTTCTATTAGTATCCCTATTGTTTCCTAACAACCTAAAACTATCAAAGTAAACAAGGTCCCCTTAGGCTTTAGCTTCACCCCCTTTGTCACCTCTAGTGGTGGAGGCTTTGGCAGGATGAGTGGTCGGGGATTTGGTAGTGGTGGTAGATTGTAAGAATTGGCTATGAAGGTAGCCACCCAAGATCTAGAGGCCTAATAGAAAGAACAAGCATAAGAGAGATAGAAACAATATGATGAGAATAAATTGTATTATGCCAATGATGCAAATGAATAGAATATGAGTTGTGCCATGCAAAAGTATAGAGGATACCCCTTGGTTATATAGCCAAGGTGAGAACATAGAATTCCATAAGATAATGACAAGTGTCGTAATCTTATGACATGATACAACTATGAAAAGCTATCACTCCACCTAAAGTGGAAAAGTGATAATGTGATAATCACCACAAATGGTGGATCATCTAAAAAAGGTGGAGAGGTAATCACATGATGTGTCCATGAAAGGTGGATGTGATAAAGTAATAACATGATAAGTCCACCAAAAGTGGAAATTGTCCAACTACCTCCTATGTGGTCCCTAAGTAAACTTAACTATGGTGTAATTATGACCTAGGACAAGGTACAACACTTTTAATTACACCAACAACCCCCCTTAAGTGAAACTTAGGGAGAATGTACACAAAAAAAAAACAATACAAGATGGGTCCTGAAAACTAGGCCATGTTAGGTACCCATGTACAAATGCAATGCAATCTCTCACAACCAAAGAAAAGGAGAAAACCTAGTGGGACAAAACTCCTCCCAGAAGAGAGAAACAAACAAGAAACATGCTCTAGGAACCTGGATAAAACCTCAATTGAGGAAAAAGTCCCCCCCCATTAGAGAGAATGAAGATAGTCCATGCAATCCCCCATCAATGGAGAGTCACTGCTCAAATGTCACAATGTCAAGAGTCCCCAATCTAATTGAAGAAGGAGACAATGTAGGAAATTGTGAAGACTGAGGTAGAGTGGACCAAGGATGATGATGAGTCCTCCAAATGTTGTTCAAAAAAAAATCCAAACTATGACAAGCACTGATAGAAAGAATCAGGTACAACTACAAAAGATGCCACATAACTGGTGACTGAGCTGAATCTGTCAATTCAAGAGTAATTATAGAATTTGTCAATGAAGAACTATAGATGAACCCACACTACAATAGGAATAAGGTCAGAACCAAGAAGACAACTACATGATCATCAACTTGAATACTTGACAATGGAAAATTGGTACAATATAAGTCTCACTAGAGTCATGCACCAAGTCTCTGAATGTAGAACTGAACTTCTAAAGATAGGTTACAGAGTGTTTCCAAAATAGGAGTTTCTATATGGTGACTAGTCAATCTCACTAAAATGCATGGGTGACCAACTATTACATTCGCTGAGTAGATAGGAACTAACAATGGATACATAGATCAATCTAAAGAAGCATACAATATGATAGAGTACATTGAAACAAAAGGATTGTGGCACTTTATTTTAGTGTGATTACAACATTACAAAAAGGATTACTACAACAACCATGATCATGATGCAAAAGTGCATGAGTAACTCTGAAGAGCTCCAAGAGACCTTTCCAATGCCACAAGAATCATAAAAACTGAAGGAACAGTGCAAAAGTTATGAGCTCGGGAGTGCAACTGGACCTTCTAACTTAGATGAGCAAGAAATGTAACCAAATAGAAAAATTCTGAAGAAACACCTATACCACTAGAAAGTTGAGATTTCCACCTTTCTGATGATATTTCATTTGCAAAAATTTTCCATTTGGAGCAATTTAGTTATGCAAAAATGAAAAAAAGGCCTAAAAAAGGACCTTTTACTCTAATTAAGTCCAAAAATTAAAAAATAAATAGGGTCAAAAAAACTTGGTCCCTGATCGGTTAGATGACCCCCATTTCAAAAAGGTTTAAAACAAATATATACTAGCCCCACCACTACCATTGGTGGTGGGAGGGAAGAGCAGTTCGAGCGGAGGTGGTGTCCCAGTGGCCGCGCCACCCGAGTGCCACCCTCAATCACTAATACAATGTTGGCCTCAAAACAACTTTAAACTAAAGTTTTTAAAACAAAACTCTTATAAATGCTGATCAATAATATGAAAAAAGGATCAATCAATACACCTGTTGAAATTAGTGCTTTGTACGCCGATTGCAGATGATGTGATCAAATTCGTAGGAAGGATTATGGCAGTGAATCTAATGTTCCAGAGGATGCGGAAGGACGGGTGACACCAAGTACTACTGCAGACACAATAAATGTGGCCGATTTGATGTCGCCGACATAGAAGGATATTGCCAACAAACCCATGGACTGTGGGAAATGCCTGATGTACGTCGAGATTCACACACAGTAACCAAACTATTACACCAAGGGAGGGTGCCAATCGATGCCGATGTGATGCCAACTCAGGAGTACGATTGACGATGCACAAGGTATGCTGATGAAGACTACCACATGTATGCCCGACCAGACCAAGAAATGATAGCAAATGAGACCAACAGACATAAATGCAAGGTACCCCTTCACTAAAATCCTTGCACTAGGTTAAATTTGTCACCCGCAACTGATTTGAAGATGTTGATGCTGACAAAGAACTTGCATACGCCGACGATAATGGAAGGTACTCAAACTGACAATGATTAGATTGGTACTTCTCCAATGTAGTCGATGTAGATTATACAAGGCCACAGATTACGAGGTCTGATGTGATTTGTAGCAGCCAATGGAAAATAAACTCCAGTGGGAATAAATCCTTTTGTACCTAGTCCAAAAAATGACACAATGTCATCCGATGGATTTGGTCGATTACAACTTGTAGAGACTTCGTAGGTAGCCAAAAAAATTTAATTGTCGATGGAATGTGAAGGCTTAGAGAGCAGTTGGAAAGATTAAAGAATTTCGACAGTAGTATGTTGACTGGAAAGTACACTGAGACCACCAATGATGCTGATGCCAATGATCGGTATGCAACGACTGACACAATGATGACATAGATCTAACCTTGTAGTACGGATCTAACAGGTCTGCAAAGAATAAAGCTCCATCCAAAAATAATTTTTTGAATATTGCCCCAAAGAAATTAAAATTTGCCCGATGATAAATTAAAATTTTCCCCAAATTTTTGAGCAATTCATAGAAAATATTTTACTGAAATATTTTTTTGTGAAAATTGAAAAATTATACTGATCTGGAGTTCTGTACGGCCTTCGGGCAAAAAAAAAATTCCTCAGCTTGCAACTAATAGTGTCCAAAATCAATAAATTAGCAGTCGATCTTCAGGTTTTTGGGCCTCCTGGACATGATGGCAGGGTCAGATTTGACCCAAAATGCTCCAAAAGTATGGTTACCTTTTGAATCAGGCAACCAACACCCAACTTCAAACTTTTGTAGATTTGACCTTCGATATTCAACTGGGATGAAACAAAAGGGAAATTTGACTATCTCAGATACTTCAGACGCAATGGTGAGCTCAAATCTAATGCAACAAGCTCCCAAAATGCACTTGCAATACAAGGCCAAAAATGGAACCTCCCTAGAATCTAGTATTTATATCAAGAAGATACAAGATTGCACTCAATATCTCTCCAAAATGACAATCTAAAGGCATTCAAATAGCTCTTATACCATGTAAGAATTGGCTATGAAGGTAGCCACCCAAGATCTAGAGGCCTAATAGAAATCACAAGCATAAGAGAGATAGAAACAATATGATGAGAATAAACTATATTCTGTCAATGATGCAAAATAATAGAATATGAGTTGTACCATGAAAAAGTACATAGGAGACCCCTTGGTTATATAGCCAAGGTGAGAACATAGAAGTGCATATGATTATGACAAGTGTCGTAATCTTATGACATGAGACAACTATGAAGAGCCATCACTCCACCTAAAGTGGAAAAGTGATAATGTGATAATCACCACAAATGGTGGATCACCCAATAAAGGTGGAGAGGTAATCACATGATTTGTCCATGAAAGGTTGATGTGATAAAGCAATAACATGATAAGTCCACCAAAACTAGAAATTCTCCAACTACCTCCTATGTGGTCCCTAAGTAAACTAAGCTGTTGTTATGACCTAGGACAAGGTACAACACTTTTAATTACACCAACATGGATTCAATAGTGGAGGTAGTGCTGGTGGAGGAAACTCTAGTGGAGGTCATGGTGGTGGCTCTGGCGGGGGCCTGATCGGTGGTGGTGGCTCTGGTAGTGGTTCTGGTAGAGGTCACACCGGTGGCAGTTCTTGAGGTGGCTTTGGTGGTGGTTCTAGAGGAGGTTCCTCTGGCCCTCTATCTTCTAATGATCCCATCCTGAACACCGTTCTTTAGAATATGGGTAAGATGCAAAACCAGTTAGCGAGTCTTTCCCAAGCCTTTTCCCAACCTATCTTCTAGCCCTTCTTCTACCATAGCCCATTGTCAATTGTGATCTTAAACACTCCCTTCCCCCAAGGAATGGAGATCCCTAAATTTGAAAAATATGGTGGTAAAGGAGATCCACAGACACACATGTTTTCCTTTAACGCCCTGTGCATGGACTTCTTCCATCACAACACATTGATGGCCAAAATGTTTCCCTGATCTCTCAAGGACACAACACTCGAGTGGTACTGTTACTTGACTGGCAACTCTGCCTTTTCATTTGACCAACATGTAAATCAATTTGTTAGATAATTTCAAGCAAACATCGGGCCGAAGATGACCTTTTCAGATGTCATCTGATGTAAACAAGGAGATAATGAAAAATCACTAATTTCATAGGGAACTTACAAAGGCCTTGGCAAGAGAATTTCGCCCTTATGAAATACCCTTCTTTCACGCACTTATGTGTAGCTGTACAAGAGTATAAATAGACAATTGTTTAGTTTAGTGGATCCTCCTCATGCTTCCATACCGAGGAAAAGTCCATTGTATCAATCTATGGGATGGGTAAGGTCATTACAAATGTAGTTGCCACTACTAATAACAACATCCTTAAACATAACTGAAAGTTCACAAAGTTATCATAATCTTATTCTTCTATCATGCAGAAGTTGTTGAAGGATAAGATCATAACCTTGCTGAATTTGAAGCTTGTTAAGGAGCCTTACCCTAATTGGTATGATGGGAACACTTATTGTTAGTACCATCGAGTTAATGGACATGATACTAAATGTTATATGTGGTTGCATCGTGAGATAAAGGACAACATCAAATATGGTACCATTAGTCTCGATGGGAGTAAAAAAAATGCTAACAAATTAGTGGCAAAAGCTAATAGTGAATTGAAGATATACACGGACCTATTTCCATTGCATTCTGCTAACATGATTATTGATTCCATTGATTTTTTTACTATACCCGAGGCCTATGTTAACATGGTCACAGTGACTTCTACTACTCTACCTACACCTGGTTCATCAGAAATTACATTCACATCACAAGATTTTCCCTTAAACAATAAATCCTCACCTCTAAATTCTCGCTTACATCAATGGTAACATTGTGACAGGATTCTTGGTAGACCCTGTGAGCCATGTGAATGTTATCATAGAGGAAACATTATTTTTAAATTCGTTACAAAGGGAAAAATATGAAGAAACAAAATCTACCATCCGTATGCATGATGGTATGTGTCTCAAACCTTACAGCTTGAAACTTTGTCCATCCTGGTTGGACCTAGGGTTGTTGACATGGTTTTCGATGTTATCCTAGAGTCGGATTTGTTTAGGTTGAAGCTAGGCATACCTTGGCTAGCTTCCATGAATGGAATTTCCTACGTTATTCATAAGTGTCTAAATTATCCCATGAAGGTGTCCTGCATGTAGTGCATGACACTGGATACCAACCCTTGGTGTCATGTGGTGGATATATGTTGGATCACTTTTGGCCCTCCCCAATTGGTTTGCTTCCCCCGAGAATGGACCTACTTTACAAGAATTATGTAAAGTACAAAACTCAGGGACAAGGATAGCTGAAACTGACCCTTCCTGTAATAAAACAATCAGTTGCCTCTTCTTCCTGAGGGGAGAAGGAGAAGCCTATACCGACTGCTCTCTCTTCCCGAAAAGGAAAGGAGAAGTCCATGTCGACTCCCTCTCCCTCTTGTAAAGGTAAAGAGAAGGTTGCCTTCTCTCGAACTACCTTGTCATCCCCCCTTTCTTGAGAATAGTATTGGATGAGTTAGCCCGATAGCTATCTATTGAGTCCGATGATTCCTCCTTAGCGTAGGCCCAAGCTCAGGATTTTGGATCTCCCTAGTGAATACCCCAAGCCATGGTACTACTTATATGGAAGAAAGAAAGGTTCCCAAAGGAAATTCAATCTACGACCTCCTACCACTCCTAATCCCAAAGTATTGAATGAGAAGAGGCTCGTTGTCGAGGCTCTTAAGTTGACTCCCCCCGCAACTCCTCAACCTGTTTCTCCTACTCCTATTCAAGAATCCATTCCTTTTCCAGAAATGACTCTAGTGGAAGTTCCCATGGTTGAGCAGGAGCCTTTTGTTCCTTCATAGCTTCCAGCCTCCAACTCAAAGAGTCGTAGAAACTGCCTTGCACACAAACACAAGCATTGGAAAAAGGTTCTCTTGGCTGAGCAAGCCACCTTGCAAAGGAAGAAGGAAGAGATGACCACCCTTGTTTTAGGGCCTCCTATAGTGTCTTCCTCTCCCCTTCCTTATCCTTCTCTTAAGTCTAGTTTTGCATCACTTCCAACTTCTGTTGCAATCATGAATGTTCCTAACCCCAAGGGACAACAGGTGTTCATCACTCCTTCGATGGAGCTGCCTTTGCTAATGTTCATTTCAAATATCTATCCTTTTCTAAAACTCATGGATATGGTTAATACCTTGATTGTGTCTGCTGCAGTTCTTTCCTCCTCTTCCCTTGTACCTCTAGCCTCATTTGTAGGGAGTTCATCTCCTCTAACGAAGAAAAAGGTAGAATTTGGTCCTTCTAGCAATGAAGGACATAAGAGGAGCTTTGCTTCTCTACAAGGTGGCCCTACGTTGACTTGTTCTATCTTGATAACAAAATTGGTCCCAGCTTCTGCTAAGTTTGTCATCGCTCCTGGGTCATTTGGCAAGCCTAGCAGTGAATCTTAGGTGCAGCCTACCCCATCCACTAAAGTTAGACATGATGCTTCTATAAGGTGCATGTTTAACTCCGTAGGTGAAGTCATAGCCTTATTAGTGATCTTCATGAATTGTTGACCCTAGCTCCACAAGAGCTTAGTGGAGAAGACCTCGAGGGGCCTTCTTCCTTGGCCCTTGTTGTGGGAGGGTTGAATGCTCCTTATATTAACATCCCACCACTATAGGCCCATCCTCCTTCCCCCTATGATGACCTAGAGTGGGAAGTAGATGACGTCTTCATCGATGAGTGTTAGGAGGATACCTATTCTTGATCTTTTGTGTGTGTACGTTTTGTGATGTGTTCCCCTGTGATCGTGCTATGTGTTCCTAGATGACTCTCATCGCCCTTGTTGGTGCTTGGATACAGGTGTGTTTTTTTGTGTCGTAAACCTTATTCTATTTGTATCATCATTCTTCCATGTTTGTGCTTAATTTTTGATAAATTTGGGATGCAAAGCATTGGGGGCATTTAGGCTTCCCTTCCATGTTGAACCAATTTTTTATTTTTATTTTGTTTTCCATGTATTCTTCCTGATCTGGTTGGGGATTGATGATCTTTCACCTTACACTGTGCTCACCTATTATGAGCTTGGACAAATTTGACCCCTCTAAACTAGATCCTCCTGTGTCCTTCATTTGTGTTTTCTCCTTTGCTTTCTCTTTATCTTTCTATCTTCTTTGCTTGAGTTGTCCCTTTCATGTGTGACACCATTCTTTCTTTAACATTCTAATTTTTAGAAAATGCATTCGTCACCAATGAATATTTTCTTGAAATTCCTTGCAAACCTGCCTTTAGAATCATATTCTTGACTTGGAACCCTAAAAAAACATGTTTCCTTCATTATGCATTTGTAAAGAAGGGATTTAAAAATGTTCCTTCGAAGTAGGAATATCTTCGACCTTCCCCTTTCTTGGGGGAACATTATTCCTTTTGAATTCCTTAATGAAGTGAACATCTTTCAAAAGGGTCCCTTGAGGACAAATCGATTTGAGAAAGAGAACATCCAGTTTTGAATTGTGTGTCCCTTGAGTGGACTCCCTCCTTCACAACAAGTTCTCGAGGGAGCCCATTTGAAAGTTATTATCTCAAATGAATCCTATCTCATCTAGCTTGGGGGTAGCCTGGCTAGACCTCGCTTTTCAAATAGCATGTCCCTTGAGTGGACCCCTCTTCTTTTGAAGGGTTCTCGAGGGACCCCTTTAGAAATTTTTCCAAACTAACGACAGTTTGGGAAACTATCTGCTTACTTTCCTACGTGGCCACTTCCTGACTCTACGAAGTCCACTTTCTTAGGTTTCCTCCATGCAAGAGATCTTGGGGGATACCTCCTTACAGGACTGAGAGCTTGTAAGGCACTTCCTTTGGGTTTCCTTCATGCTAGAGTTCTTGGGGAACACCTTCCTTGCAGTTTTGTAGGCCAGTAAGGCGCTTGCTTCACGGGGCTTCCTTCATGTGAGAGATCTTGGGGGTTGCCTCCTTGTAGGTCTATGGGCCTATAAGACACTTTCTTTCTTCAACTTCATAGTTCCGAGAAGCTATGAAGTCCTTCACTTTGCCTACACCTTCAGGTTTGCTAGATCGTGGTCTACTTCCTCAATAGTTTAGGTATACATTTCTAACCTTACTCCTTCCTTGATCTAATTATTTGAGCACTCATTAGTATTCATGCTCACTAAAGTGGGGGAAAAATGTATAGGACTGAATTTGCACCCCTTATGCAAATTCCCCTATTTGCATTCTCCACTTTAGAAAACCAAGTTCAAAGTATTAATTACACATAAGCCTACTACTTTCATCCCAATTGACACCTGTTTTGAGCATTGGTGAAGGAGTTTCTATCAGGGATGCCCACACGGCTTGTAGACATTTGTATGGCGTGCTTACATCCTTGGTAGATTCCTACGGCTAAACCTATAGAGGCGTTACACTTCTCATTGGGAGTCAAGTTGTAATGCCCTCTTCAGCCGACTGACCTGAATATGGTCATTTTCTTCACTCTCTCCAAATTTACTCCTTAAACAAGCATTTCATCCTATAAGCATTCAGTTGAACTTCTCTACTTCATTCACAAGCTCACTTTCACACTCTTACACTCACTCCAAGCATTTCAAGCACTCCATTGCAACAACAATGTCACTCCATCACTTTGGTAGAGCAAGTTGGGGACAACACCATTGTAGTTGAGGCTCAAGTACTCTCATTTTCTCCCCCAAGTAGCCTTGAGTGCTCTTGGTGGAGGTGATTAGCTTCCCTTTCCTCTCCTCTATCACTTGGTTGAGTAAGCACACTTACTAGTGCTTTGGTGTTCTTTATTTTACTTTCTTTATCATACTTGCTTTCTTGGCTATTTGTGGAGGTGGAAATACCAAAATGGGGTTTGACTAAGGCAAAACCCAGTAAGCCACCCAACATTTTCCTCCTCTTTGTGTGTAGGTGAGCGCATTCTCAAGGAGCTAGTTGGTAAACGAGTTTCTTTGTGAGATCCTTCTTGCCACCTTAACTTTTTCATTTTTTCTTTATCACATTAGAGAGTATTTTGTTTATGTAATCACATTATTTTGGCCCTTTAGTCGTATTTAGTTGGGTTGTTAGCTTGTGTTGTTAGTTTTGACCTTGTCTCTGTAGTTGTCTAGTTATACAGATGCCAGTGCACTTGAGAGACGCCAGCGCACTGCATTGTCATCCTAGGACTACGCTTTTGTCCTTGGAAAAAGAGCTTCCTGAGGCGTAGTGTTGAACTTGAAAATCGGCTCGCCTCTAGCCCTGTTTTGTAGTTCAAGTCTGTAGAGTGATTGAAGGACCTTATAGTCCTCATCATTCTCATCCTGCATATCCTAACACCCCGCTAAGCTAAGGTAAGTTAGGGCAGCCTTCTGCATCTTGGCCTTCCATGACCTAGGGCCTGGACATGGAGGTCCCCCTCTCTTATAGTTGCAAATTTTCTAAAGTTGTCATTCAAAGTGCAAGATCACGAAAAGAGATCTACAAAATTGTATACAGGTTTCTAGAACTTGACAACATGGATTTCAAGAGTGCAGACATCAAGGAACAATATCTTGAAATCATATTTTTGAAACCCTAAAAAGACCCATTTGCCACTGAATGCGAATGAGTCCTCCATAGCTCAAAAACAACTTTTTGGCTAGGTACACAACTTTTCATGCTCTAAAAACATCCCCCATTATTGCTATAGTAGTTAGGTTGCATTTTTTATTGTTATTGACATCTTATTTTACATAAATTTAAGTATTTAGGGTCTTAGAAAAATAAGTGGTAGATCCTCTTGTTCATGCATTTGGGTCTACCCTATTTTCCCCTATAAAAAATAATAACCAAATTAGAGAGGGGCATGGCACTTGTGGCAGGGCGTGAACCCTCCCATTTACTGGTAGTAGTCTCAATAAACCTACCCTACTAATTCCATTCTCTATAGAGACCCATCAAAATACCATTAAAGATCACCCCATTCCATGCACCAAACTTGACCCACTTGTAAGGTAATAAAATAATTAAAAAAAACAAGTCCTTCACTGCATCCACAACTACCTATGATGTGGAAGAATGTAGAAATATAGATAAAGTAGTGATGAAATAAGAGTAGGAGGTCAATTTGACACTGCAACCAAATTGCCCCACTACCCCCATGCCTCATATTTATCTATCATCCTCATATGATGAATATGATGCTCATTCTTAACCAAGCCTACACTTAGTGTCACCAAACACCCCTGAAAACAAGATGAAATAAAATGAAGAGTTGTAGATAAGTGCAAGGAAAGGTAAAAAAACCCAAAGAAAAACCCTACGCACCCAACATTTTAGGGTATGGGTATTTTTTTATGGATTATACAATATTCATTGACTTGATCATCTCAATGTTTGGGCACCAATCAAGAAACATTCTCAATTTATTAAAGTGAGGTGGCCAAAATATGTGACGGTAAGGAAATATGTACCCAACTGATAGTGCAGGAAAAGAAGAAAGTGGATGCTTGGTTAAGACAAAATTATGTTTATTAATAACTCTTAATATTAAAACTAGCACTTGCACCCCAATCAGGTGCAATGCATACACCAATAGGATTAGAAAGTGTACCGGCCTCTTTCACTGTGCATAGTACAGGGGACTCCTAAGGAAAGCGAAGGGTCAAGTGAATAGAGCTTGTAATATTTTTGTAGGCCCATAGTACTCTTCGTCAATCTGGCAACGGGAAGCCTAAAAATTTTTTGCGGCATCAAACTAGAGGAGATCCTGGTGGGGTTCCCCCATGTAATAGCCTATCAGCTAATGAATTGTAACAAAACATAATTGGTTGTATAAGAAAATATATGTTTACATAATGCAATCTCTTTGAACAATTTGTATTGAGTTTTCAATAGTAAAAGTTACATAAGAGTATCTATTTGTCTTTTTTGAAGCTCCTCTTTTCAACAATGTTGATTAGAGTGCTTTAAACAAATTACTATCAAGTGTACATAAATCAAAGTAAAATAAGAACTTTTCAATGAGGTCTTCTTTTGACACCTTGGAATTTGATGTAGTGAAACACAATGTTGTTAGATGAGAAATCTATAAATTGAAAGATACACTATGTAAAAGAAATTAAAGAAGAAAATGCAAACATATTTAAAAGTTTGATAATGAAAACATTATTTTTTTAACTTGAACTCATCAATTTTAGAATCTGTGAAACTTGAATTGAACATTAAGATTGACCAAACACACAAAAATAAAATAAAAACAACTTCTATAAACCAACATAAAATAAATTAAAAAAACTAAAAAATAATCAATTGAAATATACCAAATTTTAAATCATCCAACCACAGTTTTATTTAAATCGGTATGCTATGCTCAATGGTTTCACAACATAATATTTTTTGTACAATGACAGAAGACCTGTAACATGAAAGGTCAATTGGATTAAGTACAGTTGTTGTTGGTTAATGATATGCCTTGTAACTGAAGGTAACATAATGGAAAACTGCATGTTGCAGGAAAATATTTTTATAATACAAAAACTATTTTATGACACATGAAACATAAAATATATATATATATACATATTCACTTTTTATTTAATAGATTGAGGGAAAAGATCTGACACTTCATAAAACCACAATTTTACAAAGTACATACTATAACTGGGCCTTACAAAATGGTGGCCTTTCTGCTAAAATGCATAAAGCATGAAGGACACAAAGCTCGTATCATTGAGGTGACTGAGTATAGGAAGAGCTCATCTTGGGGACCAATAAATTATTAGTCATTTTTGTGCTATTTAACCCTCTTAAGTGCAAAATTTTCTTGAAGTTTGCTACTAATTTTACAATGAATTTGGTATGCATTCACTATGGTGGTGTTTGTGGTAGTTGCTACATGCATATGCACATTTATGGTTTTGTAGGTGTATAGATTTAGTTTCCCACAAATTTTTATAAATCTAAATATGATATATTTATATTTCTTTCATGGTAGGAAAATCTCGTGGCGTATGAAGATAGCAGTGAAGAGGAAGAATTTTCCAAATGAGACATTGTTCAAATTCATCAAGTATTGCCTTTAAGACAAGAATCTCCTGACAAAAAAAAAAAATGAACTTATCAATTGATGAGCTAAAGGGGCTCTATAATGAATGGTTCATAAGGCACAAAACTTGGTGAAGGTTTTGCAAATGGGGTTGCAAGCTAAGTGGGCTTAACCTTGGGGAAAAAAATTTCACAACACAAAGAGTTTGTTGCTAGAATTGTACGTGCGAATCTTTTTCGTCAAATGCATCCCAGGTCTTGTTTTTCATTTTTCTCTTTTATACTGTATAATGCAGTTTATTTTTCCTAGTATAGAGGTATTTTTTGGGGTTGTAAGAAATTGAGCAATGTAGTTTAGTGGTAAGGTGGGTTTCACTTTCTGGACTTGTCTTCCCAACTCCAATTCTAGAGGCAATATACATATGAAGAGGTCTTTATATACTTTGTATTCCTCGCTTTTCTCTTTGCATTTCTATCTAAACAATGCATGCCTCCTGCATTTCTTATCCCTTCAATCTTCCCCTTTCAGTGCAGGAGAAGAGAATACGAGCACGATTTTGGGATTTTTTTTTTTTTGCTTTTTCACCTGCCAAAACTTGTATTTGTTTGAAATTTTTTGAAGTCTCTTTAATATATTACATGTACCTCCACCCAATGGTAGCTAATCCTCCTCAATATAATGGAAATGGATACCCATGACTAAATCTTACTTGGCCAACTACTATTTTGCAAACATTTATGAAGGTCCATACCTTGGCCCACGTCATTGCATGCAATGCTAAGTCTTCCATACTTCATAATTAATGAGTCTCTATTATCTTCTTTCTTGGATTGATCCCCCTCATGCTATATTAAATTCAAACGTCCTCTCAAGATATTGATTTATTTGACCATACGATGGCCAACAATAGATGGTTTGACAGGGATGTGACAATATGCTAATAGATCTTATGCACTTATCCAAGAAACAAAGAAATACAATTAATTTAGTCTTTTTGCAATGTATGTTAAAAACCCCAAGATTCAACAAAAGGACATATTTTAAAGAGATATAGAAATTTTCCTTGGTTCTAGGGTTTAGTTTTGTTTTCCATTATAAGAGAGGTGGACCCCTTCTAATTTGAATAAAGGTTTATCCTTAACACTATATTTAATTTTGTGTTTATTAAAAGGTAAATTAAAACACTTACAAATACATGAAGATATAAGAGCATTTTCTTTTTGGAATGTAAGAAAGAATTGAGACATATTAGGGTAAATGTTTTGTGGCTTCAATAACATCTGCACAATGCATAAAAAATTGAACATAAACAATAATATTCTACTATGTGTAGCATTTCAAAAATATAACCCTCCATTTTGATGGATAGGAGTACCTCACAAAATCACAGTAGAGAAAATGGAAGACCTTCAACAAAGAAATCAAGAGTTTCCTCAAGCCTGGAAATTAGATCTAGATGTTCTCCCCCTGCTATAAAGCTTTCACGTGCAGTAGTGCCAATAGCCATAAGAGACTCATGAAATTTTGCCAAAACTCCTCCATATCTACTTCAAACGGAAACATAAATTTTTTTTCAACATAGTCCTAGTAAGCCACAACTTGGATAAAAAGTATTGAATGCAAACTCTTGGTCATCAAACAAGCCAACAACGAATTAAAGAAGCTCTCCAAAGAGAGTAAGAACATTAAGTCTGAAATCGTGGTAAGTTGTTTGGCCATGGAAGTGAACATCCCCAAAGGAGAATAAGTCCACCTTGGAAGACATGGAGATGAAGAAAATCCAACCAAAACCAAAGGAAATGACAAAAATGACACAGAAGGATAGTCACTTAGCCATCATGACAGTGACAAATTCCATCGATCCTCACCATATTTATGTCCTCTCATTCTGGTAATGTGTATCCTTCTCACAGTGCACAAACTGAATAACGAGGTGTGATGCCCCCAACCATGCTAGACAAAAAACCCCAAATTCCTCCCATCCAAAGATTTCAACAATCTAAGCACACCAAACAAAAAGGAACCCCCCCAATGTGTGCACATCTAGAGAAAAAGATAGGATTTCATTGGGGTTTGAATAAATTTGCAAACACTTTTCCCAAAGAAAAGGATCCTTCACAACATTTGCCAAAAAAACATAAGGATTGCTTTTGTTTTTAGAATAAGAATTAAACAAGCGCATTTATTAAAAAGGGTAAAACTTGCTATTTTACATCTCCTATAAAAAAGAATGGGGGTGAAGCCCTGAAATGAGGGTTAACAAAACAACTTACATAACCGAGGTTTGATGGGTAGCTTAGGGGCGAAACCCTAACCACAAAAATAATCAGGGTAAGAAAGTTGCAGATTGCACAACTTCTCTTGCAAATCAAGAAAGTGACAATGATCATAAATGACAATGGTGATTAAAATTATAGAGGTTCTTTGCTAGAGACACCGATGATGGCGTTGGTGTTAATTGTGGTGACTATTTGACCATGTGTTGACAAAACCCCATTTTTCTCTTGTTGTTTCCATGCCCATCATGTAATCTGTAATGGTGAATGGAAGCGGAGAAATGGATATCCAAGTGGATTCTATGGAGCAAGAAATTTGAAAATCCCCTCTTGTTGAACCATAAGACATCGACTTCAGGCTATGCAGAGGATCTGCTGAGATCGATCCCAAGCTTAGATGGCTAGGAAGAATGTTGTGGTTTGGACCACTCACCATTTTATTTTGCCGTTCACTGCTCTTTTTTCCCAGTTTCCAGGCACATCAAATTGGAGGAGATCCCAATGGGGTCTCCCCATTTAAATAGCCTATCGGCTAATTATCCTTTGAAAATTTACTCTAATTGTTGTTTTTGGGTTGACCAAAGAAGGAGTGGAGCATTAACCTTATTTGTTGTGCTTCAATTTGGAAACAATGAAACTCTTGGTTTAAAACTATAAGCAAAGTTTTAAAAAAGATGACAAATGGAAATTTATGTGACTCTGGTGTAGGTAAAACTAAAATAATTCATTGCAAAAAAGATGACAAATGGAAATTCATGCGACTTCGGCGTAGGTAAAACAAAAATAATTCATTGCAGAATTATGTCTCACAACAAAAAGTAATAATAATAGTAATAATAGTAATAATAATAAGAGTAATAATAGGAGTAATAGTAGTAGTAATAATAATAATAATAGTAGTAATAGTCATAGTAATAGTAATAGTCATAGTCATAGTAGTGATAGTGATAGTGGTAGTAATAATGATAGTAATAATAATAATAATAATAGTAGTAATAGTAATAGAAATAGTCACAGTAATAGTCATAGTGATAGTGGTAGTGGTAGTAGTGCTGGTGGTGGTGGTGGTGGTGGTGATGGTAGCAGCAAAGTTTTAAAAAAGACGACAAATGGAAATTTATGTGACTTCGGCGTAGGTAAAACAAAAATAATTCATTGCAAAAAAGACGACAAATGGAAATTTATGTGACTTCGGTGTAGGTAAAACAAAAATAATTCATTGCAAAAAAGACGACAAATGGAAATTTATGCGACTTCGGCGTAGGTAAAACAAAAATAATTCATTGCAGAATTATGTCTCACAAAAAAAAATAATAATAATAGTAATAATAATAATAGTAATAATAGGAGTAATTGTAGTAGTAATAATAATAATAATAGTAGTAATAGTTATAGTAATAGTAATAGTCATAGTAGTGATAGTGGTAGTAATAATGATAGTAATAATACTAATAATAATAATAATAGTAGTAATAGTAATAGTAATAGTCACAGTAATAGTCATAGTGATAGTGGTAGTAGTAGTAGTGGTAGTAATAGTAGTAGTAGTAGTAGTAGTAGTAGTAGTAGTGGTAGTAGTAGTGGAAGTGGTAGTAGTAGTAGTAGTAGTGGTGGTGGTAGTAGTAGTGGTAGTAGTGGTAGTGGTAGTGGTGGTGGTAGTAGTAGTAGTAGTAGTAGTAGTAGTACATCAATATTGGTAATTGAGTATAACAATGAGATCAAATTAATGATGGTAGTAGCAGTAGTAGTAGTAGTAGCAGTAGCAGCAGCAGTAGTAGTAGTAGTAGTAGAGAGGAACATCAATATTGGTAATTGAGTATAACAATGAGATCAAATTAATGATGGTAGTAGTAGTAGTAGTAGTAAAGAGGAACATCAATATTGGTAATTGAGTATAACAATGAGATCAAATTAATGATATTGAGATACTTTAATTAATATAATATTGAATGTAGCCTTCAATATTTAATATTGAATGTAGCCTTCAATATTTAGGAAAAAAAGCAAGTAGTAGTAGCAGTAGCAGAAGCAGTAGCAGTAGCAGTAGCAGTAGTAGTAAAAAAGAGGAACATCAATATTGGTAATTGAGTATAACAATGATATTATGAGATCAAATTAATGATATTGAGATACTTTAATTAATATAATATTGAATGTAGCCTTCAATATTCAAGGAAAAAAAGATACTACTACTAGTAGTAGTAGTAGTAGTAGTAGTAGTAGTAGTAGTAGTAGTAGTAGTAGTAGTAGCAACAGCAGCAGTAGTACTAGTAGTAGTAAAAAAGAGGAACATCAATATTGGTAATTGAGTATAACAATGATATTATGAGATCAAATTAATGATATTGAGATACTTTAATTAATATAATATTGAATGTAGCCTTCAATATTTAAGGAAAAAAAGCAAAATTATAAATAACATTATAAGATTAATATGTTATTTAGGATTTTTAGCAAGAATAATGTAATGTTAGTAATCTGGTAAACATATTTAAACATTAATGTTACATGAATATTAATATTATTATGACAGCCATAGAATTAATGTATGATCAAATTTAGTCTTCGTACCTACAAGGTCAATATCGATAGTGATATCCATGCAACAAAATTAAATAAAACATAGAAATATAATTATTAATGATTTTGGAATATGAATTGGGTAGGTAGATCCTTGGTTAGCCTTAGAAAAAAAGGTTAGAGATTATGTCATCTTGTTAGGGAAATAAATTAAATCATGAGCAATGGTGAATAAGTGAAAGAGTAAGAAATTAATGTTAATATAGCTAATAATACCAATATTAATATTTGAAAACCCAATGTTATCAAGACTAGTACTTTAAGATCCTCCTAATGCTATAAGATAGGCTTATTACCATCAAACATTCTAGTGCTCGTGGAAGCAATAATGTTTCCAATTCTCATGAAGAAAACTAGATTAATATAAAAATTCAACACTATAACCTTAGGTGCTAGAAGGCATAGTAGTGTTACGAGATGAAATTAGTATTATCAAATACCCTAGTAATTATAATGATAAACAAAGGTCTGAATAATTCTGAAATTGTAATTATAGTAATTAGCATTAGATATTTATCTTAATATTAATGTCAATACTATCAAGGGAAATAGTGTAATGGTAATATCATTGATGATTATACTTAATTATTATTACTAATAGGCAGGTATAAATAAAATTGTGTAACTATAATGCTGATATACATGAGAATAAAGTTGATATCAAGAGAGACGATTTAATCTAGCCCTACCATGAACAAAGGTAGATCATATTAACACAACTATTACTAATGAAACTTAGAGTAAAGTTAGGACAAAAGGTAAAGACATATTGTTACTAAGTTATAATGCAAACGCCAAATATTAAAAGAGAGATTTATCATACTGATTATACCAGTAACATGTTGATTGATTAGATGTAACTTATTTGAATATTAGAGTGTGACGATGTAAATATCACTAGGAAAATATTATGAACTCTGACTTGGTACTAATCCCATCTAGGTGTAGTTGGACATGGTGTTTCAATCTTGTCAATTAGCAGTTAATGTCATTCCATATTGTTATTAGACAAAATAAAATAAAATTTGGTGTTGTGTTATGTTTAGTCATTAAAAATATGGGCATGACACCTTGCTCGAAAGCTTCTATTTTAGCATTGGCTTAGAATATGTTGGAAAATGCTGAGGTCATTAGTTTCGATATCTCTTTCTTTATGGGCATCCACCAAATTTCCATACTTGACATACATGTAGATAAGCTTATTATAAAAACTTGTGCATGTAGAAAATATAAATTACTTAAGAGCAACAAATGACTTAAATTTTCCTTTGTGAAAACATAGTCTTGAGAATACAAGTCTACACTTGATATTCTAAACTAGATGCAAATATTCATTACAAATGCTATCATTCATCAATATTGTCTATGAATTATTCTATTAATTTACCACCTCATTCTACTCTCTATTGCCTTATTTTAAAGTTTTGGACATGTCTATACTATACTCCGACCTCATAAACCTAGATTTATCACTCAAGTATGGATAAATCATGACTCCAAGTACATGTATTCACTAGCTACCTATGTTATTCATTCACACACCCAAAGTGCAGGTTTCATAGTTTAGTTTTTTTCTTTTATTGCCAAGATTTTAGAGCACCAAAATTAGAATATATGAATTTTCATTACATAGAAAAAAATGACTTGCATCCCACCAATTTTCTTATTTTAAACACATTTTGCACCTTGCAAATTTGTGAGAGATTATATCAATAAACAAAACATAAAAATTTAATTCTTCCGAGTTGACAAATTTAGTAAAATTTGTACAAATATAATTTTCCATTAGAGATAATTATCCCATTTGACAATCACTAGATTTTATGATTAGATATTATCCAACATGTCAGTTGTGATAAAACATCTTTTCCATTGTGTGAAATCCACGTCATATCCACTTACATTAACACATGAATAATTTAATTTTACATAATCTCAAGGTGCAATTCATTAACATCTTCTTCATTACCTTCTAATTTATTCTTGCATATCTACCAACCTATCTAAAACTAATTTGTCACTTTAGGTACTATCATTCCTAAAGTGGTTACTAGGAACTTTAACAAAACATAGAAAATGCTTTCATTTGTTTGTAGGTCACACCAAGCCCATTTTTCCATAATCTCTACTTTTGTACAATATTGTGGTAATTTCTACAAGTCATACTATGGTAAGATAAATACTACAAATAATATTTGCTAGTCTTTTAGTTAGTCACTATCAACTATATTTTCAATTATGTTGCAAATTTTCTATCATGGAAAAATAATTACAACAATGATGATTTACTACTTCTTTGTGACTTTAATAACAATCAATAATCTAATTCTGAAATATTCCCACCTTCTTCCTAGAGGTTCTACTTGCTGGAATAATCTAATCAATGGTAAAAATATTGTGGACTCAGGAACTGGATGGCAAGTGAGAAATGGAAACCACACTAGATTTTGGTAGGATAGATGGCTTTTTAAGGAGCCCCTTGTAAAAATCATTTCCTTTAATGAATGGGCTGAGAATTGCAAGGCCTGTTATGGTATTTATGTGAAAGACTATAGAGTGAATGGTAAATGGGTGGATCTATGCCTTGTTAGTCAGACTCTTGCTCCTATTCAGTCTTCTTTGTTGGCCATTAGACTTTGTTCTGACCAATTGGATGATCATCTTGTCTGGTTTGACGAACCCTCAAGAAATTATTTTGTTTCATCTACTTTTGCCAAGATTATTTCATCTCAGGAATCTCCTCTGTTCTAGTCGAAGTCTTGGTTCAAACATTTGATCCCTAAAATCAACATTTTTTTCTGGATCCTTCTACAAAACAAGGTGCTCACGATTGACAACCTTAGCAAATGCGGATTTCAAATACCTAATAGATGTTTTCTTTGTAAGATGGAGGCCAAATCTATGCATCATTTGTTCCTTCATTGCTCATTTGCTGCTGCTATTTGGGAAAAACTTATTAGTTTGTGGCATCTCTCTTGGGTCTTTCCTTTGTCCATTGAAGACTTTTTCCTTCAATGGAAAGCCCCAACTAAAAATACTTTGCTCAGGCTCTTATGGGATTTCTCTTTCCCTCATGTTGCTTGGGGTCTTTGGAAAGAACACAACAATAGAATTTACAGAGATAAAGAGGCTTCTGTGGATATAGTCTTTGATAAAATTGTTAGATTCTTGAAGAAAAATGTCAATGTTTTTTCACAGAAAGTTTGCTTTTCTGAGAAAGCGGTGCATTCGTCTTATGACCTTATTGTTGCTAAGGATTGGACTATTAGCCTTGATTTTCCCTGTGCTCCTAAGAAAGCTAAAAAGGATAGAGAGGGTGTTCACTAGTCTTTTCCACATAATGGATGGGTCAAAGCCAACTTTGATGGAGGGGCTAAAGGTAATTCTGGGGTGGTGGGTTGTGGTGGAGTCATAAGGGATTCCTTTGGCAATTTCCTTGGAGCAACGACCTCTCCTCTCGGTTCCCAAACCAATCATTTGGCAGAGGCTGCTGGCGCTTATCACATTATAAATTTAGCTCAAAGTCTTAACTTTAAGAATCTTTGGTTGGAAGGTGACTCCAAAAATATAATTGACTGCCTCCGTGGCAAGTCTCCCCCTCGTGGACAGTAAAATCTTGGATCGATGATGCCATCTTGACCTTGGCTAAGTTTGATAAAGTTGAAATATCACATGCTTATAGAGAAGCTAATTTTGTTGCAGATTTTTTTGCTAATGAAGGAGTAAGGAGTAATGATTTGCGCACCTGGCTTAATGTTAGTGATCTAAGTTCTAATGTCTGCGCTTTATTGAATTATGATAAATCACATGGAAAAGAGGCGTGTCATCCCTTTAATGACAAGTAGGATCTTTCACATCACAATCATTACATTGTATGGGACCAAGCTCAGAGGCTTAATCTGCAAGAAAACGTCACACGCTTTGTGGGTTCTCAAATTTGGCAGGGCTGGTTTTAGTAAAGATTTCTTCTGTGTCTGCCCCACTGTGTTGGCCAAGATGGGTGGAGAAAGGAAAAGAATCAAGCCAGACAGCTATGAGATGCACACCAAAAATTTTAAGGCTTGGAATAAAGTTAAAAGTGGTGGGTTACTTCCTTTCCTGGAGAAGCTTCATGGTCCCAACTAGGCGGCTACAAACCTTTTTGAGAAAAATTGGAATAATGGAAACCTTACCCTGTTTGGTAGGAATGTGGAGCTTAATGAAAATTTGATTGCTGAAGTGACGGGCTTGTCCACTGATGGAAATAAGTTCTTCAGGGACAGGGTTTTTTCTGATGATGTCGTTATCAGATTTCCTAAAAAAGAAAAAGAAAGGCTAAATCTTGTGAAAATTGCTAACAACTTCTTTGAAGCTAACACCTTAAAAGCCCTTTGGAGAAAGGTCCTACGGGTCATCATGGAGTACATTACGCTCGACGAGCGCTTCACCAAGGTCTATGACTATCACTTTGCTCTCCTCAATCACTTTCGCTACATGGTAAGGGTTTCGCTCCCCTATTATCTTTTCTGTTCTCTTGGGGAAAACTTGGATGATCATAAAAAAAACCCTAGAAGATTCCCTATCTTGCATGCTGAGCTAATTAGGTTGATTGTTGAGCATTTTCAAAATTTTCACATCCCCGCTAATCTTGAAACCCTTCCTCATTCTGAGGAAGATGACACTGAGCCTAGTTGTTCAGAGTATTTGCCCAATCTAAGTCTAGCCAGAACTGTCCTTAGCCTGCATGCTGTCCTTTCGGGCAAAAAAAACCCTATCCCTTTTTCTGATAAGGTTCATGCCGACTTTGAGCCAAGAAGTCCCTCCTTCAAGACTAGTACTATTGATAAGAATCCCTAGGCAAAAAATATTGTTTCCTATTCTGAAGATTCCCCTGAATCTGAGGCTTTTGGTGCCAATAATACTGAGTCAAGTGTCGAGCTATTGTTGGAAAGATCTACTAGAGATGGTTCCCCTGTTACTCCAAACCCTGAAAAAACATGTTTAAACACTGGAAGGGATCCCACTTTGGATGTTCTGAATTTAGCCAAAACTAATGTTGATTCCTATTTCAAATTTTTAGAATGGACTTTCAATGAAATTAATGAGTTAAAGATAAAAATTTGGGCCCTTCAAAGCAATTTGGATGAGCTACAAGCCAAGATTGCAGTGATTGAAAAGAAAGATGTGGATCGAGGAGATCATGGTCTCAACAAAGAAAATCAGTACCACACTGACAATAACAAAAAGATTGAAATGGAAGTTGAGAATATTAGGAACACCATTAAAATTGTCACAGAGCAAAACAACCGAATGGCCAGACACAACGCCATTATAATTAATGCTATGACCAAGAAGTTAGAAAGAGCCCAAAAGGGGTCTCTGGTGGTGGACCTGGAGGAGACCAATGATGAAAGCTAGGAAAAGGATGCTAGCATATCAAAGAGAACCAGAGCCAATATGAAGAGAAAGGCCCCCCCCACTCCGAAGATGATTCAAATTTTTAAAAAGGGAGTCCACGATATGCAGAATTTGGAGGCAGAGACGAAGTTTGTTCTCAAGGTTCTAAATTATTTGCGGCCAATTTTTTGTTATCTGCTTTGCTGGCCTTTTTTGCCTGACCTTTTTGGTTTGTTACGGTTGGCTGCTATTTGCTCCATCCTTTTCCTTTCTGGGAGCTGGTTTTTTCTATTGGACTTTCGTGTCCTTTCCTTATTTTTGTAAACTCTATAGTTTTAGGTCCCTGGAAATCCTATTTTACCGTTTATAAAAAACAATCAATAAATACAATAAAACTTCAAATATATTAGAAACACACTTCAATAACAATACTACCTACAATGGAGAGGTGCGAATTCAATAACAATACTATCATGGAGAGGCGCGAATCCCGGAGCGGAAAGAACATTAGAGGTTTTTTTTTGAAATTTTGGGATGGAGCTGGAGAGGATGATCTTGATCCTGATGGATCTGGGTGTTCTTGGACATTGTTTTTCTCTCCCTGTGTTGTGGAAAGGTTGGTTCAGTGTGCTGGTGGAGTGGAGTGGATGCATACTGGCATGCAGGCTTTGGGTGGGTTGAGGAACGGGAATATGCATTCCCCTGTTGCTTCTTCTATGGGCGCCCCTATTCAGCACGACCCATTTTCTATGGGTTTGGGTGTTGCTGCCGTGCTTGTTGCTGATGTTGGGCCGCTCCTTATTCTGGTGTCGTGGGACTCTTCTTTTTTTGGTACGGATTTCTCCTTCCTTACTATGGTGTTTGGCTTGGTTGTTGATTTTTGTTGGACTTGGGCATCATGCTTCTAGTTGGTGGGTCAGTTTCCTCCTTCCTGTGCTCGGTTGGTGTTGTGGCTGTGGGTTCGCTGTTCACTGCTTCTTTCGTTTCTTCTTTTCTTGCCTGCGAGGGTTTCCTTTGCTCTATGGTGGAAAAGGATTTGTTTCTTGCGATAAGGAACCTATTCTTTGCCTTGTTTAAAGGTGGTTTGGAGGTTGTCTCTCTCTTGCGCCTCTTCTCTCACCTTCTAAAAGTCATTTTTGTTCTGCTCCTCCTCTCTTTAGGGATGGCTCTGTTGCTCTGCCTCCGCTTTGAGGTTAATGGTATCTTGGTTGCTTTTTGGTTTTGTTTGTCTCTGACTATGTTGGGTATCCTTTACTCCAACATTTGTGCTTTTCTTCCTTATATGGGCTGCAAAGTTCTGGTGGAGCTCATGTTGGTGGTTGTAAACATTACTGTGTCCTACTTGTTGTTTATTGGGTTCATCTTGTGGTGCTGCTCCAGCTGTTCAGGGTCTTTTTGGTGCTGGCTGTTGGCTATGAGGTCTTTGCAGGCTTCTTTTGGTGCATATTAGCTTTTCTCAAAGTTCGTGGCTTTCCATTCTCTGTCCAAGCTCGTTGTGCAGTTTATGGATGCCCTGGTTAACATTGTGGAGGTCCTTGTTGCCTTTGGGAGGCAGTTGCCCATCGTGTTTTCTACTCTCTTTTTGAGGCAAGTGGTTCTATTTTGTCTGCTCTGTTGTGAAGCAAGGTTATAGCCCTATTTCTGTTCTTGTGATGGTGGTCTTTACTTTCCTCCATCCTTCGGATGTCCTTCTCATGTATCATTTGATTTCCCCTTTTGGGTGGTGGTAGTGGTTCTGCCTTGTTTGGAAGAAGTTTGTTCTTTGCTTTGCTATTCTGGGCTTGGTGATTTGGGGTTAAATGAATTTTTGGGCTGCCTTGTTTGTGGTAGTGGCTGCGATGGCTCCTGCTAGGTTGTTTGTGGTAGTGGCTGCCATAGCTCCTCCTAGGTTCTTTTTTCAACCATTTCACTACCTTCCTCTCCTTTTTTTTTTTTTCTTTTTTCAACCATTTCTCTGTTGATTTTTGTAGCTAGAAAAGTGGGATATGGATTTGTTTTAAAGCAACTCAAGATTAGATATGCTTTAAACCAATTCGAGTTGGATTTTTAGCAACAGTAGGATTTTTATTCTTTAATAGAATGTTTCTAAGTTTGTGAGGATAAGATAAATCCAAGAGTGGGATTTTATTCTTTAATAGAATGTTTCCGAGTTTGTGAGGATAAGATAAATCCTAAAGTGATTTTATGTGTAAATTAAACCAAAGAAAGCAAGGAAAAATTCTTTCCTTGCACGCTAAGTAAAGCATCTAGGCTCTATAAATGCAAGATTGCTGTAGCAAACTCATATTGTATTTTCGAAAGAAAAATTTGCTGTTAGGTTGAATAGAAGATCCAAAATTTGCAGGTTTTTCCCCGCATTGGGGTTTCCTGGGTATATCTATGTTATTGTTTTTTTTGTGTTTGGCTTCATGTTATTTTTGCTTCTATTGTTATTAGTTGTTAATTAACCCAGTTGTATTAATTGTTATAAATCAGATTTCTTTCTGTGAATTTATTGTGCAATTAATCTGTTGCTGGGTTATAGAAATTAACATGGTATCAGAGCTCTAAACTCTGAATACGAAGCCAAGATTTGTGACACAGATTTCAAGAAAAAAAAAGGCATCAGATTTTTTCATCTCCAATTCTTTTGTAGCTATGGCAACCAGTGTTCGATATGAGGACAGGCTCGAGGGTGCATCAAACTTCTTGCAGTGGAAGGTTCGGATTACATCTGTTCTCAAGGAGAACAGGCTATGGATCTATGCTAGCACAGAAGTGACTCCACCAACAAATGATCCTGTTGCCTTAGATTTGCATGAAGTCAAAGAGGCCAAAGCTCAGAGGATTATCCTAGATGGAGTAATAGATCATTTAATTCCTCATTTATCGGGGAAAGACACTGCCAAGGAGATGTGGGATATGCTCACAAAACTTTATCAAAGCGACTATCAGAGTCGTAAGATGATGCTCAAGGACAAATTCCATAATACCAAGATGTCCAAAGGTGAGACTGTGACCTCTTACTTGTCCAAGCTGACACAGGTCAGGGATGAGCTTGCTGCTATTGGAGAGATGATTAAAGAAGATGAGTTGGTGCGTATAGCCTTGAATGGTTTTTAAAAGCACTAGGAAGTGTTTGTCAAGTGTGTTGTCGGCAAAGATCGGCTACCTGATTGGGCAAGACTTTGGGATGATTTTGTTCAGGAGAAGATCCGTGAAGGTGCTCATCGAGGAGATCAGATAAAGAAGGTTCAAGATGAAGAAAATCTTGCTCTTGCAAGCAAGGGTAAGAAGAAGTTCAATAAAGAGCAATCAGAAGGTTCTTCTTCCAAGAGTGGGAAGAAGAAAGATCTGAGAAAGATTAAATGTTTTTGCTACCATCAGATGGGTCACTATGCTAGTCAATGTCTAAATAAGAAAAATAAGGACAAGAAGAAGAAGCAATTTGCTGCTACAGCAGAGGTGGACAAGTTTGCATCACCATTTGAAAATGAGTTTTCACTCATTGCCTATCTCTCAAGTTTAATTGCCAACAGGGTATGGTATATTGAAAGTGGGGCTTCTCGCCACATGACAGGAGTCAAAGAATGTTTTACCAAGTTGGAGGAGAAGAAGCTAGATTTCTATATTGAGCTCGGAGACAATGCCAAGTACCATGCAACTAGTATTGGCACCGTCAAGTTTTAGAGGGAGTATGGCAAACCTTTGTTGGTGGAGGATGTGTTGTATGTCCCTGGAATGACAAAGAATTTAATCTCAGTTTCTGCCTTGGAAGACAAGGGTTACATCGTGACCTTTGAGAGGGGAAAAGTCTATATTCGTCCCAAAGATTCCAAGATTGCAAAAGTGATTGGTGTCAGGCATGGCAGCTTGTTTCGGTTACAGTTTGAGCCAACACATGCGTTGGTTAGTAGCTGTAAAAGGATAGGAGAATTGTGGCACAGGAGGATGGCTCACCTTCACTATGGAGCACTTAATATTCTTAAGGAAATAGTGACAAGGCTGCCTGAGATGAAGATAGAAAAGCATGAGGTGTGCAAGGGTTGTGCTCTTGGGAAATATGCCAAGACCAGTTTTCCAAGTAGCGACACTAGATCTGAAGGGATTTTGGATCTCATACATTCAGATGTGTGTGGACCTATGTCAACAACATCCTTGAATGGATATGATTATTATGTTACCTTCATTGATGATTTCTCCAGGAAGACATGGATATATTTCATGAAGAATAAAGATGAGGTCTTCAGTAGGTTCAAAGAGTTTAAGGCTCTCGTGGAAAACCAAACTGGGAAGAAGATCAAGATACTGAGGTCTGATAATGGAGGCGAGTATACCTCGAACGCCTTCAAAGATTTTTGTGCTCAGGAAGGTATCAAGAAAGAGTTGAAAGTTCCATACAACCCTCAGGAGAATGGGGTTGAACGGAAGAATAGAGCTATTGTTGGAGCAGCCAAGGCCATGCTTCATGATCAAGATCTGCCTTGGTTTTTATGGGCAGAAGCTTGCAACACAGCTGTGTATTTGCAGAATAGGAGCCCTCACAAAGTGTTGGGAAAATTGACTCCAGAAGAGGCGTTCATTGGTAAGAAACCAGATTTGGGGTACATTCGCATCTTTGGATGCCTTGTGTATTGTCACATTCCTGTTGAGAAGAGAACCAAGTTGGAACCTACTGCAGAGAAGGGTATCCTTGTTGGGTACAGTGAAACTTCTAAGGCTTATCGGGTTTATATTCCAGCTCTTAGGAAAACAGTGGTTCGCAGAGATGTGAAGTTTGAGGAAGAGAGGGCTCTTCAACAGTCAAGTAACTTGATGAATGAGGAGGAACAAACATCCACAATTGAGGTAGCACAAATTCTTCAAACTTCAGTCACACAAGCTGGAGAGCAGAACAAGCAGGATGATCAGATAGAGGAACAGATAATTCCTCAGCCTTAGATTCCTATTAGTGAGAAGAGGAGGAACAGGGCAGCTAAGCAAACATTAAGAGAGGCTCAAGAATATGTAGGTGATCCTCAAGATTCAGTCAGAAAAACAAGGGCTCCAAGACGTTATTCAGATTATGTTGCTCTTATGAGTGAATTAATTGAAGTAGAGCCTTCTAGCTTTCAGGAGGCATCCAAGCACCAAGTGTGGAGAGATGCCATGGTGGAAGAGTATTCTTCCATCATGAAGAACAGTGTGTGGGAGGTAGTACCAAGACTAGAAGATAAGTCTGTGGTGGGCTCGAGATGGCTGTATAAGATTAAGCATGCTACAGATGGTAGTGTGGAAAAGTTCAAAGCCTAGTTTGTGGCTAAGGGGTTTTCACAAAAGGAAGGAGTCGATTATGATGAGACTTTCGCTCCAGTAGCCAGGTACTCATCCATAAGAGCTATCATTTCTATAGCAGCACATATGGGTTGGAGGATTCATCAGATGAATGTAAAGATGGCCTTCCTCAATGGGGTTATTGAGGAAGAGATTTACATAGAGCAACCAGAAGGGTTTGAAGCACATGAGAGGGATTCTCATGTATGCAGGTTGAAAAGAGCACTGTATGGACTCAAGCAGGCTCCTAGGGCATGGTATTCACGTATTGATAGTTACTTGCAGAGTGTGGGCTTCATCAAGAGTGAGGCAGATTCAAACCTATACTATGTTCAGGTGAAGGGTGAACTTCTCATATTGTTGTTATATGTTGATGACCTATTTCTCACAGGGTCAGAGGAGCTCATACCACATTGCAAGCGGGATCTTGCAGGAGAATTTGAGATGAAGGACTTGGGGTTGATGCACTACTTTCTGGGATTGGAGTTGTGGCAGAAAGATGGAGAGATCTTCCTTGGACAAGGGAAGTACTTAATTGATATCTTGAAGCGATTTAGGATGGAAAATTGTAAGCCTATGTCAACGCCACTTGTGACCAATTGGAAGAAGATTGATGCTTCCAAATCAGAGGCAGTGGACCCGACTTTATACAAATAGTTGATAGGATCTCTTATGTATCTGGTCAACACTAGGCCAGACATTTGTTTTGCAGTGAACTCACTCAGTTAGTTTATGGTGGAACCTAAACGTGTGCACTGGATAGCTGTAAAGCATGTTTTGAGATATCTCCAAGGCACAGTTGATTATGGGCTGAAGTATGTTCAACAGGATGGAGTGAAGCTCAAGGGGTTTACTAATGCAGATTGGGCAGGCAGTACAGTTGATCGAAAGAGAACTTTAGGGTGCAGTTTCAGTTTGGGATCAAGAGCAGTCTCTTGGTACAGCAGGAAACAGAAGTTAGTTGCACTGAGTTCTGCAGAGGCCGAGTATATGGCAGCCAGTATGGCTACATGTGATGCTATCTGGCTTCAAAAAATTCTAGCTGGGCTCTTTAATCAGGAGTTGGATCCTATAGTCATTTACTGTGATAATCAGAGTTGCATCAAACTCTCTGAGAATCCAGTGTTTCATGACAAGTCAAAGCACATTGAGATCAAGTACCACTTCATCAGAGATTGTGTGGAGAAGGGGATAGTGAAGCTCAATTACATTCCTACGGACGAACAAATAGCAGATATCCTAATGAAGGCCTTGATGAAGAGCAAGTTTGAATTCTTTAGGGACAAGATGGGTGTGGTGCATAACACTTTCCTCGCTAAGAGGGAGTGTTGATTTTTGTAGCTAGAAAAGTGGGATATGGATTTGTTTTAAAGCAACTCAAGATTAGATATGCTTTGAAACAATTCGAGTTGGATTTTTAGCAACAGTAGGATTTTTATTCTTTAATAGAATGTTTCTGAGTTTGTGAGGATAAGATAAATCCAAGAGTGGGATTTTATTCTTTAATAGAATGTTTCCAAATTTGTGAGGATAAGATAAATCCTAAAGTGATTTTATGTGTAAATAAAGCGAAAGAAAGCAAGGAAAGATTCTTTCCTTGCACGCTAAGTAAAGTAGCTAGGCTCTATAAATGCAAGATTGCTGTAGCAAACTCATATTGTATTTTCGAAAGAAAAGTTTGCTGTTAGGCTGAATAGAAGATCCAACATTTGCAGGTTTTTCCCCGCATTGGAGTTTCTTGGGTATATCTGTGTTATTGTTTTTTTTGTGTTTGGCTTCATGTTATTTTTGCTTCCGTTGTTATTAGTTGTTAATTAACCCAGTTGTATTAATTGTTATAAATCAGATTTCTTTCTGTGAATTTATTGTGCAATTAATCTGTTGCTGGGTTATAGAAATTAACATTCTCTATGCTTTTTTGTTTTTTTTTCAACCATTCTTCTCTGCATTGTCTTATTCAATTTTAAAATTTTTGATCGTTGCAATGAACTATTTTTAAACGTTGAAATTATTTGTCCAGCTAAGCTTTTTTGAGATGCGTGTCCAGCTTGCTTTGTTCGGCTTTAATTTTCTCGGTCTTTTTGAAGTGTCCGCATTTCATTTTTCCTGTCTTAAGTATTTCTTTTTAATCCAGGGTTATTTTGGGCTTGGTTTCAATTAGATTGGAGAAGGCGTTAGGAACCTGCAAGAACGACAATGAAGATGCATGCAACAAAGACTGGCTATGGTAGTTTGCAGGTATGTGATTGGATACCACACATATTTAGAATTCATGCGGCTGTTTTCCTTTTAGTTTTTCCATTGCTATTAGAAAAAAATATTTCAATTTATTTCTGGTTTGGTCATAACACTGCTTTGGTTTTTCACATGTATTTTCCTTGTTGGTTTTATGGGTTTTCTTATTTTTGGTTACTAGTAAGAAAAACCTTCTTCCGTAAATTAAAAAATACAGGCGATTTAAGTGTTCCATCTATATATATGATAATTGTTTGTTTCTAGGCTTAATTGTGTCCTTATTTCATACTGTTTACACTGGAAGATAATTTTTAGTGGATTTTTACCACTATAAGTCCATTATCCCATTCTTCCTCATGAACAATTTCTAATACAATCCTCTCTTACTGCACGTTCTTTCTAATTTTAAATCTCCCACTTCCCAAATGTTATTCACGTCCTGCATGTATATATAATAGAGTGTGAAATGTAACTGAAGATTTGCGATTCAGACATGGTAAGGAGCTATTACTTGACGCTTCTAGTTTGGTGTGTGTGGCAAGGCCTTAGAAAGCGGTGGTATACAATTGTTTCCTTCTCTATGCATATACTATCATTTTTGTTGATGATAATCAGGCATTTATCTTTCTTGTGCTACAATCAGTGCATTCAACAAGCCACTTTCTAGTTTGAAGCTCCATTTACAATGCTCCTTAATATTTCAAGAATATATTTTCTATCTATAAAGAAATAATAATATTTAATACACATTGTGGTTTCCCTTTTCAATCTTTGTATTTGGTGTGTTCTTACTGTTTTATCTTTGCATTTAGTAATTTGTATCCCATAAAATTAGTTGTGCTTTTAGTCCTAACCTCATGACAGGAGGATTTAAATCTGAAAATGAGAGGAAGCCTCACTTGTTTCTTTGATGGAAGGCATGTGTACTTTTTGTACTACTTATCATCTCCAACAAGCGATTTCTTCCTAAAGAAGCCTATCCAAGTTTTAGTAGCGATCATTAGGATGGGGAATTCTTTTCCCTAAAGCAATGGATATCATACCATGTGGTTTCTTAATACTATTGGATTGCATCAATTTTGGATACCATGTGTACTTTTTATAAAAGAGCGAGGACCAAAATTTATATGTTACGACAACTATAAAATTAGATTATTTGTAGGTACTCTAGTTCATGTTATGCTAAATTTAGAAAAACAATCAAAATATAAATAGGTCAATCAGTTAAATGTAACTGATAATTATATTACTTATGTTTTTGATAAAGGAAAAAGCGAGTTTTATAGGGACTAGAAACCACAAAGTTTACAAGTAAAAAAAAGATAAAGCATTACAGAACCACAAAATTGTTAAACATAATGCCACTATCATGAGCACTATGGTTGAGAAAATGAAAAATTTCCAACAAGGATCTCTGGTTGTGGATTTGGACGCTGATAAGGAGAAAAGCAAGATTGAGGATGTTGGCATCTAAAAGAGGATGAGTGCTCACCTGAAGAGAAAGGCTGATTCTATGCACCAGGAGATTCAGGCTTTGAAAAAGGGCACCTAGGATATGTGCAACCTTGAAGTTGAGGTTGTTGATACAACCCATTTCGTGCTAATTACTTGACCTTGAAACTCTTAATAAGATATATTAGAGTTTTCAACTAGGTCAAGGATTTCTCAATCTTGTTGACACTCTAAAATCCAACATAGATCTTGATATGTAGAAAATGATTTCCTTGAAAGTAATTGAGAATAAAAAGACACATATTCTTGATGAAACCAAACCCAAACAAATGTGATAGCAAAACTAGGAATGGATGAAGACATTTTTTTCTTGAAAAAAGTTGAAAAACTAAAACAGCCATAAGAAGTACATATGATTATGGTATGGGATTCAAAATACTTGATACTAGCACTTGCACCCCAATAAGGTGCAATACTTATGTCGATAGGCTGAGCCCACATTATTTACTGCTGTGAAAAGCAGTGGACGACATGAAGAAAGCAATGATCTATCTCACCTATCCCTCTCTACCTCTCCCTGCCTCCTTGCCTCCCTCCCCCCTTCTCTCTCCCTCTTCCTCTCTACTTCCCTCTCTATTTCTCTCTATATCACATATCCCTCTCTACCTATCCCTCCCTCCATCCCACCTATTTCTCTCACTCTCTCCTTTCCTCTCTACTTCTCTCCCTCTCTCACTTATTCCTCTCTACCTCTCTCCCCTCTCCACCTATCTGTCCCTCCATCCCACCTCTGTTCCCTCTACTGACTTCTTTCTATCCCACCTCTCTCTCTTATCCCTATATTTCACTTATCCCTTTCTACCTCCCTTCGTCCCTTTACCCTCCTCTCTATCTTTCTCTATCCTTCCCTCTCTACTTCTTTTCCCTCCTCTCTCTTTCTTTATCCACCCCTCTCTACTTTTTCACCCTCCTCTCCAATTCAGTCCAAAAAAAACATTTCCTATACAACTTTAGTTTTTCATTTTTCTATTTGTTTATTGTTTGGATTTTATAATGCAAAACATTTAAAAAAAATAAAAAATATTATATTATTTTATTGAAATAATCATTTTTATTTTATTTTATTTGTTATATAAATTATTATTTATTGTAGTTATTATATAAATTATTTTATTTATTTATTTTTATACTATATATAAGCTATTTTATAGTCAGTTATTTTATTTATTATATAAATTATTTTATTTATTTTTATTTGTTTTAATTTATTTATTTATTTAGTATATATAAGTTATTTTGTAGTTAAATAGTTATTTTATTTATTATATAAATTTTATTTTTATTAAAAATTTATTATATTATTTCATAACATTATTATAATTTGAATTTTTATTCCACCAAACTTTGATTGGACTTATTCGGACTGTAATTCATTTTAGAATTACATAAAGTGACTTGAATCCCCTATAAATCTATCGTATAGAATAGGTGCTTTGTTGCTGAAAATAATGCGGGCTCAACCTATCAGCATATGTTTTGCACCTTAATCAATACTTAAAAGCAAAAACATTTGAGAAAGTCTATTGATTAATACTTATTCAATTTTAATATGTCCACTACTGGTGGAAACTTCTGAGAATTCTTCTTTAGCTGCCATCCTTGCATTATTCATTCTAACCTTATCACGCATAGAATTTTCATCCACTTCCAAATCGATTGTCAATGCATTAGTCTCCTGGTTCTCTTCTTTATCAAAGCAAAATTTGCTCTCACTCTCACTTTGTTGGACTAAAGGTGTGTCAGAATTAAAATCTTTTAAAGAATCACTATATTTAAAAATATCTGTGCCTTTGTCATCTATGCCATCCACCAAGTGCCTTTCATTATGCTGAACAAAATGATTTCCACTACATACATTTTTATCTCTCGTATTGGTGTCATTTCCCTCAATCGTGCACAATCTGTTCACATTCGATGCCACCTGCAAATCCAAGCTCTCAAACTTATCATGTAGTAATTTTCTTCTAGCTGATTTGATAGAGGAATTACCACTTACATGTTTGGTAACAATGACACTTGAGAATAACTCTTGGTCAACAATTGACGGAATAGACCTGTTCTCATTTCCTATTTCCTGTGACTCCAAACTATCAACATAGTTGGAAACAATATGTTCCTGACATGAAGCATCAATGAAATTCTTGATACCTATTTGCCCAGGTAAAGCCTTTCTTAGACATTCACCGTCATGACCGAATGAATCTTCAGGCACCACCTTTTGTAGCACAGAACTCCCCCATTTCTGCTCCCAATAGCTCTTTGGCACTGAAACTTTCAATTTATCTGGGGAACATGAACTTGATTTTTGGTGATGCAAAATTGAAGCTTTGTGAGGCAATTTGGGTGCTTGACATGAAGGAGAAGCACTTGTGCTCCTAATAAGCTTACTTATCCCCCCACTTTCAAAATTTGGCCCATTTTCCCTGTGGGAGGTGGACTACTGTCATTTGTATCCAGAGCTAGAGTTTGAAGCAAATTTGCCTTATTAATTAACTTCTTTACATTTGCATCATTTTGAAAATTAAGTAACTTTTGGAGGCAAGTTGTTGCATTTGTTGTGCCAAGCAATGAGGATCACAGGTGCAAAAGCAATGAAACTGCTACAGCTAAAGTGAATGCACTGTGAGGAGTATGGAATACTACTCCCATGGACATCATCTCCATAAGATGATAGGGGAGTATTAGATGCTTCAAATATAGCATCCCAAACATGTAACAGATTCTCAAGCACAAACTCTCGACCAAACAACACACGTAGCCAATGCAAAGCAAAATAATGGGGTTCAACACCAAGGTTTACTAAATGACTATACGAGGAAATGTCAGCAATGGCAAGTAACTTATATAAATCACCAGATGCTTCAATAACAGGAGGCAACCCTGCTACAGAGCTAGCTGCAGGGGTGTTGGTGAAATAGTCAACCATAGCAACTGCCCCACCTCCTCCACTTAATAATGCATCATACATACAATAAGCATCATGTTCCAAAAATCTTGTAGATAAAAGAGCCCCAAGCTCCCCCTCCACCCCATAGGTATCACTGCTCAAAATTATAGACATGAAATATGTAACAAGGTCATTAGTGCTACCAAGTTTGCCCAAATTTGATTCAGAACAAGGGCTATCAAGGTTGAAAATGCCATCTACTACTTTGTCCTCATCTTCCAATAAAGTTTTAAAAACTGATAGATCAACGGGCTCCCCCGGTTTGCTCTCCCACACAAATTCCTGCACCAATCGAGCCACCACAAGCTGAACATGTAGCATAGCCAGCACAATTTCCAGACAAATCCTCCCCCCCACGCCAAACGACATCAACTTTATCACTTTACTTCCCGTCATATCCACTTCATCACACAAAAACCGATCTAGCCTGAATTCGTTAGGATTTTCCCACACTTCGGGATCATTACCCATTTCCCAAATAGAAAAATTGATCAATGCATCTGCTGGAACATCATACCCACCAATAGTGCACGCCTCTGTAATTGCGTGTGTCAAAACGAATTGCCCTGGCAGGTGGCATCGCAGCGTCTCCTTCACCACAGCCTCCAGATACACCATTTTGTGCACATCCTCCTCTTCCATCGCTCTTTCCTTACCCACAACCTTCATTATTTCTTGGTACATTGTGCTCTGGATGGCTTCATCTTTCACCAAGTTTTCCATCGTCCATTGCAGGGTAGTCGATGTGGTATCCATGGCAGCGACGAGACCAAACAAACTCCGTTCAACATTAAAACTGGGGACAGTTCTTTTTCTGACATGTTCTCGGCGTCAGACTGCTGGAAATGCCGGTGGGGTTCCCCACGTAAATAGCCTATCGGCTAAAAATAACTATGTTCTCGACATTTTCTAGATAGGGATAGTAGAAAATTTGTTTCCAGTATGGCAAGGAATGAGAGGTTTTTTTGGGGATGGCAATAAAAAACAAGGAAACTTTAAAAATGTTGAAAATTAATAATAAATATATACATATTCTCGCCTAAAAACAAAAATTAATTTAATAGCAACATAACATTCATATAATAAACATAGTAATAAGAATTCTACAAAATCGTATGGACTTAAATATTAAGTGGTGATTTTTTTAAGAAAATAATCTTTTGGAGATTTAGAAAAAAGCTTACTATTACATAATTTTTTTATCAAAATAACTTGAAAATAAAACATTATAGACAAACAAAAAAAGACTATTATCTTAATTTAAGCACTAACTCTTACATCATTATTTCTCTGTTACAGGAAATTCAAAACATTTACATTGAATTTAAGGGTTGGCTTTGGCACAATGACAACTATAAGTGCAACATGAAGTACCCATCTCGAATAATTAAGCAATAATAATTGACCAAAATAGGAATTTTTCGAGCATGTTTTTTGTGATATATCAATGTTAACCCTAAATACCTAGTTAGGATTGGAAACTTGTGCATAGTTTGTTCCAAGATCCTTGTTTTGTAAGTATGATTATTGACAAAGCAGAGAACGAATCAAAGGAGACAAAGAAGGTCAAAGTTGCACTAAAATTATTGAGTTGAAAGCACCAAATTTCCTTTTTCAAATGCATTTTTTATCAATGGGTTTGTGTTTATATATTATCTATCCAACATTTTGGATTCACATACGACCATATTTATTAATGAATTGAAATTCAAAATATAACATGATATTATGAATTTTAATTAATTAATAAATGTAGTCAAATATGCATCCAAATTGTTGTATAGACATTGCTATATGTTTAGCCTTAGTGTGGTGTGTGGGCCCATAAAAGAAGACTTAATATTTTCTTTTCTCTTTTTTTTAAATTGAAGTTGGACAAAATTTTAAAATTTTCTTACTTTTTTCAAGGGTGGATGACTAGCCATCCTTGACATTTTCATGTTTTCATCATGTTTTGGAATTTTTTTTTGGTTAGGGGATGGAGGGGACATTTTTGAGGTGTCCTTGGGTTCACAAAATGTCTTTAATACAAAAACACTTGGAAATAAGGTAGGGGATGCATCTTCGGTTTCCTTATAAAATAGTAGCATTATCCAACAATCTCTAATAGTTTGTTGAATGAATCTAAAATGTTAAAATCATCCTTTTGATCTTTTTAAACATCCAAAAAAAGTGTTGAAAGAAATGTAAATGGTAGAGTGAAGAGAAGAAACATTCCACATATTTATGGTATCGTAGTTCTTAAGACTACTACCCTCCAAACCCTAAGAGATAAAATGGAATGAAAGGCTAAATACATCGAAAATTAAGCCAAAAGATGTTGAAAAACAAAAAATGCTAAAGTGACCATAAGGCCTACCTCTATGTTGGTATTATTGTCAATCATCTTCATTATAAAAAATAAAACCCTTTAGCACAACTTTCTATACCCTACAAATAAACATAAAAAAATCTACCCTAAGAAATAATAAAATCAATCATTAAAATTCCTAATTTATTAAAAGATATTTATTGGTAGTGTTTCGTGGTTAATTTTAAATATTTTAAGCATACTATGGTTAAATAGATTTATTTGGCATTGAATTTTTTATTTATTTAATTATTCTTTGTATGACCTTATCCATGCGTAAAAATTGGTGAACTCCAATACTATATCCTCTAAATTTGTACTCAAAATCGTATTAGGATTAACAACTTGACAAATTTTCTCTTTGTATTGTAGCCAAAACTTGTATTTATCTTTACAAGGTGTCAACTTCTATTTGGTATCAAATATCAGTTAACACATGAGAACATATATTAGGATTTGAACTTGGGACTTTTGTGGAGCATTTTCTTCAACATACTACTAGATCACAACTAGAAGGGCTTGTCGGTATCTCCAAGGAGCTATGGTGTAATGCTAATGGGGTTCAAATCCCCCTCATCGCCATAAATAGGCTCACAATTACAATTGATATGCAGTGTAATTGTTATGAGCTACATTCTAGCCATGCCTAGCTCTAAAATCTTAAGACTGGTCCACTTACCCTATACTACACTAAGGTAGCTTATAACCTTGCCAAATGTGTACCAAGCAATTTTTGTTTTATGTAACATTCATCTTGCAATGCAACAATAATTTCTAATACTTTTGAAATTAGTAGCCATAGTGCTATAAGATCAAATTCTTAATTCTGTTAATGTTTTGGTAGCTGCAGGAGGTATCTTCTTGTGTCAGAAGAATCTTCCTTAAATAAATTGTTGTGTCAGCTGGCTGACCTCATAAATTGTCTTATTCTACATGCAAGGTGTAACTGACATGCAGGAGAATCTGCATACTGACATGCATGAGAATCTCTGTTTGTATTCCTTAAATAGACTTATGAACTCCCACCTTGTGTGTCTTCTTGTGGTTGCATATCTGCCTATATTTAGGTTGAAGTGTGGACTTGTTTGGTGACTTATTTTGTGTACATAAAAACAAGTCATTTCTTCAAGAAGATGTTGGATTATTTTAGAGTAGGTTATTATCCTTTAAAGAGCAGATTGATCAAAAGTTTTCTGTATATTGGCATCTAGGAGAGGTGCTATTCTTTTGTGGGTCAAGTTATAAGTTGTTTGCTGCTACTTCATTCAATATATAAGAGACATATTTGTGGCTGGGTTTTTCTCCCTCGAGGAGGGTTTTCCTAGGATAAATATTTTCTTCATTTGTTCTTTATGTTCATTTTTCTGCTTTCTATTAAATCTGATCCTAACTTTAACAAATTCATCCTCCTTTAAATTCATGGTGCCTCATGGTATATCGTAATTGTGACAAATCTTGTAATCCAAATCACTTGGTCCCACCCCAAGAGCCTTTCTCTTTGGTGTGTCAAAACCTATTGTACTTATACACTAATAACACACTTGATGGTCTTTCCTTACCTCTAGTCCATGAATCCTAGTGTCATCATTTGGTAGTTTTGTGTGAACTCACCAAATGATTTCAACCCTTAGATCATTAAAACCATGTGAGCTCCACCCAACCAAATGACATAAAAAGCATGTGATAGTGTACCTATACAATATCACTTGTAGCTAGCGAATGACCTACTTATAGGCCAACAAGTAGCCATTTTCCATTGCCACCTCGAACCCTACAAACTCCTTGTCTTTCAGCCCAAAGTGGGATACCACCCCTTGATCAATGAAGTTATAGGTCACTTTCCCATCAATGGGTGCCACTTTGTGCTACCCTCCTATCCTCCCTTTGACTTGGAAGGAGTGTTACCTCGGTGTTCTTGAAAAGAATACTATAATAGATAGCCGCTCCCCACCCTTTGTTGATGGAAGACCTTCTATTAATGTGCTTATTCATGATACCACATCCTCTAAACTCTATGCCTCCATGCATGGCTCAAGCTCTCCCTTGGCATTAGAGTACACCTCAATAAAATAAATGTATGGGGCCCTTACCTAAGCACCTATGTGTTGTGTCCCAAACCTCCTTATTGTTGAAGCAAAACTACTTCCTTTGTGTCATATCACTTGTTTGTTGACCCTAAATGTGTGCCATGCCCCTTGGTGATCCAAGGGTCAAGACAATGTAGCCACTAATCTCTATGGAAAAGGTGTGTATGGGGCCCTCTATTGTTGTTGTATTGCTCCTGTTTGCATAACTCTAGTGGTAGATCCTTGGAAGGATCTAATAGGTGTGGTGGTTTGCTATGGCAAGGCCCTTTTGATGGTTGATTGTGATGATTCTAGGTCAAGGGCCTTAATGGGGCCTTTGAGGGGCTCTCTTAGGAACTCCATGAAAAGAAAAGTCAAATTCCTCTCTATCACATTAAGTACTATCATGACTACCCTTTGGATATCAACCATGTATGTGTCCATTGAGCCATGGTGCCACAGTTGTGTCAATTACCTGAAGTACTCCTTTGGGTCTTACCTCTCAAATCTATTCATCAACTTCCTGTAAAATTCCTTGTATGTGGTGATAAGGCTTTTCCCTTTAGTGATTGGCCTATGATATTACTACTCATGACAACTCATTTTAGGTGAAGGATTATAAATTTAATTGCTTCCTCCTTGTAAATGGGGCTAAGTGAGAAGTAGGTATTTAAATTTTGGATCCATCATTTATGAAGGGGAGAAGGGCTTCCTCGATTTTCTTTGTAGATCTTTGTGAGGCTAGTTTAGGGCATGTATCCTTTCATTCTTGGTTATGGTTTTTGACTTCGATGTACATAAGTTCATGAAGAATATGTTTTCTCTAAACTCAATATGAACACTACTCCATATTCAACATGGAGAGTGCCCAATTCATCCTCCTATCGATTGTCCATATCCTCTTCTTGTGGCATGACTTCTCTCTATAAGAAAATGACTCTTGGTAGTCTGCTATCAATGACTTATTTCAATGGGGTTCACTGTTGAAGGTGAGGATTCCCTTCGTGCACCATTACTTGGAGGCATAGTGGCATGGTTTGGTTTGGACATTTGCACACTTCAGGTGAAGAGATCAATGAGTTGTTGTTGCTCATTTGTAAAAGGATCTCATCATGTTGAAAAATTTGAGCTCTTTATTTTTTTGTGACAACTTCTATTTCCTTTGTTCCCTTAGTTGATATCTAGCTTCTCCATCACTCACTAGCATGCAATCCTCACCTTCTTATGCCTCCATGTATCCTCAACTTCTTATACCTCCCTCTAGGTGGCCAACTCTTGGTTCTAATGCCACTATTAGAACCTCAAATGCAAATCTGATAACACCAATGATGATCCTAATCACACTATGAAACTTGATCTGCTCCTTGGGGGTTTCCATCCCCAAGATATGTTAATTGCCACACTCAAAGGTTTTTTCTTGAAAATGCTACAAGCTGCAACACACAACCATCACACTTCTAAGAATACAATTGTTTTTCATTTTTTATTCGAGACATGCTTTCTCATTTCTCTTCACGCTTATTATATTCCATTTTTTTTCCATTCCTCAATCATGGTCAATCCTAATAAGTTTAATTGTCAAGTCCAGGGTAATTAAATCTGACCTAGATAATTGATATTTCCAACAAGGAATGTCCACTCCAACTCAATTGCCTTGTTCCATTAGGTACCTTATCCTAAATGAAGTAACTACAACCAATCTACCTATTATTCTTATTCTGCCAGCCACTCATGCAATCTTGTAGATTAGAGAAGTGGACCCCAGTTTCATTAATATTAAAAGGGGCCATTACAAATGTTGTCAACCATATGTGCTTCCTAACTCATGCATGCAATGGAATTTCTTAAATACATGGACCTAATAAGAACAATTTGCAAAAAATAACAAAAGAGAACAAACCACATAATATAAGAGAAATGAATGACAATTATGCTAAATATTAACTCCAAAAATTTAGCCACTTCAAGGGGACTACCTCCTAAAGTCATAGAATGAGAATAAAATTTTCATATATGATGGTCAATGGGAAACCGCTACCTCCGGTTTATTGTTTATTAGGTACAATTAGGTCAACTACTCCAACAAGTTCTAAACATAGAAATTATTTAAGGATCAAGTTAAAGGTTATTCATGCCACAAGTCAAGAATTCCATAACCCAATCCACGTAATGGACTAAGGGCATGAGATGCCCTCCCCTCTTCAAATAGGCAATATAGTTGTGGATACCTCTACATGAATCCTTCATCTTCCCATGGAGAATCTCGTTTTGGTTGGTTCTTTCACTTGGTGAGGTATTCCATGATCTCCTGAGTCCTTTGTTTACTCCATGTCTACAAAATTGCTTTGGGTTCTAGTATGGTTGCTTCTTCATCTAGCTTTGGCAGATCTGTGTGGACCAGAATCTTGTTCTTAATTAGTTTTGTCTAAGATGTTACATGAATGAATGGATATAACCTTACAGATAGAGGTAATTTCAATTCGTATGCCATACTACTTATCCTCAACAAAATTTGCATATATGACGGTCAATGGGAAACCACTACCTCTGGTAACTTATAGTTTATTAGGTACAATTAGGCCAACTACTCCAACAAGTTCTAAATATAGAAATCATTTAAGAATCAAGTTAAAGGTTATTCGTGCCATAAGTCAAGAATTCCATAACCCAATCCACATAATGGACTAAGGGCATGACATGCCCTCCCCTCTTCAAATAGGAAATTCCCTCTATGTGAAACACTTGTGGATACCTCTACATGAAGCATTCATCTTCCCATGTAGAATCTTCTTTTGGTTGGTTCTTTCACTTGGTGAGGTATTCCATGATCTCTCAAGTTCTTTGTTTTCTCCATGTCTACAAAAATGCTTTGGATTCTAGTATGGTTGTTTCTTCATCTAGCTCTAGCAGATCTGTGTGGATCGAAATCTTGTTGTCAATTAGTTTTGTCAAAGATGTTACATGAACGAATGGATATAACCTTGCAGATAGAGGTAATCCCAATTCATATGTCATAGTTCCTATCCTCAACAAAACTTTACAAGGTCCATAATCGTTGGGGACTAGTTTGATGTCTTTCTTCTACTGCTTTTGACATTTACTAGTATGTCTGCATTAAAAAATCCAATCTTCCTCTTTAAAGTAACTTCACTTTGATGTTAGTTAGCTTGTTGTTTCATTTTGTTTTATGTTATAGCTAAGTTTGTCTTAAGCTTCTGAAGCACTTCTTGTTGGTGTTGTATGTGATCTTTAACAAAAAGAAACTTTTGTTGCACTTTCAAGAATGATGTAATGGATAGTGGTTGGTACCTAAAGATTCTTTTTTAATTAGTTTTTGTATTTGTGGAACTAACAATTTGTGGAGACTTCACTTATTAGCCCCAAAATTCAAAGTTTTTTCCCATTGAAAAGATTGCATGACAACCTCTTTTGAATTCATCTTTATTTTTCCCAAAGTAGCAATCCATTGGACCCTCAATCCCACATTTGCTTTGCCCATCCAGATGAGAAACATAGGGCTTTCTGATAGATAATTTCCTTTCTAATTTTAAAATTGTGGCACTTTCCCAAACAATTGATGGTAATTCTATTTGAAATCATGGCTTGAAACTCCGCATTCCCTTTGCTATCCCATTGAATTTTGTTCTCAGATTGCTTGGCAAATTGTTGAATTTCACTTTCCTTTCAATGTGATTCAACTTCTCCTTGATTTGGTCCTGATTTATCTTGCTTTTAGCTTTGTTGCTATATTACCAAGTAACACCTTGGTAGCCTACAATTGGAGATTTAATAGTATTTTCTAGATTGTGTACAATCTGCACATTTTTGGTAATTTTTTGTGTCTAATTCTAGGTCATCTTCTGAAAGAGTTATCTTGCTCTATTTGATTCTAGATCATTTTTGGAAGGAGTTCTCTTTCTCCATTTGGTTATTAAGGAATCTTTGCCTCTGGTGTTAGGACTCGCTATGTCTATCCAATATTCTTGGCTCAAGCCAAAAAATTAGGGCTATTAAAAAGCTACATTAATTATTTCACCTTGATAAAATAAATCTAATGACTACTACGACCCACAATCAAATTTAATTTTTTCAATAAATAATCAGAGATCAAAAATTAAAGTTTTCAGAAACGTACACCAATGTGATTGCCTTGTTGAGACAAATCTAGTTGTTGTTATCATGCAAAAAGTATTAATTCTAAATCTTGACTTTTAAAAATTACCTTGGTTTCCCAATGTAGATGGAAATGCTTCCGTAGGTAATTTTGACCTTAGGATATGAGATAGATGTAATGTCCCCATATTAGAGACATAAAAATGCACATAATTTCTTGTTCATGATTAGATCATTAGATCTTAGGAATAAGTCAATCAAAAGGCATTATCATCTAGACCATAAATTAACATGGTCAATTATGACTTCTTCTCTCGATTGGAATAGAATTTCGCCTTGTCTCCTCTTTCCTAGCCTCATGGGATGGCAATTTACCGTGTTAAGGGGCACATGAACGCATCTCAAAGTGGACTCCTTCAAGGTGTTCCACCCATCTTGGGATCCTCCATCAGTGGGCGATTTACCAGCTCTTCCCCTCCACAAATGCACAATCCATTTTGAGTGCTAGCAAGAAAGAGTTGAAGCCTGAATTCTATCCTTCAGGGTAGAGTCATAAAAGCTCCATGAGATACAATAATTGTTGTGAGCAATATTATTGTGACTTGACAAATAACATACATTGGAAAGTGCCATTTAATCTCTATGCATTAGCTATCATATTACATTTAACCGAATTCACCCATCATCATAGATTGGAGTGGTTCATTACATTCACTGATATTTAGTCTAACAAGAAATGGGTAAGTTATTACACTTCCACCCATTGTCCCTAATAACTCAAATTCGATTATATCATCCTTCATGCTCTTTAGTCGGTTGAGAGTACTTACCTTTGAATACTTACTCTTACTTGGATTTGACCTGTTGAGGCTCTTCTTCACCATCTGAAATGAGCCCTTCCTAGCGGAGGTACTTTGACCTGAATCTATCACTCAAGTGTTTCTCGGAAAGACATTAGAAATGTTAAAGATCAGTAAGTTTCAGTGATAGCATCTGATAGGGTCAAGACGATATAATTATTCTATTTTCTTGTCAAAGGATTATTTATTTCTGCCTTATCACACTTATGATTGGCTCTTCTATATAATTCACTAACATATTAGGTAGACATCAATGTCTATCAAGATTTCAAAGATGATATTCTACTATACCATTCATCATAATAGAGTCATTATTACTTATTATTGGACAACTGCAACTATATATTCTTTGTATAATTTGTATGGTACCCTCCCCTACTATGAGGTGTTTATAAGTCTCTATACTTAACCATTACCAAAATATATTTAGCAACATTTGAATTATATATAAATATTCAGAACCTCTTATGTCTAATATATTTATATTTATCTCAAATATATATATATATATTAAACATATATTCCCAACTCCAACCTTTACCATGTTCTTAATCGATTCATTTAATATCATTTATTTATTCTTTATTAATTTCCATCATAAACTGTGGTTGTTTATTTATAATATAATTTACTTACTATATTTATTTACTGCATTTTATAATAAATCAGAATGTGATCATACACTGTCTGTATTTATCTTTATTACTAATTTATTATTTACATACTATCTATAGTATGAATATTTATTCATTACCTTATTCATTGATCTGCTGATAGCCGTCTTCTCCTCCAACCACAATCTTGGGTATTAGCAATCAAATGTTTTTGGAATGACTACCAGATTGTGGAAGATACTCCTTCCGTATTTTCCTTTTACTTCCTCCTCATTTTATTCCATACTTATTGTCAGCTCCTACATGGTATGTTGTTTAATAAAATCTGAAAGCCATGTCTCAATGCTAGATACATTTCTTCCTCCGTATCCAATGGATGTAGCGGCAATAGTTTATAATCCAAAAGAATTGATAATATATTCCCGTATAATGTTTCTTTTTATCCTTTCTTCCACCCGATGATTCCTTACCAACTTACTCCCTTTTACTATATATACTTCTCACAATGAGAAGAGGCGCTTTTTGAGGAAGGTTGTGTTCTTCCAGTTTGGAGGGACGTGGCTCAGCTTTGAATGATGACTATTACTTTTATTATTTTTTTAGGTGTTTACTCTAATATTTTAAATATTTATACTTATATTTATTTTAATATATTTATATTCTATTTTATATACTTTCCTTTATTATGTATGATGGAATCATAAATAATTATTAGTTCATTATGTTTATATGATTTTCATATATTGTTCTGTTTGGTAATAATTATAATATTAGCTCAGGATAATTATAATTATATTACTTATTTTTCTATTTTTTTATTTATTTTATATTATTTTCTTGTGTCTATATTTGTGCTTTGTTCTTTATTTGTATGTATTGTTTTTACATAATTGCATTTCAATGCTTAGTAATTTAGTGTTCGAATTCGGGAACATGACAATAGAAGACACTGAATTGAAATTTGGCACAATGTAGTGATTCCTTAATTAAATTGCAGAAGCTCCAGAAAAGAAACAAACAAATTATCCAAAAAGAATTGTTGTACATGAAATAATGTTGATTTTTGCTCCCCTTTGTTGTTGCCTTGCACCACAAAACCAATTTTCCAATTCAAAGCATTGATACCAATTTTAATGGAATTTATTCAATGGATAAACATAACACCAAAAACAAGTAGGAAAGAGCAGATTATGCAATAAGCAGAAATCAATGACAATCATACTAATTGTTAATTCCAAAAACAGAACCACTTTCAAAGGCTATTTCCGAAAGCTATGCAATAGAATAGATTTTGTAGGTATGATGCCAATAAATAAACTGCAACCTTTAATTTATTGCTAATTAGGCTAGGGTGGTATCTAGAACAATAAAAGAATTACAAAGTCGACAGGATATACAAATGGCTGAACTTAAGAGTAGTCAACTATCAGCAACCTTAAAGATTAGACTGGTCAGAAAAGCTAAGAGAGTAGTTATCTAGAAAACAATTCCTGGACTTGGGTGGATCAAGTAAGGAGTTGCAGAGAGCACAACCCCCCACTTTTAATTTGAGTTAACGCAAAAGATAGCATCACTTATTAGTTCCACCGACCAACATGTGATCATATTCCTTTTGTTTGATTTGATAGGTTATCTCCTTTGTGTAGTCCGTGGTGAAATGAGGTAGCAGCAGCAGCAGCCGCATGCCTACCATATCTGCCTTTAATAATATGGCTATTGCAAAAACGACAACTCACTGTAAGTGACATGCCATTAAGATGTCAACACATTTAATTGCTTTAGAGCAAATGGAGAGATATTCGCCAAGTATAACAGGTACCATGACTCATTTTATTTCCATTACTTCCACAGTTACATCATAAAATATAATTATTTTTTATTAAATAAATGAATTCAATTTAGCAATAAATAATTTTGATTATAGATCCTGCATTGATAATTGAGATTATTGAAATTTGAATGTGGAGTTTGAATAAATTAGATGAGGTATTTAGTTTGAAATTTGATGATAGAAAAATGTTTTGTCAATGTTGTAAATTTTATAATTATTTTGATGAAGATTTATATTTTGTAATCTTTTTGGTTCTACATAATCTATTAGAATGTGAAATTAATTATTTTTAAGTGTAAATTTAAACATGCACTAAGTTATAGAATGTGACCTTTATTTTTTTGGATGAATAAACTTCAATTACATTACTTTATAAAAGATATAATGTGCACTTTATTAAAAAAAAAAGCGGGTAGAGTGAAATCATACAAAAGAATACAATGAAATCATCAAAAATAAGTATTCAAATGTAAATTAATCGCAAATGGAGTAATAAGTCTAGTAAGTGATAGATTATGATTTTCAGGATTGCTTTGGAAATGTAGACTAGTAGAGATTATTTCACCTTTATTTTTTTCATTTGAATATGCACAAGGAGTGACAATGTTTTAAAAACCTTTGGGGAATCTACTAAATTGTTAGGATCAAAACCCAAGCAAGCCAACTCTACGGCTAAGCAAAATATTTTAAAAAGTCAAACAAACATGCAACATACCTAAGATGATGTATTGTAGTAGTTGCTAAAATGCTCTCATAGATGTTCTTAATCCATTCCATTTAGGTTAATTATTCTAAAATATTCCCAAACCATTCTTATTAATTTAGTTCTCAATCCATCCATCGAGCAATTTATTGCTATGAATCCTTCTTAGGGACTATAACCTTAGTTTATTCATTTGAACAAAAAAATCCCAAAATCAATGACTTTGCATCATTTGTCCCGCTTATCCCATCAAAATGTCATCCATTCCCTTGTATTGTGGAGTTTCATTTCTTTTTGTTTATTATCATGTATATAATTTTTTTGAATATGTCATATTTTTTATCACTTCATAGTTATCAAACACTAATATAACCTTAGTTTATTCATTTGAACAAAATTATCCCAAAATCAATGACTTTGCATCATTTGTCCCACTTATCCCATCAAAATGTCATCCATTCCCTTGTATTGTGGAGTTTCATTCCTTTTTGTTTATTATCATGTATATAAATTTTTTCGATATGCCATATTTTTTATTGCTTCATAGTTATCAGTCACTATACAAATTCTTCCATTCTCATTCTCCCATAGTCCCAGGTCTTTGTGAATTTTCCTAATTCATTTGTCTTCTTTGTCTTTTTACATTCATTGTAACCCACAATTCTTATAACACCATGCCTTTACTTTTACCCTCTAATTTGGCATTCCCTCTTCAAGGGATTTTTTTAATTTCACACCTTTCGTTTCATGTCTCCTAGTCCACATGGGTGCAACCAATTTTTTTCTACCTTCTCTTCTTGTACTTTATTACTTTTGTTGACCCTTATTATTTCACTCTTTTTTCCCTAGCCTTATAGTCTCCCTATTCCTACTAACATAGTTACTTTATTAACACTCTATATTCTTAAACTTTCTATTTTGTTATTCCTCTTCTTTATTGCTACTACTCCTATCTATTCAAAATTTTATTTAAGTTATTTTCCATGTACCTTGTAGTACAATTTATTCTAGTTGTCCAACCTTATTATATAATACGGATTTTTTAATTTTTTTTAGATCTTAATAGTTAAATAGTGGATTGATATTCATCTTCCATAAACTTGAATTTAGTGGATATTTCAACTTTTCCTCCATAGTTATTAGTTTCACATGTGGTACTACCTTTGGATTTCTATATGTGGATCTCATTTCACTGTCAAATTATTTTCATATTTCTTTGTTACGTTACTTGCTTAAGCATTTCAATGAATGGTGGTAATGCACAATATTGTGGTATTTTAGTTTTTGTTAAATTTTGTTGTTTTTCTTTTCATGCTCCCAATTTGGTATATTGTTTTAAAAATTCATCACTTTGATGTGTTTTTTTTCATAGGTTGAGTTTCATATTTCAATCTATTCTCCATAAGATGTCTATTGTGAGTAGTATGTTGCTTTAAGCATTTGGCATGTTAAACTATTGGTTTTTTCCTAACATCATCCTTATTAATTTTGTGAATTTTGAATACTTAAATGTGTAAGCAATTACATATTCAACAAATTACTTTATATTCTCCTCATTTAACCTAAATATTATAAGAAACACATGTATCATCTAGCCTAACTTTACACAAGATCGTACCAATTACTTCATACTCTTCTCAAACTTAAATGATTAAATATAGGTTGCTAATAGTTATATAGAAGTGGGTGTATGAATAAGTGTGATACATAAGAAAATTAGGTGAATGGATGAAATGATAAATGGATTAATTCAAAGGGATTGACCCTAACTTTACACATGATTACATCATTTTCATGAACATATATCAATATATTTTTTATAATTAAGCCAATGAGAAAATTTTGTAAATAATTAATATAAGTTGAAAGTACATTAGACTATATTTATTATCCATAATAGTGTTGAACATGATCCTCCATTGCAATGCAATCAAAACTTATAAATTGCATGTTTTAGTTGTTAAATTGATTTAAAATTAAACATAAAAAATTGTTAAAAACTCATTTCATAATTTATTTACCATCTCTAGCTTGCATTGCATTCATTAAGAGCAATAGAAAATGGTAACCTATATTGCCTAGTGTTTTGTTGATTAGCTAAAGCTACAATGACGTGTATTTAATAAATGACATAGATACAACATTAAGTCTAATCTTTTAGTTATTAACTTAAGAGCTCTACAACTTTCCCACTCCCTTTTTTTTTTAATTTTATTTGGTTTTATGCTAGTTCTTTGGGTCTAATTTGACTTATTGATAGGTCAGTTTGGCAGGGGGCCCTAGTAAGTCCCCCCTTCCAGGAATATTATTCCCAAGCTTGGTGCTATGCCTAGGTTTGTTGCTTCCAAAAATGTTGTTTCCCATCCTGATACTTTTTTTGGCACTGCTATCCCTTCATTTGCGAAATTGGGCTTGGATTCCTTTTTCTCTAAAGATCTAGTTTCATTTGTAGACAAATTGGTTGGCAGGGGTTCGCCAACTATGGCAAGGCTGAATACAAAATCTGTCTCTTGTTTAGTAGATTAGGAAATTGATGTCCCTAGAGCTCTCATGATTAAGACAATGAATGGCCTCAAGCTATCATTGGTGGGTAAATTTTTGGCCTACTGCCCGAATATAGACCAAGAAAGACAATGGGTTGATTTTGTCTAGAATTTAAAAGGAAGGGTTTCTATTAGTGCTATGCCCAAAGGTATTTTCCGTTTTACCTTTTCTATTTATGAGAATATGATTAAGGTTCTAATGGGAGGTCCTTGGGCCTTTGATGTTGGGTTTAAGAACTTTCTTTTGTTGTGCAAATGCAAATTGGGTTTTGACCCCTCTGCTAACCTTGGTGTTGTTGCCCCTACATGGGTATGCCTTCCTGGGCTACCACTAGAGTTCTTGGAGTTAGGTATCTTTAATGGGATTGCTAACACATTTGGAAGCCTCCAAACTGTTGATAAGATCACCTAAGAGAAATCTTGTTTGGTATTTGTGAGGATATGTGTTAATGTGGCAGTTATGTAGAAACCCCTGTTCTCACTGACTTCTGAATCTGTTTGTTTTTTGCTTGTTTTTGAACATTTTTGGTTTTTTTGTGTTTTTGTGCATAAATTGAAGAAGTGAAATTTTGAAAGAATTTGCTAATAAATTCAAATAAAATATTGCAGAGCTAGAAACGACAGAAACTACTGGATCTAATGATGCCAAACTGTTTATTGATCTTCTATGATGATTACAAATAAGATCTGATAGCATGCAATGAAAAAAAGCAACAACTTTTATTGACGAAAACCTAGTATTGCAGCAGCCTAATGATGTTCATGAAATAGTACGACCATCATAAATTTCCACTTCTCCCTCTGTCAGATGCTTGGAAAATGATCCAGAGATGTAGGCACCAAAAGGGTTGAAGACAGAAGATCAAAGAAGAAGGCGATTTGCCCAAATCAGACCTTTTGATGAAGGTACGACCCTATAGCAGAAATGTACGGCTCTGTAACAGCAACAAGAAATCCGTACAGCCTCAAATAAGATGCTAGATGAGAATGCACAAATAGGTGCCCCTGACTAATTCATTGTCTGATAACTGCCGGATCCAAACCCTGAAGAAAAGTCTTTGAATAAGTTCTGTGATAACCTCTGAATGAAGCAACCTCTCTGATAATCAATAAATCAACTGATATTTCACAGCCTCTGAACTGCAACACTGAAGATGGCTCGTTCTCCAATGCAAAATGAAAACTAGAACCCTTGGCTCTGTTCTCAGAAGGACTTAGCAAAAATTCAATTTTTCAACATAATCAGCTCTTCACAATGAAAATTCCTTATATTCTTAAGAGGGTCGACTTTTTCCTCAAAAGGCATCATTTAAATAAAAATTGAATTTTAACTTTTAATATTTCCAAAGTCTCGAACGCACTTTTAATTATAAATTATAATCAAAAAGTGGCCCCTCTTCAATGTTGGTCGACCCCTTAAATAAATCACTTAAGTTATAATATTAAATAATATTATAACTTTATAATATAAGCTTCAAATAATTAATATTTAATTTGACAATTAAAATATTAATATCTCCCTCAAAATACGTTCGATTCACGAACCGTCTGAAGCTGGTGAATAAGTGATTGATTTTGCACATGACCAAACCATACTGCTAAAAATAGCAGGGGTGCTCTGCTGAATGACCTAACTTACTAAAAATAGCAAGTCAGGAAAATGATGTCCGAATGACCCCGAACGAAAGCCAACTGGTAAATTCTGACAATCTGAAGCCAAGCCAAGCTCCAACAAGACCCTCTATCCATCCTATTAGCCTATGAGGGTCACATAATAGGCTAATCATAAGCTTTGAGAGATGTCAACTGGAAGGGGACATTACAGTCTGTCCCTCCTGAAATTGCTTGTCCTCAAGCAATCTCAACTTTAGATGTTGCAAAATATCCTCCCTCTCCCACGTAGCATCCTCCACTGGAAAATCTCTCCATTTCACCAAATATTCCCTGATAGTCCTCCTACGCAACTATCTCTCTCTGTACTCCAGGATAGACTCAGGTACTAATATCAACTTTCCCTCATCATCTAAGGGAGGTAAAACTACTGAAGGTACCACACGGTGTCCCAACGCCTTCTTGAGATGTGACACATGAAAAACATTGTGGACCTTACTATCCGTCAGAAGCTCTAGCTCATAAGCCACCTCTCCAACACACCTCAGAATCTTGAAAGTACCATAATATCATGGCTTAAGCTTCTCTGAACCACTCTTCCTAAGAGTAGACTGACGGTAAGGCTGCAGCATGAGATATACCATGTCTCCCACCTCAAAAGACCTCTCTGTCCTCTTTTGATCTGCGTACTGCTTCTGCTGATTCTGTGCCCTAGCAATATTCTCCTTGAGAGCCCTCATAGTGTCCTGACTCTCCTACAATAAATCTCCAGCACTCGGCACTCTACTATCACTCAGTAGCAAATCCAGAAAGCTCGGTGCCTCATAACCATACAACGCCATGAAGGGGGACATCTGAATGGTCATGTGGAACGTAGTATTGTAGTAATAATCGCATAAATAAATCCACTTGATCCACGCCTTTTGCTGCCCTACAATGTAATTCCTGAGGTAACCTTCCACCCATTTGTTCACTATCTCCATCTGACCATCAGTCTGCGGGTGGTAACTGGTGCTCGGTGTAAGCTCGGTCCCACAAAGTCTGAACACCTCCTGCCAGAAGTGACTCAGGAACCGACTATCCTTGTCGCTAACTATGCTCCGAGGCAACCCATGTAATATGAAAACCTCACGGAAGAAGACCTCTACTACTTGTGTAGCTGTGTAAGTGGTGGTGATCAGAAAGAAGTGGGCATACTTTGTCAACCGATCCACAACTACGTATATACAATCCCGTCCCTGGACTTTGGGCAAGCCCGTAATAAAGTCCATCGACAAGCATTCCCACTTCCTATCAGGAATCAGAAGTGGCTGCAATAATCCTGCCGGATACGTGTTCTCGTGCTTGTTCTGCTAACAAACAGGGCACTCACGCACATACTGAAGAACATCTGCCTTAAGTCCCTTCCATGTAAACCTTTCTTGTAGTTGTCTATAGGTTTTAAAATGCCCGGGATGTCCTGCTATGGGCACATCATGAAAGGCTCGCATAATAGTGTTCTTCATCTCAGATCCTGGGATCAAGAAAATCTTGTTCTTGTAAATGATCAAGTCATTCACAAGCATGCACCTGGTGTCTACCATCGATCCCTCAACAATACTGGATGCCCAAGTATCCTTGGCATACTTTGCCACAATCAAATGCCTCCAATCCTCTGCAATGTGAACCATAGAGCTAAGATAAGGCCTGCGTGAGAGAGCGTCAGCCACTACATTCTGGGTACCTTTGATGTAGGTGATATCAAAGTCATATGCCTGTAACTTACTCACCCACTTCTACTGACGATCGTTTAAGTCTCGCTGCCCCAGGAAATGCCTCAAACTGTTGTGGTCAGTTTTAATGCAAAACTTACTGCCTACGAGATATTGCCTAAATTTGGCCAAGGCATGCATTATGGCCATCATCTCCTTATCATAAATACTATAAAGCCTCTCTGGACCTCTGAGCTTCCCGATCTCATAAACGATCGGGTTCTTGTCTTGCATAAGCACCGCTCCAATTCCCTCACCAGAAGCATCACACTGAAGCTCAAAAGGCTTCATAAAATCTGGCAGTGCCAACACTGGACACGTAGTCATCAGCTCCTTGAACCTCACAAAACACTCCTGTGCCTCAGGAGTCCAACAGAATGCACCTTTTTTCAAAAAATCTATCATAGGTGCTGCATGGCGTGAATAACCATTCACAAATCTGCGATAAAAACCACACAAGCCTAGAAATCCTCGCAGCTGTGTAAGGTTCGCCGGAGTAGGCCAATCTATAATAGCACGGATCTTCTCAGGATCCATTCGCACTCCCTCTGCACTGATGATATGACCTAAGTAGAGCAACTCAGTCATCCCCAAATCACACTTGGACTCCTTGTGGTACAAGGACTCCCTCTCCAAAATGCTGAGCACTATATCCAGATGAGCCAAATGCTCCTGCCAAGTCTTGCTATAAATCAGAATGTCATCGAAGAAGACGAGTACATATCTTCTCAGTAGTGAGTGGAAGACCCTGTTCATGGTGGACTAAAATGTTGCTGGCGCATTGGTTAGCCCAAATGGCATCACCACAAACTCGAAGTGTCCACAATGACAACGAAATGCAGTCTTCTCAACATCCTACTCACAAACTTTGATCTGGTGATATCCTGACCTCAGGTCTATCTTTGTGAAATAACATGCACCATGGAGCTCGTCAATAAGCTCATCTATCCAAGGTATGGGGTACCTATTTTTGATGGTCCTCTTATTCAGGACTCTGTAATCGATGCACATGTGAAGGGTACCATCTTTATTCTTCACTAGAACAACTGAAGAAGCGAATGGTGATTTACTAGGTCGAATGTGACCCATAGCAAGCAACTCCTTGATAGTCTTCTCCATCTCATCCTTAAGCTGCTTAGGATGCCTGTACGAAGTAATCATGACGGGCTTAGCACCCTCCTCAAGCTCTATAATGTGCTCAATACCCTTGTCTGGAGGTCTCCCTGGTGGAATATCACTCAAAACCTTCTCATGCTTAACTCTCAACTGCTGAATGTCATGATGATACTCGGCCTTATGCTGTCCCTCCTGAATAGGTATCAATGTGCACTCAGCAGCCCACTCTACCATGTCATGTCGCATGAGTCTCTCCATCCGACAAAAGGAAATAGTCTTGACATTACTGTCCCGAATGGCCTTCAGGATATGTGTCTTCCCATCCACATCAAACTGAATCTCCATGTCTTTGAGACGAAGAGTGACTTCCTCAAGGGAATGAAGCCACTTCATGCCCAAGACTAAATCAATATCACCCATGTTCACCACGTAATAATCAACCTTGAATTCATAGTTATTCAAGTGCAAGGGGAGATCCTTAATCATACGATCACACCTGAGAGTGTAACCATCAGCCACCTTAACCCTAATGCCTTCAAACTCCTTAGTTATGAGTCCGTGTTTCTTGTGGGTGGCTCCTGTGTCAAGAAGGGTGATGACCCTTTGTCCTGCCAAAACTCCACGAAGTCTAAATGAACCCTCTTGCTAAATGCTAGACAATCGTGCCTCCTGAATCTGGAGCTCTGACTCTGCCTCTGCCTTAGGCTCTGAAGCCTCTGATTCTGACTCCTCAGAACTCTCCTGCTATTCAGAACTCTCAGATTATGACTCCTCGTAATAAGCCCACATCACTCGATTGGCCTTGCCCTTAGGCCGGAAAGGACAATCATGATTAGCATCGTAGGGACCTTTGCAATAGAAGCAAAGCTTCTTCCTGCACAAATCGTTAAGAGCCTCATGATCCAAGGGTCCTGCTGATTTTCCCTTTGAATCACTCTTAAAATCTGATTTCTCTCTATTTTTATTGAATCCCTTATTGTCCCGGAATGAGGAAGTGTTTATAGAATTGAATTTGCTAGATGGTGCTGTAAATTCCATACTGCGTACCTTCTTCATAGCTTCCTATAGCGAAGAAGGATCAAATGCTTTGATCCAACCTCTCAATGGTTCCAACTGTCCCTCCATGAAAAGCACAACAAGACGCCTCTTTGAAATATTAGGAACCATAACTGACAATCACTGGAAGTCACCTATGTAAGACTCCAAACTGCCACTTTGTCGCAATTGAGCCAAATCTCGGAAATAGGATTCTGGATCCTTCCTGTCGAATTGTTCCACCAACTTGTCACCATCCCGTGATGCCACCAGTCATAAGCTGCTCCCTCAAGATGCAATGTAGCATACCTAATAGCATCCTCCTATGCCATAGGAGGCAATGTGAGGAAAGTATGAAGTTTACTGATCCAGGCTTGTGCTATGAATTTGCCACTATCGTCAAACATAGCTAGAGTAAGTCTGTTTTTGGCATGCTTCAGATCACTATTATTATTATGTCTAGGCCTCCAATCCTATCGGCCCCTGTGATGCTCTCTCCTCTGTGTGAGGAATCTGTCAAAGGTAATCCTCTCTCTGACCTCAGGTGGTACTAACTCCCACTCATAGTTCACTGCCATAAGTGTATCAACGAACAACCCCTCATGCTCCTCACCTGCAATAGCCTCATCGGGCTCTTGTCTCACAAATGTAGGCCTAGTTGGCCTGTCTGCCATCCTTGAAATAGTCCTAGGTGCTCTCTGTGATCCTTCATCACTCCTATTCTCATCATGATGTGGTGATAGTCTCCTCGGCATACTTAAGCTCTGGATTGCCACTGTCAACTGCTGTAGTACATTAGTGGCCTGTCGTTGACCTGCTCGTAAATCTCTAAGAGTGTGTAGAACCTCTACATCATCTTGATCCCTAAGGTTTTGAGGAATATCTATTCTGTCAGCCATGGTACCCAACTACCTGTTCAAACCCTGTTGACTGTCAATCAAGGCTCTCCTGCGAGTATAGTATCTGTGAGGCCCAACCTCTTGTGGCTGCATAAGAATGCTAAACCCTCAGGATGGCAGGATTTAGCTCTGATACCACTATAGAAGCCCCTGTTCTCACTGACTTCTGAATCTGTTTGTTTTTTGCTTGTTTTTGAATGTTTTTGGTTTTTTTGTGTTTTTGTGCATAAATTGAAGAAGTGCAATTTTGAAAGAATTTACTAATAAATTCAAATAAAATATTGCAGAGCTAGAAAAGACAGAAACTACTGGATTTAATGATGCCAAACTGTTTATTGATCTTTTATGATGATTACAAATAAGATCTGATAGCATGCAATGAAAAAAAGCAACAACTTTTATTGACGAAAACCTGGTATTGCAGCAGCCTGATGATGTTCATGAAATAGTACGACCATCATAAATTTCCACTTCTCCCTCCATCAGATGCTTGGAAAATGATCCAGAGATGTAGGCACCAAAAGGGTTGAAGACAGAAGATCAAAGAAGAAGGTGAATTGCCCAAATCAGAAATGTACGGCCTTTTGATGAAGGTACGACCCTGCAGCAGAAATGTACGACTCTGTAATAGCAACAAGAAATCCGCACAGCCTCAAATAAGATGCCAGATGTGAATGCACAGATAGGCGCCCCTGACTAATTCACTGTCTGATAACTGCCGGATCCAAACCCTGAAGAAAAGTCTTTGAATAAGTTCTATGATAACCTCTAAATGAAGCTACCTCTTTGATAAGCAATAAATCAATTGTTATTTCACAGCCTTTGAACTGCAACACTGAAGATGGCTCGTTCTCCAATGCAAAACAAAAATTGGAACCCTTGGCTCTATTCTCATAAGGACTTAGCAAAAATTCAATTTTTCAACATAATCAGCTCTTCACAATGAAAATTCCTTATATTCTCAAGAGGGTCGACTTTTTCCTCAAAAGGCATCATTTAAATAAAAAATGAATTTTAACTTTTAATATTTCCAAAGTCTCGAACGCACTTTTAATTATAAATTATAATTGAAAAGTGGCCCCTCTTCAATGTTGGTCGACCCCTTAAATAAATCACTTAAGTTAATATATTAAATAATATTATAACTTTATAATATAAGCTTCAAATAATTAATATTTATTTTGACAATTAAAATATTAATATCTCCCTCAAAATACGTCTGATTCATGAAATGTCTGAAGCTGGTAAATAAGTGATTGATTTTGCACATGACCAAACCATACTGCTAAAAATAGCAGGGGTGCTCCGCTGAATGACCTAACATACTAAAAATAGCAAGTCAGGCAAATGATGTCCAAATGACCCCGAACGAAAGCCAACTGGTAAATTCTGACAATCCAAAGCCAAACCAAGCTCCAACAAGACCCTCTATCCATCCTATTAGCCTACGAGGGTCGCATAATAGGATAATCATAAGCTCTGGGAGATGTCAACTAGAAGGGGACATTACAAGTTAACACTGTTTTTCCTACTTTAGTTGTCCTCAAGTCAAAGTTTGGTAACTAGTCTCAAAATCTAGAATATGAAAATACTAGACTGTTATGTCAATCCTACCAAAAATTTGGCCCTCATTGATACTTGCAATAGGAGGCCTCAAACCTTGGAAAATGAAGATTCCAACCCCATGAAAAAATCTTATGTTCTCCCTATGGCCACTCTTGTGCCTGAGGTTGTTGATATTGCTCATCAATCATTGAGGAGCATAGTGATGATCCAATGGCTTCCTTACATGACTCAACCTCTATACTTGGTTTGAATTGGAGGCATAGGTAGTTGCTCATGGTGGCTTGTGGATACCCCAGACATGTCTCAAGATTTGGGTAGTGAGGAAGGATTAGCTATGGTCTCTTCTGATGTTAGTAAGAAAAATATTTTGGAAATGCAACAAGATGCAAAGGAAAGGGTTGTAGAAGCCTACCAACCAAAAAATGAAACAATTTTGGGTTTGGCAAGCAATCCCATTCTCCCCCTGGAAGATAATTTTGATTTTATTAAGGAAGGAGAATAGTCTCAAATTGGCTTGGAAAAAGATTCCTTTGCCCCCTCTCCTCTGAAACAGTCTAAAGAAAATCTAGTCCCCCTTTCAAATGGAAGGAAAAAATCTAAAGGACTCATTAGCATTGTTGGGTTTCCCTTCTTCACCCTTAGATGAAGCTGATGATGACTTGGTTCAGGCGAATAGTAAGTTAGAAAAAAGAGAGGACGCTAGATGTAGGAGGAGGAAATAAGGTTGGCAGACCTTCTTAGAAGGAAACAAGAAATAAAGACACCATCCATGATGTGGCTTTAGAAAGACAAAAGAACTTGGACTCAATTGCGGGGCCAAAGTCTAAGAAGTAAGGTAGGTTGTATTCCCTCCCATAACAAAATCAAGGTGATTCTATTATTTGTTTCTATAATTATGAAGATAATTTCTTGGAATATTAGGGTCCTCAACAATCCCTATAAACAACATTTGGTCAAAACTTGCTTGATGGATAATAAAGTTATGTTCTACTGCTTCAAAAAACCAAAATGAAGAAAACTTTTGATAATACTGTTAAAAATATCTGTCCTACTACTAATTATGCTTTGAGTGATGCTGAAGGTGCCTCTGAAGGTATTGCAACTCTATGGAATCCTTCTAAACTCAAAGGTTTTGTGGGATTCTCTAGAAAAAAAACTTGCTTATGGTCTCCTTTGAAGACCTTATCACCTTTGAGAAGTGGAATCTGATTAATGTTTATGGTCCTAACTCACACTATGATAGATTGCTACTTTGGGATTTATTGGATGGCAAGATAAAGGGCATATTGGAGGATTTTTGGATGCTTGGAGGAGATTTCAATTCTCCACTGTCACCTTCAGAAAAATTGGGTGGCTTGGATGACTATTCAAATAGCATGATGAACTTGTTAGGTTTTATTAATTTTGTGGGCCTTTTTGATATTCCCTTCCTTGGCACCCAATTCACCCAATCTAATAGACAATTAGGCAATCAACTGATTTAAGTCAAACAAGATTGGTTCCTTGTCTCCTCTAATTGGAATATCTCTCAACACCTCTCCTTATCTGCATTGCCTAGAATTAGATCTTATTATAATTTCATTATTCTAAAGAGAAATGTTGATGCTACCAAAGGTCCATTCCCTTTAGATTTGAAATGATGTGGACTCTCCACCCAAATTTTGGCGCCCTAATTAACAAATGGTGGAATAAACCATCAGTTGTACCCTTGATAAACTAAAAAGAATAAAAAAAGAGAGTGAAGGGTTGGAACAAGTTTTCCATTGACAATATTTTTGACACCAAAAAATATTTGAGAGACAACATTAAGGAGGTGTAGGATTTAATGGAGTCATGGGTGGTGGATGAAGCTACTTGCAATCATGAATGCAACCTAAAAGCTCAATGGTATAAGGTTAACAAATAGACAAAAATTTTCTGGAAACAAAAAACTCAGGTTCAATGGCTTTTAGAAGGGGATCATAACACTAAGTTTTTCCATCAATCCACTATGAAACATAGAAATAGGAATGTGATAAGACCGTTTAAGAAAGAAGATAGAAGTATGGTGAGTAATGAAAAGGAAATTGCTACTGAAGTTGTGGCCTATTTTTCCTCCTAGAAGGAACATATGGTTTCCCATCATGATTTGGATAAAATCCTTCAAGTTATTCCTAAGGTGATTTCTAATCAAGATCTTCAAGTGATGTCTAAAGTTGTTTCCTTTTAGGAGGTGAAGTCTATCATTTTATCTTTTGGAGCTTACAAAGCCCCTAAGCCTGATGGGTCCCCTCATCCTTCCAACTTTATTGGGACATTGTGAAGAAAGACCTAAATGATGCTAAACACTTCTTTAGATTTGGTAGGCTTCTTAATCAACTTAATGCAAATTTCATAACTTTTATTCCTAAACAAGAAGATGTTTCCTCTATGCATGATTTTAGACCTATTAGCCTATGCAATAATGTGTATGAATTTTTTTCTAAGATCATTGTGTTTAGATTGAAAGTTGTTCTGAGCAAAATGATAGCTAGAAATAAAAAAAGGGTTTGTTCAGGGAAGACACATTTTGGATGCTTCCATAATTACCCATGAAATTCTCCACTCTATGGACCTTAGTAAAAATGCGGCAATGACTCTGAAACTAGACATCTCTAAAGCCTATGACAGAGTCTCCTGGTTGTTTTTGTTTGTTGTTCATAGAAAAATTGGGATCAATGGTAGGTTCCTAAAACTGATTATCACTTGTATTACTAGTTCAAAGTATTCGGTCTTAGGCAAGGGGATCCTCTATCCCTTTATCTTTTCATTATTGTTGTTGAAGTCTTGGGAAGAAACATCCAAAAATTCCTTGACTCTAAGGTTCTGAAAGCTGTTATGGCTGCTTCAACCCTTCCGCTTGCTTGTCATCAACAATTTTTTGATGATACTATCATTTTTGGTGAAACTTCAATTTGGGAAGTTGGTCACTAAAAATTCATCTTGAATGAATATGCTAGTGCTTCAGGTCAGCATATCAACCACAACAAGAGTAAGCTATACTTCTTTAACTCTGACCAGATTGTGAAAGGTATAGTTCTTCACATATTAGGTTGGTAGGAGGTTGTTTTGCTTGCTGCCTACTTAGGCTTACCCTTGATCTCAAAAAATTGGATAGCAATTACTGGAACATATTATTGAGAGAATTCAAAATAAGTTGGCTGGATGGAAGGACAGACTCTTAAGTTGGAAAGCTTCAATTGTTAAAAGCCTCGCTTCAAAATATTTCGGTCTACTACTTGTTTCTGTTCAATATTCATGCTTTTATAGTTGAAAATATTAAACAAATCCAAAAAAGATTCTTTTGGTTAGGAATAGAGGAGAGAAATTGAATGTCACTGGTGGGGTAGGAGAAATTTTGTTTGTGCTCCTAAAAATGTTGGAGGAGCTTTGGGATAAGGAGAATTAAACTCTTTAACAAAGCTCTATATGCCAAATTGGAGTGGAATTTGCTGGAAGGTACCAAAGATTGGGTTATGATTCTTAAAGCTAAATATCTAAGAAATAGGGACCAAGGTTGCTTCCTTAAAACCTCAAAATTTCCTTATGGCTCTGTTTTGTGGAGTCTCCTCCTTAAAATTAAAGTGTGCTTAAACTGGGTGTTAGAAAGAATAATGGTAATGGTTTGGATACAAAATTATGGAAAGATTCTTGGAACTGTGGGCCCCCTCTCACTTCCTTGTATCACCTCAGCCCTTTAAAACAAAGGTTGATTAGAACTTGTGTCAAGCAAGTGGCTAGTTATATCGATTGGGATGGATTAGAACCTAATTGGATAAATTTTAATAATCAGTTTATGGGAGCTAATCTAAGGAGAGATAGACAACAAAACTAGGCCCCGATAGTGCAAAGGCTTCACCGATTAATAATGGAGGCTAACTTATTCTCTAAAGATAGGAAGGATGAGTGGTTGTGGATCAAGATCCCTTCAGGTTGTTTCTCTATTAAAAATGCTCATGGAATTAGAAAAACCTTTATTAGCTAACAAGAGCTTCCAATGGAACAATGTTTGGATAAAAAATTTGACTCCTAAAGTTAATTGCTTTTGGTGGGCTTTTTCTCATGGAAAAATCCTTACTATTGATAATCTAGTTAGAAGGGGGTTCCAATTTGTTAACAAATGTGTCCTCTGCAATGAGGAGGAAGAGACAATTATGCACATGTTCTTCCACTACTTGTTCTTGAGAGAAGTTTGGTCCTTCTTCCTTCTCTTGTTGCTTATTGAATGGGTTTTCTCTCCTATGAAAATGTTTATTGATAGTTGGTCCTTTTTCCTTTTCTCTCACAATATTATCAAGGATCTTTGGTATCAAGTCCCTCCATAACTTTGGGGATTTTGAAGGAGAGGAATAACAAAATCTTTAGGGAAACATCAAGAAATAACAAGGATCTATGTTTGGCTATAAAGACCCAAATATAGGAAAATGTGGAAGTGGGGGGATACAACTAATCTAAGGTCATGCCTTCCTATAAGGAGATAAGAATAAAAAAAAATTGGGGCCTCAAAAAGGATCTCAATAATGTTAATTGGACTACTTATCTTTCAAGGAAAACTACTATTTGGACTCCCCTTGAGAGGGATTGGGTTAAATGTAACTTTGATAGCTGCTCTAAAGGCAACCTTTGTTTGGTAAGGGCTAGAGGTCTTATTAGAAATCACCATGGGGACTATATTGTTGGTCATGGGAAAAATATTGGAGTCTGCTCCAACAATAAGGAAAAGGCTATGGTTGCTTGGGGAGGTATTAAACTTTTGATAGATCTAGGTTTTCAAAAAGTTATCCTGGAAGGAGATTCTAAGCTCATTATTGATATATTGAAAGGGGACAGTGCCACTTCTTGGGAATTAAGAGATATTATGTATAATTGTAAACTGCACATGCAATTTTTCACTTAAACTATAAAGTTCAAAATGTGTACAAAGAAGGGAACTACTATGCAGATATTGCTGCTAATGAGGCTTTTAAATGTAATAGGTGGACTCGTTGGGAGTATGGTGTGTTGTATAAGGCAATAAAAGATAAAATCTTAAAAGACAAGCTTGAAAATAATTATTTTTACAAGTATTGGAAAAGGGGTTTTGTTTTTGTGATAATTAGGTGATAGGATGGACATAAATGTTAATAATCACAAGGTTGGTATGTTTCAAATTATGGAAAGTAATAAGAAGATTTTCATTTGGGATAAATTTAATGAGTCCATTTCCAAGTACCGCCTGTATCACATTTTTATTTGCAATAACAAAGCTTGGGTCATTTCAAATGTTATTAACATGCCATATGTCTCTTCCCACCGTATTTACGAGGCTCAGCTTGATCATGATAATCTAGAAACTTTATTATGGTGATGATTAATCACTCCAATTATGTCTATGAGCTCGTGTTTCTAGCTTCTCTCATCTGGCAGAATTTTTTAAGTAACTCAAACAACTTTCTTCTTTTCACTTTCTTCATTCGTTATCTCTGTAAGTTTGGCATAAGTGTTGGAAGTGTTGTGTTTTGGGGTGGTATGAAGAAGGGAATTAACAAAAAGGAAGGTAAAAAAAAGTTTGCATACTTTTGAAATGGGAGGGCCGAGGAAGAGAACTGAACCCCCTAATTGCATAGTCCTCAAACAAAATTTTGATTTCTAGAGAATGTTTCAAGGAGCTAGTATGGCTTCTTTGAAGCAATGAGGGGTTAAAATGAGAGTTTGACTGCTAAGTTCACCAACTCAAAGTGATAGTTTAGCTAATAGCTAAAGCTACTAGTTTGGCTAATGAAGGAAGAAAGATGGTGAAGAAAACTGGTGTTGATTATCAAAAGTTCGTGGAGAAATTCCCACATAAAGGTGAGGTTCTAATGAGGTTCTAGAATGGGTATGCTCACCTCAAGCTCCCCCCGTTGTTTACCCTGGTTAGTATGTTTGTGATGTGCTACTTCATTTTAGAAGGTAGGTACATGATTATTCATGCCTACCATTTTTCCATCATGAATTATATTTTGATAAGATAAACCTACCATTTTACTTGCTTCCTTCCCTATAGCAAAACATTGAGAATGGGGTCTCGCCTCCTTTGCATGAAGGCCCAATGTTGGCTCTATATAAGTTTTACATTGCTAATAATCTTCATTTCAACCTATTGATTGTCAAGCATGATAACTATCCCTGTAATGATGATGAGGCTCAAGCTGATTTACCCCAGGTTGTTGTGCATCCAAACCATATGCCTAACCCTAGGCCCACAACTCCTCGTATTAAACTTCAGGAGGATAGCCCTTCGAATGCTACTCCTTTGGCTACCCCCAATTCCAAATCCTTTGCCTTTAAATCTATGATTGTTGAAAATTCTCTTGAGTTGGAATTGCTCAAAGCCACCCCAAAGAAAGAAACATTCCTCGTTGCTTCTAGAACCCCCCAAAGTTAAGAAATTGAAAAAAGATTAGCAAAACTTGAAATAGGGTAATGTTATTACCATTAATGAAGACCGTAAAGGTCTTCAAAAGGAGGAAATGGATGAAGGGAAGGTCGGTGTGTTGCATGGTGGCTAAAGATTGGTGAGATTGGCTGAAGTCACTCCCTCTGATAAAAATCCAAAGGTAAAAACAAAGAAATTGAGGAAGAGGAAGAGGAACAACTAACTATGGAAGATTTTGAACCCCAAATGGAAGAGGACAATGAAGGCATGAATTGTGATGACTATGACTACAAGATGGACGAAGGAGAACTGGAAGAGGATGATGGTAAGGAGGACAAAGTAGGTGAGGAGGAGGATATTGAAGTTGTTGAGAAGGAGGTCAAGGAAGAGGAGTACAATGCCCCTAATGCTACCCTTTTTTGTGATACAAACATTCAATTTTTGAAAAGAAAAATCACTTTTTTGCAGGATCAAGTCGAGGACATCGAAAAGGCTATCACCACTTTGATGGTCATTGATGGGTTGATGCATCGTGCTATGGTTAGAGTGGTGTCTGGTCAATCAAAGATCAAAAGGCAGTTAAAGAAGATTGGGAAGCATGAAGATACGAAAGACATGACATATGAAGCTACCTCAGACTAGGGAGAATTTCTTTTAGATTGGAGACTAATGGGAGTTGATTGCAAATACCAAATAATGGCTTTATCTTGTTGCTCTACTTTTTGATCTAGTTTTATGGCTGTTCTAAAACTCTGGTTTCTTTGGATGATAGTATGGGAGTGCTATTTTATGCTTGATATGTTTTGGTTTAAGACTTGTTTATTTATGGTTAATCTCTTATCTAGCTTGCGTGCCATGTTTTCAGTTAGTCTGTGGTATGTTTATGTTTTTTTATTATACTTATAATTATCTTTTGGATGGAAATACTGGTAAATTGACCTACAAGCCCCATATGGTTACTTAACAACATATAGTCTGGTTGTTGTTTTGTTTGGAGTGGCTGGTGTTGTTTCCCAACTGGTTTTAGTTTTTGATGCTTTAGCTCTTTTTGTCTCTATGGGATCAGAGCCCTTTCCTTGCTTATATATAATAAAAAACATTAAGTCTAATAGTAGAATATATATTTAATCAAAATAATATTAAAATTCTAAATTATCTGGAATAGTTTCTTGAAATGTCTGACCAGGTATAACATTAAGCATTGATAGTTGATTTTCACAAATTATATTTACTATTTATTTGATCAATTATAGAAAATTGGTTAGAAATATGAATTGGGAAATATCTCATTTAATGAATGAATAATTTAATAGACAAAAAAACACCATAAATAATTTATATTTTATCAGTTGTTGTGTGGTTTAGATCAGTAGAGAAGGGAAATCGATGTCTTCTATTATTTTCTTGAACATTCAAACCTACAATGATATATTTTTAATATGTTGAATGTAAAACCAATAATTGTTTCTATACAAAATATTAAAATAATTTTGAATAAATGTACTCACTATGTCATTTTCTGATGATGACCCTTTCTTCTTGTATTATTATGTTTGAATGATTGGAGACCTTTTTTTGTTTTTTTTTCCTACCACCTATGGAGTGGAATTGAAATTCTTTATGCTACTTAATTTTTTCATTCAAGTTTTGATGAATGGTATTTCCTCTTGGTGTCTGTGCATTTTTCTTGGACTAAACTATGGTGAGATTCGTTTCATAGGCATATCTTGCAAGTTAGAGATAAGCGTAAATTTGAAAGAAGTAAGAGATGTTTGAAGATCTTTTCTAAATCTCTCAATACATTGACTGAAGATATGTTTTTGATCTACTCTAGTTGGTAAATTTTGGAGTAGTGAATTCATATAATCAATAGAATTTTGGAAGTTATCATTGGAAGCATAAGATGATTTACAACCATTTGTAATAAAAATAATAAAGATTAAGTTCAAAAAATATAAAAAAAAGTTTTCATATTGCATTAAAAAATAGTGATATTGAAATTTACCATTTCTTTGGTCTTCGCCAGTTACAACCCAAATCACATCTCACATCTCAATCTTCATGTGGAATATAATAATATATGTTACAAATAAAACATTAATTAAATTTTAAGAACCGTAACAACTAATGGATATTTTATTATAAAAATCAATCAACATTACTAGTGGCATTATTCTCCTAACTAAAAATTTGTCATTATCATAATCATCGACAATGGTATTCGAAATGCACGTGCCTATCAAAGATGGTTGTGTTTATCAGAAATAGTAGTTTTGTCAAACATTTATTTACCCGACGCTTGTGCTATCATAAATAATAATTGTTTTTATGATACACATTTTACGATGAAAGATTCTGCTCACATAGTTATGTTTTAAAAAAGGTATTAAAGGGAATGGAAATCTCTAGCTTCAAGTTTCTTAACGAATTAAAATAAATTATCTTTCTTTATAAACAAATTTTATATAAACATGTTAGGTTATATTATATATTAAAATATATAATATATATTTGAACATTACATATTATATAATATATTTTAATATATAATATATCTTAATTTATAATATAGATCTTAATATATTAAGATATATTATATATTAAAATATATTATGTATTATTTTAGCGAATTAAAATAAATTTGATTTATTAGTATATATAAAGATATATAATCTATTAAAATAAGTTATATATTAAAATATGTTAGTGGGAAAAATGGAGCGGGCAAGAGAAGAGGAGAAAAAATCTACAGTCAAGCAATGTAGGTGATGGGGCGACTCAGATCTGGTGGAAGGAATTGAGCCACTCGGAAAGGCGGGCAATGCAGCAGAAGCGCAGAAGCCAGATCATATTCCATAGTGGGTTTTTGAAAATGGAGGCTGGGTTGACAAATGCCTCCCTCAACACAAGCAGAGTCGAGGTCTGAATGGGCAAGATCGGCCACCAAATCAAAATCAAATCCCTCTAGGCACAAATTGGAACCCAACAAAAAAACCATACTACAGGAGCAGGCGCGGGTGGTTCTGGGAAGAGGACACAAAAGGCAAACAGCCAGCCGCCAACTGGAAATCGAAGAAAGGACATCTTCAGAACCGCATCAATAAAGTATGGTAGGAAAAAAACTCAACTACTCCTAAGCAGGCCACCTTCACCAAGATGACACAATCTTTGGGCGAGGAGTTTGAATTTGGAAAAGGAATGAATAAGAGGGACCGCAATCTTCTATGTAGGAAATTAAATCGCAAAGACTATCAATCTCAATTACTCCAAAACACGAAAATGTGGCCTAGAGGCCACAAATTATTCCAAATGCCAGCAGAGTTAATTGAGAAAAGGGTAGCGAGGCTCTCGAACCAAGCCCTTTTTGCTAAATAGACTGGTCCAGCCAGTTCAAATGAGGAAATCAAGGTTTGGTGGATGAGCAAATAGCCTGATTGGGTAAGTGTCACTCCTCTCCTGAATTCCTTATTTTTGGTAGAATGTATCAATTTAAATATGAAATTGGCAATCTTAGACGGGGACCCTCTGTTTATGAATGGACACTTGTTTTACTGCACAAACTGGCAAGCCAACTTTGATCCTTGGAATCACCAAGTAACACAAATTCTGACCTAGATTAAGCTAGTCGACCTACCAACAAAATTTTGTAACCTTGAAGCTATGATAAAACTAGGTGATGCCCTAGGAGTCTGTATTGGGTTAGACAAAAACTTGATTAATGGAGTAGGTGGATTAGAACCTTGCATTCTGGTTGAAATAGATGTGGGAGTGGGGATATATAAAACACTTGAGATACTAACAAAATTCCAAAGTTGGCAACAAGAAACTGAAGTCTGGGAAGGTTTAGAATAAAAAACTTGCCTTTTTAGGAAGACACTGCAAGAAAGCACTTCAAAAAGGCCAACAACAGACAATATCCTTAACACTGCACAAAAAAGCCCTGCGAAGGCCCACCCATTACATTCTAATGAGATGATTAGGTTCGTCCTGGGATCTGCCGTGCGAAATATGGGAGAAAAGAATGCCCCTTTGATGGATCATCTAAGACTCCCAGCCATGGAGGTAGGAAACCCTTAGAAAGAAAATACTCAGGCTGAACAAGCCCTCATTGCGCTTATGGATGACACCCATAATCTTTAGAAAGTGATACAACACGATTTGAAGAAATTATCTATCAGTAGTGTCGATGGTGGGAGCTCCCTTCCCCCATATGTTCCCCCAACTCAGACAACTCCTCAAACTATGCTAGCAAACTCTGTTACTCCTCAGATGGAAGTAGTAGTTGGGAGCCACCAATCTGATGAAGAAGAAGAGGACCAACTATCAGATGAGGCAGAAGAGCTTATGGGAAGAGGCAGAAGAAGGAGAACTACTAGAACTGAGAAAGTTACAACAGACATAATCAAAATTGAAATACCCTAACATTAAGCTAAAAACAAGTAGGGGAAGGAAATCCAATAAGGAAAAGTTAGTGCTGGCTGGCAACGCCTGTGGGCAAAAGAAACTAAGACTAGGGAAGGAGAGCATCCTTCCCTTGGTAGAATGAGGATCATCACTTGGAATGTCAGGGGCATTAACACCCTTGACAAATGGCGCATGGTCAAGTGCCAAATTGACCAATCAAATGCAGATGTGGTGCTATTGCAAGAAACAAAGTGGAGTAAGGAAGAAGGTAATAGGCGATTGGACATATGGAAACAATGGAATGGTCAACTTCTTGAGGCATCAGGGGCCTCTGGGGGCCTGGGGGTTATATGGAATCCCTTCACAATGTCAGGAGTAGTAGAGGCAAAAGCTGAGATCTTGCAAATAATTAGTCTCAAAGATATTAGAAGAAACCTTTCTTTCTTCTGCATTAATGTTTATGGCCCAGTCTCCACAGAAGGAAAAAAAAGACTATGGGATAGTATTTCTAGAATAATAGAAGGCAAAAGAGAGGAGATAGGAATCAAAGCAGGATATTTCAATGCCACACTAAACAACATAGAAAAATAGGGGGGTTAGGAAGAACAACGACTGTTCAAAGAGACTTTTAGGAGTTCTTGGACAACAACGCCCTTTTGGATATACAGACAAGGAATGGAAAATTTACCTAGTCCAATAGGAGAAAAGGTTTCACTAATATCACAGAAAGGCTTGACAGATTTCTACTGTGGGGGGACTGGGGAGAGCTAGAGGGACCACATGAGGCACTAATCCTTCCCTTCATTGGTTCGGACCATTTCCCAGTCCAACTTTCCTTTGGCCCTATGGAAGATCCAAAAGGAAGCCCTTTCAAATTTGAATACATGTGGCTAAGAGATAACAAACTCCCAGATCTAGTTAAGTCTTGGTGGAATGAGGTAAATCTCGTTGGGGTAATAGATCTTCTCAAAATAAGTAAAAAGTTGAGTTATATAAAGGTGAAGCTGAAAGAGTGGAACATAAGCCACTTCAAAAACATCTTTCAGGAGAAAGCCAGATTAGAACAAGATATCCTATCTCTCAATGAGCATGTAATCGACAAAGGCATGGATGCTGTAGATTTTGAGAATGAAAAAAATCCGAAAGAAGAATTAGTTGAAATTCTTAAGAGGGAAGAGTGTTATTGGCACCAAAAATCAAGGTAAGTATGGCTCAATGAAGGGGAAAAAAAGACAAAATTTTTCCACAAATCAACATTGGCAAATAACAGCAAAAAGAGGATTCTAGAAATCAAAAAAGCCAATGGTGATACAACTCAATCAACTACGGAAGTTAACAAGGAGGCAGTTAATTTCTTTGAATCCCTACTAAACAAAGAGACCCTAGTTAATAGGAGTGAGAGGGACTATCTACTAAAGGAAATCCCACCCATCATTACTGAACCCCAAAATAAAGCTCTTTTTCAAAAAATTCCTCTAGCAGAGGTCAAGGAAGCAGTATTTCAAATGAACCCAGAAAAGCCTCCAGGTCCTGACGGTTTCCCGGCAGGCGTCTTCCAACACTTTTGGGATATAGTTGGTGAAGATCTTGGAGCAGCAGTGGAAGAATCCAAAAGGAAGATGACGATGCTAGGGGCTATAAATCATACATTCCTGACATTAATCCCTAAAAAGAAAACTCCTCAATCAATTAGAGATTTTAGACCTATAGCCCTATGTAATACAGTATACAAAGTGGTAACTAAGATAATTGCTAATAGACTCAAGCGGGTGCTCAAGGAAGTTATCTCTAAGAAACAATGTGGCTTTGCTCCTAGCAGATCCATAGTGGAAGGAATCATTATGGCACACGAAACAATACACACAGCCGGGAAAAACAGGGAAGCTTGCATGCTCCTAAAGCTAGACATTCTTAAGGCATACGATATGCGTATGTGCAGGATCATGATGGGCCAAATAGGCCCTTAAGTGGCAATGAAAATTCAAAAAAATCAGACTTAGGCAACTTGACATAAAAATTTGAATAAGTTATCTATATTATTTCAAAAACATGTAAGAATAGAATATGTGGGAAATTGAATGTAGTTTCTAAAATACTAGGTTTATTTTTTTAAAAACAAAATCTAGTTGGTGAAAATTTGAAATTTCAATGCAGTATTACTTAAATTTCAAGAAAAAAATAGGAAGGTGTCTGTCTGACCACCCTAACCATAATAAAATGATAATATTTTTTTATGAGATTTTAGATATAAGTAGATGACTCATGTCTAGATGTGACATATATTTTTTTGTAATTTTTTTCCAAGTAAATAATTAATTATGAATTTTTTATTACAACTTTTTAAAAATATAAAAACTCGTATGTTTTACCACCTTAACTTGGTCAAAACTTTATGAAATTCAATTTTTTTTTTCTAATCCTATAGTATCTGAAGCATAGAAATGTGATGCATGTTTCGGATTCAAAAAATATGATACGTTTGAAAGTTATAGATGTTTTACAATGGATATCAATGCGGGACTTGTAGTCATAATTCTAATAGAAAATGAATAATAATAATCTATTAAATTCAAAATAAAGCATAATTTATATTGGCAAAAAGCTGAGAATCTCCTCTACAAACCCTTTTCATTTTATCAATTTTGGCTAAAAATAAAGTCGTCAGCCACATGGGCGAAGTCCAGAAAGACAAGGTAAGTTGTTAAACACGCTTTTTGTGTTGACTTTTTAGGATTGGCATCTCCTAACCAAATACCAAAGCAAACCCGAGCCTATTCCCTAGGTAATGAATTTTGTGTCAGACATATCAGATATCGGATTTGAATTGGATATTCGATATATATCTAATATCTGATTTGTTTATAGCATTTTAAAAAATTTCAAGACTTTATAACATATGATTTAACATATACAATATATCTCGTTTGTAGTTTATAGTTTATTTTAATATATTTAGTTTAGAATATACGATTTGGTTTATATATGATTTTTAAATAGTTTATAGTTTATAGTTTATGTTAATATATCTAGTTTAGAATATACAATATTATTTATAATTTA